>ML682071.1:5939977-6539977 GCA_007922195.1 Podocnemis expansa
CTCCCACGAAAGCTCATGCGCCAACTACATTGGTTAGTCTTTAAAAATGCCACCGGCCTCCTTGCGTATTTTGATTTGATTTTCTCCCACGAAGGCTCAGGTGCCAAATGGACGGGTGAGTCTTTAACAATGCCACCGGCCTCCTTTCTTGTTTTGATTTGATTTTTCTCCCACGAAAGCTCATGCACCAAATACATGGGTTAGTCTTTAGAAATGCACTGCACTCCTTGTTTTGATTTGATTTTCTCCCAGGAAAGCTCAGGCGATAAACACGTTGATTTCTCTGGAGGAGCCCCCTGAACTCTGTGTGAGTTTTGCTGAAGGGGACTACCCCGGCTGCAGTATTCTCCCCAGGACTTGAAATGAGGGGGGTGGCGTAGGGGTGCTCCCTAATTTGACTGACAAATAGGGGGGTGTTGGAGAAATCCCTGCCCAGCTCCCCTTTACATTTCCAACCCCCCCCCCAGGGGCACACTTGCGCCCCACTAACCCGCACGGAAGCGATGGGCTGAGGCCGGGCTGGGCGCGCGGCCCCCGGCAACTTTCTCCCCGCGCGGGGGGAGGGGGCGGGGCGGGGGAGGGGAGGCGCCCCACAATGCACTGCGGGGCCGTTGACAAGTGGATCCAAGATGGCGTAGAAAGTAATGACAGGTAAGTGGGGACTCCCTTCTCCCCCCCCACCCTCCGTGAGGCCCGGTGGCGGGGCCCGGCCTGCAGCGCGGCGGGCGGGGAGCGGGGCCGAGCCGGGCCGGGCGGGGAGCGGGACGGGGCGGGCAGGCAGGGCCCGGCGCTGCGGAGGGGCCTGGGCCGCGGCGGCGGCGGCTCCGGGGCTGTTTACAGCCGGCCCCGGCCCTATCCCCATCCCCGGCCGCTGCTTCGCCGCCCCATCCGGCCACCGCCCCGGCTCCTCCCGCCCGGCTGGGCCGGGGTTTCCGGGGGCGCTGGGGGGGAGGGGAAGGAGGGAGTGAACCCCACAGCCTCTCTCGGGGGAGGGGGGCATGCAAAGGTGTGAAACAAACAGCCCCACCTGGAGGGGGGTGAAAAATACAGCCCTGTTGGGAGGGGGCATGGAGAGGCGTGAAACATACAGCCCCATTGGTGGGGCGTGGGGAGGACAGCCCCATTGGTAGGGGTAGGAAACATACAGCCTTGTTTGGAGGGAGGTGGAAAACACAGCCCCATTTGGAGGGGTGGCGGAGGGTTGTGAAAAAGACAGGCCCGTTTGCAGGGGGTGTGAAAAATAGAGACCCATTTGGAAGGGCTGTGGAGGGTTATGAAGCGTACTGCCTCATTTAGAAAGGTTATGGAGAGGTGTGAAAAATACAGGCCCATTTGCAGGGATGTGGAAAATACCGACCCATTTGGAAGGGTTGTGGAGGGTTACGAAGCATACTGCCTCATTTAGAAAGATTATGGAGGGGTGTGAAAAATACAGGCCCGTTTGGAAGGGTTGTGGAGGGTTGCGAAGCATACTGCCTCATTTAGAAAGATTATGGAGGGGTGTGAAAAATACAGGCCCATTTGGAGGGGTGTGAAAAATACAGGCCCATTTGCAGGGGTGTGGAAAATACCGACCCATTTGGAAGGGTTGTGGAGGGTTACGAAGCATACTGCCTCATTTAGAAAGATTATGGAGGGGCGTGGAAAATACAGCCCCATTTGGAGGGGTCATGGAGCTGTGAAACACACAGCTTCCTTTAGACAGATTATGGAAGGGTGTGAAAAATACAGCCCCATATTTGGAGGGCTTGTGGAGGAGTCTGAAAAATGCAGCCCACTTTGGACTGGGTACGAAGGGGTGCGAAAAATACAGCCCTGTTTGGAGGGGGGGTGAAAAATAGAGCCCTATTTGGAGGGATGTGGAAAATGCAGTCCTGTTTGGATGGGGTTATGGAGGGGTGTGAAAAATACTGCTCCACTTGGAGGGGTAATGGAGGAGTGTGAAAAATGCAGCCCCATTTGGAGGGGTTATGGAGGGATGTGAAAAATACAGCTCCACTTGGAGGAGTTATGGAGGGGTGTGAAAAATGCAGCCCCATTTGGAGGGTTGATGGAGGAGCGTGTTTGAAAAAAACTCTTCTGGTGTTTACCTGTTGCCTTAAAAATGCATCCCACAGAGGAGGGAGGGCTTGGTAAGTCTGCATTTTTGCTAGTTACACAAGGGCTGCCCCAAGGAAAGGCACTCTGAAGGGAAGAAACTTAACACAAAAAACCCACTGAGGTCTAACGAAGTGGCATTCTCTCTCATGAAAGCTCATGCGATAAATAAACGTGTCTGTCTTTAAAAGTGTCGCCAGACTCTGTGGGAAGAAAGTGTCAGGAGTTACACTTCCCTGAATTTATTTTCCTCCCGTTCTGTAAGCTCCCCCCATCTTCAAAGCTCCATTGGCTTTTCTCCCACGAAAGCTCATGTAATAAATAAACTTGCTAGTCTTTAAAAGCACCACCAGACTCCTTGTTAGTTTTGCTGAACCAGACTAACACGGTTACCCCTTTGGAACTAAGCTCCAAAATCTCTGTTGAAGCTGAAAAGTAGAAAGGTCTCATTGAAATCTCTCCCTCTGCTAAGGCAGCCTTAAAAATTCTTTTAGGGACGCATCCCGCAAAATCCTGGTCCCAGCTAAGATTACTCCTATGAATGACATTTTCTGTTCTTAAGTGTTAGTCCTTCTGTTAATTTTCGTACGAAAGATAAGTTGGTTGGTGTGAATGAATATATCAGTTGATGAACCTGTGATGATAATTTCGAATGAAAGGACACTTTAAGTGTGTTATGGACATGAGGCAAAATTAAATTCTTTCTTTGTGTGGCATGTTAGCATTCTTGTTTTTCATAGGGGCTGTCCCAGCCTGGGAGAAAGATTTAAAACAGTGAGTAAGATATAACCAAATTGCAATCTGGCTGAAAAACAACAGGGAAAAAAATCAACAATGAGACTTGGAACTTCCTTCCAGTTCATGCCCCAAATAGCAGACCTGTATTCATCCTGGCTAGTCAAAACTGGCATATTAGGAAAAATCCTGCAGCCAGTAAGTGAGCACTACTTTACAAAACTCCTTTTAGATTAATGAAGACTGAAGAATTCTCCCTCTGGATGAATGAGACCATGGCAGCCCTGGTTTTTATTCCGTAAACTTGTTAGGGGCTGGGGGTGTATTCCGTTTTTTCGTCTGTACTCCACCCTAGTCTACAGAGCTGTTTTCCTTTATTCTTACGCAGAGCAGAAGCTGAAAGGTGTGCAATGTATTCTGTTTTCATTTTATTCTGTTCATACAATTTTAAAATGTTGAGTTCAGTAAAAATAAAAAGGGAGCTGTTACCTCCTCAGTGAGGTGTGTAATGTAAATTTTATTCCTAGCCCCCTCCTTTAGTATGGGCCTATCTTATAACAAGCCAGATTAATTGGTGAGGAGAAATCAGTATTTTATGCTGCTGCTCTGAGACTTCAAAGGCTGTAGAAGTTGTCTACTATTTGTTTGGGAGACTAAAGGTTAAAGCAGGCCTTGACAAATCTGTTTCTGGTTGCCATGACAACCAGTTTTAGTAGCCTGTCACCTAGCTCCAGTGCAGAAATGTAATGGAGGAGCGTTCCCCGGTGACCAGAAGTAAATTCGTTGGTGCCTAGCTGTGAGCCAGTTTTGTCCAGTCCTGGCTTAAAGCAAGATATACAAACAGCACATTAACCCAAACTTGCTTTGCATTTGGGTCTATTTGCGAGGACTTGTGGCCTCCATGGAGTCCCATTGACTTTGATGGGGTTCCTTTTGGGCCTGTGAGTCCGTGCGAGCAGATGTGATTTTAAGGCCTTCGTTAGTAGTTTTTTTTTTTTTTCATGTTTTGGGTTTGGACTCTCAGAAAATTCTATCTCAATGTAAAATAAAAATACATGTAATAGGGGCTACAGTGTTTGGGGAAGTCACGGGCCTGGTGAATTAAGCACTGAATCTGAGTTGGCAACCTTGGGGCTTTGCCTCCTTGTGGGGCCCCCCCCCCCCCGCCGTAAAATGGAGATATTGTCCTCCTTTGTAAACAGCCCTGAGATCTGTAGGTGAAAAAATACCTTGTAAGAGCTAGGTATAATGATTGTTTGCTCTTTGCATATGTTAATACAATAGTCTGGTGAGGGACTTCCTCCAAGACAGATTATTGTTTTCTTTCGTGGTTTTAGTTCAATATTTACCTCATTTCCGGGTGTGTGTGTGTATCTGTGTGTTTTAAGTGATTGTGTGCTATCAGTCTGCATTGGCTACTGGGTCTTATCCAAGATGTGACTTCATTTTAGTAGTGGCCAAAGTGGTCCCTTTGATATAACTTGGTATCTTGGCTTAATGGTATCTCCTGGTCCTTGTGCCCTTCTGGAGCTCCTTCGCTGAGGTCAGCAGTGTCCATGTGGATCTGATTGCAGGAGTGTGATCTAAATTGGCAAAGAGCGTTAGGGTGACACATGCTCATTGTCCCAGATCCTGTCACGAGCCTGTCTAGGGAAAACCAGGGGATTCTGCTTGGGGAATGAAAGGGAAGGCGTAGAGCTGCTTTGAGACTACTATGGCAGTCTTAGGGTCAGAATTTCTTGTGCAGCTGGTGTGTTCTCCTCCTTGGAGCAGGGGGATGGTAGCAAATGGCTGGTGGATCTGTTTAGGTCAGGAAGCCATGGACTTTAATGAATTTGCATACATCCTGCCATGAGTTGCTCCCTAAAATCTTCACCTCAAGTCCTTGACTGATATAGTGGGCATTTAGCCCAAGGAGCTTATGCCAAGGATGTCTTCTTGGAACAGAACCACAATGTTCCATTTCACAGAAAGTCCTACAGCTTCTTAGTATGGAGGAGGAGATATGTAACAAAAAATCTGCACCTACTTTTTTTCCCACTCACCAATTAGGGTTGTGAATTTATTATTATTTATGTTGCAGAAGTACCTCAAGGCCAGGGCCCTGCTGAGCTAAGCACTGAACAATTTTTATTCTCTTTTTTTTCCCCCCCTTTAAGTTTAGAGATTGTATCATGGATTAGGGATTTACAGAAAAAAATAAACCATTTTTTGAGTTCTCTTGCCGTTTCGCTAGCCACCTCTGCAGATAGTCAAGGCTCCTCTTAAAAGCTCTGCCTTGTCTGTGAGAATAACTTGTGGGTAGGAAAATAGTATATGTGTGTTCCAGCCTCTTAATTCCAGATGTCAAGTAATGGGATTTAGCTATGCTCATCCTTATTTTGAAAGAAATAGAGGAAGAAAACACTAAAAGAGGAATTGCCCTTTGAAAAGTTCATAGAAGACGTACTTTTGAATAATAGGCCAGAAAGTATTTGAGAGAGTTTCACTGGAATTTTTAACCAAGAAAACAGACCAAGCTTTTCTCTTCTCTACACCTGTTGCTGCCAGTAGACTTTGTTCTGTATCTGAGCCTTTTTTCTAATCTTTTTGGTGAAAGGAAACCTCCTATGGAGCGTGATGTTATTTTTCTGCAGAGTTGGGTTGCTGTCTGGAAACACAGACTGGTGTATGGTGATTTTATTATTGTGACAGTGATATGTAATGCAAATGCCTTGTTCAGAAATAAATCTTTTGTATGGAACTTTCCTCTCTTTCCCACGTGAATGTTTTACAAAGTAAAATCCAAACTATATAGAGATAATTTGCTCCACTGTGGAAGTGTACTCATTTTGGGAGTGAAACACTAAAACCACACACTAATTTAAGAAAGGTGGTAAAGAATATAGTACCCATTTGAAACTGCCTGGGGAATTTAAGCAGGTGGAATCATAGAATGTAAATATCTAAATCTTCCTGTTGCATTTCCATGATAGGGGTAGCTTAGAATGTCTGATTTGGGCTTTGTACGCACTAGAGAGCTTTATGCCCTCACAGCTGTACTGCTGTAAGATCTCTCATGTAGCTGCTGTGTGGTGACAGGATCATTCTGTCGGCATTGTTAAAGCACCCCCAATGAGTGTCGGTAGTTAAATCAGTGGGAGAAGCTCTCCCGCCAGATTAGCACTGTTAAAACCCATGTTTCTTTTGGTGTAAGTTAGATCACTCAGGAGTATGTCATTTTCACACCCTTGAGTGACATCATTATTCTGACAAAGGTGGTAGTGTAGACATAGCTTTAGCCACATTGGATGTAATTTCTTGGATATTTGGTTTTCTATTTGTGGCATGCTCAAGGCCTCTTTGTGCTGTCAAAATTCCATCTGCAGCAGCTCTGTTTTCTTCCCATGTCTTTTTTTTCCTCCTGTAGCCAGACAATCACATTGCAGGGTCAAGATGTGGAAGCCAGACTCCAGAGAAAGGCGGCAGCAAACCGAAGACCCTTAGTTTGTCATGAAGGCCATTTTACAAGCCTGAGACGCTCCACTGCGCAACAGCAGGTCCTCATGTATTACCATTGCCCATTCTCATCTATAAGAGCACCGAGCTACCAGATTTTTCTGACCGATGTGGTGCGTGTGGAATCTTTGTCAGACCAGAGTAAAAGTAACCCCTTACGTTAGCAGAAAGGAGATGTGGTATTAACACCCAACCATCTTACTTATCTTAGAAGCAATGGTAGCATAGTAGCATGGCTGCTGAGTTGCTAGGAAGAATCATTTCAGTGATCTTATTAAGGCATTTATTTCAATATTCTGCATGGTTTGCTTTTGTTGTGTGGGCTCAGGAAATACCGCTGGTATCAAGAGTGGCCAGATAAAGCTGGATGTGTTGTAATCATTGGGTTGCAGATCGTCTGGGTACTACATCTTGTGATCCCCCTAATTCTAGAGGACTGTTGATGCTAACAGGTCTTGTGAGTAAACTGGAGGGATAAGAAGAACAGCAAGGGAAGAGATCTGAATTTGAGCATTTTGGAGTTACAGGAGTTGTTACCTGAACGTTTGGCTCTCCTGCCTTGAAAGTAGCATTTGGCTTGTTCCAAGCTGGTCTTGTGGCCAGTAGGGTTAACTGCCAGAATTAGTGGGAATGTCTTTCTGCTTCTCTAAAACACTGTTTTGAGTTTGTGTAACAAGATTTTTGCATAGTTACACAGTATAAAAATACTGGGTTTATTACTGACATTTGAAGTACACTGCTTAGAATTTTGGGACATCCATATTACAAACCAGGGCCTACTGTATGCTGGAAAGTAAATGAGTAACTCTAGAGAAATTGAAGACTGTTGAGATTTTTGAGGTTCATTTCCTGGGAAAATACACCTTGGTTTAGCAAACCAAAAAACTTGCAGGCAAAAACACAGATACCTTCTCTGTAAAAAGTAGAGTTGTTTTGGCACACTACAGTGACTGAGAAGATGCACAAGAAAGACGTATTTATGCATGCGTTATTCTACTCTTTTTGCATGGTTATTTCCATTTCTTCCAGGATACCTTTGGAAAAAAAAAAAAGGCAATATACTTTGGCTTCAAAGGAATGTTTCCTCCCTATAGCTCATCTAAATTCCTCACCAACTGGTGGGATCCCGCATACTCTTAGAAAGTCGTGAGACAACATAACAGCAAATAACTTCTTAGTTTCTGATCTAGTGCCACCTCATGAGTCAGGCAAAGTCTACTGAGAGGGGAGACTTCCAAGGAGAACCCACGGGTTGCTTAGGAGATTGGCAATTCAGGAAGTTCTTGCTTCTTAATCAGCACTGAAGTGGCACCCAAGGATAGCACTGTCAATGTTGTTGGAGGTGCTGTTGCTGGTTATAAAGGTTCCGTTACAGGGAGATGGCCAGCTCCTACAGCAGTCCCCTGTAGGATTGGGACTTCAAGGATAGCCGACATGGCTTCTGAATACGTGAGTGACTTTAATTTCGCTAGTCATAGCTAACTAGACTCTCTCTCTCTCTCTCTCTCAGGTCTTGCCAGAATTATTCAGTTTAGCTGTATCAAGTCCTTAATGCTTTTCCAGGTTAGAAATAGGAAGGAAATGAGAGAAATTTCCTAAGTTTTAAAAGAAAGCTTTTAGAAGTTTGTGTTTTAAAGTCTGCAGTTTTAAATTCAAGGTTGAAGGAAAATCCTGTGTTTGTGTTCTCTTTAAAAGAGAATAAATAGAATAAATACCCTTGGGAAATTTACATGGGAAGAATTACATTTGACGAGAGTGTTGCTCCTAGGGGTTATTGTTTGAGGAAAAGTTGGGGGTGGGGGCAACATGGCTGCATTTACAGGAGAGTTCTGCAGAACAGGATCTCTTCTCTTGCCATGTTTATTGAGGCATTTGGGTTTTTTGTTACTACTGAAGCAGTAATTGATGGGAGGAGGAGTGGCTATAAAAGCCTGAGGAGGCCTAATGGGTTAATATAATTAAAATTATGAGACTTGAAAACAATTCCCACAACTAAACACTGGTTTCCAGTGTTTTATTTTGAACTAGAATGCGTGACTAGTTTGAACTAATGGCTTAGTTTGAACTTTTTAAGTTTGCACTAACCTTGAGTGCATGTATTGTGTGTGCGTAGTTCAAACTAGCGAGTAACTCCAGACTTAAGCACTGGGTCTTACTTGTTCAAACTAAGCTTTGCCTTAGAAATTTCTTAGTTTGGACTAGGCAAAGCCTAGTGTGGCCAAGCACTGAATTAGTTTGGACTAAGCTTCCTTAGTCTGGACTGATTTGGCAGTGTAGACGTAGCCTTAGGGTATATCTACATGATAGCCACAAACAAGCCTCCCAGCATGGGTAGACAAACTCATGGCTTTGATGAAGACTCATAAGCGCCTTACAGTGTCACAGCTGTGCTGCTGTAAGTTGTAAGTGTAGACTAGTTCCCTCTCAAACCCAAATATTCCCTGGTGACACAAGTGCTGCGTACGATAGCCAAAGCATTATGAGAAATGTTTGTAGCATATCTTTTGTCTTTGAGTCTGTGAAATGTGTTTTAGTACAGTCCAAATAGACATTTATGCCTCAAAGGAACACTTTGAAAATGCAGGACACAGATATTGGATTGTGTCTCAGACCCACAAGTGCTGGTGCCTGCAGCAATGCGTTGAAAAAAAAAACAAAAAAACTTTTGGTGATCTTTGGCAGCCCAGCATTGAATGCTGTTGGTAGTTGAAAACTCACTGTGCAACTATGGGATTACCTGTATTCTCCATCCTTATCACTGAATTTAACAATTCAGTAGTGCCTAGAGATGTTAGCCAGGAACAGGGTCTCTTTGTGCTTTTCAGACACCTAATAAGAGCTATTCCATTGTCATTGGTGACTCTTACTAATAAGATATGGTACACACTATGAAGATCTTTGAGAACGTCTATTTGAGAGAGTAGTAAGGACACATAACTGTACAAGTTACAGGCTACTGCAGTTCAGCTTGGGAACTGGCTTATTATGTATGGTGGTTTGTGTCTAGGAGATTTTTTTTAAAGAAGCTGAAAGCACTGTAGGCAAGGCTTATATTAGTACCCATTATTAGGGTAGCTTGACACTTCCAGTTATAAACCCCTGTTTTCATTTGTTTATTGCTTTGCCAAACTGTGCGTTTGGGCTGAAATTTTCTGTATCAGGATTTTGGCTGAAATTTTGAACAAAAACATAGTTCGGTCATTTCTGAGAATGGGGTAGGGGTAACATACATTGTTTTGCCTATGTTAAAAATTCTGCTAATCTTTTATTTGAGAAATTGTAACACCTCAGGACCCCTGCCTCATTCAGTGCTCAGGATGGACTTGTAAACAGGACTGTGTACAGGAAGAGGTCATTGTCTGTAGGACACTGCCTTGTTTATTGCAGAAGTTGGAAGGTATATAATAAATGAAGCTGGAGACTGCCAGATGCTAAAGGGTAGTCTCATGGTTAATGCAGTTGTATGCTGTCCTGGAGAGTTGTAGTCTACCCTGCTTTGGCCAAAAAGTTCCCGTGTGATGCATGGCAAGTGACTTACCCTAACTTTTCACAGTGATCTCTCATTTTCTAGATGCCTGGTTAGAGGCCATGGGTCTGGTTTGCAAGATTGCTGAACACTCACAGCTGCAACTGAAGTCACTGGAAGCTATGCTTGAATATGTAAAGTGCTCTATTAAGCCAAGTACTCTGAAAAATCAGGTCCAAGGTATATAAAATTGAGACCCAGTGGTACTGGAAAGTTTTGACCTTGATATGTCTTTGCCTGCTTCCCCACATCTCTAATACTACCTTGTCTAATGGGGCTGTTGAGTATTATAGAAGAGGAAATTATATTTCAGACTTCAGAGCATGATTTGACTAGCATGCAGTAAAAAAGGCTTGGGGCCACACGGTGAACAACCAGGAGAACACAAAATATTGAACTGATGCTCAGTGAATAAGGTAGGGTGCTGTAGAAGTTTGCAGTCATGTAATTAGACTGAATCATAATGCCCCATTATGGGGGTGAATGAAGATTGTATAGGCAATTTTGGTCTTTTCTGACTTTTGATTGGTTAACTTTGCAGCCTTAATAATTATCTTTTAATGTAGTTCCTTATATGTAATATATATGTGGACACACACTCATTAAGGTTTCCTTTATATTCTTGCTGTTTGCAAAGAAGGAATCTTAAATTTGTAACTCACAAGTAAGAATGGCTTAGAATTCGGTGATTATGTCAGGAAGATATGACTTTGCCGTGACTTGGATAATGTATTTAGTTTTATCAAGCATTTGTAACACTTTTTGGACAGCCTTGAACAAATGGATCACTTTAAAGGCCGTAGATCAAGAAATTAGCGATGTAGATGTGATGGATGAGGCATCTAGATTTGCAAAAGGTGTAAATCATTTTAAATCTTAAGCCAAAGGTCTAGGTTTGCTGACCGGATAGGTTGTGAAAGGCTGCTGACATGACATGGCTAAATCACTTTGACAAATCCCTTGACTAGGCGTTGTCAATGTAAATTGGTTAGAGGTTTTGAGGAGATAACACATACAATTTAAATAAGGCGTAATTATCCTAAGGAACCACTAGCTGAAGTTGATTGAAGGGTCTTGAAATGATCTTTTTTTTAAACAATCTTCTTGACATATCATGCCAGTGCTAATGTGTTCTCTCTCTCCCACCGATTCCAAAGTGAAAACAAAAGGGATCAGTAGACAAAATAAAAGCTGAATAGTTGCCTTGAGAAGTATCTGCGGGAGTGGACAAAATTGGCTCATAGCTAGGTGCCAGCAGTATTACTTTTGGTCACCAGAGGGCACTCCTCCATTACATTTCTACAGTGGAGCTAGGTGACAGACTACTAAAACTGGTTGCCATGGTGACCAGGAACATATATTTGTCGAGGCCTGAGTATCTGTATTGAAATCTATCTCAGGTTCTGAAGTCTTATTTATGGTTTGCCATGCATGATGTTGGCAGAGTGTCTTGTGAAGTTCAAAGGCTCCAGGTGTTAGGGGCAGTCTTTCCTTTATGTAAATTGCCATCCCATTTTTTATTATTGTAAACTGGGGAGGATAAACCCCGCTTAAAGCATCCATTCTGAAGTTAGGTCCCAGTTCAGCAGGCCTTATTCAGTGATGTGAATGGGAATAGTCATATGAATAAAGACTGATAACTTGCCATTTTGATTGACTGTCCTCTTTTCGGTCATTCTTGAGGGTGGAAGGACAGTAGAAATACTTAGATTGGCTTTAAGCTAAAAGATGTGGTGTTGTGGAAGCATTCTGCCTCCTCATATTCATTCTCTGAAAATCTAATCATATCACTTTTTTTCAGAGGCCATGTATTTGAAGTTTTAAAGTGCCATTGTGCTGTACAGTCAAACTTAGGTATAAGTTTTCTTCTTGCTCTATGTCAGGTGTAGTCAATTATTTGTTGTCAGTGTCCATCTTTTTTGGTCAAGGTATAATCTAAGGCCAGACACCTGAGAAAATAATAAATCCAGCAACAATTATAACAAGTAAATAAAAAGATTTCGGGGTCTGTTTGAAACTGCCTGGCAGTCCAGATTTTGCCCACAGTCTGATTGTTGACCCCCTCTGCTCAGGACTGAGCTCAGATTTAGCATCGGTTTTGAAAAGGGGGCCGTTTTGCCTGCAATTGCACAACGTTGTGAATGAAGTAATTCAGCTCTTTATAGAAAACTGATTAGATTGTCGGCTCCTTGGGGCAGGGACTTAGCCTTTCTATTTTTTCTGTGACGTGCATGGCATACTTCTGAGCACTGCATAAATAATATTACAAATAATCTTAAGTACAGTGTATGAAAGCAGTGCTACTGTGCTTCTAAGGAAAATAGAAGCCATCTTTGACTTTTTTCCCTCTTTTATTTCCATCCCATACATCTGGGAGGTCACATCATTTTTGCAATATAGTTCATACTTTTTTTTGCGTTGGTGGTTAACACATTGTCATAATCTAGTCTCATGTTATTACGTATTGATTTGTGGATGTATGATAGTTCGTGGTACAACTACCTGTCTGAGCTGGGAAGTGCAACAAGACGGTAGTGCTCTCTGCCTGCAAATCATTTTTTCTTTTCTTACAATGTGCAAGTTTAAATTGTGCTTCTAAGCTGAACGACACTCTTGTGTGGCTTGACTGATTTATTTTTAAAAAAATACAGGCAAAGGTAAGTAAGTTTATTATAGGTGAGAAAAGTAAATAAGCATCTGTACTAAATAAATGACAATAATATTTTTGACTAATCTAAAGGACTTGAGTGGCACCATGGAGTTATAGGCACGTAGCTTCATCCAGAGCTATGAGAGAGCCTTAAAATTGGGTCAGTAGAAACTTAAGAGTCTATTATTATTTTGTAAGATGCATATTTTTAGTTACTATGTAAGATGATATAGCTGTTGGTAGGCATATTATTTCTCATTTTATTAAAATAACATTGTCTGGCTTATGCAGGATCTTCGCTAAGTGTTGACAGTTAAACATTGGTGAGTCATCGTTTTTGTCTGTAAAATGTTGATAAAATCACAGGCAGAGTGAGATGGTGGTTAACATGTTGTTTGTACTTAATATTTATTTTTATTGTGTAGTGTTCTCGTCTGTTTTACTTATTCCAGTTTATAAAATTATTAAATACATATACAGAACCACCCCCCCTCCCCACCCACCGGCAATTTAAAAGAGAGAAAAAAGCTGGAAAATTTTGAAGCCACAGTGTCTTTGTCCTTCCTTACCTGCTATCCTGCTTCCAATTGCAAGTTTACGGCAAGTCCCTTAGCAGATTATTGAAGTCTTCTGCTATGAGTAGTTCACACCCCATTTTCTACAAATGATAAATGTAAGAAATTGAGTAAAGTCACTGTCTTGCTTGACATTCCTGAGATTTAGCACATTGTTCTAGACGCATGGGAAAATATAATTGGTAAGAAAATGTCTTGAAAATCTATGCCTCATAGGAAGTTCTGACACAGTGGTGTCCATCCTTCTCACCCCAAACAAATTATTTCATGAAGGACAAGGCACCACAATTGATTTTTTTAACTATTTCCCTAAATTTAGACAGAACCACTCAAGCTCTATCCCACTCTCCCTGTGGCTCTGAGAGCCTGGGATAAAAGCAGATAACCAGGGAGCAGGCTGAGCCAAGTTCTCCTCTCCCCCTTCTCCTGCAGTGCTGCAGGCTGTCAGAAGGGATGCGCTGCTCAGCAGCTGTATAGGGTTGGGACTGCACAGTGCTGTTTGTGGGGTGCCTGGGAATCAGTGAGGGGCAGCTGGGGAATTCATCCCCTGTTTCTTCCGCCAGATGATGAGTCTGATTCAGCACTCTTCTGCTTCAAAATTTCAGGTGTAATTTTTAGTCAGCTACATGTTTTCTTGTTAACACAGTCACCGCCAGGGTCATATGTTGGACATCATTGTTTGATCATTAATCTTCGACTTGAGGGACTAATGCTTGGTTAAAGTATACAAATATTTACTGAATTGCCTGCTTGGTAAATGGACAAATTGCCATGCAGGGCCCTGGGCCTGATTCTTCTGCCACTGCACTCAGTGTGAATTCAGCCAGTAACATCAGCGGGAACAGGATGTTCCTTCATCTGTTGGTTGATTAGGTAGAAAGTGACTTGTCTGTTGGGATTCTGTACAGAGGATTGAGAAAGTTCCTGGGTAGCCAGGTAGCTCGTAGCTTGTCTGCTTTATCAGATACTTTGGTTTCCAAAATGCCCCATTAAGATGTGATGTGTAGTGGTGCACAAGCATGAGCTGAACTTCCTCCAAAATATTAAACTTGTAGTTCAATTCTGCTGTCTTCTCCCCCTCCACTGATTTTTGGTTTGTTGTAGGACCAGCTAGCCAACCATGAAGTAATTCTTCAAAAGCCTTGTGTGCCAAGAAAGGACAGTGTTTACATTAGAATAAATGGGCTACTGGTAAATGATTTTGATATTTATAGCTCTTCCTTCCCATCCCCTCCAGTCCTACATTCCCTACTGCTATAAATATTCTGAGGCTGGAAATTCTTTATTTGGTGGGCCAGACCTCCTTCCTCTTCCAAAAACCCCTGTAGACTAGTGAATAAAACGAGGATTTAATTATATGGTTTACAGTAGTGGCTCTCAGCCTTTCCAAGGCTACTGTACCTCTTTCGGGAGTCTGAATTTGTCTTGCGTATCCTTTGGTTCCATCTCACTTAAAACCTACTTGCTTACAAAATCAGACAGAAAAATACAAGTGTCACAGCACACTGTTACTGAAAGCAAAAAAAGGCAAGGAGTCGTGTGTCACTTAAAGACTAACAAATTTATTTATCTCATGAGTTTTTGTGGGAGACTATCCCACTTCTGACTCTCTCATTTGGACTATATAATTATAAAACAAAACAATTGGAATATAGGTACTGTTTCTACATTTCAGTGTATAGAAAATGAAGCAGTATAAACAAGTCGTCAGTATAAAACTAAGTTTTATGCTGACTTTGCTGGTGATTTTATGTAGCCTGTTGTAAAAGTAGGCAAATATGTTGATGAGTTGATGTCCCTCATGGGAGAGTATGCGTACCCCTCTGGTTGAAAACCACTGGTTTAGAGTCAGCCTGGACTTTGATTGGTGTGGCAAGGCCAGTGTCTGCTCACTTTACTGCTGCAAAGTTCCTGTTGATTTCACTGCATGTTTTAGGTAAGTTAACATGTTTTGGCTCTTGAAGGAATGGAATACTCGGTAAATTTGTGTCTGGTAAAGTGCCTTCTCCAGCAAAGTGCTGAAGGGGGAGCCATGACTTATTCAAGGGATGAGCTGCATAAACTCTTGCCTATGTGATAATCATTTTGACATTATTATTACATGGGCCATAGTTTTGAACCAGATCATAAAACTGCGTGAAAACGTAATGAACACACTGATGCTTTATTGCAATTGCTAAGTTAAAATAATAATGCAAATTTGGACTTCTGCTGCATCTTCTATGTAAAGATCTCAAAGTGCTTCTCAGATAGTGAGGCCATGTCTACACGTGCCACTGTCAGATAGATCTTTCCAGATTGACTTAGTGGTCAGTTACAGTGAAAATGCCGGGCTGAAGTTGAGTTAGGAAGTCAAAGGGAATTACGCAAGCTACTCTGCATAGCTTGTGTATCTCCTGTCAACCACCCCTGAATTTCGCCACCAGTGTAAACCTGGCCTGAGCAATCCTCATGCCACCTCTTGTAGGGGTCTTGTATTTATCATAGAATCATAGGGTTGGAAGGGACCTCATAGGTCATCTAGTCCAACCCCCTGCCAGAGGCAGGACCACTCCCACTAAACCATCCCAGTCATGGTTTTGTCCAGCCGGGCCTTAAACACCTCCAAAGATGGAGATTCCACCCCTCCCTCGGCAGCTCATTCCAATGCTTCACCACTCGCCTAGTAAAAAAAGTTTTTTCTAATATCCAGCCTCAACCTCCCTAACCACAACTTGAGACCATTGCTCCTCGTTCTGTCCTCTGTTATTACTGAGAACAGTCGAGCACCATCTTCCTTAGAGCATCCCTTCAAGTAGTTGAAGGTTGCTATCAAATCCCCCCTCAATCTTCTCTTCTGCAGACTAAATAAGCCTAATGCTTTCAGTCTTTCCTCATAGGGCTTGTGCTCCAGCCCTTTAATCATTTTGGTTGCTCTCCTCTGAACTCTCTAGCATGTCTCTGTCCTTTTTGTAGCGGGGAGCCCAAAACTGAACACAGTATTCTAGATGTGGCCTTACCAGTGCAGAATAGAGGGGAATGATCACATCCCTCGATCTGCTGGTAATACTTCTTTTGATGCAGCCCAGTATGCCATTGGCCTTTTTGGCAGCAAGAGCACACTGCTGACTCATATCTAGCTTCCCATCCACCATGACCTTTTCTACACTGTTGCTACTTAGCTGAATGTTTCCCAGCCTGTAGCGGTGCATGGGGTTTTTCCATCCCACGTGCAGGATTTTACACTTGTGCTTATTGAAGCTCATAAGATTTCTGTTGGCCCACTGTTCCAATTTATCTAGGTCTCCCTGAATCCCGTCCTTGCCCTCCAACATGTCTACTGGTCCCCCCAGCTTGGTGTCATCCGCAAACTTACTGAGAATGCAGTCTATTCCATCATCCAGATCATTGATGAAAATGTTGAACAGAACCGACCCCAGGACCGACCCCTGGGGCACACCAGTCGTGACTGGTTGCCAGGTAGACACGGAACCATTGATTCCTACGCACTGAAACTGTTGATCAAGCCAGTTTTCTCCCCACCTTATAGTCCACCTGTCCAACCCATACTTCCTTAATTTGCCAATGAGAATGCTGTGGGAAACTGTATCAAAAGCCTTGCTAAAATCAAGGTATATCACATCAGTCGTTCTTCCTGTATCCAGAAAACCAGTCATCTGATCATAGAAGGAGCTGAGATTGGTCAGGCATGATTTACGCTTGGTAAATCCATGCTGACTGTTCCTGATCACTTTATTTTCCTCTAAGTGTTTGAGGATGGATTCTTTGAGAATCTTCTCCATAATTTTTCCAGGGATTGAGGTGAGGCTGACTGGTCTGTAATTCCCTGGATCCTCCTTTTTCCCTTTCTTGAAAATAGGCACTCTCTCTTACACCTGGAGGAAACTAATGGACATGGGTAATCTGTACATATTTACAAAGGGGGAATTTTTGGCACAGTTGGAAATAGAGTTCACATCCCTGACACCTGGTCCTGTTCTTTAATTACTGCATCATACTTATTCATGGAGTAAATTAGAAATGATACTGTTTTATTTGAACTTTATGAAAATACATCTTTGAGGAACTGAAAATCAGTTTTCATTAGCAACTGCCTCTTCCCCTTGCTGACAGAAATATTTATCATTCTTGACCGTCTGTACTCGGAGAGTTCTGCTACCACAATAGACAAGTTCTGAAAGATGTACGACTTTAAATGTCTGCATGCCCTGAATTGTTTGTGTATGGAATTGAATGAGCAGAATTTGTCAATACAGGTCTGCAGCATATACATTTCTCCTAGGCTGCTGAGATAAACACATCAAACAGTAAAGACAATGGGCTGGGGAGTTTTGTTTATATGTTGTTGGTGGGCAGGAATTATGAAATCGAAAGTGGCATGGAGGAAGTGAAATATTCTCTTTGCAGTCCTGTAACTGGATAATGTCATTTAAGTTATTGGGTCTTTCAGACAACCAGCTGCCAGTTCCATTCCTTCATTTGTGGTTCCTCCAAGGAATTACTTGTTCCTAATACTGGAGCAGATCCCAGGGCAGTGAAATTTACAATGGACAGACATTGGCGTGAACAGAACATAGCAGGGTATGGTAGATCTAGTTCCAAAGGGGTAGCTGTGTCAGTCTAGTTCAGCAAAAGAAACAAGAGTCCTGTGGCATTTTTAAAGACTAACAGATTTTTGCATGAGCTTTCTTGGGAGAAAATCTCACTTCATAAGACACTTGGAAGATGAGGAACTACAGATGAATGGGAGGAAAGATGTTCATCTGTAGTTTATCTTCAAGCGTCTGACAAAGTGGGATTTTCTCCCACAAAAGCTTGTACAATATAAGCAAGTTTGTTAGTCATTAGAAGTGCCATTAGACTTCTTGTTTGTTATAGTAGATCTAGTTTTCTGTTCCATCTCCTAATTGGTTCTGCAGGTTGGAGCTAAATACGGGAAACCATTTAAATGCTTTGCAAGCCAGTGATTACTGGTGGAATTAACTGATCAAGTGTGGAATCCATTTTCATGCCTTTCACATTATGGATGAAAAAGTACTGGGTATGGACTGTACAAAAGCACTTGGAAACTTTTACCCAAACTAAAATTGGTGAATTTGGTTTGATTTTTGTGAGCATTTGCAAAGTTTGCTTTGTGAGAATGAAAACATTAGGTTGAAATCCTGGCCCCAGAGAATTCAGTGGCAAAACTCCTATTGGCTGCAGTGAGGTTGGGGTTTCATCCTTTCTGAATACTTGTATGGACATGACTTCCCATCCTGAAAGTATTCATGTAGCTATTTTGAACACTCTTTCAGTTTGGAAGTCATTTTGTCAGGGTTTGGAATCAGTACCATGTGACATAAGTGACCAATCATATGGCGGGAACAATTTGTCAGGATAGTCGAAGTTGAGTACTTGGCATATGTGCATGAATTACTTTTAAATACAATTTAAATAGAGTTCTAATGATTTCTGAAATCATAGTTACTCACTTCTATACAACTGAAAATCAGCCTTGCAAAAATAGTTATGAAAACATATATTTGTTGAAGATGTAGTCCTCTAAACATCTGGGTAACTCTAACGTTAGTGGAATTTAATCATGTGAATAGGGTGAGTAAGAGGGTACTTGGTCCTGCCATGTGTGCAGGGGACTGGACTCAGTGATCTGTCATGGTCCATTCTGGTTTCTATGATTCTGTGAAGGTTATGTGGGCTTTAATGAACAAAGTCTGCTTCTCGCCCTTACCATGGCAATGATAATTCAAACAGGAATGATATTTTACTCCATCTTCAAAAGTTAAAACACTAAGTGGGTGAGTGGGGGCAGAATTTTGCAAGATGATTAAGTCAGAAGATGAAGTTAGAGTTTTTCATCAGGATAAAAGCAGGAGACAAATTACATTTCTGTGTTTTTGTGACTATAGTATTAGACTTACCACTTATATACACATGCATGTGTGCTTGCACACACATGCAGAGCCATCTGTAAGATATCAAAACAAGATAAGCTTAGTCCAAATTGTTCTGACAAATCTTTGAACATTGTTTGCACATTCATTTGTCTTGTGGGTCTGAAAAATTTAAATAAAGTGTAGTATTATGCTGGTGCTGCAAAATGTATTGACCATTCCTTGTTTACAGTTGTACTGCTTAAACATTGACTGTGAAAGAGCATGTAGTAGCAGGGAAGAGGCACAGTGGATTACTTAACGGGGAAAGGTGTGCTCTTTCTGTTTGAGCTTCAGACTTGTTAAAATTCATGAACCTTAGATTGATAAAGACCTAGGAAGATCAAACAAAGAGGTTTTCAAATAGTGAATTTTTTTTACATGTCCTAGAGATCTACATTATTTTAGATTATATAGATCTTATAGATATAAAATTCTCTTATTTTTATGAGACTATCTCACAGAAGTTAATTTATTTTAAGGAAATTTGTCAAAGGTGAGCTGCTTGCTAAAAAGAAAATGAAAAACAGCATCATTCCCTGATTCAACAATCAAAACTAATTCTTGCCAGGTCAATTTTACACTAAAATCGCTGTCCTGCATCTGTACAGTACATTTAAATATTTGGTCATGGAAGGGGTGATTTTGTAAGGGGGATTTATTGAATGGTATTATGTTGTGTGGACAGTGAAGTTTGTATATTTTTGGCATATAATCCTGACCACCTTGGATGTTAACTTTATCTCAAAGAAAAATCTCTGCTCCCCCCATTACACTTTCTTTTCTAAAAGGCTATGTCTTAAAAAACCAAAACTCAGACATCCTAAAAATTCAAGATGGCAGCAAGCATAATGGTACCTGCTCTGGTTGGGATCTCTGGGCTCTGTCTAACATATATATGAATAAAACATGAGAGACTCTGGGAACGAATAGTTGAGCCACTTAAAATTCTTTTTCTCTTACTCTCACCCACCTGCGTGAGACAGCATACCCAACTTTAACAGCAGAAGTGCTCCTGAAGAGATGTTTGGCTTGGTAGCAGTGCTTAAGTTGACTTAATGAACTCCAAATGTGGCCCTGGAGTGGCTTAAGTTGACTTACACCTCCGGTGTGGACATAGCCAAAGTGGATAAGGAAGCAGTTTACTCTCGAAGGAAAAGGAGTGGTGCTAATGAAGGCACAGAAATGGGGCAGATAATCATCCAGCAAGGTATCCTAACCCTAACCCTAAACTTGAAGCCAATGGGACTGTGTGCTGGCTTTAATTTAGGCATGTGTTTATGTACCCTGATGAATCCTGTGGCTAACACTGAGAGCAAGCGGGGAGCTGATGAAAAGAGTAGTCTGGAAAAAGGATTAGGAAGAGTTTAGGGAAGGAGGTGAGATAGGAAACATGAGTGGAACTGGCCTGATGGGGTGCCTTGAGAGTGACAATAGAAGGAAGCTTGCCAAGCAGTATAAAGCTAATCACCATTTTATTATCCCATTGCTCACCTTTTAGGATTTCTGTCCCTGAGTCATGGCAGACAGAAGACCAGAGAAGTCATGTGAAAAAGCATGTGAATCACTCAAACAGCAGGATTATGAAGTGGCGGTGAAGCACTGCACGGAGGCGCTCCTTTCCCTCAGCCAGTACCCCCCAGCGCACTTCCCGGAGGCATGCCAGGCAGAAATTGACCGCATCAAAATTGAGAGTCTTCTCTACAGAATTGCATCTTTTTTACAACTCGTGAGTGCATCTTTTTAATAATATCAGGTGATGTGGGAAGAAGAATCAAACGCCTTTTATCTTTCCAGGTTCAACTAGCAATCACATTATTATCACTGTCATGTTGCTTGGACGTAACTGCTTTCTTGCAAAAGCTGGTGTAAGTCTTTAATTCTTCAAGCTTCTGTGAGCAAAGGCAAGGAATCCAAATGTAGTTTATATCTGAATGAAGGATTGACTAAAGAAAGAGTGGAAGCGTATTTTAACTTTAGTGAAACTTAGGGCAGTAACAGAAATATTCACTAATGGTGTATTAAATTCTGTATAGGAAATGGCACACACAAAACTGTTAAAAGGATTTGAATAAGACTTTAAAGTCAAGAACTTAAAATTTAGGAAGTGTCAGAATTAAGGTTGCCCATCTAGAGGGAATCTTCAGGAATTTAGCTGCAAAGTTCTTCCAAGTTTCTGCTGAACATGTACAAACTGTGATTTTTCAAGTATAGCATACTCTGTAGGTTCTGACAGCACCATATTAGTGCAAGATAGAGTAAACTGTACAAGGCATAGGTCACAGTATGAATTTTAAGCAAATTTGGGAAATGTTGGTAGTTTTATGTTTTCTTCCGGATAGCACTTATGCTGGGAAAACATTTTTCTCTTCAGGCTGTGAAAGAAACACACCCTGAACAGCATACGCTTTGCTAGCTTAGGGGCATGTGTGGAGAATACTGTTGGCTTGCAATGCTCTTACCATGACACAGCTGTGGTACTATGAGTTATAAGTGTAGATTAGCCCATAGTTCAGCTTTATCTTCAGACATATGACTATGTTCTTCCAACTACACTGCAGTTTCTACTCTGACTAATAAAATGTGTAAGAGAAAGTGGGTTACTTGGCATTCCAGGGGAATTGTTAATTGGAGCAGGAAGTCATTTATTTTAATTCAAATAATATTGTTTTAAAACTCGTTGCTTTTTTCTTTCAGAAAAACTATGGGCAAGCAGATGAAGACTGTAGGCATGGTATGCTAATATATTTATCTGTTGTGATTTACTACATGTGATTAGCTCTCTGGGTTTCAGAGTGTTCCAAAACAATGTCAAAATAATTTGCTTTTCTAATGTAATAAAACTGACCTACTTGAAATTATTGCTATGATTTATATCTTTTGCTGAAGGATATTGTAATTATGTACGTGCAGGCCCACTAATACATAGTCACCTCTGGTGTGGAAGGTGGTATTTGACTAGTGGTCAGACCACATCTTGCATAGATGAGGGGGAAGAGGGTCACCCTGGTGTTCAAGAAGAAATTGACAATTTTGCCTTACTTTCCAGGGCCAAGAATAAATGTTTTGTCTGCATTTAAACTATGATTCAGCAAAGAGTATGTTTGACCTTAACAACATGTTTAAATTTATTCCTGTTCAGCAAAGTGCTTAAGCCAGGGGTGTCAAACATGTAGCCTGTGGGCTGAATGCTGTCCATGAACCTCTTCCATCTGGCCTATGACTGCTCCCAGCAGGCCCACACACTCTCCCTAATGGAGAAAGCGAGAGTGAATGAGTGTGGTCTCACATACCCAGTGCTCTGCAATGCCGTGAGAGGGTCAGTCCTCGTGACATCACAGAGCACTGGGATGTGAGATTGTAGTCCACCAGACCACTCTCTGTGTCTCAGAGAAAAAGAGAGAGAGAGAGAGAGAGAGAGAGTTTTGATTTACGGTATGTACAGTCCACTTGAAGTACATTTAAGTCAAATCTGACCTGTCATAGCAAATGAGTTTGTCACCTCTGACTTAAGTAGATGTGCAGTAAAGTATGTACTTCAAGTATTCTACTGAATTATTGAACTGGAGTCTTACAAGAGGAATTAGCATTTTGTGCCAAAGTCCCATTCCCCTTTTATTGTGGATCTGATCCAACCAACTGAAGACCATCATAATTTTTCTGTTGACTTCGTTGGGCGTGGGATCAGGCATGTTTAGTATAATAGACTTAGCAAATAAGTTGGACTGTGGGTGAGTGCCGTCTTTTGGTGCTCTGACTCTTAACTAACCTTGAATTGTAATACAGAGATTTCCCCCAAGCCTTGATTGAGTTTGAAAGCATCTGTTGTTAAATCGAGACTATGCAGCAATGTCTACACTGCCAAATTAGTCCAGATTCTGGAGGCTTAGTCTGGATTAATTTGGTCCATGTCTACACTAGCTTTTGGCTAGTTCAAACTGAACATTTTTTTTTAGTTTGAACTAAGCTAAGCTTAGTTTGAACTTTAGTTCAAACTAGGGTGATGTAGGAGCCTTAGTTCAAAATTAAAATGTTTGAACTCAGTCGTTAGTTTGAATTAACCACATTTTTTAGTTTGAACTAACTTTTTAGTTTGAACTAAAAAATGTGGCTTGTTGGAACTAAAAAGCTGTGGTCAGTTTTAACTAACCCGGAACTGCTTAGTTCAGACTAAGCAAGTCCAAACTAAGCTTTCTAAGATAGACGTAGCCTATGATACTTGTACTCTAAGTATATTCACTTGATGGGATGATTGAGAGTTGATCACACTTGATTATTTTCTGTGTATTCATCATATGCAATGCTGTCCTTAAAACAGTCTGCTGTGTTTAAAATCTGTGTATTGTGACTGCTGTTAGTGCCGTCTGGGGGTACATTGTTCTGAACAGGCCCTGCACCAGCTGTCCTTCCCAACAGTGAATAAAAAACCAAGAGGAGAGATGTGGAAGGATGAATAATGGTTAGAGAAGGGAGAAGAGAGAGGGCTGTTAATGAATTGTATTTTCACTGACTAATATTCTGACAGACAAATTTGGGTCCTATTGAGGTCAAAAGGAAGATTAACCATCGATTGCAATAAGTATATAGCCCTAAAACAGCTTTTGACCTTCACGAGGGAGTCTCTTTGTTTCCTGTCAGCATGTATAGCAGGCACCTGAATATTTCAAAGGACCTATATAGTTAAAATATTTTTCCTGCACTCATTGGGCATGTGTAATATGGTAAGTATTGAAAAATGTGCTAATTGTAGAACAGATTAACAAGTATTTTTACTTTAAAAAGAACTCTTTTGAAATGCTTGGTAGAGAGAAAAAAAACTAGTGCTCTCTCTGTAAATTTCTAAAATCAGACCTATTTAAAAGATTATTTTAGAAAGAAGTCTTGTCCAGCATCTTCCAAGTACTGTTTTTTTTGGTCCAGGTCTAAAATACGTGATTTTAGAAAAATTTTTTAGCCCCAAAAGAATTTATGATTTATACAAACACATTTGATTGTATTGCCCTATTCTTTGTTCTTAATTGATCTTCTCCCAGCAGCTAGCATTTCAAGACAGCTGCAGAGGTTGTCTCAGTGGGTCTAAGTTTTTACTGCTGTTCGAAGGACATTTTAAAATAAAACTGCTGTGTGTGTATCAAGTTTTAGGCCTGTCTGCTATAACGGTATCCACTGAAGCATGCACAGACCTTTTTGACAGAAAAAGCTTTATTCAAGCTGCAGTTTTGATTTTTTACAAGATGTGACACATTGCAGACGCCATGACTTCATTTTGATTTAAAGGAATGAACTGCGTGCTCTAGCATGCACATTAGAAGCATGTATTCTCTACAAACAGTTGTATTTACTTAGAGAAGAACAAGAGCTCACTGTAAGGGTGAATCTCTTAAATTATCCTGTAAATAGTCAAAGAATTCTGTTAAAAATTAAAAGTTAAAATCTGCTGGCCTACTGCAACAGAATGTTTTAGCTAAATAAATGTATACAATTAAATATGTGAAATACTGTAATTGAGTATCTAAAGTCTGAGGTATGTCATGTTAGTTGTAAAGATTCATCCATAGTAGAATTGTGATTCTAGGGACTTTTTTCCCCTTCTGACTTGGGAAGTAAGTTTCTGTTTCTGAAACTGTTGTTAAATTAAGAAAGTCATGTTTTAGGCATCGTAAAATCAGCTACCATTATATAGTTGTTTATCGCATGAGCTTTTGTAGGAGAAAATCCCACTTCGTCAGATGCTTAGAAGTGGATTATCTGCCACTAAAGCTGATGCAATAAATAAATTTGTTAGTCTTTAAGTGCCACAGGACTTCTTGTTTGTTTTGCTAAAATAGACTAACACAGCTACCCCTTTGGAAATTATATAGTTGAAAACCCATATTGTCATTTGTGATTTACGTATTCTTTTGGGATGATCTTTTCCCTTATGTGTTCACATAATTCCCATTAACAACATCTGCACTCACTGAGTGGGGAGAACTGATTTCTTTTTTGAGAATCTAATCCTGCACTCCTTGTGCCTATAAACTTCCTGTTTACATTAATGGGAGCTACACTAGGGTTGCCAACTGTCTGGTATTCTGCTGGAAAGTGATTAAAAAATGGGACATGGCAGTGTCCTGTCCAAACTGCTGACTGGACACTAAGGCTATACCTACACCAGGAAGCTTAATTTGGACTTCCTTAGTCTGAACTAAGCAGTTCCTGATTAGTTTGAACTAACTGTGGATTTTTAGGTCAAAGTCGCTGCGATTTTGAGTTTGCACTAACTTTTCAGTTCAAACTAAAAAAGCGCAGCTAGTTTGAACTAAAAGTTAGTTCAAACTGAAAAACACGGCTACTTTGGACTAAGAGCTTAGTTTTAATTTATTTTGTTTGAACTAGCATGGCTACATTGGGCTAGTTCGAACTAAAGTTTGAACTAAGCTCAAATTAAGTGCTTAGTTCGAACTTATTGTTCAAACTAAGCTATGCCTAGTTCAAACTAAAAAAAATTTTTTAGTTCGAACTAGGCAAAGCCTAGTGTAGACAGGGACCAAAGTAGTCTGGATTAAGCCTCCTTAATCTGGACTAATTTGCTAGTGTAGACATAGCCTAAAGCCCAGTTACTTGCAGTAACCAGGATCCACCGCCATGGGGCGGGAGGAGCAATAGCTGCTACTGGAGCTGGGACGAGCACTCGAATGGCTCTGGCAACTTCCCCATTCTCCCTGGAGTGTGAGTGTCTCTCGAACATCCTGCCCTAGTCAGCCCTCTTTCCCAGAGCCCTGCTCGCCTGGCAGAGGGAGGAAGGTGGAGAGAGTATTTAATGACGGTAGGGAGGCAGAAGTGTGTGTATGGGGGTAGGGCCTTCAGGGAAGGGGCCTTAGGGCGAGAGATGCAACAGAGGTTGGGGTAGATTCTGGCACTCAGGGTCTAATTTTCACAAATTACACCCTAAGCTACGCACCTCTAAGAACTGCATGACTGGTGATTGGCTGTAGAAATACAGATACAGCTGTTCCCTGCAATAATAATAATGTGTATTTTTGATGGTAACAAACAGCTTTTCTACTTAATTACAACATGCATGCATATCTTTACTTAAGGTTTCAGTCTCTCAAAAAAGATATTTCCTTTCTGGCCAGGTAATACATACAATTAAGTGTTAATACTACCGGGCTGGAGCATTTTCGTATCATTAAATACAACCTTTTGCTAATACAGGTGTCAAAGAAAGTATCTGTGTGTCCAGCTAGCTGATCCCAGAGTTTACTGGTACCAAGTTTACTGTTACATGAAGCATTTAAGTATCAGACTTAAAACAATTGTTCCTGTATCAAACACTTGCAGCACAAATGAATACCAAATCACCCAGACTGACTATTTTGTTTTAAAGTAGCTGGAAGATTAATTTCTCTAGGACAATTGACCACTGAGAAGATTTTGTAAATTTGCAAACTGCAAAGTATGCTTTTTGCTCGCATGAATAGATCCTCATGAGAATGATTTTATGTGGTTTGTTGGTGGGATGAGAGAGGTCCTTTGTATTCCTGTCAAAGAGCTGAAGTAACTGCACCCTACCTTTAAGGATGCTGTCACTATCCTTTGGGATAACAGATGATGGACTTAGATCTCCTTAGAGCTCATCACATAATCTCTTAGTTGGCGGGAGATGTCGGCCACAAGTGGCATCCTGTTCAAGTCTTGCCAGTCCAGAAAGCAAAAGTTTGAGCCTAGGTCTCAGACATTTTAGTTTTAAAAGTGAAGGGAAAACTGAGTTGGATTTAGTTAACTATGTACTGTCCTAGATGAGTCTAAAAGTTGGTGCTTTATGTTACAGTGCTGGGAGAGGGACTGGCCAAGGGAGATGGCTCTTTCCGTGCAGTGCTTTGCTGTATGCATCTTAATGGGAAGCTGCAAATTGTATCTAATATTCTTTCCAAATCACTGATGGGTGAATCATTGGTAAGTGGATTTGATACATAACTTGAAAACTAACTAACTTGGATTTTTTTGGTTATTTAGTAGCATGCCTTGAAATGTCTCTTCGACCAGCAGATTACAACAATCAGATAGTTCATATGGAAAATCTGAGGAATGTGTACTGAAACATTTAGGTTCTCATATGTAATCAAGAGCCCAGATTATAGCTTTATTGATGTTTCAGAGCCAGTATACTTTTTGCAGATTTCTTCTTCATATGTTACAAATATGTAAAATGTTCAAATGAGTTGTCTGCATCTAATCTCCAAGGAATGCAGGTTAATTTTTACACATGTTCAGTTTAATAGAGCAGAGAAACATACATTTCCAGCCTTTTACTTTGTATTTTCACTGACCACCTGAGACCTTTTTGTGCGTGCTTCATCTGAGTTCAGCTTTTATAGCAAAAAGCACATTGATATGACTTTTTTAAAGATGACCCAAATTGTTTTTAAGTAACCATCAAAACTTTTTAAGAAATAAAACAATCCAAATATTTCATTCTAAAGTAAGAGTTTGAGTCACGTGCTGGGACCTGAGTTCAAGTTTCCTCTTTTAGACCTTGATCCAACAGAGCACTTAAGTTTACTTAAGTAACATTGACAGCAAAACAAACAAGGAGTCCTGTGGGACTTTTAAAGACTAACAAATTTATTTACCGCCTGAGCTTTTGTGATGAAGTGGGATTTTCTCCCATGAAAGCTCATGCAGTAAATAAATTCATTAAGTCTGTAAAAGTGTCATGGGAGTTCTTGTTTGTTTTGCTGGACTGGACTTGGGCCTTGTCTACAGTGAAAATGCAGCATCACTGACTGAGCAGCCAGTGTATTTCCACTCAATTGATCCTGGAAGCACTCTCCTATTGACTCAGCAACTCCACCCCTCCAAATGGAGTAATGCTGCGTCGACTGGAGAGCCTTTCAAGTGAAGACATGGCAGTAAATAAGAGAAACTAAGTTGATGGGAGTTCTGCTTTCTGCGGCACGCTGATTGCATATCTCCCATTGACTTAGTCCCACAGTATAGACTAGGCCTAACATGGCTACCTCTTTGGAACTAACTAACATCAAAGGTAGTGTCTGGAAGGCAGCTCCTTGCTCCACCCTGAGTTGTCAGTGACTTCAAAAGCTTCTCTAGGAGAAACCTTGAACTCAGGCCAAGGTAGGCAACAGCAAAAAAGTGTTCTGTGAAAGCAGTAAAATAGTAATAAAGAATTGGTAATTGTAAGGTTTTTCTCATCATTGTTGAATTATTTAAAAGCTTAAATATGCCACATTAATATAAAATACCACAGGCCCACCTGTTGCTGTACAGTGTGTGAGCTGTTCTAAATAAGTGTTGGGGCCCTTGCTCTGAAGTATATAAAAATCTCAAGCCTACCTGAAGAATATTTGGTAGCAACTTTAGGTTGTATAAAGCTCCGTTCATTTTTATCTGGGAAGGAGCTCTTGTTTTCCCTACTGCTGTTGATTGCTGTAACTCTGGTCAACCATTGGGGCTGCTGTCCCTTAATTGCATGGTCCCATTGATGAATCCTGGCTTCTCTATCAACCATTGGGGTTGGCTGTCATGCAGCATGAGCCTGATTGTAAACATGCCCCTTCCTGTTATGCACCTCCTTATGAGGTCTAAAATTGAGTTGCTGTGCAAGGGACAAGTATGCATCCCACTGTATATGGATGATCGATTAGTTCTGAAGAAATTTATGCTTGGACAGAAATATTGTGAGGGCAAAGAAATAAATTTTATTGGTGTAATACAGTGCTGAGGGCAAAACAAACTATTTTCTTTATTAAAATAGTCAGCTCCCTGACTAATAATGTTACTTTCATTGCGTGAAGCTTCTCAGCTACGGCATGAAGACAAAAAAATGAAAAAGACTAATATACTTTTTTGCATCTTTTAGTAGTAGTTTGCCTTCAGAAAAAATAATGTAAAAAGCTAAATACTCCTTTATGTAGGCAAAGCATTTCAGGGTGTTGTTTTCTTAATATGGGTTGTCACACAAGTTTTTCCAAGTGAAATCCCTGCATCCAAATTGAAATGTAGGATCTCATGACAGATCAAAGATTGTCATTCCAATTGTTTTCAATAGGAGTATTAAAACCAGAAGACAGTTTACTGACTGAGGACACTGATGAATAAAGTTTGGAGCATTTTACTTGTAGAAGCTGAAATGCATCCATCTTTCCCCCCAGTGATATAAGGGAGTGATTCTCAGTCACTTCAAGCTTTTATGCTCTGTATATCATCCCTGTGAATTAGATTTGTGGCCTCTGCTTTTGGAAAGAAATGGAAAAACATTTCAGCTAAAAACTCTGTATCTGGATTATCAAATGTGCAGATTACAGTAAAGATATTTGAGTTGCTTTCAGCTGTTCTGCAGTAGAGATGGAAGGTAAAGGAGGATTATAAGATTGTGCTATGTAACTATCTCGGAGATACTTAATAAAAGAAGCAAGTGATCAATTAAATGAAATCACAGACCTGAACCTCAGCTGAGTTGAAGATTGTGCCTTCCATGTTCATGATATTACTGTATTTAGATAAATGTATTGAAAAAGATTGTATTGGGTATTCCCGTGACTCGGAAGTTATTTTTCAGTTAGAAGCTAACCCTTTCTAGTGAAAGCTGTTACGAAAGAATCAGAGGGAACATACTCTAGAATAGAAAGTTGTTAGACTGTAAAGGTAGGCAGTTTGTAAAATAGCTTCTTGAAAAGAATTGACTAGAGCACAGATAAAGCAGTGTGAATTTTTCCTTCTGAGCTTGAGTAAATGTTTTAACAACAATGATACTATCTCACTTGCATATAGATCTTGTCATTAATAGATTTCAAAGCTCTTTACAATGGAGAGCAATTTCCTCATCCCCATTTTATAGATGGAGAAGCTGAGGCACAGAGAATGAAGTGATTTCCCCAATGCCACCCATCAGACCAGTGGCCATACTGGGAATAAAACCAAGATCTGTCAAATCCATTTCCAGTGAGGTACTAGTATTAGGTCACAGAGCCTCTAGGATACTCCCTTGTAAACGCTGAGCCTATTAATATTTCATGTGGGTGAAAACCACCTAGAGTTCATTTACCAAGTTTTCTTGCATGTTTTACCCTGTGCTGACACCTGTTGTGTGAGATTAGCTTTTATCTGCTGCAGATGTCGTAGCTGAATAATAATGTTTGCTCAGTGTTGCATACTATGTGATTTGTAACATTGTATAATACAGCTCATTTGTGTTGCCCCTTTGCTCATTCCCTTTTCCAAATATTGGGTAGAAAAAATGTTCCTCGCTTCCTGTGTTTACAATAGCAGTGGATTTTTGTAGCAAATCCACTAACACATTTCTCTTTCCCCAGAATGGGATGGTAACTAAAGATTTGACAAGACTAAAAATGCTTCTTGTTGAAACAGAGGTAAGAATAAACATGTTGTTGGGAAGAAGGCGAAAGCTGCCTAATCAATTTGCTGCAGGATATTTTGTTCTGCATGCTATGAGAACTGTGTTCTTTGAACAAAATGTATTGGGCATGTCAGCCTCCACTGGCCTACCAGTCTTTACCATCTTCAAAGCAGTCTTTTACTACAATCTTGGACAATTGGTTTTGATGAAAGAATAAGAAAAAAGCTGAAATATGTCCTACTGTGGCTTCCTGTATTGAATGGGGAAAAAATGAGAACATCCAGATACACTGTTTGTTTCTTATGACTCAGAAAATGATTCCTATTTTCAGGGGAAATTAGCCACTGGAGTTCTTTGCTATGTCCTAAACATCACTTAAAATTCGAAGTGACTAGGGCATTCTAATTGCTCTATCAATGTCTGTAATAGGAAGGTGTTAGTAATTTGGTCAATAAATGTAGACTAATTTAGATTATTTTCTTATATGTACTTTGTTCTTGTTCTTTAAATCATTGCTGTCGTGTCCTCTTAATATAAAATTAAGAATGATGTCAGTACTTTTTAAGATTTTGGTCTTATTCCAGATGTAAATTAAAATGATTGTGCTTTGACTTTCTCTGTTGCATCCACCTTCAGCTTTGGAACAATCTGCTTAGCGACTAGCCTGCTACTTCATTTGCGAATGTCCTGTGTAAAATTTGTTATGCCTCGAATACAGGGTTCGGCAAAATTGGCTCCCAGCTAGGTGCCAGCAGTTTTATTTTTGATCACCAGAGAGTGTTCTGCTGCTGCATTTTCACTCACACAAATAATAGTCTTTTTTTTTGTTTGTTTGTTTTAACAGTAACCTTTTAAAAAATAAGGCACATACTCAGTTCTTCTGTGGCTACTTTATGACATATAAGTGATTCAAACTGGCCTTCAAATAGCTAGTGATAGCCAGTGGGGAGCCCTTGGCTGGCGGAAGTGTGGTTCTGCCACTTTCTGCAGCAGCTGTGTCTCATATCCCAATACAAGGTAAAAAGAAAAAAGGGGGCATTAGATGTTTGAGGGGTGATTGTGGATGGGAGGAGACATGGTGTGGCAGAGCTCTACCAGGCCTAATCCTGCTGAGGCTATTATCATCCTTACACCAATGGCAGAAGTTAGAATAGGCCTCCTGCTCTTCTTACTTCATCTGAGGCCAGGTTGCTGATGATCAGTGAGCTGCAACAGGGCTCTTCTTGGCCACAGCTTGGACGTTGTGGAGACCTGGGGCCAAAGTGTTCAGATAATACAACTTAATTTTTTTTTTCTTTCATGAGCTATGTGTGCTATGGCACGGTAGATTAAACATTCACATTAGATTTCCTCCGTTCAGTTACTGTGATTGCTGCCATGTTAACGTGAGACCCAGTTTTGTGATGAAAATGTTGTTGAAACTAGCTGTTTGTTTGTTTTGTTTGTTTTTTTGCACTGATAGTTAAAATACAATATCATAGGAACACAGCAGCAAAAAGGAACTTCCAGTCAAAATCTTTATATATGAGCCAACTTTTCTTGTTTCTTTTCTGTTGCAGGCAGCAGCTAGCAAAGTACCCTCAGGATACCATGTGGAAGATTTGGAAGATGGTATGCAGAATATATTTAAAAGATGTATGGTGAAGTACTGACAATGGGATGACCATAGCTATATGTAGGAACACATGGCTTAATTGTGTGTCCTTGTTTTTAGTTGGAGGGAAGGCATTCAACACTGGGAGTAAAGGGGAAACCTGCTTGAAGAATTGCAGTGAAATGAGACAAGTTCCAGAGGGGTAGATACGTTAATCTTCATAAAGCAAAAACACCAGAGTCCTGTGGTACCCACAAGATTAACATATTTTTTATGCATTGGATGACATGCATTGCAGCCCACAAAAGCTTATGCCTGAAGAAGTTTGTTAGTTTTCAGTGTGCCCATGGGACTCCCATTGTTTTAAAGAAATGAGATAGGAGTATCCCCTTTGCAGTTTTGTTTGCAGATGCCAGACCCCATTTATTGCTCCATTTGTTATGGCAGTATTATGGATTTATTTCCATAACTTGCTTTATATTGAGTCCATCTTTTGCACCACATAAATTTCTCAGATACTGAAATCAATTGCTTATAGATGGTTATGGGAAAACAGCAGTCCTGCTTGTGTGTTCATCCCCTCTGAGTTGGTGTTCAGAAAAGTGTAACCCTCTGCAGTTGCAACCAGTAATTCTAAAATAATGGTAACTGGAAAAATAACCAGAATCCATTATTATTCTACAGGATCTGCAGATGGTTGGCAATTCCGCCCCCCACCTAGGGGAGTCACAAGTAGTGAGGAGTACACGTTGTGTAAGAGGTAAAGTAAAACAGTTCTACTGGTGATGAGAAGCTGTTGAGATTGAATTTATTTGCACATTCAGTTGCGTTGTCTCATGATTTACCTGGACATAGGATTTTTCTCTCATTACAACAGGTGATTTGACCTCATCTTCCTTTGTATGCTGTTCCCCAGCGTTTGGATCTTTACAACTGTTTTGATTTGCTGTTACAGTATGACCCATTCCCATGACTTATACTCCCCTGCATTTATTTCCTCCCATTCTGTAAGTTACCCCATCTTCAACACATCTGACAAAGTGGGATTTTCTCCCATGAAAGCTCATGCAATAAATACATTTGTTAGTCTCTAACTGCCACAGGACTCCTTGTTTGTTTTAAATTTAAACAATTTCTTTTACTTGACTTTTTATAAGTTTTTGTTTTCTGTTTCCACTTCAGTTAGTTTGGTCTGTGAAAATAGAGTAGTCTGTTTAATTTATTTTACTCTAGAATTCTTCTGCACTTTTCTGGGGAATATTTAAATCCAAACAATGATTTGTTTTCACTGAGAATATTTTAAGGCTATATGATGAGAAGATGTCTGTGAACGTGAGGTGCAAAATATTTTGGTTTTTTTTAATGCAAAAGTTACACTTTGGACCTTCACAACACAATGGCATTCTTTTAAACTTTCTATATGATTCTTAAAGGAAAACAATTCAAATAATAAAAAGTCAAATGTGGCTTGGCTATCAGACACTTCGCTTCAGTGCTTCTCAGTAACACTTGCCATGTAGCTTAAGATTTGCCATCTGATTTGCACTATTTCATAATATATTTACCATGAAAAGATGATAACATTACCTGTCGTAAGCTCTATCAGTGACATGAAGAGCTAACTGGCCCCTTACTTGTACTGCTGTCTGACCTGCTTGATCCATCCTTTTTTCACATCACTATGGAAAGATTGTCTGAATTCGTCCTGTACTGTAAACTTACCTAGGAAACTCAGCATAAAGTTATAATGACATTTTCTGCATTTACAAGATCATGGCATAGATTCTTGCCCATCCTCAGCTGTTTGGTACATGTTGTGTTTTAATCAATCAGTTTCAGGTTTCTCATGTAGAACAGACGATTGTCTGGCCTGCTGTTTTTTGCTGCATACCAAATGATTTCATAACACTGTTCTGACAAGGCTCCTTCTCACCACCAAGGCGCCTCCTCATGGCTGTCCCAAGGAATTCCTCTAATGGTCCCTGCACCCTCTCCAGTGATGCACTGCTCATCCTTCTTCCATCCCCAGATCTGTCTCTCCCTGGAAGTATGACATTCACTTCATGATACAGTCCTCTGGTTGTGGCTCAGTTCCTGCTCCTGTCCCTTCCAGGGTGGTAGTGGTTGTCATGGTTTCAGGAGTTCATGGCCACTTGTCTTAGTAGGCACAGCAGTCCAGAGTCAGGGACAGCTGCTTCTGTCTGGAGTCAGCCATGTCATCTTTGTTTGACCCTAACTCCAGGGCACAGTGATTACTCTTCCTCTGGAGCTACCCTTACAGTTCACCCCGGTCCCTTGCTTCAGAGATCACAGCTGCACCTTCGTTGGAGCCTGCCACTGCTCTGTCCCAGGGAACTATCCTGCCTCACCCTGCAGACCAACCAGCCTTCTCTCTGTTAGCTCCTATGTGTGACTGACTTCTCTCTGCTGCTGTAAGCTCCTCTTATATGGGCCTGCCTGGCCTGATTGGCTGCTTCCCTTTCGGCCCTTCTGATTGGTTGCTATGGCCGCAGCCTCTCTGGGTCTTCATTAACTCTTTGCTGAGGTGGGCTGCCTGCTCCACTGTACTGTAAAACCTTAAAAAAATAAATTCTGTCTTCAGATTCTCTCTGTCAAATGTAAGGAATGCCAGGAGCAGTTGCAGCAGGTGATATTGTTTTACATGATTTAATACAAAGTTAAAGTTCTAACTACAAAAATAGTTTCCAAATAATATACTTACGTTTGGATGTTAAATGTAGAATAGAAGCTTCATATCATTTTTGGAGAGGACTGGAATTCTTAATTCATGTGTGGGTGATTAAATGATATTAAATATAAAATCATTTCTTAATTTAGAAGTATTAGCAAAATGGTATCACATAGGAACATTACATTATTTAAGAAAATCTGCAAACAAACAAATGTAAATTTCGGTGCATGTATCTGGTTTAACTCTCATGTCTAAGAGATTGGTGCAAAGTATGTCCCTTGGGAGGTGTGGTGTTTTTTGTTTGGTTTTTTTAAAATCTGTGTATAAATTGTCATCTTGGGGCTGAATAGAGACGGTTCCCCCCCACCCATTGTAACTGTAATTGTGATTTCTTGCTACTCCTGCCTCCCCCCTGCACCTCTCTGCTAATTGCTGTACTCCACTGTTTGAATCCAAACAACAGCTTTGCTTTGCTGTAACTGTCTGACCTGATCTTATGACTCACATCCTCTGCATTTGTTTTGCTCCCATTCTATAAGTTCCCCATCTTCAAGCTTTTGACAAAGTGGGATTTGCTCTCACAAAAGTTTGTGCAATGAATACATTTGTTAGTCCTTTAAGTGCTACCAGACTTCTTGTTTTTGATGCACACAATACATATCTGAAGTTAACTAAAAGAACCACATGATGTCACTGTTGCTTCAGAAAATTTCTGCTAAAAGAGCATTTATCTGATAAATATTACAGGTCTTTAGGAAAAAGTTTGTGATTGGCATTGTTAGGCGTTTGGTACATAGTTATTTGAAACCAGAAGTTTTTTAGGAAAGTGATTTGTCACCCTTTATGGTTATATTGGAAAAATTCTGGATGTATCATTACAGACAGTACTGCAAGAGAGGCTGTTTCTGAATGCGCTATATGCTGTATATACGTGTCTGTGTGGCTAAACCAGTTTTAAGAGACTGAGCCTGACGTTTTTATGTGAGAGACTCAAAAGCCAAAGGAACTCCTTGAAATAAAAAATTGTTTTTTTTTAATTGGCGATTTTCAAAAGTTTGAGGCATAACTGTCTTTCCTATTTTATGTAGATTTTTAGAGCAAGGGATCTGCAGGTATGGTGCTCAGTGTACTTCAGCACATTCCCAGGAAGAGCTAACAGAGTGGCAAAAACGATACGCTTCCCGCTTGATAAGATTAAAACAGCAGAAGGAAAACAAACAATGTTCGGGTAGTTATATGGAAACCTTAATTGAGAAATGGATGAATTCGTTATCTCCTGAGAAGGTGGTAAGGAAAACAGACCTCTCTGTGTTTATATTTAAAAGTAAGATATGAACCTGCTTTGGGCACTTAGCACTAGAACTAGTCAAATTATTCATTAGCAGAGAACTTACTGCTTGCAGAGTTTTCATAGACCAAGAGTGATTTTTGCAATGCAGTTGTTCTCCTTGGGAATTCGTAAAGAGCTTACAACTACAACTTGTGGGTTTATCGCAAATTGTTCACATTGCGAATTGACTGGTGTAGGATGGGTCAATCAAGTCGTGTGGTGGTGGTACTTCTCAAACTGGAGAACAACCAACAGCAAAGCTTTAATTTTCAGTGAGAATACTCTTTTGTGTACAACTCCCCATCTTTGCCTGTAATGGCAGGAGTTTCCATGACGAAAAGCCATTCCTCAAACGTTCAGTTGGTAATGCAAAAGTTTGTGAATACTAAGAAATAAAGGTCATGGATCTGATTAACTCCAACAGCTCTTTGTAATTCCATAGAATGTTTGTGGCATCAGTTTTTCAGCATTCAACCAGTTCTTCTTACCGTTGACAGTAAGGAATTTTCAGTCCATCTATTGCTGATAAAACGTGGGAAGAATGGATACTGCAAAGTAAATTAATGAGCACAAAGTCTGATTTTGTTCTCCTTTTACCATAGTGCTCTCACTGAAATCACAGAGAACATTGGGTCTTTTGGGACACCAGTAAGTCTTGGTGTCTTATGGTATAAGATCCTTCTTTCCAACTGAAATCTTAGGCATAACTGACCTGAACTGTGTTTTGAGATCCATGCTTATGAAAATCTGGTCCTGTGTTTGTCTTCCCTGGGTGGTGGTTTTTTGGTTTTTTTTTTGTTTTTTTTCCCCCCCCCCCACCCCCCCCCACACAGTGTGGTGTAGTTGAGTTATAATTTTAATTTTTGTCTGCCATTCTGATTTAAGAGATATCTGAATTAGTTACTGTGCTGTATTGATATTAGAATACTGCACAATGTTTTTTTTGCTGAACCAAACCTCAACTTAGGATCTGGTCAGTTTAAGGTACTAACTTGTCCTGAATGTGTTCTTTATTGATGTTGTCTAATGTTAGGCTACTTTCTCTTTACATCTAGCTTAGTGAATGTGTAGAAGGAGTCAGAGTAGAGCATACTCCTGAACTGTCGGTTACTGTCACCACCAAAAAGTCTCAACAGACTTGGACGTTTGCTCTCACTTGTAAGGTAGGATTCCTTCATTTCTGAAAAGGCATAAATTCTTGAAGCTAGCATATTGCAGCACTTGGATCTTATTTCTTAACTACAGTAAAACCACAGACTTTTGTAATTAGTGTTTCAATTCCAAAACATTTCTTTTATAGTGAGATGGTGGGGTTTGGCCCAATCACCACTCTGTTTCTCTCCATTGAGGAGGTGACTGCCAATGGGATGCTGAGAACTGGCGGGGATGCTATGCTGGGGAGAGTGCAGGGATGTAACTGTGTGCGCTGAATGAAGATGATGTTTCTTTTGATCTCCCATAATCTGGCCCCAAATAGAAGACTTCATAAAAGTTTCAACATTTGGTTGTCACTTAAATATTTGCATTTCTCTGTAGCCTGCAAGAATGCTGTATCGAGTGGCATTGCTTTACGATGCCCATCGTCCTCATTTCAGTATCGTTGCAATATCTGCTGGAGACAGCACTACCCAGGTATCACAAGAAGTCCCAGAAAACTGTCAGGAATGGATAGGAGGAAAGATGGCCCAAAATGGAATAGATCATTACGTGTACAAAGTCAGTATAGCTTTCAAAACGGAAATCTTTGGAACATTTCGCCAAACTGTAGTGTTTGATTTTGGGTTGGAACCCGTACTCATGCAACGAGTAATGATCGATGCTGCTTCAACAGAAGGTAATGTTCAGCTGTCTTTCTTCTATACAGAACAGACTTGATAGAAGTGTTTAAAAGTATGTTTCTCTTAGGGGTAATTTGAGAATCCAAAAATGCTTCCTGAAGAGCTCATTAATCAATATGATCACCGTTTGATGTTACGTCATACTATTTTTTCCTTTTCACATCTGTATAGAGAACATTTATAGTCACAGATAGTGAATCTGTTTCATAACATAGTATATGATGTCCTTCATGTCTATAAAGGTATTGGGTAAGATCTTCATCAGGTGTAAATTGACATAGTTGTCACTGGGGTTCATGTTGCTTTGCCAATTTACAAGACAGTGTGGTTCTAAGTCTTCATATAGAAATGGAAACAATATCATCTTTACTTGCACCGAGCAGAAAACATGATTGTGTTCAAGTTAAAAATTGAACTAAATGTTGCCATGGTCATTATGTTCTGTTTACTGCATTGGTTTATGCCTTATTGGTTACAAGTAGGAAATCAAAACTTTTGCTTCTAGTCACCCCATTATCAGAAAGATGTCTGTGAATTGGTAGGCATTGAGAGAAGAAGGGAAAGATGATCCTGAAGTAGGAGTGATTGATTTATGGGGAAAGATGAAAAGAAGTAAATGTTTTTTCACTTGGCAAAAATCAAAGGAGGTTGGGTGAGGCATGGTCTTTTATGTATTTATGAAGATTGGAAAGATGTAAAGACTAACAGGCCTAAGAAACATTTTTTTCTGTGTTGCAATGGGAATAACCAGGAATAATGAAATGAAACCAAGAGAAGAAAAGCTGAGGTTGTGTCTCAGAAAGAGACATTTAATAGTTTTTGGCAGTGCCTCCCAAGGGAGGTGGTTGCAGCTTTTTGCCTGGGACATTTTAAAGCAACTGAGTGCTGGAGTCAGACAGACGTGAATAATGTCTAATATTCGGTTCTGCTTCTCTGGTATCTTTTCTCATTATTTATTGCTGCTTCTTTTCTGATTAACTTTCCCTTTTGCAAAAGATTTTCCAGATTAGTACACAAAAGCCTTTCTTCCTTCACAGTTTCAAGTCATTTGTCACAGATTTTAGTTAGTGTTTGTTTTCTTCTTAGGCTGCTTGGACATGTTTGTGGTCCTGTTAAGGCCTTTTTTTGTACCAACTATTCTCTAGATGCTTATTAGGTTTAGCTTAAAAAAATGCTTTAAGAGGAATTTTAATATTTTTGTATGACAAAGAGTTGCCCTTTGAAACAAAGGGAAATCAGTACTTTTCTGCCCTGATCAGAGACAGCTCAGTATAGATCTGGGATAAAATCCAAGATGATTAGAAATGTTTTGTTTGGCAACAAATGAGAACTTGTGTTGTCAAGAGGACTTACAATATTGAAGAGCTAAAAGCTGAGTGCTGATTTTTGTTTTGGACATTTATGCAAATCCATTTCTCCAAACAGGAGGTCAAAGCTTCAAACCATTTAGCACAATTTTTTTCTTAAAGATGGTAGGAAAGGGCCCCCAGTAGTATTCCTATTAGGATTAAATCTTATTTCCTCAGCGAGGACAAGCACTAACATCTTTATATGATCCAGAAAATTCATATTTCCATCATCTTTAGTAATATTAGAATTTTAAGCCTTTTTAGTAGCAGTAATAATTATTGTGAAACTAGTACACAGTGTCTGGATTGGTTAGAGCTGCAGTTGTTACTTTTTGCTGTTTTTATTAGCTGTTTACGTAGAACAGATTTCCGTTTACTGGACTGGCAAAGAGGAAATGTAAACAGCTAATGTCACAGTTTATGAACCGTTCTTTCCAGATTACCTGAACACTTAAAACCAAAAGCAGGTAATTGTAGTGGCCACAATGCATTATGTTGCCATGTACAGTATGTTGCAGGTGGCATGAGAGACTATGCTTAAGAGTAAGGTGGTGGTCTTTTCAGGAGCTATTGTGTGATCTCCGTGTAAGAGAGCACCTAACCATAGCTGACAGGTTTCTGGAGTCGGTAAGCTTGCAGAAACCTGCATTGTAGAATTGTTTTAAGACCAAGAGAGCCAAACCATAATTTATTTGCAAAGTCAAAACTATTAGTCTTCAGGTGAGTCAGCGTCCTTGTCAGTTTAATCTGCCAGGCTTTCTTAGTACTGACTGCTAAAGATAGATCAAGGGCAGGGGCAACATACATGCCACGTTAGTGCAAATGGATAGATGAAGCTGCACACCACACTGACTGCTGAGTTCACTCTTCACTCTCTTTTTGAGATGTTGCATCTCTATTTGCAGAGGTAGAAAATGAAATCTTCAATTAGTCAGATTGGATTAATATTAATAACAACAGTCACCAGTATGCTAGGTTCTTTACAACCAAATTTAAGTGCAGTCCTTCCCTGAAAAGTTCACAATCTAGACAGCATATGAGCGAACTGAAAACAAGTGATGGAATAATGTTGTTAGGCATAGTTTTCATTTTTGTTCTCTTGAGCAGTGAGTGTGAGTAGAGGTCTGATGGAGGAAATGTTTTTTGTTTTTTGTTTTTTTTTTAAACATCAAGCAAACAGTCCTAAAAGAGGCCTTCAGCTCTTGTTGCCTACCACTTGTGCTGCTGGTGCAAATCCTTGTATGACAGATAGAGGTATGCAGTGACTTGGGAAGATCAGTAATGGGACAGCTTTTAAGGATATTGGAGCTATGACTTCATGAAAGACAAGCATCCTCCATTTAGAGTAGTATTTTGTAAGAGATATTTAAGCTGAGCATCCCCTGTCATCTTTCTTGGAAAAAGTTACAAGTGATCAAGAAAAGATTAGGTTTTTGTACACTGGAAATGATCCTAGAATTGGAAATGCACAAGGTGCCTCTTAAGAAAGCAATCCTGTATTCCAATTTCATGGTAACATTTGGAAAATAGTTATATCAGGCCTCCAGGTACAGGAACTGACTGTAGCATGTAATATCAAATAATGTTTCCTAGCAAACAAGGCCAGCATCCTGGTTGTCTGATTGAGTTGTACTCTGATATGATTAGTACAGGAAAATGTGCCGCTGATAGTGAGGTAATTCCTAACTCTGAAATCATCAGACATGGGCTTTTTTCCTTTATTGTGTGTCAGTAACATCTAACATAATTCAGTTTAGAGGAAGAAGAGAATTACATGTATTTTTTTCTAATCTCTCTTAGATGATCTTTCAGAAAATAATAAAGAAGCTTATTAAGTGGGATAAATCGGTTTCCTATGGCTAAATAGTGATGTTGGGCTGAGATTCCTGTTGCTAAACAGGCCACATATAATTATTCAGACTTCACATTTTTCATCTCTTTAGGACACAGAATAACAAAGATAAAATGACGAGAGTCCTGTGGCACCTTAAAGACTAACAAATTTCTTCGGACACAAACTTTAATGGGCTCCAACCCATTTCACCAAACCATGCATTTGACAAAATGGGTTGTAGCCCACAAAAGCTTAAGCCTGAAGAAATTTGTTACTCTTTAAGGTGCCACAGCACTCCCATTTTTGCTGTACACAGACTAACACAGCTACTTCTCTGGAAGATAAAATGAAATACTTTTATTTGAGGTTGTATGGTCTTTCTTCAGTCTTTCTCAGCACTGCTGTGATATCTGGGCACCTCTTTTAAGCAAGATTCAAAAATGGTGTGTTAAAACGTAGCTTTTGCTTCATCATGAAATCAAAGCATTGCGTTTAGCTTGACTATAGTTCTGTTACATGAAACTGCTAAATTATAGTTTTGTCTTCCAGAGACCAATTGCTGTGTGTTGAATCTTTGCAATGTTAATGGCTATTGCACAAGTCTATGAAAAGTTCTGGACTTCATGTTTATGATTTGGGATGCCATATATGGACACAACAGAGATAGCTAAGAATAGGCTGAAAAATTAATTTCCTTCCCTTTATCAGGATGGCTTGCACTTTCAAGTGATTCTTGGGGAATTCAGTGGTCTTTTTCAAATGCATGATCCTAATTAGATTTATCTAGGACTTAGTTTTTAATATGCTAAAGGCCTTCCATGTGTACTGCAAGTTATGAGATTCCCTGTCCAACTAGCTCTCTTGCAGTTTAGGTGATACGAATTACTTGTGAGGTTTGTGGATTATTTTCTCTACTTTTGTATTATATCTAAACCTTGAAAAGGACATCCAGATACTATGGATGGTTCTACATGCTGCTATTTATAGAAAGATTCCTTCCATTGTTTATTTAATTTGTATGCTCTCTGTAGAGTTGTTATATTTTGATAGTCTTTTATTCTAGTGTGAGAGTCGGGTCCTGTGCCTGTTTTCAGTTGGCATTTGAGCTAGAGTAGTACTTCATCAATAAAAGTATGAAAGTTGTCTTAGAAAACATAGACTCTTAGCTGCAGTTTGATTATTTTATAGTAGCTGAGTGACTTCAGTAAACTTGTGTTTACTTCGAAGAACCAAAACATTACATTGCTGTTCATTACAAATGAAGTTTAGCCTATAATTTCATGATTATTCCCGATTTCACATGAATGTGCTTGGTGGGGCATTTTCACTGGGAAAAGAATCTAACATTTCCTACTCATATATGTCAGTTACATCTGATCAAAGTGTGGAATGATCTTGGAAAAGTTGAACTGAAGTCTTGTCCCTGTTTGTATCTCCGCAAGCAGATCTTGAATACCTGATGCATGCACGGCAACAGTTATTAACTACAGCTAAGCGTTGGGATTCTACTTCTAAGACTATTATAGATTTTGAGCCTAATGAAACTACTGAATTGGAGAAGAGCCTTCTTATCAGATACCAAATTCCTCTATCTGCTGACCAGCTATTTACACAGTCTGTTCTGGACAAATCATTGACCAAGACCAACTATCAGTCACGTTTGCATGACCTCCTCTATATTGAGGAAATAGCACAGTATAAGGAAGTCAGCAAGTAAGTAATTCTTTCACAAAATTTTCTCTTCAATTACTGTTACTGCTCTATTAAAAATTATTAGGATGTTACCCTTTCATTTTAATTTCACTTCTCTGACTGGTTTTGAAAGGGCAGACAGTTTAGCCATTAAGCCTTTTTGCATCTTTGAAGTAAATTAAGATTGGTATGAGGAGGAGATGGAAATATATGCTGGGTATAATGGAGAATGGACTATATACTATAGTAATAAATGGCTGTGAAGATAAAGAGCTGTCTACATTAGCCTTTGGTTAGGCCTAGGTGCACTGTCTGCACTGTACTATATTTTTCTAAAGTCTTGATGTTAATTTTATTTCTTCTTACAGCTCCCTAAATATAAAAACACGTTGAGGACACTAGAGACCATTTTGTTGTTTAGTTCCCTTGCTGAAAAAGAGAGCCTGTTACAATTCAGTTTTGTGTGACAACCTCAGATAAAAGAGTTACCGAAGTGAAACGAACTATTGCTCCACTCTATAGACTGTCACAGGTTTAAGAAAACTTTTGTATCCTCTTTGTGGTGGGCCAGATCTCGATCTGTATAGCAGTGGTGCATAACTGCTTTGTCGAGCTGAAGCTTTTCCTAGTATTCGCTAAACAGGCAGACTGAGTAATAGTTTTATAAGTGTAAGATGGGTGCACATGTAGACTCTTTTTATGTCATTATATATCTGCTATCCAGCACCATTAGACATATGAGAAGGCTGCAGTTTGAAAAATAAGGTGCACATTGCAGGTTCACAGTTGCGCTGTACTGAACTGTTTTTCTATTCTGGTATTTGTGATTAATGATCTCACTTATACTTGTATGGTATGAAAATCTGTTGAAGATGACATGCCCATAGATCAAGAATTCTTACTGGCATCATTTCCCCCTTAATTTGATGTGGTAGCAAATGAAATCTCATATATATTGATACAAGAATGCCCTTTGAAGAGTACTGTGCCTGTGGGTGTAATCAGGTGTAGTTAGTCTAATTAGGTGTTGGTCCTTTAAGGATATTAATAATACATACTATTGTTGAAGGAGACTTTTCTTGAAGCAGGAAAATATTATCTATTTTCATTTCACTTTCATGTCTTCTGTGAGCCAACTTGAATCAGTTCTCTGAAGATGCCTAATCTTCAGGGAAACTGGAATTTAACATATACAGAATTTTCCTTAACAGGATATTTTCAGTGAACTAACAGACTTTCCTCTTCTTGACCTCCATTACACATATTTTTAATCAGGCTTGTCTTTCGGTGGTTTTTAAAATAAGACAAGACTCAGAGAGAAAACAGGGATACTAACAACAAATAAATGATGTTTTTATTATGTTAATTTTCATGTTGCAAATTATGTTGCCATCATCTCATGGAAGACCCCCCCCCAAAAAAAAAGTACATGTACAAATGTACATTTGCATGTACAAATGATGGGAGTACATTCCAATACATGATGCTTCACTTTTGGATAATTTGATACTGTAGCAAATTATTGCTATTCCATGACTTTCTGTTAAGTGGATTAATAAAAATAAGTTCAATACATGTTTTTTAAGTGTCTTCTCTTTGATAGAGTTGATGATTAAATTGGGTCAAACTCGTTCATATCTGTGATCCCAGATGCCTTTGGTCACAAGCTGTGATTGTTATGGGAATACTGCCAGCCGCTAGTAGATCATAAAATGACTGATTGTCAACAGGGTCTCTTAGGAGAGGTCTAGGACTGGAAAAATTTGCTGTGCATGATTGCAGTGGGTTAACGAGCGTTTCTGGTTCCTCACCTTCAGCAATTCCTGGTTGACCCCATTTAGAAAGTGACAGAGTATGTGATTTGACAATGATGTTACAGGTTTAAACATGCATGGGAAGCTCTACAGTAATGGTTAAAACTCAAGGCCACTTTGTGGCTTCATATACAACATGTAACGCCACCCCGCAATACACAGTTATAACTTAGTGAATTGATGGTCCAGTAGAATCCCCAGCTTGCTGGTGATGCTTGCTGTAAATGATTTAGGGCTCATTCTTCATTAATGACGTGGTCAGTTCTGAGCTTATAAAGGAATGGTTTGTGTGTACCCGGGTATTTTGTCCCCTAAGTGACATCTGGGCGGAAGCATTTGGAACTTTCAGATGGTGTAGAATTGAGCCAGTGAATTATTACTAAGCAGAGTTTCCCACTTGGAGCACATAATCTGTAATCCAAAATCTGCATTGTCTGCCAGTTGATTTGAGTGAAATTCACAGTGTTGGTATTGATCTGTCATGCCTTAAGAGGTTTTTCCTGTCTGCCCATAAGACTGCGTCTCTTCTGCTGATCCTACAGTGGATGCAGCATCTCCAGCACTTGAGCTGACAGCCCTCACTATAAGTGGAGGGTGCTGGTTGCAGAGCATCCTTGGGTCAGGGATTCAGCACTCTGGTTCCTGCTTCTAGCCTTATTTACAGAGGCGAGCTCTTTTTTTTTTTTTTTTTTTTTTTATAAAGAGGCCTTTGGGACACATTGCAAATTGCAGTGGTTGTCCCCGTCTGTTTTTGGTGGGCCAGAGGACAAGGGCTGACCAGTGTCATGTGGAAGAAAGAGATGTAATGGTGTTGGTAAGGCATCTTTAATTGATCATCATGAGGGAGTTTGTGGTGGGTCTCGGTGAAGTAAGCTTATGTTTGTTGTTGTGCAAGATTTCAATTTCTGGTGTGCTTAGAGCAGAAGATGGGGGCAATAAAGTTCTGAATACACAAGCCAACACTTCAGTTTCCATGTGCAAATGTGAGCTTTGTATGAACAAGCAGTTATGGAGGCCAAATTTAAGAACTAATTTAGATATTAGTTTGGATCTGTCGGATATTTGGTCCCTACATGTCATTTTCGAGGATTTAAATTTCATTTTTCTCAAATTAAAAAAAGGAGGAAGCCTGTAATCATAGTACCGATCACTTCCCTGAAGCTTTGCTTTCTAAGTGCCGCACACACATTAACAAGTGAATCTAAGAGGTGAAATAATTGCACCTCATGCTATTTGTATACACGCAGCACATTTTTTGCTATCCAAATTGCGGACCAGCTTTTCAGAAAGCAGAAACCTCAAATATTGGATTTCGTGGAAGGTCAGTGTGCTTTGCTGCATCAGGCCTTGAGTTCATGGATAATTGCCACAAATTGCAAACTTTTGTGATTTAAATAGAGAGAATTTTTTGCCTAGTTAGCTAGAAATAGATAAATGTATTAGGAAGAGAGCACATTTGTTGTTTGGATTTGCTGAGGTTTTGGATGATTGAGAAATTTTCCCTGTTTCTTTTTAATGTTTGTCTTCAGCTTCATACTGCCTAGGAGACTCTGACAGAAAGAAAGAAATCAAAGACTAGAAAAGTTTCACTGTTGGTATTGATGCTGGCGTGATGACTAAGACAACTAAAGTTTCAAAAGAAACTCAAACTTAGTTTTTTCTCACCACCTGAGAGTTCATCTCTCAGTGAAGAATAAGTATGTCTAAAATTACACAAAGCTTGAATTTACAGTATGAGAACTCTCAAAAATTAATTATGGCTTTTGTGGTAAAGTGTTTATGTGAGAGCACACTAAGAAGTGTTAATTGGACTTGCATTTCTGATTAACTGAACATCAGATCTTAAAAGTGTTAGTGTGAAAGTATCCATTGTGTAATCCAGAAAAATGATGTCAAATATGAGTGAACCTTGCAAATATATGTATATTTTTTAATACAAGTTGTGTGGGAGATAAAGGAGTTTATTTTTCAGAAAAGCTCCATGTTGTGGTGTTTGAAAATATCTATAGCAAAGCAAATGGTAGTATGAACATGCAATAGTTTAATAATAAATACAGTAGGGGAGGGAGCATTGGAGTGGGAGTCAGGCAACCTGGGTTCTTTTGCTGTCTTCACCCCGATTTGGAGTGTTACACTGGGCAGATAGCTAAGGTTTGCTCTCTCAAATATGACTTTTAATTTTGAGAGAGAAATGAGAAAATACCACTTTGTCAGACACTTGAAGATCCCCATCTTCAAGCATCTGACGGACCTTTGGGCATTTGACGAAGAGGAATTTTCTGCCACAAAAGCTCATGCGATTAATAAATTTGTTGGTCTTTAAAAGTGCTGCAGAACTCCTTGTTTGTTTTGCTGAGCTAGACTAACATGGCTACCCCATGGAACTTTTTAATTTGGGGTGTTTCATTCTTGAATGCACAACTTTAGATACATATGGCCTACTTTTCAATGTATTTAGAAGACTAGTTGGTAGGCAGGCTTCTAGTTCACCCCCTCTGAAAATCAGGCCCTCACTGTTTAAAGTTGAACACCCAAAATTAGAGATCACTCTTAAAAGCATAACAGTTAACCTCCATGTGCTTCAGGTTTTCATCTGCAAATTACTCCCTGACTTCACGGAGGTGTTCAGAGGCTCAGTTCATCTGTTTATAGAAACAAACCTTTGAAAAGTAAGTGCATGCAAGTCCAAAGTGTTATTTTTTAGTTGGTCTGATTCTGAACTTTTGTTTGGGGGATGAGGTTCCTCTGGTTTAATCTTACTAAGCATGAACATGGAGTCTAGGAAAGGAAGTGTGGAGGGCATGAAGGAGGTAGTGCTTGAGTATCAAAACACTTGTTAATTGAACAGCTCACCAGAAGGTGTCTCCCTACTCAATCAGTAGGTTAGCCAACGTCACCGCTTAAAATGATGCTTAAAGAGTGGCATATCTCAGAATCGTAGCAATACCTTATTCAGAGAAATCTGTGACTGAATAAAAACATTATTCTGCCTGATAGCTGACTAATAATAATGAGAGTAATCTTACTGAGGTTTGTATACCAAGTTCCAAAGGGGGTAGCCATGTTAGCCTAGTCCAGCAAAACAAGCAAGGAGTCTGGTGACACTTTTAAAGACTAACAAATTTATTTATCACACGAGCTTTCGTGGGAGAAAATCCCACTTCGTCAGATGCTTTGAAGATGGGTGAACTTACAGAATGGAGTGAAAATAAATGCAAGGGGGTGTAAAACATAGGATCAGGTCATATAGTAACAGCAAATCAGAACAGTTGTTAGGTTCAAACCTCCTTGAGGTCTATATATGTTTAACACAATATTGCAGCAGTCATCTGAATGGGGCTTGATATGTCTTTAACTGATTAATACAGAATTCAGAATTATATCTTGTAAGTTGCTCAGGAAAAAGTATCTCATGCTTTTTCCCAAATGCTTTTAAAAAGTGGAAGGAATTAGTTTTAATTTCCATTATGGTCTGCTGAATTCATGCTTTGAGGTAAATTAAATGATCACTTTTACTGAACATTCCCTAGAAGCTATTACAATTATTTTAAGTATAATGATGAAGAAAGTATATCTGTGTCTCTGTCAAGTCAAAAATCATCTCTGTTCATTGCATTGTTTATCTTCTAGGGATGCTTGTATGGTTTAGTGCACATGTTATACAGAGAATGAAATACCACCACATGGAGACAGATGCAGTTTTCATGCAAGCAAAGAGATTTATCAGGTGTGAAAACAAATCTTTCACAGATTTCATGAGCATTTAACAAGCATAGAAGAGAGCTGAAACTGGTTTGGTCTTGGTCAGTGCTTGCTTTGTAATCAAAGAAGTGTCGGACTTAAACAGGTGACTTTTTAAAAAAGCCATACATAACTGATGTAGCAAGCCCAGAGATGCTAGCACTATGAATTGCCCAGGCTAGAGGTGCCAGGGCTTCATTTACATTTGAAATAAGATGCAGGTTTCTGTCCATCAGACTGTGAAGTTCTGGAATAGCCTTCCAAAGGGAGCAGTGGGAGCAAAAAAACTATCTGGCTTCAAACCTGAGCTTGATAAATTTATGGAAGGATATTATACTGGAACAGCTTAGTTTGGCAATTGACTGATCTTTGGCTTCTGGTGGTGGATATGCTGTTGAGACGTTAGATGGGGTGGGTTCTGAGTTATAAAAGGAAACTAACTCTTTCTTGGGTGTCTGGCTGGTGAGTCTTGCCCACATGCTCAGGATTTAACTGATTGCCATATTTGGAGTCAGGAGAGAATATTCCCCCAGGGCGGACTGGCAAAAGTCCTCTTTTATTTGCCTTTCTCTGTAGCATGGGACATGACTCAGTTGCTGGTGGATTCTCTGTAATAAAGTCTTCATGATTTTTAGGAGTTTAATAACTCAGTCGTAGGTTAAAGATTTATTGCAGGAGTGGATGAGTGAGGTTCCGTGACCTGCCTTGTGCAGGAGCTCAGACTAGATGACCATAATGGTTTCTTCTGACCCTACAGTCTTTGAATCTATAAATTAAACACTGGTTTTAGTACTAGTTTGGAACTGCGATATTTTGTGGTAAAAATTTTCTGTTGCAATGGATTAAATAGTATTACAAGTGCATTTTTAGTAGTTAACTAGTAATGGCTGGAAGGAAGCTGAACGGATTGAACAAGGACGCCATAAATGTAAAAAGTTAACAGTAGATAAATGGCCATTTCACATAATAAAAAGATCATCACTCAGTTTAGTGGAAAGCAATGTAGTCTGTATCCCTTCTGTCTTCATTGGTGTATTCCCATGTAGATTGTCATTAAATAATTAGGCTAAATTTGCTGACAGTGAGGTAGCTATATGAGAATGCAATACACTTACAAGGGAACAGCTCAAGCTTTGTTACTTGGCACATTTTGAAACCAGGATGAAGAAAGAATGAAAAACACTCTGGAGTTGTAGTTTAGAAAAAAGATGGGCAAGACAGGCTAATTAGGTCACTTTCATTTTTAATATCTATGGGTTTTTTTGTTTTTTTTTGAGAAGTGTTAAATACAAAGTGCGGGTTTGCTGTTTCTACAGTGAATGCTGGGTGGGGTACCCATGGCTAAATGTTAGAGCAGAAAGAACCCACTGACAATATAGGAGCTTTGTGTACAGATTCGCAGTGTGAATAAGCATATGGTACATTAGATATTAATTCTTCATTTAAGATTGATCTCTTCTGATTATTTATTTATTGATCTTTCTTTTAAATCTTTGCTTCTGATTTTGTAAACTGTTAAACTTTTTGTCCCTCCAGAGAGCAGCTTGCTTTCTCTGATGTGCACTTGGAACAGGGTATACAGAACAATCAGGAACTGTGTTCTGTTCTGGACCTGCGTATATGTCCCTAAAGAATCGGATCTAGTCAGTTACTGAATGTATGGGAAACTCATGAGCTATTATAATAATTTTTTATTGGTCTGGTGGAAATGCTGGGCCCTTTACTTAGGCAAAACTCCTACTGATTTCAGGCAGAGTTTTCCCTGTGTAAATATTGTGGGATGGGGTTCTGTCCATTGAAATCGTGTTTGTAAAACCTTCAGACATATTGCAGCTTGTAATGCCCTTTGATGTTAGTTACAATCCATTCAGAAGCAGAGAGACTATTACCCTCCGACATTTTTGTATTCTTCATTTAGTTCCCTTTCTTACAGTTGCATTCCTTTGTTTTGTTATGTATAATTTTTGTTTATCAAGGCAATGTATATATACACTTTTTAAATATCTTCACTAATTTATTTAATACAGGTTTGATTCAAGTCTGTGTGTTTTGTAATGAATACATTTGAGGACAGCAAAGAACATATTAGTCATGTTGTCCTTTATGGAATTTCTCTACTTCGACATCACTTTGCTTGTAGCAGTCACTTTGTTTTAGAATCATGAACCAGATTTACTTGCCACATTAAGAAACTCTGATGTTCTCTTATCATTCTGAATAAACCGAATATTTGGTGCCTTTAAAGTGCATGTTGTCCCTCAATGATATTTAAAAGACTCCATACCTGCTATTATAGAGAGAGCAGATGCTTGCAGAGGAATTTTTCTGTTATCAACAGAATTTGTAGCTGCTTTCCCTGAATGGAAGCACAAAATTATTCAATGTTCTGCAGTACAGTGCTTGAATTTCCCTTGCTTTATCTCCAGATTCTTCCACCCTTATTCACAATGAGTAGTTTCTTACACGCTCTGAAGTTGGGTACATATTTTATTTGATTACATTGTCTGCTGGTTCCTAAAATCAACTCCTTTTTCTGACCTAACTTTCTACTCTCTGATTTAGGTTCAACATAAAAGTGCAATTGCAGATTGTAGCAAGCTTCATGCTCACTGGTGTTTCTGGAGGTGCAAAATATGCCCAAAATGGACAACTTTTTGGCCGCTTTAAGCTCACTGAAACACTTTCTGAAGACACTTTGGCTGGACGGCTGGTGATGACCAAAGTCAATGCTGTTTATTTATTGCCAGTCACTAAAGAGAAGTCAGTACAGACCCAAGGAACCAAAGAGAAGGTTTATGAAGCAGCTATTGAAGAGAAAACAAAGGATTATATCTTCTTGAGGATATCCAGGGAATGCTGTGAAGAACTTAATCTTCGAGCAGATTGTGAAATGCAGGTATGTTTCAATGGAAGATTCTTGCTGTTTGAGAGATTTATGGTGTATTTTTCCCCCCTAAAGTAATTACATGCCATAAGACTAGAAAGATGTGAAAAGAGATTTTTTATTCCTTATTATTTGCATGAAATCTAGCAAGGAGAAGAATTTCAGATTAAAATTTTATGTTTAAATCTGATTTTTATATGTAATAGAATTAATATTTTATAACTGTTACAGAGTAAAAATACATTTTAATGAAACTCCTTTCTGATATAAAACTTGTTCTGATATTGTTAAGCATCCCATGCAGATCTTAGCTTGTGTGTTTCCACATTCTCTAGGGTGTAGCTTGAGTGCTAAAATGACACACACATTTTTAAACTCCTGTTCAAAAACAAAGCCCTTTTTTTTTTTTTGCCTGAGTGGGATTTGTTCTGAAGAGTCTCCAGTTTCATCTTTATTTTCATGGGTGTGTTTTTGGGAAGGGGCATGGGTAGTTCTTCCACTTTTGACACCTCCCTGAGGTACTTCTGTATTCCTGTTTTCTTGGTCTCTACTGCCTTTGGCCCATTTGATTAGTCTCCTTTTCTCTGCAGTCTCTCTTTATAGCCCCCTGGTCTTTGTGTCTTCTGGTCCTTCTTTGAGTATGTGTGTGTGGATCCCTCTATAGATCCTGTGGCAAAGCTTCCCCTCTGCTTTGTTGGATAGCAGTTATCTCCATGGCAAAAATGGGCCTTCTGTAAATTGGCCTTGTTTTAGGTGAGTCTTACACTTTCCCCTCCCTCAGCATCCCTTGACTGCAGTGCTCGGGGGTGTGTCTTATCTCAGTGGATCAAGCCCTCTCTATGCCACAGAGTGTGTGAGTCTGTGGTGCCTAGATCCTGGGTCGTCCCTGTCCCTGGCTTTTACAGCCAAGTTATAGCTGTAGTGGTACTGAGCTGGGGCTGGGCAACCTCAGTTTTTCCTTGCAGGCCACCACGTTACTGGTTTTTCTTCACTATTTAACATAATGGGCGTTCCTTAAAGAAACAAATTTTGCAAATGTGATTAATGATTCGCAGGTACCAGAATACTACACATTTAATTCCCAAACGCCCAATCAGACTCCCCTGTTTCCATCGAACTGTTGCATTAAAGGATGCGCTCTGCGCCGCTTGCCCTAGGCGCCGGCTGTTGTAAGGGGCGCATTAAACTGTAGTTATGGCTTTGCAAGTAAGGAATTTAGAAGCTGCAGAGGTGTCTGTATCTCCTGTGAAGTGGTCCCTGTACTGAAGAGGTGGCTGTTCCTCGAAGGACTGTTGGCTTCATACCATCCAGGCTGTCTTTCACTTCCTCCTTGCTGATGCATTTCTTCCCAGTGACATCAAGCTGAGATGCTTGTCCCCTATTAGACTTCATCTCCAAAGGATATGAGATGCCATGTCAGGATCCTGGAGCTGAGAGTCATCAGGCTAGCCTATATGGCCTTCGTTCTTGTTCTTCAAAACTTCACCATGCAGATGATGATAGACAATGTCTGTGGTGCCTTACGTAAACAGGCAAGAAGGCATTCACTCATCTCCTTTCTTTCTGGAAACCATCAAGTCTGAGACATATTGCTACCCACATGGGAAAATCCTGATGGGTCTTAACCTCCTAAGATGGACATTCTGAGCAGTCAGAAGTTACTGCAGCTTTCCATTATGTAACTATGAGACTCTGAATACCTCTAACCAATCTGAAGAAGAACTTGACATTCCTACATTTGTGGGTCCTGGTGATAGATCTTTCATCCCTCATGTGAATGCTGAGTTTTGTAACTGTTGATTCCAGAGAGGGCCTTGGTGCAAAGGTCCAGTTGTCTTCCTTCTACTGTAGTCCCAGGCCTCTTGTATACCTTTCTGCTGATTCCTCTGATCTTTGAGATGATTTTTGAAGTGAGAAGAGACAAATCCATGATCATTCTGCACTGGCTGACTCAGTTTGGTTGACTGGCCTTCTGTACATAGCCATGTAGCCTCTGATCAAGCTCCTAAACTGGCCAGACCTGATCTTACAGCGCCATGACCAAATAGTGTATCCAGAATTAAGTCACTGCATCGGATGGCATGGCTTCCACAGACAGAGACTGCTCCCTGCATGTCTGCAAAGTAATGATAAAGAGCAGGGAAACATATTGTTACAGCAAATGTTCATGTAAATAAAAGAGGTTCTTTATATAGGGTGTCTATTATGGTCGGGACCCAATCCAGGCCTTTATACCTCAGAACGCTAGATATTTGTTACACTTAAAACAGACCATCCCCTTGTACAACTTTAGTAAGGTTCATCTTGCAGCATTCTCAGTTTGTCATCCATCTGTGCAATCATGCTTAAGCTTTTCTCATCCCATAATATTGTAATTTCTCATCAGGCTATTACACGCTTACACATGAGGCAGAGAACGTATTCCTATCCTGTCTGAGTCCATATTAGTCTTCCTGAGAAGCATGTATTCTTTCTATGAGACTGCTTCCTGCACCACCTCACTATTGAAGACCATGTCCCTGGTGGCTTTTATTTTAGACATGAGAAGGTAGTGAGCCTCAAGCTAGTATGGTTGAATCCTGATATGATAATGGAGAGGGACACAAAGTGATGCTGTGAATTCATCTGAATGTAATTTTTGATGTGGGCTCTCCGGTATTTCATCTGACCTAATCTATCAACCTGTCTTCCTCCCCTACAAAAAACTGTTACTTATCCTACAGTAACTGTGTTCTTTGAGATGTTGCGGTGACCTGTCCTCTCTCTCAGCTGCCGTGGGCTTTGAGTTGTGAGGGAGTAGCTGGAGGTACTCTGCCCTTTATCTGAACAGCTCCCCTTAGTTGATTTTATAAGAAGCTTTAAAAGAGAGGAAAAAAGGTCAAAAGTTACTAAAAACCCAACTCATTTTATGTTCCAATGGAGTTTATGAATTGAGTCTATTAGTGGCCTTAATTATTGTCTTAAGAAAACAAACACAAACTGTACCCAGCATAATACAACTGTTGTAGCCTAATTAGCCATGTTAAATAAAGATGCTAGGATTCTTGCGTATGAATTAGCAAAGCAAGATGAATAAAAGATGACATCCCCTTCACAAAAATGAATTTATTTCAATCAGTTTCAGTTAACTTAATTTGAGATGATTTCGGTTAGGTAACAGGGTCACTTCACTTATTTCTGCAAGGGATCTATGACTCTCTGGGGGAAGGAAATATTTGGCTTAGTCAACTAGAATTTATTTCTCTGTGTTTGAGAGCAGGATATATTCACATTACGTGAATTGCACATTGTCTTGTCCATAAATCCCACAGCACTGTTTAAGGCCAAGTCTTCTCTTTCAGGCCATTTCTTGTTGATTGCAAAGTATGGTCAATGCTTTGCTTATCTCCAGTACTGATGGCGCAGCAAATTTTCACTTTTCAGAATGTCACCATCAAAGAAATTTGGGCTAGGGAAGATAAGTCTCGTCCTTACACCGACATCTGTGTGTATTTTCATTCTTCTTTCTATTAAACTGAATAATTTCTTCACCTATAAGAGGAACCGGGCCATACGTGCTCTTCCTATTGACAAAAATTTTGAAATGCCTGGCTTTTATCAAGCATAGGAATGTAAGAATTGTTGCACAGAATCAAACTTGTAGTTCATCCCGTCCATTATTTTATTCTTGACATTCGCCAGGTAGCTCATGCTTCAGGAGAATGTCCAAAATACCTCTTATAAGATTGCTTAATTCCTTATTATTATAGGTTGGTTTAAGCATGGAGGTTAACTACTCTTTCAAAATAGATGTCAGCATTAGCAATTTTAACTTTAGATATTCTCATTAACTATATAAATATCTAAGTGCTTTTTGAATCTTGCTAAGATTTTGGTCTCACTCATATCCTGTGGCAGTGAGTTCCACCCTGTAAATACATGCATGAAAAATTTTCTTTTTTTGGATTTTGAATTTGCTACCTACAATTGAAAGTAGCTGTGGTTTTTGTGAAATGAAGCAGGAAGAATGGACATTCATGACAGCTGCATATATTATGTTGTTCAGAAAAGCCTTAATGTATGTGGCCAAGTGGGGAATTGGGGGGGGGGGGGGGGAGGAGATTCCTTATTCAGGTAATTTTTGAAAATTATGCACTGTCTTTTTTAGCTGTTGTATTTACCTTGCTACATGAACTCTGTAGTGAATGCTATGCAGCCTTGATGTCACCTTTATTTTTTTGGATGGTTGGCTTTAGGTTTTGCATACAGCTGGACAATAGGCATGAATATTAAAGGTTGTTATATTGGTTTTTTTTAACTTTGTTGCTAAATTCAGCCCTAGTATAAACAGGCACTCCTCCATTGCTATTTATAGATTTATACCACTTTTACCAGGGCTGGATTTGGCCTTTTTAGTAAAATTGGAGTTGTTCATATTACTAGTCACATATTGCCATACAAACTTATAGTCGTTGTGACTGATTAAACAGGTTCTATCCCCAATTAGCTTTCAATGTTAAGAGCCTAATCTTGCATTAGCTCAGTTGGAGTAATAGAAATTTTGAAAGTTGAGTTTGCAAGGGTGGGCCCTAAATTATGAAGTGGGATATATTAGCAAATGAAGATTGGGGGTTACAGCAGTAACATTGTTCTGTAATATTACAGTATATGCTAATCCCTACCTTAGGGAAGTTCTAGTGATTTGATTAGGGTTTTTGTTCCACATGAGAGCACATGTTATTAATTCAGTTAAAACTGGGTAAACAATTTGATTTTTTTACTGCTCAGGTTGCTGTTTTGATTGTTACAAAGGATTTTTAGTATCGCAGATAGGGTGGCTTTTCATATAACATAGTAAGAAAACTTTTGGATTCCATTAAAACAAACAGACTGGTGGCACTTTTACCAACTAACATGAGCATGAGATAAATAAATCTGTTAGTCTTTAAAAGTTCCACAGGACTCCCTGTTTATTTCACTGAACGAGGCTTACATGGCTACCCCTTTGGATTTTGTATTCTATCTGATTTTGCATTGGTGAACACAGTGTTATCGTCTTGATTTCTGGTACTTTAATTTTAAAATTTTCAGTTTTGTCTCTTCAGCAACTTCCAGCAAAGATAGATTTAAAAAAAAAAGGGGGTGGGTGGGTGGGAGTGGGGCTTTGGGTTGCTTGGTACAAATTGAACTTTCTGGCTCTTAGCCAGGTGTATCTATGTTTACCATACAATAGCAGAATGACTAAGCAATAGGGGAGACATAGGTTATTGAGTGTCTAGAGCAGGGGCTTTGTGACCAGATTTTCTAACGTAGTTGCATGGGTATACATAGAGTGACTCCTTTAGCCTTTGTGGGCTTCCTTCAAATATATGCTGGAGTACCTTAATTCAAAATTTGACCCCTAATTTCTGTTTTTAGCTTTGCTATAGACTTGTGGTGGTTTCTTGAGCAAGTCACTGTTTGGGTCTCTCCATTTTCCTGTCTATATAACAAGGAAGTTAATATTTTCCCAGTTTTGTAAAATGCTTTGAGTTCCTTTGCTGACAGTTGCCACAGAGGTACAAGTAATCTTAGTGCATGCTCCAGTCAGTGTGTCTTTCTGAATAAGTTAAAATATTCTGACCGTCAGTGTTGTCATATTGACCTGCTCACACACATCTTGCAGTAAACCTCCAGAATTCTTTTATGTCTAATTATTAAATGCTAACTAGAATTGTCCTACAGTAAGTACATGGCTAGTATGAAAAACTGTGCTTCTGTGTTGTTCTACTGTAACAATCACAGTAGCTATGGATTTATGTATTTTCTTCTGTTAGTGTGGTTTTGTATCAATTTATTTATATAAATTTCTGTTTTAATTATTAATGTTGAATTCTTCTGTTCAGTACTTTTATCAGGGCCATTTGTTTCTGGAGAGATTGTTAAATGTAGAATTAAAATTGTGTATACTATAGTCTGAGTGGATAATTTTCATGAATTGTTTCCTCCTCCGAGCTGCTTTTATCCATTTCTTTAATTTAAAATGTATCTTTTATCTTTGCTTCTTCAGTAATAACGTGTGTATAAACACATTTTACCATTCATTGTTTAATTCTGGTTTTAGTGATGCTAACATGCTATGCTGCTATTTTGGGCTTTGTACTAACATTGTTGTCATAATTCTTTATTAGCATTAAAACACCAGTAATTGAAAAAAAAAAAATTATATTAGTGTGCAGCTGATCTCAGTGATCCATCTTCACAAAGGTTGTGAAGTATCTTTAGTGTCTTTATAGTACAGTATAGTCAACAAATTTATACTTTGAGACTGATTGATTTGGGTACAGAAAGTATTTGGGTTTTGTTTATTGGGAGACTACATCTTACTGGGTCATCTGCTGGTCCATGGAAATTTCTGACCAGGCCAGAGTTGCAGAGGAGGTTTCTGTTACCTGTCTTCCAGTTTCTGTTTTTAATGACCGTTCAAAAATACTTTTTTTAAGATAGTCCTTTTTAGTTTCTGCAAGAGATTGAAAGAAATTCCTAGTACTTTTACAAATAATTTAGCATAGTGGTCGCACAGTTATTCTATGAAGAAATACTATATTTCTCTGTGATTGTTTAATGTTCAAGATGGGCTTAAGCAAGTTAACTTTATTGTAAATCCTTAGAGCTCATGATGTTTGCTTGAGTTTTTCCTGAAGTTCAGTATAATTTGTTGGATGATAAAACTGAAGTAATCATAATCAACAAAGTCTAAAAAGAGTCCTCTTAGTTAAAAACGTTAAGGTACAGCTGTTCATTCATTCATTTTGTATTGTAGGTTGAACTCCAGTTTCAATTAAATCGCTTACCGCTCTGTGAAATGCATTATGCCTTGGACAGGATCAAGGACAACAGTATTTTGTTTCCAGATGTCCGCATGACTCCCACCATACCCTGGAGTCCCAACAGGTACTAAAATACAAACACGGTGATATCAAAGATGATTATGTGGAATTCCTTATAACTGATGGCTCAAATGTACCTTTAAATGGAAAGTGTATCTTTGCTTTTCATTAGAAGGTGGCTCAGGGAAGGGAGTTGAACTGCATTAAGAAGGAAAAGAAAACAGATTAGGGCTGGTATTTTCCATTCTCCCGAAGTAGACCTATGGTTTTAATGAGTGCTGCAATTACATAGTAGCTTTAGAAGACTGAAGTATATTATTTCCTATATCTTTATCCCTCTGCTGAAAGTGTGCATGGTGCTTTATAGAAAAAATAAAAGTACAAGTTCCTGTCCCCAGGGGTTTACCATAAGCGGGCTGAAATTTGTGCTTGCAGGAGTAGTCCTATAAACTTGTAATGACACTACTCAGATCGGTCCCAAACTTAGACACAACACTGTAGTGTCTCACTGACAGAGATGTGGTGGTAATTATGGGAAGTGCCAGCATTGCCCTGGTAAACCATTGTGAGATTTTCTTTGTACACATCTTAAAGCTATTCATAGAATACACAGATTATACACTTCAGAAAAGCCGTTGAGGGAGCTGTGTGTGGCACAAGAATGGGAGTGATGCAGTCAAGTTGGAATGGGATAAGAACTGAAAGAAGTCAGTCTTGTGAAGGGAGCTGACAGTGTCCAGAGTGTAGCTTTGTGGATCATAGAATTTAAGGCCAGAAGGGACCATTCTGATCATCTAGTTGGTCCTCTTTCATATTGCAGACCACAGAACCGCACCTGTAATAAACCCATAGCCTCTGGCTGAGTTACTGCAGGCCTTAAATAATGATTTAAAGATGTCAAAGTACAGAGAATCTGCCATTTACAGCAGTTTAAACCTGCAGGTGACTTGTGCCTCAGGCTACAGAAAAAGGTGAAAAAAGAAAAAGCCCCAACCCAGGGACTCTGCCAATCAGACCCCGGAAAAAATTCTTTCCTGAGCCCAAATATAGTGATCAGTTGGACCCTGAACGTAGGACCATAAGATTTATGGTATATATTCTAGGTGTAGAGGGAGAGGTGAAAAAAGTCAAATAGTTGCTCTAGTGAAACTGAGACCTGCACAGAAACAACGTAAGCCAAATTGACAGTATACAGAAAAAGCAGCGGAATTGTTGTTCAGAACCTTGAAGGTCAGAATGAAGAGTGTGATGGAGAATAGATCAGAAGCTGGCCCAGGGATTCAGAGATGGGAATGATGTGGGCAGAGTGTTTGGCAAAGAAGGTGATTTCAGCTGGAACCTGTTGGGTAAGCTAGAGTGCAGTGATGTGAAAAATGGGAGAACCAGAGGTGGTTGTAATAGTAGAGGTGAGAGATGAGTTGGTACTTGGACCAGGGCTTTAGAGAGAGAAAGGGATAGAATTTGGAGAGATCCTGCTGCCAAATCTACGAAAGTCAGTGGAATCTTTCCATTGACTTTCCTGAGCTTTGGGTCAGACTATAAAGAAAGAACAGAATGGCTTTAGCAGCAAGTTTGGATGTGGAAGAAGAGGAGAGAAGATAAATGTGTAATTAAGATAAAATTTTCCATTTTCCATATTTTTCCATTAAAGAATCTTTGTGCTGTCTGTAATAAACTTTATCACTCTTATACTGTTAAGTTAATCTTTAGATAGTTAATAGGTGCACATGTTTTGATTAAGTTTAACAATTTGCTGTAAGTAAATAGTGAAAGCATTGACGTCACACAGCTGTCTGTCAAGCGATATTTAAATTAGTTCTATTAGTAAAGTGAAGTCTGTGCAGCACAATGTGAATTATATTCAGAACACAGTAGTAAAGACTTTATTCAGAATATGTATTTGTTTCATTTTGTTGTGAAGATCATCATCAATGACAGTGTGACCGAATTGCCTGATAAAAACACCAAACTTATGAGTCTAATGCAGCACAGGTCCTGACTCAGGGTTTATAAATTCTCTCTCACTTAAAATGATATTAAATCTTTTGTCCACCGTCTCAGAGATTAAATTTTGTAAATTCTAAAACTGGAGTAGCCAAAGGATAAATAAAGAGTGACATTAACTAGAAGAGATGTGGAGTCCTATGTGACTGAAAAAGACTATTAAATGGACTTTGTGACTATACATTTATTTGCCAGAGTTAGTACAATGTGATATTTTTGGCAAATTAATGAAGAAAGTGAATTTTTGGAAGCTAAGCAAAAAACCATAATACTGGAGGTTTTGAGTGCCTTACAGAAATATTTTTAAAAAAATAATTATTCCAGAGTGGGAAGCATGTTAGTATGAATTCATGCGTAATCATGGTGACCTTTGTTTTTTGACTTCTTTCCCCAACACTGCACACGTCTAATATTTTTACATTCTGTGGGAGTCATTTTCAAAGACACAAATGATATATGTAGGCATCTGTCTCTCCCATTGACATAGTGTAGTGAAGACAGCATGGCTACCCAGTGCAAGGTACATCAACATCCGTTACATTATTTACAGTACGTTAGGTACTTTACTTATGTAACCTAACCAACGTATTTGCATTGATGGAGCTGCATAGTGTAGACCAGGCCTGTTAGCAGGAATTTGGTTTTCAGCTGCTAATTTATGCTTTTAAAAATCTGTCCCTAAATCTCTCAAGTACTTTGTCTTTAAAACTGAGCGAGATGTCAGGAGAATGAAACATTAGGACTGGATTTGAATTTTGAGGGTCTGTTGTGCATTTTACTTAAAACTTAGAAAAAGAACTGCAGCTGCACTTTTACAGCAGAATATTTCAAGACAGGCTGTGCTGTGTGCCACTTTTTGTGGGCTGCAATCCAACTCAAAGTTTTTTTTCATTCGGTCTAAAGAGAATTGAATTGAGTTTTTACAATTTGCAAGATATGATTCTCGAAATATTGTTAAGGTTTCAGGAATGGCTGTAAACTAGCAACCTGTGCAGCATATTGCTTTCTGTTTGAATTCTGAATATTTATTGTTGGTCAGGATATACAAAACAAAAAGAAAATTGCTCTGTTTTTGAATATCAGGCCAGCATACTTTGATAGCATAATCAGAACATGCTTGTGACATGAGTGTTTATAACTTACAAGAAAATAGTTTTTGTATTGCAGGTAAGCAATTTTTATGTACTTGTTCCACAGTTATGTCTTATTTTTGCCTATTGATTGATAATATGTATGGATGCAAACATAATACTGGACTCTTTTTAGCTTAGCTGTGATACGTCAGTAGAACTAGCATTATTTTGAAACGTTCTGATTAAAATTTTTTCTCATTTTTCTGTAATTGATAAGGTTTTTTCATTCTTCTTTCTTTTTAACAAAATATAAAGTTACAACTGACAGACCTCATTTTTTTGTGTTTAATTCATTTATATCACTATAAACAACTTTTTGCTGATGTGATTTTTTTTTAAAAAAAAGTCTGTTTTTATCAGACTTGTAAGATTTTTATGGGCTAAGAGTTATGGATCATTAATCAGGGAGGTTTTAACTTTGTTGGCTTAATCTTTACTATGTATATTAATAAATCTTGTCAAAGATGAATTTGGTCTAGTATCTTTATCTTTCTAGTGCAGGATTTTTCAGACATGTTCTTGGAGCCAGCTGCTCAATTTGTGTAAATAATTGCAGCCCAACTGAAATCAATGGCAGTTATGAGAGTTTACACCATATGAGGATCTGGATTATGCTATCTTTTCTTGGCTGACACAAACTCTCTTCCCTGTAGTTTTTCTTCTATTTTTGTTTTACATCCTATCATCTTTCCTCTAGTTCTTAGGTTCTTCAGTCATCTAGTTGTTCATAGTAGTCTTATGAGTTAGGAATTCAGTTAATCCCTCTTGGTTTTACCCCTTACCACTACCCAACACAAGATTTCCAGGCCCAGAAGAATCATAATGTAAGTAGCAAGATGGATCAGGTTACAAAAGTATGGCCATATGTGCAACAGTGACAGGTGTTTCTTACTATGTATACCTACTTTTAGATCTGTCAGTGAAGATATTAAAAACTGCATATACAAATCCTTAGCCTCTTATGTTCATTGGAACTTTCCTAAAGTAACTTTCTGTTTAAACTCTGATAACCATAAGCCACTTATAGAGCCAGTACTTTTTTTAGACCTCAGATGCATTTTTCTTACAGTAAAGAATGATAGTAAAGTCTTCAATTAACTGAGTAGCTGTAAGTTTTCTGTTGGATTTTTTGTGTTTTTGCATTTCTTCTTAACTCGGCTATATTCAAGTTTGAATGTCTGTATTTGATCATAGGTAATGGTGACTTGTTTAAATTAAGACAATCCATAATTCTGTCAAAGGCATGGTTAATATGTATTGTTTGATTAATGATGATAGAAGATGTAGTTACTGTGTCTGCTTAATTATATTTCCTTTGTGGTAGGTAAGTGCACCTTGTTATCCACATTGTACTCTGGAGGTTAATGATTACCGTCAGTTCAGTCAGTGTAAATCAAGCAATGGTTACTCTGCTTTGAATAATTTACTAATTTATCATGAACTTTGGCAGAACTCGGTGATGACAACATGTGGGTGTTTCATTGTTGGACTACTTATTTTATTTAAAGTGCCTAAAAATGATGCAGTGGATAGTATGTAGTAGTTTTAATTTCTTAGAAGTCTTTTATGTGTTGTACAGTTTTCTTTTTAATTGGCAGTGGATTGCTGCTGCTCATGCAAACTCTCTTGCTTTCTTTGTATAGACAATGGGATGAGCAGTTGGACCCTCGACTAAATGCAAAGCAGAAAGAGGCTGTTCTGGCTATCACAACTCCACTTTCAATACAACTGCCTCCTGTTCTAATCATCGGTCCCTATGGGACAGGCAAAACATTCACTCTGGCTCAGGCAGTCAAGCACATACTCCAACAACAGGATGCTAGGTGAGCTGGGACACTATAAAGAGAATGATGTACCTTTATTAGAAGCAAAATGCCATTTTTTTTTCTTAAGCGCAAATGAAAGTTAGCAGTACAGAATTTCCATCCATCTTAGGGAAAAAAATCCATTGTTGTTTCAACTAGATTATGGGGAAAGTAATGCTATAATTAATAAAATATATTCTCCCAGGGAAAAAACCAGCATGAGGTAGAATAAATGCTGTGTACCCTTGCTGTGGAAAAAGCTGTGTAATGCACCAGGGAACAGAGACTGTCTTTTCTTTTTCCTTTTAAATCTAGGTTAGATTAATAATCACAAAATATTTTTTAAAAGTTGTGTTTAAGTTTTCCTATCTTTTAAGGGGTGCCATTGAATCATGAAACTTGGGCTAGGTCAGTGACTAGTTTCATTGAGGGAAATGTGAAGGAAGATGGCCACTGTTCCTTTTTTTTTGTATTCTACTGCTTTGAATTGTTTTCTGTTTCTTCATTGCTTTTTATTTGCACCATTTATTCCAGCAGGATTCTCATTTGCACCCATTCTAATAGTGCTGCTGATCTCTACATAAAGGATTATTTACATCCATATGTAGAAGCAGGCAATCCCCAGGCAAGACCTCTCAGGTATTCTTTAAGGTTTATTATGTCTCTGTAAAGTACTCTTGTTAAGAAAAGATGTCTATAAAAAAGTTTAAACCACAATTAACACTAGCACATTGGCGTGTAGCACCAGTGCTTTAAACAGCGCTGTTTAAAAGGAAAATGGATAAAATGGGAAGTGAAGCATGTTGTCAATATGATTTTATTTCCTGCATTAAATAAAAATAAAGACATCCTTTTTTAAGCTTTTATTATTTCTATTGATAAATGTCTTTCCTAAAAGAGCAAACTTTTGATATGCTCCTCTAAAAGCTACTATGATAAGATAAAATTGACTAATTGGATTGTACTTTGAAAAGATTCTGGCGCACCTTTATCACAGTAATTTGGAATTTGGGGCTAACTTTTTGAAGCAATCTCTTGATGTCATAGAAGCTGTACCTTTAGAGAACCATGTGAAATTAGTTTGGCCTCTTCTAAAAGAGAAGTTGGAAGTAATTTGTATATGAAATTAAATGTGGTTGACATGGGTATGTTGGGGGATTTAGCTAAGGAAAAGTATAGGGAAGAGGATTAAAAGTTATAGTAAGACAATGAAGAGGAATTCATTTATTGGCTGAGGAAAGTCCTTTGGAAGATTATGCTAAGTGATTGTGTTGTATAATATGCTGCCAGTGTGATATATTTTTATCTGAATGTGTTGAAATTTATGCAGATAATTCTCTGAGCATCAAAATGTGAATATACCATATTAATTTAGAGCTTCATATGAGGTAAAAATACTGATTTGTAACTTCCAAACAATTGAGTAACTGCACTGAAGTCAGTAGGGTTGGACAGAGGGGCCAGATCTGCAACTGGTATAAATTGTCATGACTCTTTTAACATTGTTTCAGTTATGGCAATTTATGTAAGTTGAGAGTCTGGCCAGAGAGTCTAAGTGAAGGCCGATACATGTATTTATTGTCTTCTGTTTAAAAAAAAAAAAAAAAATACCTCAGAGATGGTTGCACTTGCAATGCAATTTGTAAAGCACTTTGGGATGAAAGGCTTTATGCAGTATGTATCTTGTCCTGTTGTTACTAGAGGATTAAAAGAAATTATCTTCCTCTTTGCGGTGACCATATGTAGCCATTGAAATGGGGGGAGAGTGTGTGATTTAACATTGTAAAAGAGTTGTGAGAGTTATAACATTGGCTTTACACTGTAGGAATCGAATTCTGGGCTCTCTGGGCACAGAGCTGCACATTCAGTTGTGCGTTCCAGTCCTCTGAATTATGTATCGATTGGTTTTTAAAAAATTGCTATTTTTTCATGGATAAGTTAGTGCACAACTCTTTCCAAAAAGCAGTTTTATTTTTGTTTAAGTGCAATTCAAATATTGCTCTAAAAAAATCATTAAATGTTTTAATTAGAATATGATTGGTGCTTGGTTTGATTAGTTCAGAAGGTGTTGCTGAAGGTTGTTAAGTGTGATTATACAAATAATTATTTTCCTCCTGCGGTAATATACTGCCTTTTTTTAAAATGAAAGTGGCACAGATTTTCCCCCTTTGGGATTTATACGTTTCTGGTCTTCTTTGAAAACATTTGCTTTTAAAAAAGAACTATGGGTTGTTAAGCAGCTAACTGTGAAAATTGGCACAGTTAAGTAGAAGCAGACTTATAACGTCGTTAGTTGTATTAGAAGGAAAGAGAGAGCTATGCCAAACTCCACAAATTAAACCAAATTAGTTCTGTCACTCAAGTTATTGTCCTTTTCTAATAGGAGCATGTTTTCTGGGTCCCATTCACAGTGCGGCTGGATATTTCGGAAAGCAAATTGTGAAACCTACAATTCCAGCAAAAGCCAGAACCAATAGTGGGATGTTATAAGTAGGTGTGGACTTTTCCCTGGAATTGTCTTGCTCTCAGGCTGCTTATTCAGCCCCATAGCTTTAAAATTCTACTCATTCTTCAGGAGTATTTATTTTAATGGAAGCTCAGTGGCATTCACCCTTGTGGACAGGAAATTGCCTGCAATACACGTGGAATGTTCTGATGTGGGACTTTATACTTACATGCCATTGTGAATGGTTTCACTGACAGTTAGTTGCTTGTAATACTGATAAGATTACTCCTTATTTAGAAGAAAAAGCACCTTGCTTGACCATACAGGCTTAAGGACTTCACTCCTGTGCTGTGCTTTGTAAGAAATCAAAAGACTTCATAATCTGGTATTTTTTCAACACTTCTGTGCTCTGAGTGAGCTTCAGTAGTGCAAAAGATAGATACAGTTTTTTTGTTGTTTAGCCTTAAGGTATGCACCATGTGGTGTTAAATGTAATAAGAACAAAGTGTACCCCATGCCATCAGTAGCTGCAGACTAACTTCCTGTCAGAATCAAAGCAGAAGTGTTATAAATCGTGATGTTGATTGGCTCACTAAGGCTATGTCTACACGACAAAAGCCAGGTTGACTTTAAGTCGACTTAACAAAGTTGGTTAAGTCGACTTAAGAAAGTGTCCTAATAAAAATTGTTTGCTTAAGTTGACTTTACTAAGTCAGCTTAAGCAGGCACATGTTGTTGTTACGTAGGGCTTCTTAAATCGACTTAGATGGCCACACTGCATTAAGTCAGCTTAATAAAGTTGACTTAATGCCTAAGTCGACTTAAGGAAGCCCTTAGATTGATTTAACGAGCTCCAAATGTGGCCAGGGCTTTGCTTAGGTCATCTTAAGCCTCCTTGAATCACCTTAAGCCCACAGTGTAGTCATACCCCAAATGAGATCCCATCTACATTACAGTGTGTTTTGTTTTAATTCATTTCATCTCTTGGTCTCTGTACAATACTGCCTAAATCCCAATATTTTGAATACAAATACGTATTTCTGCTTTTGGTGGGTATTGTGAAACAAATTGGCTTAGTGGGTGGAGGTGTGGATTGGGACTCAGGAAGCTTGGTTTCTATTTCCAGCTGTGCCATTAGATTGCTGGATAAAATTTGGGAAGTCACATAACTTCTGTGTCCAGTTTCCCCCTGTATAAAATTAAGAGAATGATACTTAACTCTTCTGTGAAGTGCTTTGAGATTTGATGAAAAGTGCTATACAAGAGTTTCATATTATTCTTACTTATTGCTCTAGTTTGAAATTGTTGGTGATGAAAAAGATTCGTCTGCTGAGAGGAACACTATGCAAATTACCAAGCTATCGTTTGTGGTACCATTGACTTTTGTTGCATGGTAGATTAGTGTTCTTTGAGTGTTTGTTCATGTCCATTCCAGTGTGGGTGTGTGCTTGCACCAAGGACCAGGGCAAGAAAGTTTTTCCTTTGACATCCATCAATTTTGGCTCTGATACCCCCTGGAGTTGCACCCTGTTAGAGCCAGTATATAGGGCCCTGCCATCCCCTCAGTTCCTTCTTATGATGGCCGCTGGAACTTCAGTTCATTCTTGCGTTCAACACAAGTACTTCTTTCAGTGGATTCTTGTTTCTCTACTTGTAGACTGTTGTTCATAGTAGTTAAAGTTCAAGCTTCTGGGTAAATCCTTAGCTGCTAAGGTTCCTCTGCACTGGAGTGTGCCTTAGGACAGGGTTACCGTATTTGAGTTTCCCAGAAAGGGGACGCTCCCGAGGGGGTGGTGGTTGTGTCCCCCCTGCACCCTCTGGCCCCAATCCGGGCGTCGCGCTCTGCCCCCTCCACTCCAAATCCCAGCCTCACAAGGTGCCCCCTCCACCCCCCTAGCCCTGATCCCGGCCTGGCATGCTTCTCTCCAAGCCTGCTGGGCTGTGCTCCCACCATAGCCCATCTGTGGAGGCCTCCCTCTGCCAAGCAATGCCATAGTTGGATCCTAACAGCAAGCACAGGAGGCCAAGCAGGCAGCTGCTAGGCCACCTCTGCTTGCTGTTAGGACCCAGCTCCAGAGTCTGGCATTGCTCGGCAGCAGAGGGAGGCCTCAGCAGAACAGGGAGGAGGCTGGTTGGCTCTGGCAAAATGCTGGACATTTTTTATTATTTTAAAAAATGCGGCCAGACACAGAGTTAATGATAAAAAAGGAGGACGTGTCTGGGAAAAAATGGACGTATGGTAACCATTCCTCAGTCTCCTCTTCTACATCCCAGGACTGTTGACACCATCAGTTATCTCCAGTGCAGAGGATGTCCACTTCTCCACAGGCCTCTTGGAACTGCTTCCCGTCACAGGTGCCGAGAAAGAAGCAGAGACAGAGATGCCAGCAGAATGTGACCCATGCCAGGCCTCTCAAAGACAACAGCTGCCTGCTTGGGGCCATTGACTCTGGCCCTGGAAGAGGGTTCGCTGAGAGAGAACCGTCAGCTCAAGCACCTGCTAAGGGAGTTGTTATCGCTTCCAGTACCACCATTGCTTACCATTCGGGAACTAGCGTTGCTAACACCAGAGGCAGGAGTAACCATGACACAAAGGCATCAGGTGCTGTCAAAAGGGAAAGCTGCCATTATGGCATGCTCTGGTCTCTTCCCTCCCAGCACTACTCTCCAGCACCAGTTGATACAACTCTGCCATGGTGGCCAAGAAGCAGCTCTTCACAGTCAGTCTCAGAGGCGAATAAAACCTCCCCCAGGAAATGATGTTGGCTTTGGCAAAATAGTTCAATAGTCTGCTTCTCCTTTTCTCCTGAGCTTCCTCTAGTACCTGCTTGGGAGTTGTCTACATTGACTTGGACATGAGCGAGCACTCAAAGAACTAAAAATGGATGTTCTTTGAGATCTGTTGCTCATACACATTCCAACTCTTTCCTCCCCAGCCATCTGCCTTTCTGTCAGAGTTAGCTGGCAAGAAGGAACTAAGGAGATGGCGGGACTTTGGATATTGCCGCTGTGAGGGCAAGTCCAGGGGGCACCAGACCAGTTTTAATAGCCAAATAGCATCTAAACAGGAGGGGAGACATTCACCATTAACAGTGGGATTTCACCTATGTTTCTGGTGTAGCAAAAGAATTTTGGGCTGCAGCTTCTGTGATGGAATGGATGCTTTCTGTACAGCTTATGCTACATTGTCATGATCCTCAAAATTGTTCTGTGCAGGTGGATTTGTGTGCCTGCGTATCTGCCTGTGGCTTAGGCTGAGGTCTGGAAATACTATGTCCATGAGTAAATGTGTGCATGCAAGTACTGCCATCAGGTTTGATGGGACTACTCATGTTAGGGGCATGATTACTTTCTGAAGTCTTCACCATAATGTACAGTCTACATATTGCATATCTCCTGAAGTCAGCTAGTTATATGACATAGCTAGCTGGCTTCAGGAGATATAAAAGTTTAAAAAAAATATCCTTCAGAATAATTCCATAGAATCTGAATTAAAACAAGTATTATCTGTATTACAGAATGGGTCATTTACATAATTGGTTATAAGCAAGAAGGAGAACCTTACTGAGCTAAAACAAAAAAATCATGCTGAGCAACACGCAAAACCCATTAACGCCCTGTTCCCTGGAGATCCTTTTGGCTCTGAAAGTTAAATGGATGTTAAATGTTCTCCCTGACTAATAATATAGACTGTAATGCAATTTCAGATTAATTTTATAGTGAGTAAAATTTTGTATTAAACACATCACCTTACATTAATGTAATATTAAGTTTACACTTTTAGAAGTCAGTCCTGCACTGGGAACTGCTAGACTAGACCCCTGTACTTGTTTTGAGTCCCAGTGACTTACTACTTAAACACTAAAATATCAAGATATGCAGAAGTTGAGGTTGTCTTAATAATCTTAGCTCAACAACATTAGATGTACAAATGTCCAGTTTTATTCATGCAACTTCATTGCAGAGTTAATAAGAAATTGTAGCTGAAGATGGATTTTTTTCCCCTCAGAAATTTGAGGTGGTAGCAAGGGTTTATATTGGAAGTGTCAGCATAACTTTAATTTTCAGTACCAAGTGAATGCTACAATAATCCAATTCCACACCAGTTTTGCCATCCAAAAATAAATAGATCAGGGCTCTCTTTCTTACATCTTTGAGGAAAGGACACATTGACCAGACCTATGTAATATGGAGAATGAGAGGTCTCTGAAATTAACTTAAAATCTGTCAGGGTAGGGTAGCATGATTTGGGTAGCTGTGAAGGAAAGGAAAGAGAAAATGATACAGCAACAGAAGTACTGTTTAATTATATAGTTAGAGGGCATCTGTGGGAGGGATATATAGGTATATGAAGAAATTAAGATGTAATTATGTGCAAGACAAAAGGAGAAAAAATTCAATAGCATTATTGGTGAAAATTTTTTGACCTGAAGTAGATCCTCCAATCCTCTTCTGGGGCTCAGAGGATTTCTTTTCCCTTCTCCATCTCTGATTTCATTTGTGTCCATCCTTTCACCTATGGAGGCTTAGATGTGCCTCTTTCTGGGGATTTTGGCAATGGCAGTGAGTAGGGTAAAGGAGTCACAGATGGAAAATTTACTGCTCTGGTAATTTCCTTTCTTTCGTATATTCTCTGTGCTAATCTTCAGAAACCAAGGGCAGTTTCAGTGCTTTCTGACTGTGATGTGAAGACCATTGGGAATGCCTGCTTGGGTAGCCACTAACAATTTTTCTAAAACTGCAAATTTTTACTTTAGAAAAACAAAAAAAAATCCACATTTTTTCCTTGGACCAGAGTCACTGACTGTAAACACTGCCAGCCAAAGAAAGCATTATTCGTGGCTGCTCATTCCTCCATTGAGTAACAATTGAGAAGAGGTAGAAAACTTTGCTTTGTGGAATAAAGAGGTGTGAGTCAGTGTATCCTCCCACAGTGCTAGAGATGGATGAGTTTTTAGGGTAGTCACGAAATTCAGAGCAGCAGAGGGGGTTGAACGGGGGTGATTAGAATGTAAACTGGAGATCATCTTATACGAAGGGTGCATGAAAAAAACAGCAGTACCTCATGGTAGGCAAAGGATATGTCAGCCAGGTCTGTTGAGATTAGGAGATCTCATAATATTGAAACAAAGGCTGAAACAAATGTTTTCATCAGAGAGTTTGTAATATTTTTGGGTTTTCTTATGCTGGCATTGAATGATGTTTAGTTTAGCAGTGCTTTGACTCCCCCATTCTCTTGCAGATGATTTAAAACAAATATAATATTGCCCTGAGAATTTTCCTGGTATTGTACTGACTTTTGTGGCCCTCAAAGCAAAAAGGTCAGAGAATTCTTGCATAATTAGTGTGGTTTTGCACAGAGGAGTTTGGATGAAGAAGGTTTTGGGCTGGCATGTCACTTCCAGGAAGTATCTATGCTGAACTGCTTTCAGGACTTGCTAGTCTGTTTGTGAAGTCCTGCCAGTGCAAGAAGAAATTGACAGGTGGCTCTTCACATGTCCAAATCCAACCAAAGGCCTTTGCTTGTAATGTGGAGACTGCAAGCAGGCAGACACAGCACAGAAGATGGATGTTGGTGCCTCTGTTACAGTACTTTTTAGACTGGTAGTTGGAATCGCTGGAGCTTTAATTCTGTTGATGCTTTGTCCAAAAAGACTGCTTTGAGCTACATGACTACTTGAATATTCTTTTACTAGGCTTATTGGTAGCCAGTAGAAAGCATTTCGAGTGTACCAGTAACGTTAGGCATTAGTGGTTTCTAAGTTTTCTGTGAAGAGAATTTAAACCAGTATTGTGAAGCATGTGAAGCTCAGAATGATCACCGGCATTCCAGGGATGCAGGTGAGTATAACCTAGCCACAGACCTATGCCCATGGCTCTGGAGGAAGAATGCAAAATATCCATGAAAGCATTGGTCATACAGACAGTGGTAATGAATTTCCAAAGGGGTAGCCATGTTAGTCTAGTCCAGAAAAAAATACAAAGAGTCCTGTGGCACTTAAAGACTAACAGATTTATTTTTTGCATGAGCTTTCGTGGGAGAAAATCCCACTTCGTCAGATGCTTCGAAGATGGGTGAACTTACAGAATGGAATGAAAATAAATGCAAGGTGTTGTAAAACATAGGATCAGGTCATAGAGTAACAGCAAATCAGAGCAGTTGTTAGGTTCAAATGTGGTAATGAAATGGCTTTCACTAGAGAGAGACATACTTATAGCCATCGTACCGTGCCATGGAGGTTCTAGCAAAACATGTAGCACAGAGAGTAGATTATAGGACAGCTGCTAGCTGGTCAAAATCTGTTCTTGGAGTGCTCTCTTTACCTTTCTTTTGCTGGAAACCTTTTGGGAGGAAAATATCCCCCACTGAGGGAATAACCATGTCTCTAGCCAGTGAAATTACTTGTGCATCAATGTTCCCTGTAAGCTGCGCCAGTGAGCAGTAGCGCAGCTGCCACCAGTCACTGGCACAGCAAGCGCTGACCCCTGCGCAGGTCCTCGATTGGAGGACCTGGGGTCGGGGCTGGCAGGGAGCAGCAGCGGGGAGCGGAGGAACCGGGGTCGGGGCTGGTGGGGAGTAGAAGTCGGGATTGGAGGACCTGGGGTCGATGCTGGCGGGGACCAGAAGCTGGGATCGGAGGAGCTGGGATTGAGGCTGCCGGGGAGCAGAAGCTGGGATCGAGGCTGCCAGGCAGCAGAGGCCGGGAGCGGAGGAGCTGGGGTCAGGGCTGGTGGGGAGCAGAGGAGGCGGGGTTGGGGCTGGCGGGGAGCAGAGGAGGCGGGGTTGGGGCTGGCGGGGGAGCAGCAGCAGGGAGTGGAGGAGCTGGGGTCGGGGCTGGTGTGGAGCAGAAGCCGGGAGTGGAGGAGCTGGGGTCGGGGCTGGCAGGGAGGAGAAGCTGGTATCGGAGGAGCTGGGGTCGGGGTTGGCGGGGAGCGGAGGAGCTGGGGTCGGGGGTGGCAGGGAGCAGCAGCAGAGAGCTGAGGAGCCGGGGTCGGGGCTGGCGGGGAGCGGAGGAGCTGGGGTCAGGGCTGGTGGGGAGCAGAAGCCAGGATCGGAGGAGCTGGGGTCAGGGCTGGTGGGGAGCAGAGGAGCCGGGGTCGGTGGCAGGGAGCAGCAGCGGGGAGTGGAGGAGCTGGGGGTCGGGACTGGCGCAGAGCAGCAGTGGGGATTGGAGGAACTGGGTTTGCGTTCCCGGGGAGCAGAAGCGGGGAGTAGAGGAGCTGGGGTCAGGGATGGTGGGGAGCAGAAGTTGGGGGTCAGAGCTGGGTTGGGGGCTCCCGGGCTAGGGGCAGATTAGAAGCCGGGGAAAAGCTCATGCCAGGCGGGGGGGAGGGGAGATTTGATGTGTAAGGAAACGTTTTGTTTCCTTTTCAAGTCATTGCTGCCACATAGGTCAGTGGTTCCCAACGTTTTCTCTGCCATGGCACTCCTTGCTACCTTCAATTCATTTGAGGCACACTGCCATATAGTTTTCAAATGAAGCCATATATTTTCATGAGCCAATGAGCCAATCCAGAGCCCTTTGAGTAGCTTTTTAAAAAATTTTGTGGCACAGCTGTGTGCTGTGGCACATGGGTTGGGAAACAGAGATGGGTAGACACAATACACAAATTCCACCTAAGATTCAGAAGAAACACAGAAAACTGTATAGAACCTTATGTTATTTTATTAACACCCAGCATTTCTACAACACTTTCCATTTCAGGATCTCTCAGTGGCTCACTACAATAGGCGTTCACACATGCTTGGCTCTGTGGTATCCAAGAGGCACACCCCACCTGTGCTCACATTTAAATGAATGGCCCTGACAATCCATTATAGGCAAACTCATGTCTCCTCCCATTTTGATATCTTTACCAACTGCCATAAACAATGGCTTTAGGAGGAGGTGTCCCCTCCATGTATTTTTAGCACAGCTCTGTTTTCCGTTGGAAGCTGGTAAAGGAAAGTTGAAAGCTTGCAGACAAGAAGAACATGAGGCAGGTGGGGGAGGTCAACACCAAAAGAAAATCCAGGGAGGTAGATACAATAGAATTGAATGTCAAAATGGGAAAGTAGGGCAATCAGCTGGGTATCTTAGGTGCCTATACACAAATGCAAGGAGCCTGGGAAACAAGCAGGAGGAATTGGTAGCACTAGCGCAGACAAAGAACTATGACATGATTGGGATAACAGAGACGTGGTGGAATAGTTTGCATGACTGGAGCTCTGCAATAGATGGGTATAAACTGTTCAGGAAGGACAGGCAGGGAAGGAAAGGGGGAGGAGTAGCACTATATGTAAAGGAGCTCTATGACTGCTCAGAGCTTCATTATGAAAGTGGAAACAAGCCAGTTGAAAGTCTGTGGGTTAAGTTTAGAGGGGAGAGCAACAAGGGGGATGTTGTGGTAGGTGTCTGCTACAGACCACCAGATCAGAAGGAGGAAGTGGATGAGGCATTCTGTGTACAACTAACAGAAGTTTCTAGAGCACAGGCCCTGGTTCTCATGGGGGACTTCAATTACCCTGACATCTGCTGGAAGGCCAATACAGCAGTGCACAGGCAATCCAGGAAGTTTCTGGAGAGTGTTGAGGACAACTTCCTGGTACAAATGCTGGAGCAACCGACGAGGGGCCTTGCGCCTCTCGATCTGCTGCTCACAAATAGAGAAGAATTTATCAGGGAAGTAGAGGTCAATGGCAGCCTGGGTAGCAGTGACCATGAAATGATTGAGCACAGGCCCTGGTTCTCATGGGGGACTTCAATTACCCTGACATCTGCTGGAAGGCCAATACAGCAGTGCACAGGCAATCCAGGAAGTTTCTGGAGAGTGTTGAGGACAACTTCCTGGTACAAATGCTGGAGCAACCAACTAGGGGCCTTGCACCTCTCGATCTGCTGCTCACAAATAGAGAAGAATTTATCAGGGAAGTAGAGGTCAATGGCAGCCTGGGTAGCAGTGACCATGAAATGATTGACTTCAAGTTGATGATTAAAGGAAAGAAGGAAAGAAGCAAAACACAGACCCTGGACTTCAGAAAAGCAGATTTTGTCTCCCTCAGGGAACTGATGGGCAGGATCCCTTGGGAGGCTGATCTGAAGGGGAAAGGTGTCCAAGAGAGTTGGGTGCATTTTAAAGAAACCCTGCTAAGGGCACAGGAAGATACAATTCCAATAAGGAGAAAGCACAGCAAATGTGGAAGGCGCCCACTGTGGCTTAACAGAGAGCTCTGCACTGAGCTGAAGCATAAAAAGGACGCTTACAGGAAGTGGAAGCTAGGACAGATGACTAAGGAGGCATATAAAGACATTGCTCGGGACTGCAGGGATAAAATCAGAAAGGCCAAAGGACAAATGGAGTTGCGACTAGCAAGGGATGTGAAGGATAACAGGAAGGGGTTCTACAAGTATATCAATAACAAGAAGAGGATCAGGGATGGTGTAGGTCCCTTACTGAATGGGGCAGGCATCCTCGTGACAGAGGATGAGGAAAAAGCTGAAGTGCTCAATGCTTTTTTTACTTCTGTTTTCACAAGCAGGGTCAGCTCCCAGCCCACTACACTAGGTACGGGGGACTGGGGAGAAGAAGAGAGGCCCTTGGTGACAGAAGGTCAGGTTAGGGACTGCTTAAAGAAACTAGATGTGCACAAGTCCATGGGGCCGGATGAACTGCATCCGAGGGTGCTGAGGGAGCTGGCTGATGAGATAGCAGTACCGTTGGCCATTATCTTTGAAAACTCGTGGCGAACGGGGGAGGTGCCAGAGGACTGGAAAAAAGCAAATATAGTACCTATCTTCAAGAAAGGCAAAAAGGAGGATCCAGGGAATTACAGACCTGTCAGCCTCACCTCAATCCCTGGAAAAATCATGGAGCAGCTTCTCAAAGAATCCATCCTGAAACACTTGGAGGAATGTAGAGTAATCAGGAACAGTCAGCATGGATTTACCAAGGGTAAATCATGCCTGACCAACCTCATCGCCTTCTATGATGAGATGACTGGATTTGTGGATGCGGGAAGAGCCGTTGATGTGATATACCTTGACTTTAGCAAGGCTTTTGATACGGTTTCCCACAGCATTCTCATTGGCAAATTAAGGAAGTATGGGTTAGATGCGTGGACTGTAAGGTGGATAGAAAACTGGCTAGAACAACGGTTTCAGCGCGTAGGAATCAATGGCTCCATGTCAAGTTGGCAGGCAGTAACAAGTGGTGTGCCCCAGGGGTCGGTCCTGGGGCCAGTTCTGTTCAATGTTTTCATTAATGATCTGGATGATGGGATAGATTGCACACTTAGTAAGTTTGCAGATGATACCAAACTGGGGGGAACGGTGGACACCCTAGAGGGCAGAGACAGGATTCAGGGAGACCTAGACAAACTGGAGCAGTGGGCCAAGAGGAATCTCATGAGGTTCAACAAGGATAAGTGTAAAATCCTGCACTTGGGACGAAAAAACCCCATGTACTGCTACAGGCTGGGGAGTGATCAGCTAAATAGCAGCACTGGAGAAAAGGACCTGGGAGTCATGGTGGATGGGAAGCTGGATATGAGTCAGCAGTGTGCTCTTGCTGCCAAAAAGGCCAATGGCATACTGGGCTGCATCAGAAGAAGTGTTGCCAGCAGATCAAGGGATGTGATCATTCCCCTCTATTCTGCACTAGTGAGGCCACATCTGGAATACTGTGTCCAGTTTTGGGCTCCCCACTACAAAAAGGACATGGACAAATTAGAGAGAGTCCAGAGGAGGGCAACCAAAATGATCAAAGGGCTGGAGCACAAGCCCTATGAAGAAAGACTGAAGGAACTAGGCTTATTTAGCCTGCAGAAGAGAAGACTGAGGGGGGATTTGATAGCAACCTTCAACTACTTGAAGGGTTGCTCCAAGGAGGAGGGAGCTCGACTGTTCTCGGTAGTAACAGAGGGCAGAACGAGAAGCAATGGCTTCAAGTTACAGCTGGGGTGGTCCAGGCTGGATATTAGGAGAAACTTCCTTACTAGGCGAGTGGTGAAGCATTGGAATAAGCTGCCTAGGGAGGTGGTGGAATCTCCATCTCTGGAGGTGTTCAAGTCCCAGCTGGACAAAACCCTGAGTGGGATGATCTAATGGGAGTGGTCCTGCTTTTTTTGGCAGGGGGTTGGACTAGATGACCTCGTGGGGTCCCTTCCAACCCTATGATTCTATGGTTCTATGATTCTATGAACATAAAACTGGTAGATGGGGATTGAAGCAGAGAGAGAAGGCAGCCTGATCTAACTTTTTCAGTAAAGTGGAAAAACTGTCATTGACCTTAATTTATATTGACTCAAGTAATATATAAGCCTAAATCAGGGTGACTTCTTTTAGCTCAGTGAGTGAGATCTAGTCAGAATTGGCACATTCATTAGGAATCTCTTTAAAAAAAAAAAAAAAAAAGATTTGTATTGGCTAGCTGTGATCATCAGCTCTTATCAGTGTAATTTCTTACACATTTTCTTTATGTATTTTCACATCTTCTAAAGGTGAGCTGAAATTACAGACACCCAAAATGTTTGTTGTTCTGGAAAAGGTATTGGCTGGTAGACTGAACACATTCTTAGACGTTGTCACCTATACACTGACAGAAGATAAGTTCCCATTCCTGGCCCAGTTGGTTGATATATGTGGTACGTTTCAAGCATCTAGTGCAGATGCTGAACGAGGCTTCAGTCTAATGAATAATATTAAGACAGAGCCTCGTAACAGATTGGATGTTTCTCATCTAGACACGCTAATGCGCATCAAGTCATATCTAAGTGCTGGATTCAAGGCTGACCTAGACTTTGTATATGCATTCTGGAAATGTGACAAAGACAGGCGTCAATAACTGAGGTGTAGAGGAGGCTTGATAGGCAGCATCATTGCTTCCTATTTGTTTAATAAAAATGTTAAACTGAAATACTGTGGTTTTATTAATTTACTAAAGTTTGAACAAAAAGACATCTATACAATGTTCTCTCTCTAAGCTGGTGATGCACCTGAGCAAGTTATGGATGCACTTGGGGAGCTGATGGGCAGCAGCTCAGGGGCCCGGTCCCGGGACAGGGAATGGGTAGGGAACTTGCTCAGCTGCATCCATAAGTTGCTCAGCTGCATCATCAGCTTAGAGGGAACATTGTTGTGCATCAGCTTTTTTGGTACAGTTTTTGGAAGTGTGAAGTCTTGAGTTCTCAGATCTCATCAGCTGTAGAAATCTATCTTTTTGGCTGCTTGCCTTTTCTGGAAATCTTATCCTGACGTCAAAGGAGGAGTGAAAAGGCAACACTGAATCTTGTTGGAGTTCATAGAGGCTCATGTTCCATACCACCTGAAACAAGTTTATCTGGTTATATATGCCAAAGGTGCATTTGTTTTTTTCTCATGGCTTCAGACTTTTCTAGAGGAATAATCTCTCTGCTTTTATAGTGTGAACACTCCTCCTCAGATTTGATAGTCCATCTTTTCATTTGGAATTTAATTTTGAAGATGTAAGGGGGAAATCGTGTGCTTTTTGAGTTTTCTTTTTGATTCCTTGGACAGTCAAGATTTTTACTTTTAACAGAGGCCTGAAAGGAGACTGCTACTAGATCATTGTTTCTTTTAAACTTCCCAGCTGCCTTGTGCCTGGGGGATTTCAGGTGATAAACGATGACTCTTCCAGTTCTAGAGAATGAATACTTACGTTCCTGCAAGTGGAGTTCTTTGGGGCATGTCCTGAGGGAAGTGAAGGAGAGGGAAGAGAATTCTGACCTCCTTACCAAGAACTGGTGAGAGATGTTAGTGTGCCCTGTCTCAGAACGGAGATGGGTCTTAGATGATCCAAAGCACAGTGCTCATTTTCTCTTTTCTAGGCAGAGAAGCTGAGGGGAATTCTCCTTTCTAGAGCCTTCCACTTGTACCTGTGGTTCACTTCTTGAGGCCTAAGCCCCATTCCTGGCCCATTCACTTCAGTGCTTTTGAAAATTTTATTCTCAGTGACTTAGGAGCATTCCAAGTGCACCTCACCAGCATGGAGATAGTCTTGAATTTTAGTCGCATGTGAAGGTTAGTTACGGTACAGTTAGGTCATTGGCCCTGCTCACTGAAGCAATTTGATGGAAATTCAACCATGAAAGTGTAATGTGGAAAATAATCAGGTGAACATTGAACGGACATATTGGCCAAATTCTTTGCTGGCGTTACTCTGAATCAGGTGGAGAGTTAGACTAGCAAAGAATTTGATCCACTCTTGGTTCTTTTTATTCCTAATATAGATATTAATAAAAGTACATGTTTTCTGTAACCTGCTGGTGCTAGATGATAAATATAACTCAAATAGATGTCATTACAGTTGAAGATTGTGTCCAAAATGGTTTTTAAAGTGTCGATTTCTGAAAAGGAAGGGATGTGAATGTATGGTGAGATTTTTCAGGTTTTCTGTTACGATGTGATTAGGTGGCAGAGATTGCTGCCTACATTTTTCATACTTTTTTTTTTTTTTTTTTTTTTAGTTTCACTATGTATTTCAAGGATGTAATGTATTCCAGTTTTGTGCAAAGATGGGCTGGCCTGAGCCCCAATGTTCACATTTGAACTTCCTCTTAATTTAGATATTTTGTTTGGTTGTTGACATAATATGCTTGATACTGGAGCCTAAATTCTCAGCTGGCTCAGGCCAAGCCTCCCTTTCAGTGGCCACAATTTACATCCATTTCATTTGTGTGTGTATCTTTGCACTGGCAAAATATATTTCAGGAACAAATTTGAGTTCTTGCATTTGTAACTGCCTGATTGAACTGGCAGTCAGATGGTTGTGCTACACGTATTTAAATTTGTGGAATCAAAAATTTATGCTCTAATATAATCAAAAGTTATAGGCTTGATGCAGGAATCACTGGGTGATGTTCTCTGGCCTTTGTTATGCAGGTCAGAGACTAGATAATCATGATGGGCCCTTCTGGCTTTAAAATAAAAGAAATCACAGGAAACCAGATTTCATAGGTACAGTACATATTGTACCCAGAAAAGAAGTCACTCTGTTCAAAGTGTGGCAGAGTACTATTACTGGCTGATACCATGACATTTCTCAACTTGTCACACCTGTCAGGTATGTACTGCAAGGTGGGTGCACAACTGGTTGAAAAACTGTACTCTTAGAATAGTTAATGATTTGCTGTCACACTGAAAGCATGTGTCTAGTGAGGTCCTGCAGCAGGCTGCCCTGGCTGTGGCTTTTCAGTAATAACTTTGAGAATGGGGTGGAGAGTGTGCTTATACATTTGGCAGACACTACCAGGCTGAGAGGGGTTACCAGCAATGTTCCCTCTAATTTTTCATAGGCTGTATGCATGCAATTTTTTTTGCGTTTTGTGGACACTTTATTTTGTTGTGTGCATGGGTTTCATGACCTGCGTCCATGCGCGCACATGCACAGCTTAGAGGGAGCAGTGGTTGCAAGCCTGTTGGATGAAAGGATTAGAATTTAAAATTATTTCATAAGTTGGAGAATCAACAAGATAAAATTCAATAAAGAGAAGTGAAAAGTGTGACATCTAAAAAAAGCGGGGAATAATTGACTAGGCAGTAGTACTAAAGAAAAGAATGCAAGGGTTATAGTGGATCACCAACTGAATATGGGTCAACAGTGTGATGCAGTTGTGAAAAGGCTAATATATTCTGGGGTGTGTTGTGTGGAAGATGTGAGAGAGAAGTAATTGTATTGCTTTACTTGACACTACTGCGGCCTCAGGTGGAGCATAGCGTCCCATTGGAGAGAGTCGAGAGGAGAGCAGCAAAAATGATAAAAGGTTTGGAAAACCTGGTCTATGAGGAGAGGTTAAAAAAGTGGCGTGTTTGGTTTGGAAAAAAGACGATTTGGAGGAACCTAATCCAATTACAGTCTTGCAATATGTAGAGGCCTGTAATAAAGAGCATGAAGATCAATTGTTTTCCTTGTGTGCTGATTTTTTGGAGAGAGAAGTAAGTGAGGTAGGCTGCAGCAAGATTAGGTTAGATATTAGGGAAAAAATTTCAACTGCTAAGGATATGAATTTTTTATCAAGGTATGTTGTGAAATCCCCATCACTGGAGGTTTTTAAGAACGGAGTAGACAAATCTCTGTCAGGAATGGTCTAAGCATACTTAGTCCTGCCTTTGGGGGGGATGGACTATATGATCTCTTGAGATCCCTTGAAGTCATATTTTTATGTGATTCTGTGATTCTTTTCTGCCAGTGGTGAATAATTGCTCTAGGCTACCCATTTTAGTCTCATATGAAAATAAGAGAACATAGTGGGTGAGCAGAGAGACTTTTTGTCACAGTGTCAGCCAACCTGAGTAATGCAAAGTTGCATTTGTGTAGTAAAAGGCAGTGTATAATGTCTAATGACCATAATATTTTGCATTTCAATAGAACTTTTCACCCAAGATTCTCAAAGTGCTTTACAAACATAAGCTCTTATTAAACTCTGTAATCCTCACCGTACTTCTACAGAGAGACATGTAAGGATTATCCCCATTTAACTGAACCAGAGAGAGATCGAGTGAATGGGCTTGTGTCACAGGATGTCAGTGACACATCTGGGAATAGACCCTAGGCCCCTACTCTCAGTTCCCCCTGTTTATGTCCTGTTATACTGAGGCATCAAAAAGCAGTTAAAAGAGCCAGCTAACAGCTGGTGATAAGGACATACTTAAATCATTAGAAGGTGCTTTTCTATATTTACTGAATTATGTCAGGGGTTTAAATCACATCCTTCTGCACTGGCCCAGAGCTTAGTTGGTTTCGGTTGATAACTAACTGTCAGTTTCATAGTCTTACTCTTTGATGAGTAACTAAGTCATTCAGAGTAATGCAATGTATTCACATCTCTTTTCATTCATTCTGTGCTCATTGGCCTTCAAAGACATTATCACCTTTGTTTTCATGAACCAAAATTAGAATAATTGTTTTTGTTTTGTTAGATGGAGGGAAATTAAATAGAATCTTTGTAGATATTGTGAGACCAGTTTTCAAACGCGGATAACTACAAAGGATGTCCAAATCCTACATCTTTCAATCATGTTGGTGCTTAGGGGCTTAAATCCCTGTTTTGAATCTTTATGTGCTGATCTGGATATCTTGGGGCAGTTCCTTAGCTGGTGCAGTTGGCATACCTCCATTTAAATAAGTGGGGTTACTTGTTCATAAACATTTTGCTGGATTGTGGCCCAAGTCTCCCCCCCCCCCCCTTTCCCATTACTTTTTCACATACTGGGCCATATCATGCCATCAGTTTTTAAGCAGCACCCTCCATTGAAATGATAACGTAGTATGGCATAGTCTAAAAATAAACTTATGTATGTGTTTTTGAGATGACTTTTCTCTTCCATGCCTTTGCTGACAATGTCCAGCTTACTAAAGTTCAGTTGAGAAAATCCTGACTTCTGGTACTGGAGTCTTTCCCCCTGATTTTCTCTCTTCCTTGGATATAGTGTATCTTTGTCATGGCCCCTCCCAATAAAATGGTTAACAGAATTTCTGCTTGATTCTTGGAGTTTACAAGACATTGCAAAGGAAGGTTAGAATTTCAGCAGTGTCCTTTGACATGATTTTTAAGGGCATGGACCTGTAATTGGCTGCATGAGTGGACTACTGCCTCATACTCTGCCAGTTGCAAAACTGGGATCTAAAGTGGGATTTCAGTAGATACAATAACTTGAAGAATCAATAAATTGAGTTTTGAATAGAATAAAAGTTAAGCACGACAGTCAAACCAGACTTATTAGAGGTTATAAAGCAGAGGCTAACTATTTAAATTAGATTTCAGCCCCTTAATTTAGAGTAGGTAGTTATCTGTACAGTGTGTGCATAGATACTTGGTACCTAGAGTTACTGTTTTATTAACCTCAGTGTTCTTATAGTTGTTAAGGGCATCACTGTTTAACTGAGTCCAATAGTTGTGTACATAAATTAATGTAAGGGGCTCAGCATCTGGATACTAAATGGCTATGGTTCTGCACTGTGACAAGATTTAACTTCCAAAAGAACTGGTTTTGTTTAATGGAAAACAGCATCGTAGCTTATGAAATGTTAAGCTGTCTGTGTGTTTGAGTCCAATAGAAAATGAGCTCCTTTCTTCTTTTCTAGGGTATATTTCAGAAATCGCTGGGTAAAGACTGTCCACCCAGTTGTGCATCAGTACTGTTTGATTTCAAGCACACATTCCACCTTTCAGATGCCACAGAAAGAAGATATTCTTAGACAAAGAGTAGTAGTTGTTACTTTGAATACTTCACAGTATCTATGTCAACTGGATCTTGAACCTGGTGAGAAGATTTCAGACAAGAAATATCTTTAAAATACTTCTAGGAATAGTCTTCTTCGATATTTTCTAGGGCCAGTAAAAGTGGCTCTTCCATCCATCTTTTCTCCTCCATATGTAAAATGAACCCTCTCAAAATTCTCTTTGGTCTTCCATTTTGGATCTAAAATCAATGGCAAATATGAATCTTGATAATTAGCAAATGTTACAGAGGTGTTATATGCTGTAATCAGAATTTGTTGGTATTCAGATTAGTCTTATTTTGAATATTGCTTATTTAAAAAGTGGGGCTCTTTTAAAACAAAACGAACAAAAAGGTCATGAAGCATTAATGAGAAAAAAACAAGATATCCATCAGAGTGTGGGGGGGTGAATACTGGATATTTTATTTCTCTTCTGTCAGACTTTGTTTTGGGGGAAACTTTTTGGCCATTTCTATCATGCTTATTTTAGGACCTGATTGAGCAAAAACTTAAGCATCTACAAAGGTGCTTTGCTGAAGAGGGATGGATTTACGCACATGATTATGTACTTTATTGAAGTAGAGCTCTTGGAATGGTGTCACTAGTGGTATCTTGCTTTTCCACATACAGTTTTATATTTTCATATATTTATCAGGTGATTTGTATTTCAAAACTCTCATGGATCAACCTGTACTTTCTGTGGATTGTTTAGCTATGCAGACTCTCCAACTTCTTCCCTATACACAGTTGTATATGGATGTGCATGCAAGTGTGCACGCACATACAAATTACATTAAAATAAATTAATTTATTATTTCTAGATTCTTATTGGAATTGAAATATCCTAGACTAATACAGTGGGGCAAAGTCTGCTTAGGGCCCATTACTTTCCTTGATCCACAAATAAATTTCCTCTGACATTTAAACAGTGCCTAATCTCTTCAAAGATATATTTAAAATTAACTCCCTATGACTGGACAGATATGTTGCTGTGGATGAAGTTAAATTCTAAATCCTTATACATTTTTTTGCCAAGATTTTAGAATTTGAATGTGATCCCTTGGAGAAAAGGTTCTTGTCTGCCTTATGTGGGAAAGGGCTGTGTATATTTATGATGATATTTATATAAAGTTTTCATAAGAAGTGCAAGGTTTACTTTCTTACCTTTTGTCAAAGAGCATTAAATAATCTATCACTCAAAACACAATGCCTATTAGTTATTTTGTAATATTTTGAATACTAGATCTTTTTACATATAAATCTTACTCAGTTTGTACTAAAGCTGTTCTCTATAACACTATTTTAAAGCTTTAAGAAATATAGATCTACATTTCTTAGAAAGTTAAATAGTTCTGTTGCTCTTTTACGTATCTAGAGCGTCAGCATGCTTGAAAACTGTAATTAAAAATCTCAAATTTTCCGTTCAAAGCTTTAGTTCATCAGTTTTTTCCATTTATGAATTGTCTTATGAGTAAAATTTCCTATAAACAAGGAGTCCTGTAGCACTTAAAGACTAACAAATTTATTTATCGCATGAGCTTTTGTGGGAGAAAATCCCACTTTTTCTGATGCTTTGACAAAGTGGGATTTTCTGCCATGAAAGCTCATGCAATAGATAAATGTGTTATTCTGTAAGTGCCACAGGACTCCTTGTTTGTTTTGCTCACGTAGACTGACGTGGCTGCCCCTTTGAGTTTTCTATAAAAGTGGAAGGCTCTACTCAACTCAAGCACAAGTCTTTAAATCCACCTTCATTCTGCAGTTCCTACTGTCATTAACCACCACATTCCGTAGTGCCCTACATGGGTGAAGTGCTGTGCTTGGTCAAGGTCTAAATATCTGCAAGAACAGATGGACTTGGCAGTGTTAACTGGAAGGTTAACAAATTTGAGCTATGTCAGATGCTATAGGGAAGCAAATTCCAGAGTCAAGAAAGGTAGTTGGAGAACATCCTGCCAGCAATCCCCTCTGTTTTGTATCTGGGGAGTTCCAGATTGAGCACCCTTCTGATGTCTACAGTGGCAGTGTGACAGGGGAAAGAGGTGGTCCCTCTGGCAACAGTTAAAGTAATTGTCTGAATCAGCTGGCCCTCATTGCTTATCTGATATGTTGTGAAATTGTGTTAGAGTTTTCCAGCAGTTAGTGTTCATTACATTGCATATGAATGCACAGATAGTTTCCAGTGGTGAATATCAGAATATAATATGCTAGATAATATGATAAAGTTATCATTGCTGTTTGTTTAATTGTGTCTGAGTTTTTATTTATTTGCTGACATCTCTATTTTATAGGGTTTTTTACACATATTCTATTAGATGAAGCTGCGCAGGCTATGGAGTGTGAGACGATCATGCCTCTAGCATTAGCTAATAAAAACACAAGAATCGTCTTGGCTGGAGACCATATGCAAGTAAGAGCCTCAAGACTTTTTAATGTTGAGCTTGTTTTATATTAGATTTCCCTTACAAAATGTTTTACTTGATACATCTATTTAAGGTACCTATCTGGCCCCATTACTGTAGAATAGAACTGCTTCACAATCTTCAGTGTGTTATCCTCACATCTTCCCTGTGACATAGGGAAGGCTAGTATTCCCGTTTTATAAATGGGGAACAGAAGCACAGAGAGGCTAAGTGACTTGCCCGGTGTCCCACAGGTAAGCCTGTGAAGGACCAGGGATTTGAACGCAGGTCAGCCAAGTCTTAAGCTAGCGCTCAAAAATCACTGGAGTAGTTCTTCTGGGTTTTTTTTGTTTTGTTTTGTTTTATTCAATAAATTATGTAAGTTTAAAAGTCTGTCTAACTGTGTGGGAAGGTTAAGTACGATTGGTGCATATTATTCATGGGAGGGCGAGGCACAGAGAAGTAAGATAAGTTGTGTAAGGCCACTTCACAGACTGTGGCAGAACTAGAGTAAGAGTTGCTTCTCATTCTGTGCTCTAACCACCAGTCCATGCTGTCTCCAAAAGAGGTGAAGGAAAACAGACATCAAATGTTATGATGAAGACGAGTGGTTCCCAACCTTTCCTCTGCTGTGGCACACCTTGATACCTTCAAATTTTTTGAGGCACACCACCATTAAACTCATGAATATTAAAATTAACTTAAACTACTGATGAATATTCGTGAACCATGGCACAGTGTTTCAGAAATGCTGTTATGTGGGGTAGTAGGGGTAGCAGAGCAGGGGTGGCAAAACAGGGGAGGTCAGGGCATCTGAGGTCTATTCTCAGTTCTTCCAGTAAGCATGGTAACTTAATTTGGTAAACCATGAAGAGTTTCTCGAATTAAAGGAACTATGGAACTGGAAAATAGTATTCTAAGAGGCATGTACCACCTTCCATTTTTTGAGATTGTCGGTGATGTCTGCAAGCCACATAGGTGAAACATATACAAAGGGGTTTTGGCACTGTCATGTAACAAGCTTTTCTTTGTTCTTTCATTGTCTCCTAGTAACAAAAATACTGCTGTTTAACTAAGAACGTACTTACTTGAGTCACTTTTTCAGTAGCTACTAGCCCCAAATCCAAGTCATAGGCAAATTTCTTCTTGGTACTGCTGAAGCAGCTTTGTAAGATTTAGTGGTTTACAGGCCATCTTTCAGTTGATTTAGAGTTTTTCTTTTAAGAGCCTGAAAATCTAAGTCTGCATATTTAGTTATATTTTTTCTGTATGTGTCTATTACAGCTCAGTCCTTTTGTCTACAGCGAATTTGCCAGGGAGAGAAATCTTCATGTTTCATTACTTGATCGGCTCTATGAGCACTACCCTGCAGAGTTTCCATGCAGGATCTTGCTGTGTGAGAACTATCGCTCCCATGAAGCTATCATCAAGTAGGTGTGAACTTTTTCACTGTATCACACTTTTGTTTGACTAGTGTGAGTGAACGTGGAGAGGCAAAACAACTTGTCATGTCAGCGTAGTTGAAAAGTGAGGAGTAACTACAATTTGCATTACATAATAAAATCATAGCCACTTGGTGTTTCAGAAGTTTGTTGGTGAGAATTTTTTTCTATTATTAATTAATGAGGCTAATGGAAAGTATTTTTGTTCAGAAAAAAGACTTGAAGTTCTGAAACTAGCTTCAGAGGGCAAAAATTAGGGTGTATTTTGCTAGTGGTACTGTGGAGCTGTTATTTAGGAAGAGGTCCCTTAATCGTGGGTTTTTCCACTGTGGCTGACACTAGTTAGCCCAGTACATTCCCCAATGTCTTTGTCAGGCTGTGACTAATCTGTAATTCTGTCTTGGGGGAAGCAGGTGGGTTTGGGTGGCCGAACATTGCTGAAATAACAACGAGAGTTCTGTGGCACCTTAAAGACTAACAAATTTAATTGGGCATAAGCTTTCTTGGTCTCCAGCCCACTTAGTCAGATGTGTGGGTTGGAAGTGGGTTGGAGCCCATGAAAGCGTATGCCTGAAGAAATTTGTTAGCTTTTAAGGTACCACAGGACGCTCGTTTTTGCTGTATGAACAGACTAACATGACTGTCCCTCTGGAAATTGCTGAAATAGATATTACTTAGCTATTGGCACCTCTCCAAAATTGGAAATAGCTTTTGCAGCTGCAGAAAATTGAAGTCTCATAGAGGTAGACTTGATCTTGCCACTGTTATAAAAATACTGCACTAAGAGCCTGTGATACTGAGCAACACTCTGAAAATCTGTAGTGATTTGGACCATTACTATACTCCTTTAAGGAAAAAATTGAGGCTAGATTGAGCTTAATCAGCCTTCAACTAAATTCATATTCTATAGTTGTTTTATTAGTGTCAAATATTTAGATAACATCCAAATGCTTCAAGAGCATTTGTATTTTTTCTTGCCAAAAAAAAAAAAAAAAGTGCATGCAGTATAGAGAATGACATAGTCTTATAAGAACAAAAAGAAAAGAAAACAGGTTAAATTTTGGTCTTATCACTTTACTAGTATCCTTGTACTTTACTTTTTTTAAAGATGCACCAATTAGTTATTTGGCCTTTTTTTGCTGTGATAATCTAACAGCTGCTAGTATAATGAACTCATCCATGAGCTATGCTAAAAGAGAATCTGTGCAACCATGGGGAAAAATGCTCAAGTTTAAATACTTGCTCGGGTACCTACTGAATACTATTACGTTGCTATTCAGTCTTGTTAATTAGGTTCTCACTCACTGTATTCACAGCAAAAGCAGAAATACTAAATGCATTGTGGAATCAAAATTAAGGCCTTAACCTACTTTGCTAAATAGTGTTTAGTAAGGCCTCTTTCTATTATATGTGCACTGGCTTGGCAGATTCAAGGGAGGCTTTGTTCCTGGTAAATTTTTAGAATTATAAATGAAAGTTTGTCACTGGGTCCAAGGGACACGGATTCTGTCAGCCCTGGATTACAGCTATGTTCTCTTCAGAGTTGTCTAGGCCTGATTGATAGTGACATAAAGTTATGATCTGATGGTGATTTGATGGTATATGGGAAATAAGTTTTTTGCATTTCTCATGGACAGTTGTCTGTCTCAAACCAAAACCATAATTACAGTAACTGGCAGCCTTCAGGAATTAGGAATGCATGAAGACTGATCAATCCTTTGGCATCTGGAGGGTACCCTCCACGTCAGGGTTGAGGCTTATGAGCAGGACAGTGTTGGAAATTTGCATAGTTTTTGGTTTTTTGTTTTTACAGTGCTTAGCACAGTGGGGTCTTATGAGCTGTAGTCGTGGTTTAAGTGCTGTGATAACACAAATGATTAATAAAGGCTATACTTGTTCAGTGGGTAAGATGAGGAGCTATAAGACTCCAGGAACAATAGTTTTCATGTTCTCTAAGTGAGCTGTCATCTTATGCTTGCAGCTGATATTTGGTATAGATTGTGCAGCCACAGTTTTCTTCTCATTATCTCTTGGTGGATTCAGTCAGCAGGGTTAGTGCTAAAATAATTTCTTTTCCCACTACAAACGTGTCCAAGCTCTCTTCAGTAGTCTTTTGTATTCCCCTATTTCTTCTGTTTGTGTCCTACACTGTGTGTTTCCCCTTGTCTGATACAGTAAGACAAAGAACATTGCTATTCATGCCTGCTGAAGGGTCAGAGTCTCCGGACTCACCAATAAGAGATCAGGACACATCCATAAAAGGTACACAAATGGGGCTTAAGGCTACTCTTGTGCTCTCTGGTCTTGAGGCTCCTCATCACTTCACTAGCTAGTCCCAGGCAGAAGTTAGAGCAAGCTGGTGTAGCTTGTGCTGACAGTTAATGATCTTCAAGGCCAGTTCTGTCAGCTGAAGATCAGTCAAAGCAAGAGGCACCAGGCTGCAACACACTGACAGTTAGGAGGAGGAGGTATGTGTCACTTAGTGGTACAGTTTTTTAGTGGCAAGCTCCACCCCCTTTAAGGCTGCTTTGGTCCACCAGAATGGCATAAAAGATCTGGACAACTCTGAGAGACTGTAGCCAAGGTACATTATGGTGCCCCTTGAACCTAAAAGCTGTGTAACACCAAATTTCACCCACTAGCTTTATTTGAAATGTCCTGCTGCTTTTTTGTAAGAATTTGTTTTGAGGTCTCTTGCAGATGAATTTTTATACCAGTATTTTTTTCCCCATTAATCCTATTGCTTTCTTAGTTGAATGACTCAGTTTTAATTGCATTGTATCTGAACTGTGTTTGTAGAATACACCAATGTTCCCCCCAACAGCCGGAGGCAGCTGAGCAACTCATGTTGCTTGCTGCCTGGCGCACCCTCCCCCATGGGCCTGATCCTGCTGCCGCCTCCTCCCCAGCCAGCCCACTCCCCTCCTCCCACCCTAGCCTGCTCCCCCGGTAACCCCCCAGCTGGCCTGACCCCCCCCCCTCGCAGTCTTACCCATCTGCTGAAGCAGCGCAGCTGAGCCATAGGTCCTCTGGCTGGGGAAGCACTAACGGAGCATGCTCCATTAGAGCTTCTCTGGGCAGGAGTTTTAATAACTTCGAGTGCCAGAGGAGCTCTCAGCTGGGACTCTGGCGGCTGGCTGCCTTCTCTGCACTGGGGAGCTGCGGTGGGCTGCATGGTCGCGCAGCTTACAGGGAACTTTGGACACTATTGAATTATGAATAGAAATAGAAATCTCACTGCATGAAGGTAAATTGTGTATTTATCATATATAGATATTACCTGCAAAAATCTGTGTTAAAAGAAGGCTAAGGTTGCAAAGTCAAACATTTGAAAGTTAGGAAATGCCCCCAAGTAATTAATTAATTGAAACCAGTATCATAATTTGTACCCCTTGTGCATTATGACAGACTTTTTAATTATATGAGTACATAAAATTTTGGGGGTGAGAGGGAAGGGGAGGTTCCTTGTTGCCGGTCTTCCTCCCCTTTCACATTACTTCAATTTCCTTGGCTGGCTAGTCTCTCAGTTTCTTCCCTAAGCCCCTGTCCCAACCTGCTTGCCTTCTGCCCTCATGTCTGAGTCTTGTCCCCTCTGTTTTTAGGTCAGACAGCTTTCTTTTTATTTTCCACGCTACTTCCATGCTAGACTGTCAGTAAGGGTAGTGTTGCTCTCATTCCTATCAAGCAGCACCATTATGGCTTGGAGTGGCAATTTCAGGGAAGGCCTTGTTCAGTCCATACAGCTTTGGGCTGGAGCATGCTCACAGCATACATTATCTTAGAGATTTATTTAGCTGCAGTTGCTAACAACTCTTTATTGAGCATGTGCAAATGGAGATTTTTCAGAGTCTGTCGTAATTCAACAGGTTATGGGCAGGTTTGGGTTGTTTTTTTTTTTTTTTTTTTTTTTTTTGTTACGGGAGCAGGAAAAGTACTGCTGGTATCACACCAGAGTGATCACATCAAACTGATACCTCTGCACAGTTTCAACTCCTCGTTTGCAGACATTGACAGGCTATAGCTTCTCACTCAAATAGTTGTCAGAATTTTAACATGGCCAAAACAGCATCTTTTGAAGGGGTATTTCCAGTAGAGATAGGGAGGTGTTAGTACCGTTATACAAGGCACTGGTGCGACCTCACTTGGAGTATTGTGTACAGTTCTGGTCACCCACGTTTAAGAAAGATGAAGTCAAACTGGAACAGGAACAAAGAAAGGCTACAAGGATGATTCGTGGAATGGAAAATCTTTCCTATGAGAGACGACTTAAAGAGCTTGGTTTGTTTAGTCTTCTCAAAAGAAGACTGAGAGGAGATATGATTGCTCTTTATAAATACATTAGAGGGATCAATACAAGGGAGGGAGAGGAATTATTTGAATAGAGTGCTAATGTGGACACAAGAACAAATGGATACAAACTGTCCTTCAGAAAATTTAGGCTTGAAATTAGATGCAGATTCCTAACTATCAGAGGAGTAAAGTTCTGGAATAGTCTACCCGGGGAAGTGGTGGGGGCAAAAACCTTAGGTGCCTTCAAAACAGAGCTTGATAAGTTTATGCAGGGAATGCTATGATGGACAGTGTAGCTTGGCCATTGTCTGTCTTTTACTACTGGTGATGGGTATGATAGTGACCTGGGAAGGGGCATTGGATCGAGTGGGTTCTGAGTTATTACAGAGAAGTTCTTCTTGACTGGCTGTTGTCTGCCCTCATGCTCAGGGTTTAACTGATTGCCATATTTGGGGTCGGAAAGGAATTTTCCCCCAGGGCAGATTGGCTTGGGCGCTGGGTTTTTTTTTGCCTTCCTCTGTAGCATTGGGCATGTCTCACTTGCTGGTTGATTCTCTATATTAAAGTCTTTAAATCATGATTTGAGGACTTTAATAGCTCAGTTATGGGTTTTGAGGTTCATTGTAGGAATGGGTAGGTGTGGTTTTTGTGGCTTGCAGTGTGCGGGAGGTCAGACTAGATGATCATATTGGTCCCTTCTGACCTTAGAGTCTATGAGTCTATGAAGTGGCTGAACCATTTGTAATGCACCTCAGCCAGAGGCAGACATTTGCCTCAGAGAACATCGGCCAGAATGGTTAGAGCTTGGCGTCTGGAACTAGAGTCTCATGGTGGGAAGTGCTGGACGGATACTAAGTAGGATTACCAGCACTGCCTGTAATGTGGAAATCAGTCTGAATTAAGGAAGAGAAATTAGGGCTTTTGTTTCAGTATAAAACAGTCTTTTCTTTGATGGCATATTTGTCAGTGGGTTGTAGGACCAAATGTAGATTCCACATTTTATTTTGTGTTTTGCCTTGTTGCAGTTACACGTCTGACCTTTTCTATGAGGGCAAATTGATGGCAAGTGGAAAGCAGCCAGCACACAAAGATTTCTACCCTTTGACTTTCTTCACAGCACGTGGAGAAGATGTGCAAGAGAAAAACAGTACAGCTTTCTACAACAATGCAGAGGTAGTTCTTCCTTGAATTTACCTTTCACTGGTTTCTCAAGAATCTGAATTCCTGATGCACTTTGCAGATATTTTGACAGATAAAATGCTTATTTATTTGAAATGCAAGTGAATGCCATTTGAAAAGCACTTTTTAAAAAACCATTACAGAATTGTCTATAGTCTCCACAGTTGTGGAATCTTGGGATTTTTCTCCTATTCCTGATGTTCACAATAGTTTACTCCTTTGAAATGATCACGTTGTATGTGTTTGAATGGAACGATCAGTCTGCTTTACACAGATTGTTGCAGTAGATGATAATATCTAGCTCCTTTATAGCATTTTCATCAGCCAATCTCAGATCAGTACACAACACCCTCTGAAGTAGGGGAATATTATTATTCCCATTTCTGTCTCTGTGCACCTGAGTCACTTAGAGGCTAAGTGACCCACCTAAGGTGATGCAGGCAGTCTATGACAGAGCAAGGACTTGAACCTGTTTTCCAAGTTCTAGACCAGGGTCCTAACACTGGACCATCCTTCCTTTCTAGCTAGATATTGAGGGCCTGATGAAAGCCTGTTGAAGTGGGGAAAGATTCCCGTGATCTTCAGTGGGCTTTTGTATCACATCCCTATTAAGCATGCTCAGAAGTGATTGTTTTAATCATCTAGAACAGGGGTGGCCAAACCTATGGAACTCAAGAGCCGTGCAAGTCAATTATTAAATCTTCAAGAGCTGCACTGAGGCGTATAACCACATTTTTACCTACTCCAAAATCACTAAGCTTAAAATTCATTGCGCACTTTAATTTTATTGTAAAAATAGGGCAAATATTGATCCTACTAATGTCAGATTCTAATAATTATTGAAGGTTACCATGAAACTAGGCCTATACAGTAAAAACTTTGCTGTCGCTAGATGTAGAACACTATAGGCTTGTGGCAAGTTTTTTTAAAAATCTGGGCAGTAACTTGTAAAAACTCTGTCAGATGCTGATCTCTAAGTATTGCACAATGTTTTGAATTCATTGTGGAATGCGATGCTTTACAGCAGTAAGTTGTGCCAAAAATTGAAAGTAATCTACATTCAGTTTTAAACTTCTCTCCTTTGTATTTTCATTTCTTAGTATTCCACATCATGTTTAGGACTTGTAAAACGATTTTATTTTAACAACAAGTACGCTGCATTAGGGCCTATGAGAAAATCTAAATATGCTATGGCTTCTCTGACGATGTCACGCTTCCCTCCCTCACCCCTGTTGCTGCTTCCCTGAAGTCTCTTACCACGCTGCTTCTTCTCTGCTCTCCCCAACCATGCCACACTTCTGCCCCCCACCCCACCAAGGCCCCAACCATGCCCCTGCTTCCCTGCCAACATTTCTGCCAGTAAACTTGTTCACTAAAATACTCATAGACAGTGAAAACAAAAGGTCTGAGGACTCAATCAGACACAATTAATTTTAAAATGAAAGTAATAGTAAGGGAAAACCCTGCTCTCATCTTAATCCTGTGAAAAGATGCGCACACGGACACTTTTTCAACTGTTCAGAATCACAACAGATCAATGAGAATTTATGGGGACATAAAGTGTAAGATCAGAGCCTGTTTCAGTAAGTGCTTTGGAGTCCATGCTCAGAGGATATTATGGAAAAAAATCCCATTGAGTTTATTCAGTTTGGGGGCAGGTCCTGTATAAATTGTAAATATCATTATTTGGTTTTTATAATACAGAGTAAAATCTTTATTGGTGAGAGATTTTTTTTTTCAGAAAGTTTACAACACAATTTTCCATCCTCAGCCCTTCACAACAATTACTCTCTTGTCTAACGGGCTCAGATACCCATAGAGTCATTCATGAAGACTGCACTGAAATATAAATGGATTTTGACTACTGGTATACAGCAAAGAAAAATTAATACATGTTGAATGCTATTTAATCAGTGGAAGTATAGTGCTGCTATTGAACTTTGGAGTGAATGTAAGTTATCTTGGTAATTGACTTAGGTGCATTAACTAAAATTTTCTTACAAAATAAATGTACTAGCAGTTGCTTCTGCAAACAGATGACACACTGATGTTGCAGGCACATTTGTTCAATGGACTTAAGGAATTTTTTTTCTAAAGCCAGTTTTCTGTAGTGGTGGTCTATCCTAAGTCCAAATCATTTTGCATGCTGAAAAAGAACCATGATCCATAATAAGTACTTGTAACATTCTTTAAATTAATAGAGGGTTTTTTTTATAACCTTTTTGAGAGCAGTCAGTGGTTTTGGATGCAACACTTGTGTCAATTTTCAGTCATTTCTGATGATTCTTATTTAATTCTCAAAATAGAAATACAAGAGAAATAATTTTGCATTATATTACAATATCTGGAAGTGCCAAGTGATTTTTTAAAAAGAAAATTAATTTACAATTGCTTTTCAGGTTTCAGTTGCTAATTATCGTCACTTATCTGTAGTTCATTGTAGACTTGTTCTTGATCAATTTGTTTCCAGTTTTAAAAATAGTTACCCAAAAACAATATCAAAAAAGAAAAGTATTTAAAAAATCATGCCCTGATGTAATTAAAGATTGTATCATTATGCACACAGCCAAGGAGGGTAGAAATTAATATTGTGTGGGTAAACTGTGGAATCTGGCAGGTACTTGCTCTGAGTGCTTGTCTTTCCCTGCTAGCTCTGATGATGCGGCCCTGCCCTCCCCTCCCCTCCCCCCTCTGACCAGGCTGCTGTTTCCCCGCGAGTTCTCTCAGGGCTGCCCCTCCCGCGGCTCTGACCACACCGCTTTTTCCTGCAGCTCTCACAAGGCTGCTCCTCCGCTGCCCGCTCTCACCATGCCGCCGCTTCTCTGCTGTCCCCGACGCTTGTGGATTTCCCACTCCTGGCTCCCGCCCTGCCGCCATTCCCTCCTGCGCTCTCCCAGGAGCCGCAGTTTTTCTTTAAAGAGCCACATGAAGCTCGCGAGCTGCAGTTTGGCCACATCTGATCTAGAACTTATCAGCCAATATTTTTTTTCGCATATTACAATGGTTCTTCTCCAGAGTGACTTATTCAAACACCTTGATTCAAAACTTATCCTTCTTTCAATTGCTATATTACAATATTACCATGAGATTTTTTTTCCCACAGTAAAATGGTAGGATTCCCCACCCCACCCCCCGCAAGCCCTCGCATAATACTATGTGGGCTTGACCCAAACTCTGATACCCACAGACTTTACTCCCGATATAAATTTTGTGGTTTAGGCTTCTTTCTACTAAGAATTATTTCACAGATTTTCCTTAAACTTTTAGCTGCAACAAAATAACCTATTTTCTGAAACTAAACAAGGAAGATTTCAGCCCTGAAAGAAATATTTGTTTGAACTTATGAGAAAGTGAAGACAGATGATTCTAATGGAAGATGATGTGCAGTTTATCAACACAAATTTGGTCTGATGGTCAATTTTTAACTTAGTTGTGCTGCATTTGTTTTAATGTTGTTTGTTAGTAAGAGATCTCCTGAAAAAAAAAATCTCCAGATAATATGGCTGAATACAAATACTGGTGACTTCAGGACATGTTACTGAACAAAGAAACCTAAGGCTACTGACTTCTCTCGTTAATATACTTGTATCTCTTTGTCATAAGTGGAAAATGGTTGTGAAAAATCTTAAAATATCTTCACTGCTGTACAGTTCAGTCAGTGAATGAAAATTAAGTTGTTAGCAATCCACAGGCAAGAATGAAGGACAAAAGCTGCTTAATTCTGACAAGAAAGGTTCATACAATGAGAGAGCGTTATCTTGCCAATTAAAAAAAAAAAAATCCCCACATTCGTATTAGTGCGTTCAGTGGTACAATAGTGTCTGGAGGCATTAGAGGTGTGTAAAAGCTTATATTATAATGAAACACGTAAGGGCTTCAGAATTGAAAAGCACACTTCCCCTTTTTATTCTTGGTTGTAATTCTAAGCATATATCCAAAAGTGATGGATTTTCAGAAAATTTTACCTGGTAGCTGAGTAAACTTACAAAGGGGTCATAGCAGGTTTTCAGCTCTTGTACTGTTTATCAATTCTAGAGTGTTTTGGCAACAGAATACACTTTTTAAATGGTTACAGAATTTAGGCATTGTGAAGCTAAGAAGAATTGCAGTTAAAGTATTTTCACTGTCTGTGTTTGAACCCATCCTAGATTCCACCAATATATATTTACCGCAGTCCTAAAATCTGTAATATTAAAACAAACTATTCCTGGCTATTGTTATGACCTTTATACTTGCTACGTAGGTTGGATGGATCTGTTTCTGATTTTTGTCTGTCTGTATGTCAAGCAAATCAGAAGCTCAAAAGTAACGCTGTAATAGTACAAGCAAGTTTAGTTTCTGTTGACACACGCTGTGCAAACTTTGTGTTTTACTAGATGGTCACATACTTGCATATTGCACATACAAGGAGCTCCTTGAATTCCTCAGCTCCTACCTACATGCACCTTGCATGCCACCTTACAATTATACTCTGCAATTTCCCCACCTCCCACCTTCTCCCCAGGCCAGGATCTCTGTTCCTCCCACCCTCCATTTTCCCCTCTGCCACTTGTCAGTGGCTCTGTGTCCCCCCCTACACCAAAGTCTCCTTTTTGCTCATGCCAGGAGCTGTGTGTGCTTCCTAGGTCCCTCTCCCCCATCATTTTGGTTCTCTATTAGGATGATGGCCAGAGCTGAGGTGATGGGTGCCATTGTTATAATTTTATAGAAGTCTGTTCTTTGATCTATATACAGAGCTGAACAAATCCTGGCTGCCAGGTCGCCATGGTGCCTGGGATTTTTCCCCTGGCTCTGAGCTGCACCATGGAGGCCAGGGAGGCGAATGCCCCTGGCACCTGAAAAATAGGGTCAGTGGTGATGACACTTTCATAGCTGCCACTTCACTCACACACATGTGTGCATGCGCACACACTGCAGCAAGCACCTCAGACGGTGTCTTTTTCTGGCAGCGAGGGCCTTTTGTGCTCTGCAGCACTGCTGAAAGTGGAGGCAGCTGCCACTTTTTTTTTGGCGGCAGTGGGGAGTATAGGGGGTCTTCAGTGCTGCACACTTAGGCACCTCACTTTTTGGGCTGTCTACGAGGTGCAGGACACATTTGTCAAGGCTTGTCTATATAGACATAAATGGAGGTTTTAGAAGCTACAGTGTCTATTAACCAAATGCTTTCGTTTCTGTGTGCCCATTTCTCCCATTCAGGTTTTTAGTTTTCACCAAATGCTTTTGCCCTTGGACGTCTAGAGAGAGCCCTGAAAATATGGAATTGATCTGATGTGGTGTTCAAAAGTTATCCTGCTCCTTCTAAACAAACAGAGAAATGCTGCAAAGTTGGGTATTAAAACCTCACTTTGCTCAGCTAGTAATGTTGTGCTTAATGTAATCAAATCAGCTAGATTAGCTCAGCTGGCTTTCCATGACTGGGAGTCTCTGTTGTTCCAGTCCTGTGACTTCAGGCATGCGAGCAGTCGGTGTTGCTCCTTATGCTTACAGCAGATCAGCCTGTGCATGCGAAGCATCCGAACTAGAGCTCAAGCCTCCAAGGACCGGAGTCGTTGTGAAGCAGCAGTTGAAGATGAGTAGGATGAGATAGTATAGGAATGAGGGTGTGAAAAATGAAACTGCAGTCCGGTCATCCTTAATAACCCCGTTCAGGCAGGTCTGGAATTCTGAATTGTCTTTGCTCAGCAGAAGCCAATTTGAAATATGCCCTTGCTTATCTCCATTGTGTGAAACAGGTTAGATGCCAAGCACCAAACCATAACTTGCTTGGCTCCCAGTTTGAGGTGCTAACTTCATGACCATTAGGTCTTCATACCCAAAATAATAATGTGATATTCATTATAGATGATAAAAATCTAGTCCTTAAGATCCACTTTTGTTGATGAAGTATTTATCAAATACATATGGCTGATTCTATGTGAAGCTGTTACAAGTTGCATTTTCAATATTTTGACTGATCTGTCCACAGATCCTATAACATAGCATTGCACTCTCGTAATCTGCGACTTTCACACTCCGTTTCGCTACTCTGACTACTGGCATGGAAACTAATCTGTGTTCATCAGCGTGTAGCATAGAAACATGCTAGAAAGTCCATGTGAAAATTTCATAAGAAATATTCAGTATTACAGTAAATACTTGAAATGTGTTAAATGAAAAAAGGAAGTGAAAAACAAAACAGTGAACATGTCTTGGTGTATCAGGTCATTAGGATGGTTTGGGTCATAAGTGTTCTGGCCAGATGGTACCATTCTGCTTAATTGGTCAGACCTAATGTGTAATACAGGCCATATAACCTCATCCAGTGATTTCAACGTTTAAATCCAACAATTTCTGGTTGAACTAAACATCTCATTGAGAAAGACATCCATGCTTAATTAAAAATGCTTCAAGTGATGGGGAAATTTACCATCTTCTTAGGTAGTCTGTTGTAGTTGTTGGTTGTCATGGCTGTAAATTAAAGACATGTTTTTATTGAAAAATATAACAGGGTCACGTCCTTAGAAGGTACAATTAATGAGCCACATATTAATGGACCTTTGCTAATTTACCCCACTGTAGGATCTGGCCAATAGATTTGAGGTTGTGTGGTAGCTTTGTCACTTGGTTGGCCCTGATTCTGCAAGTCCTGGTCCTTCTGGCCATTCTTTCTCTGTAATGTCATGTAAGAGTGACATCATTTTTTATTTTATGGTATGTGCCTACTGCAACTTATGTCAGTTTAAATGATCATAGTGTTTCTCCACAGGCAGTTAAAATACAGGCCTGTTAATTTGAAGGCTACTTAATGATTTGTAACAGTCTCTACCCCCCAAAAGATAACAAGATGGGCAGTGGAGAGAATCTAGAAGACTTGTAATTCTAAAAGTGTAAAGTCTGTTATGTTGCCATTAAGATATGGAGCTTGAGCTCTGTAGGAGAAGTCCATTGATCAGGTATTGTGTCTTGGGAAGCTAAATATATGTTTACTGAATGAGAATATAGATACTAAAAAAGGTTTCACAGGGTTTTTAGAAATACTTGTCACTGCATCAGTATCTGTACCCAGTGTGTCTCAGGTGCGGCTGCTGTATTAGATACCTTCTTGGAGGAAATGATTTTGATGATACAGAGTGGAACCGAGAGCACGTTTATTCTTTGTCATGAAGATAGAAGCTTCCTGTTTTTAAAAGTAGTTCTTAGGCATGATCCTTACCAGCAATTCCAAGGGCCAGCCTCAGTTCCTTGAGATTCATAGAATCACAGGGTTGGAAGGGGCCTCATGAGGTCATCTAGTCCAACCCCAAGCTAAAAGCAGGACCACTCCTACTAAGTCATCCCAGCCAGGATTTTGTCTAACTGGGCCTTAAATGTTTCTAAGGATTGACCAGTTCTCATTGCTGGTTGTCAAAGCTCTACACCCTGGCCATTGTCTGCGTAAGGGTGTGCATGAAAGACTTATCGAATCTAGAAGGCAAATGAGGAGGGATTCTTCATTGCTGCCTCTTACCAGTGCTGACTGGTAATTAATTTGGGAATTGTCTGTTTGCTGCCAGTAGTTGACAGCATGTGGTGAATTTTTGATAATGCATTTTTAAAGACGTGAATGTGCCAAGAGCCATGTGTTTTATAAATGCTGATGTCAATAAACTAAAGTATAAATTGAAAATAGAAAATTTTAAACACTCTAAGTTATTCTAAAGCAATTTCTAAAAGTGTGGGGAGGGGAGGTTGGGAGGGGGTTTTTGCAGTGTTAACTTCAAACAGCATTTCACAGAAAATACTTGTTTCGATTCTTTAAAAGTGTACTGCTTTCAAGGTGTGCCTTCACATGTTTTCTGATAATACAAGCCCGTTAGACACGTAGGACTAAAGTTGTATTTGGGGAGAGAAATGGCTCCTAATCACTGAGAGGGCAGCATGGTGTAGGCGCTCTGAGTTGGGAGTCAGGAGATCTAGATGCTGTTCCTGGTTCTGTGTCTGTCTTGACCATGGTGAAGTCACTTCTCATCTCTGCTTCTGTTTCCCCCTGACCCTCTGTCTTCCTGTGAAGACTGAGTTCTATGGGCAAGGACTACCTCAGGATGTGTCTACAGTTCTAGCGTAATGAAATTCTAATCCTTGGGGCCTCTGTAATCTCCCGTTTTAACTCTGAAAACACTTTGCTTACATTAATAGCATGATCCTGCTCAGTTTGAAGTCAATAGGAATTTTGCCATTTATTTTATCAGGAGCCAGGATAAACCTCTGATTCAATTTTGTTGCCTCAGGTTAGTAATAATCAGTAATGACGTTGCCAATTCTTTTGCTGCTTTCTCATAATAAAATGGTTTCCTTTGGTTAAGAATTGGGTTACAAAGATTTCTTTGAAACTTTCCAGTGTGAAGGGCACTGGTCAGCCATTATGTCTAACCCAGTGATTCCCAATTAGTGATCCATGGAGCTTTTGCTTAGTAGCCTGCATAAAGCAGGCAGGCCACACGGTGTTGACAAGAGAAATACTGACTGGGTTCCTAGTGTATTTCTGCTCTTAAAAATGCACAGCTCTTGTGGAAGGAGAAAACAGTTAATTCACATACCCACTGAAGTTCTTTCCTGGATTCTTCATTACCGTCAGTCTTCCTCGGTGACATACAGTATGCTTTCTTTAGTTCAATTGATTGATAGCAGAGACAGGTGCAGTCATGTGGCAGAGAAGCTTTCAATATTTGCTTGCACGTAAGGTCCTTTTTATTAGATTTCAAAATGTTGCATGAAATATACCAACACAAAATAAAAATAATATCCTCCCAAATAAATATATTTTTCTAATATGTCTAGAGATAGATAGAACCCACTGTCATGATGCTCTGAAATTTAACTACTAAATAATTAAAATTAGCTCATTCCAAAATTAAGCACGTGCTTAAGTGCTTTACTGAATCTGGTTTTAAAGATTAGTTTTTCAGAGGAAGCCTTTATCCTAATAGGAATTTTTTATGGTGTTCCAAAGATTTTGGGGTAAATACTCTGAAGATACTGTAAACTGTAGTGGTTTGAAACATTATGATAGAGTACAGTAGCAGGCTTTTGTTTACTAAGAAGCTTTTATATACAGTTTTGCTTCTAAAATTCTGTACAGCTTTAAAATTCTACTTCTGTTTCCCTTTAAAGGACTTATACTGGACTAAAAGCAAATGAATTCTTAACAACAGTTTGGAGCAAGTTGTTATTCTCTTTTTAAGGTATTTGAAGTAGTAGAACGTGTTGAAGAATTGAGAAGAAAATGGCCAGTAGCCTGGGGCAAATTGGATGATGGTAGTATAGGAGTCGTAACACCATATGCTGACCAAGTGTTCCGAATACGGGCAGAACTTCGAAAAAAGAGATTATCTGATGTCAGCGTAGAAAGAGTGCTAAATGTTCAGGGTAAGTAGCGGTTATGTGTCTTAAGGATCTGCTAATAAAGAGAATGTGAAATGCAGTCATAATTTTTGCACGCAATCCATGCAATTTTTGTAACAAGTGCTATAGGATGCTTCTTACAGTGAACTTTTTGAACTTGTGCTCTCCAAATATCTCAGTCATTTGGTTGTACTTTATGATTAGAGTGATAGCAGTTCAAACAAAGGAATAACATACAGGAGAAGCAGTTAAAATAGTCAACTCTCAGAATACAAAGAGTAGCCATAATAATATACAAGTTCTAAAGGAGGAGCGGTGTTAGTCTAGTCCAGCAAAACAAACAAGGAGTCTGTTGGCACTTTTAAAGTCTAACAAATTTATTTATCACGTGAGCTTTCGTAGGAGAGAAACCCACTTCGTCAGACACTTTTAAGATGGTGGGAACTGCCACATCCCTGCATTTATTTTCCTCCCATTCTGTAAGTCACAGGATCAGGTCAGACTGGTACAGGAAATCTAAGTAGTTGTTTAGATTCTAACCCTGAAGAACAGCATATAGAGGAAGACAAGGTCAAATAACCTTTTGTAATGAGAAAAAAAATCTGTAGTCCCATTCTGTAAATTCTCCATCTTCAAAGTGTCTGCTGAAGTGGGATTTTCTCCCACGAAAGCTCGTGCAATAAATAAAGTTGTTAGTCTTTAAAGGTGCCACTAGACTCCTTGTTTATAATGTACAGTCAGTAATATTAGTGTGCAAGAATCTGACTAATGCACATGTTCAGTCGATATTATTATATCATAGAATACCCAAAGAGTAAACTCATGGTTTATGAAATATATGCTTTTTCCAGATTAATGACTTTGAGTAAACAGATGCAAAAAAAAAAAAAAAAAAGGACTTGTGCCAGCCATATACTAGGCACTTGGCAAACAATTAAAGATCCATAAAGAAAGCATATTGTCTCAGAGTCTTTGCAGTTGCAGGCCACAATTCTGCAAAGGAATCCACATCCTTGGACTCTTAGTCCCATATGGCTCCTGTTGACACTAGTAGAATTGTTCAGGGGCATATTCCTTTGGAGGGCCATGTATGAAATAGACAAATAGCTGACAAGTGTCTGCAGAGGAGCAATTGGCAAACTGAGCTAGATGAGCAGAATAGAACAGTGCATGTTTTATTGAGTTCACGTAGGTAGAAAATTTATATTTGTGTAAATTTTGTGGGATTTTTATTTGCTAAACGGTAAATCCAAAATGGTTGAAATGATGTGTAATTTTTCCTGTGGAACAGGCTGGTTTTTATAAGCTGTAACCTTTAGTGCAAATTGGTCCTGCACTTCTAGCTGGATCGAAACTCAGCAGAAGTGTTCAGAACTTTAAAAAGTTCTGGAATGTTTAAAACTGGCAAGTAAAAAAACCAAGGATTTTAAAAGAACAAATCGCTCTTGCAATGAAAAGTTATTTATAATGCATTTTGAAATGTTAAATTCTTATTCTTGCACAAAGCTATTTACATGAAGAGTAAACTCTAAGATTACTTACAAGTAAAATTCAAGTTGTGAAATCGGTCTAGCAAGTGTCATTTGATTGTATTATGTCTTAAAAGTCATTAAAATTATCTCAAATTTTCATCTCTTTTTTTCTTTAGGAAAGCAATTTAGAGTTTTGTTTCTCAGCACAGTGCGAACACGGCATACATGCAAACACAAGCAAACACCAATCAAAAGGAAGGAGCAATTACTGGAGGATTCAACAGAGGACTTGGATTATGGTTTTCTGTCCAATTACAAACTTCTCAACACTGCCATTACAAGAGCACAGTCCCTGGTAGCTGTGGTGGGAGACCCAATTGCTTTATGTTCCATTGGAAGATGCAGGTACAGTATATGTGTGGTTTTTTTTTTTTTTTTTTGGCTAAACAGGGCTAGAAGAAGTCTAGAAAATATTGTATGTTTGAGTAAAATTGGTTTGCTTTTTAGGCTTGAGAGGCAAATGACATTAAAAGATTTCAATGAAGAAACACACATAATTTTTTGTACCATTTTATGTACATTCCACTAAACAAAACCTACATTAAAATTTGTCAGGTGATGCCACACCATCAGTAAAAAGCGAGGAAAACATTAGTTACATTCTCAACTATTCCTTGCAGTCTAAACCATGATTTCACTTTGTCCATATTATTTCCACCACTAACTAACTACACATATGCCTTCTTTTTTCTATACATAACATACAACTTTTTTAGCTCCAGCCATGCAGAAGGCTTAGAAATTGATGTTTTCTGATTGTTCACGAGGTTGGTCAGTGTAGTCTGAAAATGTTATACTGTGTATGGTATAATGAATGAACTGATGGATTTGTTTAGCTGTAACCTTTTGAGATTGCTGATGGAAGGAACTGTAGGTTTTCTAAGTATAAATGATTTGTCATATTGTAGTTTGTAATGTTTCTAGTCATGTAAATCAGGTAGTGTAATAAGAATGTGTTGTTTTATTGTCGCAGTAGTTGGAGTTAAAGGTGGCAGGTTTTGTATTTCCAAAGAATAACACCAGTAAAGGTGACGTGTCACCTTTTGTCTGTCTTGTACTTCAGTCTCACTGGGACACTAAAATTATTAAGCACATGGCAGTTTTTCTAATTTTTTTTTAAATCAGTGCAAAAGCTCTGTGCATTGATCATGAAAGTAGTAGAGATATAATCATAAAAGACAGAATACAAAGTTAAGGTACTTCTTGGACCAATAAATTATTTCGGTATGGTTGGGAACAGTATCTTCCTTTAGGACTCCACTCCTTTGAAATGTTTTTAAGTAGAAACAGAAAAGTTGTATTGGCAGAGCTCAATATGGGCTTTCAAATTGACAAAAAGACAAGGCAAATGATAAAGTGAGAGTAACCAGCGATGAAGAGTGAGATAGTAGGGGAAGGGGTACTTTGTGCAAGTACCTTTACTCACTGGAAAAATGCTACAGGATCTTTAGTGTTCACTCAGGGTTAACCTGTCATTGGTTCTTAATATCTCATCTGAAATCACAGTGTAGCTGTTGGCTTGCCAGAGAAACAGGTGAGAGCAAGTGTTTTGTATAGGTAAGGTAGAGTGACTGACAGAGCTTTCCTATTGTATTTGCTAATTCTGTAATTTGAACTTGATATTAATAGCTCAGGGCCTCACATTTCATTTTCAGCTGTTTTTTAATGTGCTTTTTATAACATTCATGGCAATAAAAATACTGCAAGTATATTTGGGCATTCAAAAATAGTGTGATTCATTGCTTGACTTTTTTTTGTCATTGAACAACATGGCAGTCGGATGAAAGTAGAAAGCACAAAACCATTGTTTTAGCTATTCTCTGTAAAACAAGAATAAGCTAAATGGGAGCCATATAAAGGAACTTCTGAAGACATGAATGAGAAAGTGTGAAAAACAGTAGGAGATTTAAACAGTCTTTTTTAAGATAGAAAAGACTTTTGTCTTCAAAGAGTTCTTTTTCTGTGGAAGGGGTGAAATGTTAAGATGATCAGACACAGAGCCTTAAACTTGCTTCTGAAACAGAATAAATGTTGCATGGACTGTGTTATAACAATGCAGGTAAAATATTTCATTTGTTCCTTTACACTGACTTCACTTTCCTGAACAGTGTCCTGCTATTACAATACTTCTGATGTTCATGGAAATGTTCAGAGAAGCCCAGAGAACTGTATTTTTTTAAAAAAATGAGAACCAAACCTTTATCTACTATAGCTACATCAAAATAACCTTTTCTTTACTGATGCTAATACGTCATTAAAATCAAAAGGATTTGGAGGCGTTATATTTCACTAGTCACATTGCTTGTTTGAATATTTGAATGTGCCTGCTTATGTAACATACTGGTCAACATTTGTTCTGTACACTCCTCTACAGTTTCGGCCTGTAGGGCCTGGTTTTCTAGCCCAAGCTGCAGAGACAGTTCATGCTTTCACAACTGGAGGTTCTTGGTGCATTGGCAAGGATGTTGATCATCACATTTAAGGAAATTGGTCTATTTCAGATATTCCTGTGGGGGCTCCTCTACTCTCCCTATGGAGCATGTTGGGTTCGCTCAGTAAGGAGTGAATACTCTTGGATTTGTTAGTACCACTATGTGATTGGCTCAAGAGTCACCCTTTTAGAATGATGCACTTGGTTTATCCATACATTCTCTAGCTTCTGTTGGTTGGTTGGTTCAGGGTACTGAGAATTACCTTGAAACCCAGATTTGGTGTCCTGATAGCAAAGTGTTATGGCTGAAATTTTTGTTAAGTGTCTAATGAAGTTCATGATCTGAACTTTTTATGCACCCAATTTGAGAAACTGTAAAGAGCCCTGCTTTTCAACTATACTCAGTCTCATCACATTCTGAAAATTGGCCCTTTAACCTGGGCCACTGCTATATTATAGGTTTGACAGCTGATGGTCCAGTCTACTTTTCCAAGGCCAAGAGCTGTTAATTTATGTTTTGTGCAAAACTTAGCAAAACAAAAAGTCCTTTAATTACAGAATGTCATGTGTGGGAGCCTTATGAAGAACAAGTATCTTGAACATGGCTTTTAATAAGCCATTGTTGTCTTTCACTGAACAATTGAATATTTACAATTTGAAAATCCTTCTGGAGGGCTTCAGCACTTTGCAGCATAGAGGGGTGAGTGTGGGGTGGGGGTGGGGAGGTTTGTTTGTGTTTTAGCACAACAGAAGTTTAGAAGTCTGGAAGAAATGACATTTGGTGTGGAAAAACAGACCTTAAAAAGTTCAGAGAGTTTTGAATTTTATAAATATTCTAATACCTGTCAAAGTCAGTCAGGAATTTGTGACTGTAGGTGTAGAGAGCTATGTGAATTATGCCTGGGGTAATCCTTGCATTTCTGTGCATTACAGTCAGACTAGAGAGGGTTGTTTGGCAGGCACTCTCTTTAAAGTCAGGAGCAACTGCAAAGCAGAAAGGGCCGCATTTTATTTTCTGTTCTTACCCTAAGTGCAAGTGTTCCATGTGTAGGGAGACTGCTTGAGGTGTTTTAAGCAAACATGTCTGGGCCTCAGTGGATTTCTTGTGCATCACAGTATGTTGATGGCTGCTATGATTAATCACAGAGAGCTCTGTCATTTTAGCATCCCAGTGAAATATTTCCACATTGATGTTTACTTCTTACTTAAAAACTTGCAAAATGTGTTTGCCTTCCAGTCAAATGATTTGAAGCTCATGTAGCAAATGAGCCTCCTACATAGTGAAAATTTAAAAAGCGCCTCTCACTTATATGAAATCACCTGAAAGATTGGCAATCGAATGTCTATTTTAAATTCTTACGTGTATGAGGCATGTTCTATGTTATATTTTAGTCTTCATGATCATTCCATTAATGACTTGTTAATTGCTGTGCTCACACAAATTAATATTAAATCAAGACTTCAAAGAGAAGCTAGGGTAATGGAATTCATTTGCAAATTTGGTTGCATTGCTTCAGGTCTTAATTGAGACATTGGTTTTTTTTTTCTTGTATTATAACAGGTGATTTGACCTCATCTTCCTCTGTATGTGGTTTCCTAATCTTTGAATCTTAATAACTATTTTGATAAGCTGTTACAGTATGACCTGTTCCCATGACCTAGACTTACCTGCATTTATTTTCCCCCCATTTTGTCATCTCCATCATCTTCAAGGCGTCTGATGAAGTGGGATTTTTCTCCCATGAAAGCTCATACAGTAAATAAATCTGTTAGTCTTTAAAAGTGCCAAAGAACTCCTTGTTTGCTGTACTTGCTTCTGTGTAACTATACTGCTTAGATGTGTTAAAAATCCACTTCCCTAAGCAACATAATTATACCAACTTTAACCAAGGGGTGGACAAAATTGGCTCACAGCTAGATGCCAGCAATTTTACATTTGGTCGCTAGAGGACGCTCCCCCATTTATTTCTGCAGTGTTGCTAGGTGACAGGCTATTAAAACTGGTTAACATGGTGACCAGACACATAGATTTGTCGAGGCCTTTCTTAACTGCTGCCCTGGGGAAAAAGCTTCTCTCACCAACATAGCTATTGCCTATCATAGAGCTGTGCCAATGCAAATTGGTAGTGTAAACATGCCCCTAGCAGCTGTTGCTACAGTCTTGCAAGAGAGACACTTGTTCTCCCTTGGCTTTTTTTGCGGTTGACCAGTGGCACTTCTTCTTTCAGAGTCTGCCTTGTTATTGGCTGGGTGAACTTGTCACCTGGAACAAGGCTGATTTCCTTTCCAATTTCTTTTAAAGGCCAGCTACAGGAGGAGACCAAGGATAGCAAATGGAGTTTGCTTCCAATGGTGTTACAGTTGCCAGCACTTATTGTCCGCTACTTTAGAGTTTCTTTGTGCTGTTGAAAACAGTTATGTCCTTTTTGCACGTTTCATCCAGTATGTAAACGCCATCAATTCAGTTTGTCTTTCCCTTTGCTTTTCTCTCAGATACTCATTAGAACTCCATGGAATTCTCATTCTGTGGTACTGTTTCCAAACTGATGCAGCGGTTGGATTGGTTCTCTTTCCTCTGCACTCCCCTTTTTCCTAGGAACAATTCATCTGTACTTTTATTTGGTAATTCAAAACATTCCCTGAACTTGATTAGGTATGACTTGGCAAATAATGTTCACAGTATACAGCTTGACAGTTTACTCTCATGCTTTTCATTCTGAACAGGCTAAATGAAAGGAAGGGGGGTTAAATAAATGTATGTATTGTGTCATAAGAAATAGCACCTAATGCTTTTATCTCTGGCTAGAGATAATGAGCACAATTATTTTTTTTAATGCAATATTAATCATTTCATTTATTCTGTCATCAATACTTGGATAATTAAAAATTTTAAAATAAAAGTTATTTGATACCACTTGGTAGAAGATTATCCATCTGCAAATACACAGTGTATCACTGCATTAATTAAAAAAAAATCTATTAGAAAATGAGTAATCAAGCTTCAAGAAATATCTAGGATGCCTGGGTGTTGCAAAGCCTTGATTCTTCATTATAATAAAATAGCTCTGTGTCATACATCAGCATGGAGAACAAAACCAGTGACAAAAGCTCAGTCAACATCTGGATAGTTGATTTCACTGAAGCTAAATGAAAGATTACCGTTTTGTTCTTTTTTTCTCCCTGCACTGTCACCCATTTGGAATAAAATCCGGACTTCATTCACGTCAACCAGAGGTTCCCCTTTGACTTCAATGTGACTAGATTTTCACCCTTGGACTGTTCTTCTTTTCTTGCAAATACCAGAGATAATGCGATTTAGCTATGTCTTTTCCAGTTTTGTGCTAGATTCTCTGTCTTCCACAGCGCATGCAGAGCAAGACTTCATTGCTTTTTTATAGTCCTTTAGCATTCATTGCTCTTATAACTAATTTTGGTTAAAATTGTTTACTTAAATTACTATATCCCTTAGGGGCCCTAGATGTGGACCAAGACCCCATTATGCTTGGTGCTGTCCAAACATAGAACCAAAAAGGCAGTGTGTTCCCCCTGCAGGAAACTTATCATTTATTGTCCAAAATTTGCAGATTCTTCGCCTTGAACAGAACCACCCACCAAGCTCCTCTCTGTATGTCTAGTGGCCATCAGTGGATCAAGAGACTTTGATCCTTAAACACTTTTTGTAGGTCAGTGCTCGGCAGCCCTGCAGAATGTCAGTTTTACAGGCCTCGGTGGACCCCAACACTTGTGTGCTCCAGTTTTCCTTTTGGCTTCTCCTTCCTATGGAAGTAGTAGTCAGATTTTTGCCTGTGGAGGCATAATTTCTTATTTTTAAAATGAGAAACCCACTTGCAAAATAGGCATTAATGATACTTCTCATTTTCTGTAAAGCACTTTAAGATCTACAAATGACTATAATTTTTAGCAACTTAAGTTTAGGAAAGCATCTGAAAAACCAAAGAAGCGGGCACCCCAATCTGCTTATGAATAATGGAAGTACATTATACAGGCCTTCAGTTTTTTTCAGTGCCTTTCAGAACAGAACTCAATCTTTGATTGTCAGCAGACATTTACTAGTGTAAAATATTGTCATCCTGTTGTCTTTAATCTCTTACTAAAAAATGGAAATTAAAGAGGAGGATTAATATAAAATGTGCCATTAAAGTTTTTTCAGTTTTCAAAGTCTAATGTACTGTCTTCTGTACAGCTTTTATTTTTCATCACTCTTCATTGTTTGAAAGAGGTAGTTTAATCATTTTTTCAGGTGATTAAAGAAGATTAGTAAACAACTGGCTGCTGTGGTTTTTTTAAAACAATGAAAGATATAAACTTTTTGAGAGGGGAAAATGACTGTCTCACAGTCAGCTTTTCAGAAAAAGTATTTGTTGATAGAATTCCTAAAATCAAATATCTTTCCTGTAGTCACTAGCTGCTGCATATATTAAAAAAAAAAAAAAAAGACATAAGATGGACACTTAGGGAAAAAGACAAACTTTATTCAACTGTGTAAAACCTCTTTTAACTATAACTTGACTTGTTAAATCTTATTCTTTTTATTCTTTTTAAAATTTTTCATAGGAAATTTTGGGAGAGGTTTATTGCCCTGTGTCATGAGAATGAGAGCCTCCATGGTATCACGTTTGAACAGATCAAAGCTCAGCTGGAGGCTCTGGAGTTAAAGAAAACCTATGTGTTGAATCCATTGGCACCCGAGTTTATCCCTCGGGCTCTGCGACAGCAGCATTCAGCAAATGCCAACAAACAGCAACAATCGCCACCCAAGGTAAAGCATACTTGGTAATGAAGTGTGTCAGAAAGTGGGAAAGTCCTGTACCAAGACCCCATTGTGATAGATACTGTACAAACACAGAACAAAATGTTAGGCCTACCCCAAAGAGCTTACAGGCTAAATCAAGAAACAGGTGGATACAAACAGGCCAGTGGCAGAGTACAAGGAAACAGTAAGACGGTGATCACAGGTCTTTAGGTGCAGAAATTAGCAGGTGAAATTTAGTAGCCTGCATTTTGCAGAAAGTTGTATTAGATTATTATAATGGTTTCTTTTGGTCATAAGTGTATTGAAATATAGTGTTTGCTTTACCTCCTTACTGCTGACTTCAAAAGACTAATTTTAGGCCTTGTCTACACTCATCAAGAAATTCAGCAGCAGTCGATAAGAGATACACAAGCTATTGTAAATGCATTCCCATCAGTGTAGCATTACTCTTTTTCTGGAGGTAGACTACTCATCAGCTTCTGGATCAATTGAGCAATTCTTTGCTTCCGCTCAATCTATCCTGAGGAGTTGATCTGACGGTGGCAGATTTGCCACCATTGGTGAATATATACCCTTAATTAACATCAAGAACAAAACTAGAAGATGCTCTTGGTTGATATAAGGGTGAACTTTATGATCACCCAGAACTAACTGTCTCTCTCTTGGGAAAGGGAGAAGATACCAGAAGACTGCTTTAAAGCATATGGTCCCCCTCCTCTAATGTGTTTATGATGAATCATATGAAATTCTACATTTAGTTGTCATGAAATGTTAATAAATCAGATAGTCTTTTTTAGTCAGTTCATATTTGCAACCATAATTAGATGGTGCGTTATCAGGTCTGTGAAAAATTTCATTTTATGTGAAGGAAAAACAAAAAATGTTTTATATTTTTTATTACAAATTAACAGTTAAACTGAATTTTCAAATTAATGCTGGATTTCATGACTGAATTTTAATTTTCTTTGATAGTACAGTTAAGAAAGCCTTCGCCCTGGTAGTCTTTGAAACTGTGTCTTTATAATTGGGAATGTTCATTTATTATATTAAGATTCATTGGTCTCTGACACAAAGTGCAGCTTTTTAAACTCCTTAATAATGCATCAAAACATTAGGCCTATAGGAAGCTTTGTCAGTTCATTTGAAATTGTTCTTATTGCTGTTTCAGTTTTCACTGGTGCTTTAGTCTTGAATGCAATTTACAGTTAAAAGATTTGTCATGTTTCATTTTAACAGGTAAAATTTGAAAATGTTTTTGACATGCATTGTATTAGTAAGAAAACTGCTTTTTCTGTAAGAAAGAAATTGTTATAGTAAAAAATTGTGGTTTTTTGTGGGCAGATGGTTTGTTTTTTTCTTCTCATAAATAACTTGTAAACCAAACTCATTTGATGTGTAAGTCTAAAGATACATTTTCAAAACCTGCACTTTAATTTCAAGTGAAGATTGGAAAATCTTTCCACCACCTACATCATCAAAGCAGTAAGAGCTCTTCCATCTGAACTGAGTTGTCAGGTTGTCATCTGGGATGACAAGATTAAAGCAGATAATACTTGAACACATGTAGGAAGTAACTACGCTAAGTAATAAATCTCCCTTTTTTTTTTTATCCCCTCAAGTTTGGCTCTTAGACCTCAGGGTAGGTTGATTTGCTCATGTGGGAGACGGGATTTCTATTGTTTTTTTTACTTGTAAATTTGATCCAGAAATGCATTAAAAGACCATAGGCATGGAGTTGCATGGTGCTGTTTGTACAGTCATTACATGGTGTAGAACTGCACTGTTTAGGGGGGAAAAAATCACCATCTGATTCAGTTACATACAGTGACGTACCATCACACTAGGCAACTTTTCAAATTCATTTATCCAAAGTCTTATTGTTCACATTTTGAAAGCAAGTTCCCTAAAAGCAATTGCCACAAAACATAGCAAGTATGTTTGTGCATAGCCAGGGGTTAAAGTATAACTTGGTGGGCCCCCTGCAGGATGGGTGGCCCCCCTGGCATGGGCAGGCCCCCCCATAGCCATCCCCAGTACACAACCTCAGTACCCACCCCCCAAGAGACAGACAGACAGACACACACAATCCCAAGCAGCCCCTTGCCCCGAAGTCATTACCTTGGTTCTTTGGAGGCTGCCTGACTGGCTGGAAGTTGCTTCTGGCCACAAGCTGCTCTGCCCTGCTCTCTGCTGGTTGGGCTTAAGGTGGAACAGGGTTTAAGGTGGAGCCACCGGAATACTGCATTCTGGCTGCTTGTGCTATTTTTAGGGGAGCCCAGGAATGCAGTGTTCCTGTGCATTCCTCTATTTTTAGGGGCCCCAGAACTGTGTTCTGGTGCTTTCCCCCTTACTTTAACTCCTGGGCATAGCGGAGCTTGGCATATAACGGACTATGTGAGACCAGTTGACAGCACAACCAATACAGCAATAGAATTGTGCAAACAATGAATGAGGCCCAAAACTTGCCTAAATCATGATTTGGTAACAGCTATTTGCTTTCTCCCTTTTCATTGAATCATATAATCATAGGGTTGGAATGGACCTCATGAGGTTGTCTAGTGCAACCCCCTGCTAATGAATAGTCCCTTTAAAAAGCTTCTGGATTTTTTCATTGCTAGAACAAAACTGTTAAAAGAAATAATCATTTTATATTTAGAAATAATGTTAATCAAAAATGGAGAAATTCAGAGACCAGTTTGACACAGTTGTTTAATCCAGTTTGTGCCTTTGTCAATGTCAAATGACCTTGGATAACTGAGTAGTTTGCTCAGATGTCTGGAACACTGCTAGCCTTAGCTACTGGGGAAGTCAAGTTTTGCAGCATCAATAGGTTTTAAAACTTTCAAATTTAGAATATTTCCTGATTCAGAAAAGCCTCCTATTCAGCAGAGAATTCATGAACTTGCCTAACTTCAAGTGTATGCTATATCCTGTTGACTTCAGATGCTTATGTGCTTTCAGTTAGTGCCTGAGCATTCGCTGAAGAGTAGGAGCATAGTTTCCCTTTCTGATGTCAAATACACCCAGCAGAGGAGAGTTCATCCCAAAGAACTGCTCTTTCTGGGCTTCTGTAAGTCATCCCTGCTGGGCAGCAGATAAAGGTCCAGCAACAGATAATGATTTGCAAAAGATGGGGGTGACTGATTCATAGAAGATGGCTCAGATTCTCACTCAGGGTGCATGGTGCCATGCTGGCCCATTACGCCTACAAACCCTCACTCCATGATGTAAACTCTCAGAGCAGTGGGACACATTGTTTCTAACTCTACACATTTAGCTAATAAAATGGGAAAGTATTTTTACAATGCAAATAAAATGTGATACCTATTGTTGAATAGTGCATGAAAAGGACAGGAAAGGGATTATGTTAGCACTGTTGTCTGCCGTCTCCTTGGCTTACACCTCCACTATGAAGTAAGGGCGTAATTGCCCTGCTGTGCACATATTCCTGCTAGCTTGAGGCATGGTAGGACGAGCATAAATAGCCGTGTAGCTCTGGTAGCCTAGGTGGCAGCAGCAGACACACATTTTAGCCATACTGAATATAAACCTGCAGAGCTAGGTCCTGTTTAGTGCTAGGCCAGGGGTTGGCACCCTATGGCTCTGGAGCCACATGCAGCTCTTTGGCTGCCCTTTTGTGACTTTGGGCCCCTCCTCCCTGCTATTGGTGGATTCTGTGGATGGACCACTCCTGTCTGGTTCCAGCTGCCCCCCATTTCAGGACCCTGCAGCAGATGTCCTGGCCTAGCTCTCCCCAACAGAAGGCTCCATCCATTGTGGCTCTCAAAACACTTGGATATTGAAGGGATTTTTAAAAATGACTCTTCTTACCTTTCGGTTAGCTAACCCTTGTGCTAGGCCATGCATCCACTGTCATGATGCTGTTATTAATATTCACCCCCCTTCGTCAGTGTCTGGATTTAGCATTCAATCCACAATGCTTAAATTGATCATCTTGGGTTTTCCAGTAAGTTTCTAAAATGGTTGCCTGAACAGATGATTTACATTTAGCAGACTTTTATATACTTGCAGTTTTTACAAGTCCTTTGGAGCTTTTTTACAGTCCTTATTTACATAGGAAGACTGAACAAAAATAACCCTGTTTGTTTTTAAAAGTACTCTTGTCATATAGATTATACGAATAAGGATTAGTCCCTTAGACCTTATTATACGTGTCTTTTGAATACATAATCAAAAGTTCCCTTTAGCAAAATGTAAATGGATTGCATACAAACAGAGTCAAACTAACTTAAAATCAAGTATCCAAGCTTAAAATCTGTGTAAATAATGTTTGTGTGAAGATGCTTGTAACTGTTTAGAACTTAGGTCCGAAGGCCTTTGGAGTGCTCTCGAGCTCCAGGCATTTTTGGAAAACCTGTTTTAGGTGCTCAGGGGTATGCACCTGTACAGCCATTGGCTATGTACACAGTAGGAAAAGTTAGTTCGAATTTGTTAATTCCAATTAATAAAATTTACTAGTTCGAATTAACTAAGTGGACTAAGTTGACTTAATGTTAAGTCGAACTAGTCCACTTCTGTTAATTCGAACTAACTGCCCATAATTTGAATTTATTATGTTCAAAGTAAGGCTTAATCCTACTCTACGCTGACCTTAGTTTGAACTAAGGGCTTAGTTTGAACTAACTGGCAGGTCTTACTAATTCAAACTAAGCTTTGATTAGTTCAAATTTAGGAATTCCTTAATTCAAACTAATGAAAGCCTAGTGTAGACAGGGACTAAGATAGTTTGAATTAAGGGCCCTTAATTCGAACTAACTTGCAAGTGTAGGCATAGCCATTGATGAATAACATTAAGTTGGTTAACAGCTGCTGGCTTTCTCCCTGCACATCTGAGGTGATGGAAATGTTTGTTCTTTTGTGGACTCTTTATCATGGGTACTCGTTCAAAGCTGGGAAACCAGTATAATAATAATAATACTGACAAGTGTTTTTGTTCTAAAGTTTTAACTTCAAGTCGAAAACTTCAAATCCTCACAGAGAGCCTGTGTACAAGCAGTGTCGGTATCATAAGTTCTTATCTAGAGTGAAATTGGAAACTTCAGGTCTATCAAATTGCTTGTATTTCCTGTTTCAAGCAGTAATAATAAACAAATCTGATTTTTTATACTGGGGAAAGGGAGAATTGGGAGCATTTCCAATATTGTAAGATTGAGGAAAGTGCAATTTTGAATACCCTCAGGTTTGGCGGTGTGAGTTGGAGGGGTGGACAGATCTTACTGTGAAACAGATGTGCTTTTCAATGTCACAGTGTACTGGCCTAGAAGACACAGTGCTGAACCAGTGGCATTGGGGAGGTAGCTAGGATAATAAATAAAATGCTAACGAAAAGAGTCACTGTATACTTGCTATTTTTTCAACCTCTTCTCTGTAATTGTATTTAATATATTGAACTATAAGTATGTTGGAATAATTACCTTTATGTATATTCTGTGTTAAATAGGTAAAAAAAAAAAAAATTAAATTGTGTGTGGTTTTTTTTTTTTTGTTTGTTTGTTAAAGGGTAAGGGCCATCATCATAATCAGAATGACCATTTCCAAATGGATGGAATTGGTAAGTGCCTGCCATTTTGCTAGAGAAACTGGGCCTGATTCTCCCATGCTTCTAATAGTTTCACATCAGTGAAGTAAAAATTAGTGATTTTTACAGATGTATGAGTGACAGGAGGATAATGCCCATTTTATTTATGAAAGTAATTTACTCCTGACATGAATTCAGGAAGCAGAAGTCTCAGCATACTTTAGATATACTGTAGGTACTTCCTGAGTTCTCATTACATGCTTTCTCTATGCTGACTTTAGAACCAAATTCAACTTGTAGGCAACATAGTTGTTCTTGTCATGGTTCTGCCATGATTTTCCTGACCCATGGAGGATGATTTGTGTCTCAAAACTCATGTTGTGAAACCCTTCTTGGAGTGGATGTGATAACCTGGTAGTGTAGAAGCCTAACTTCACTAGCAAAGTGAGCCTGTGATAATCCTCTGACTGTTTTGTAATGTAGTTTGAATTTACCAGGATACATGGATCCACACAGTTATAATTCTGTGAATACCCTTCCAAGGTGGGCTGCAGAGGCAAAAAAAAATCTAGCTGGCTTCAAAGCTGAGCTTGATAAATTTATGGAGGGGATAGTATGATGGGACAGCCAGGCTTAGCAATTGACCAGTCTTTGACTACTGGTGGTAGATATGCTAGTGACCCTAGATGGGATGTTTTCTGGGGTGAGTTCTGAGTTATTACAGAGAATACTTTTTTGGGTGTCTAGCTAGTGAGTCTTATCCATATGCTTTGGGTTTAACTGATCACCATATTTGGGGTTGGGAAGCAATTTTCCTGAAGGGCAGATTACCAAAGGCTCTGGTTTTGAGGCTTTTTTTTTGCCTTCTTCTGTAACATTACTTGTTGGTGGATTCTCTGTACCTTGAAGTCCTTATACCATGATGTGTGGATTTTAATGACTCAGTCACATGTGAGAGGTCTACTACTGAAGTGAGTCAGTGAGGCTCTGTGGCATGCAGGGTGCAGGAGGTCATATTAGAAAAACAATCAGATTGGTCTCTTCAGACCTTAGGATCTGTAAGTCTGTTCTAACCAGGGAGTCTACAGTGACGCGCACACACACGCACTTAGGAGTTCTCTTTTAAATAACACTCTACTGCCTCTATCCATCTGCCTCCTCTGCTTTCTACCAGTCTCAGAAGTTCACTAAAACTTGGCTTGTGTATTGGATCTGGGCATAGGTAAAGAATAAAACTTATGGAAAGTCTGTTGATTTTTAGATGAATGCTTTCTCTGTATATATCAGGTTCTTCTGTATTAAGAGTTACACAGTGAATTTGTGAAGAGCGGCCCTTAAGGGGAATGGAGGGAGGAAAAAAAAAATAACTGGAGTACTTGATGTTCTTTTTTTCTGTTTCTTTCTTGTTTATTTTTCAGTTCAGCCCAATCCTTCTGTTCTGATTGGAAATCCTATCAGAGCATATACTCCTCCCCCTCCTCCTCTTGGATCTCACCCCAACCTGGGGAAATCTCCAAGCCCTGTTCAAAGGATAGACCCTCACACTGGGACAAGCATTCTTTACGTACCTGCTGTCTATGGAGGAAATATGGTCATGTCTGTGCCTTTGCCTGTAAGCATTTGTTTCCTTGATTTTTTTTCTTTTATTATATAGATAAAAATGAACAGCACACTAGTTAATATAAAGTGTGTCGGCATCTTTGATGCTTGGGCTTTCCTGGCTAAGAATTGATGTGGTGGTGGCTACCAAGCTGCAAGGGTTTAATGATGTTGCTCCTACAAAGAATATCACGCAGCCTAAAAGAATTTTCATGTCGAAGCCATGTGAGGCTTCCCCATGTTAAAATAGAAGGATAATGCTCATGATTAATAAGTGGGTTTATGAGAATTCAGGAGTAGTTAAGGTGTAATGGTAAATTATTGAACAGTTTCTGGATAATACCGTTTCCCAAGTTTCAATTGACTTTTTGGAGGAATAGAAGCTTCAGAGTGGTTTTATGTAGCAATGTGAAAAGAGAACTGTATTGTAAAGTTTCAGACAGCCTCATCTTTTAAAAAGGACGGGAGCTGTCCATAATAATATGAGACTTCAGAACAGAACCTACTGTCTTTCGTCTCAGATTTCCAAAAGTATGAAGTGAGTTAATTGAATCATTAACCTACCCAGCCTTCTCTTTCGATTAAAAACAAAAGTATATCCAAGTTCTTCTTCTACTCCCCAAATTCAGTAATTAAGATAATCATTTAGAAGTTTGTTTTATTTCTGTTTCTGTGACTTGGATTTTACAAGTTGCAATATTATCCCTCTTGTTTATTAATTTAGCCAATCAAATCTAGGTATGGAGGGCCAGAATTGAGCTTTTATTACCATGACATACAAGGAAAAAATATAATTTTTGAACAACACCATTTGAATAGCACTGTATTCAAATTATAATGGGATTGCTCGCTTGCCCTTTGGCATGTTAAGAAAACATGGCTTGGTGAATACGTAGGGCTTTAAAATCACTTCTCTTCATTTTATCTAAGATCTTGGCTGCTCTTGAAACACTGCAGCAGGGCAGGTGTAGCACAGCAGATGCATGGCTTGGTGCTTCAGTGTAGACAGTACCTATACAAGGTTCTCCTCTGGGTGTAGGTAGTCACCTCCTTGACCTAGCACTGTCTACACACAGGGACTTAGGTAGACGTAAGTAAATTGCTCAGGGGTATGGCTTTTTCATTGCCTTGAGTGACATACTTAGAACGGCCTAATTTTGAGTGTAGACCAGGCCTAAGGACTTTTGTTTCCCTGTTGTCATGCAAGACCCGCTAAAGTCAATGAAGTACATTGAAGTAAAAATGGTGTAAAATTAGGTTCTAACCCCAAATACTCAACACAAACATTCTCATGGATCTGTGCAATGTAATTTTTATTCCGTATGATAGCAGTACTTGCTTTAAAGCAGGAGTCTCAAACTCAAGTCACCACGAGGACTGCCTGAGGACTAGTACGTTAGCCCAGGGGCCACACCACTGAAACCTTTTCATGCAATGATATTGAAAATATTGATAATGATAGTGTCATTGCGGATCATGGGAAATATCTTTAGGGGCTGCATGAGCCCCACAGACCATGAGTTTGAGACCCCTGCTTTAAGGCATGTGACTTTAATAGACAGGACTAAAATCCCATGTACCAGAATGTTGAATGGTTGAGTACTTGGCAAGGCCATCTTACTGTGGTTAATTTGACTGAAAATCCAAGAGTTTATGCTGCTAGTTTTTCACATGCTGTGCACGTAGGACTGTTTTTCAAATCTATGTCTGCGAAGCTTCACACGTGCACGTCAAAGTCCCCCAAAAGAGTAAGCACAATGTGAGATAAATCTTTCTCTCTGGAGCATCAGAAGTAGTGCATCTGATTCTCTCTGATCTGTTGCTTTCTGACTAGCATAGCTTCTGAAGTTGTCATACTGCTGAACCAAAACAATCTACATGGTAAAAGATGAATACAAGTCTGAGTCTATCCTTTGCTGCTCCTTCCAGCTGATGTAGTAACTGTAATTCTGAATGGCGTTACCCTTTAGAGCAGGGGTCTCAAACTCAAATCACCATGAGGGCCGCATGAGGTCTAATACGTTAGTCTGAGGGCTGCATCACTGAAACCTTTTCATACAATGATATTGCAAATATTGGTAATGATAGTGTTGTTGCAGGCCGCAGGAAATAGCTTTAGGGGACTCATGCAGCATGCAGGCCACCTGTTTGACACCCCTGCTTTAGGGTGTTGCCAAATAAGGAGTGTTCTTGAGTTGTCAATGAAGAGGCTATAACATGAGCATACAATGAGAGTCCCTGTTGCTTGCAGATGCTGTTAGGTTGCAGGTATTACTTGCAGAATTATGTATTGATTGTAGCACCAGAGTGTTCTAGACACTTCATGGTACAAAGAAAAAGGCATATTCACTTCCCTGCAGACATTAAATAGTTAGGTTAAGAAGCAGTCACAGAAATGATGTTTTGTGTTATCGTTAGATGCATGTCTGTTGAAAGTTTTCTTAAGGATGAGATGCATGCATGTACATTTATGTAGAATTTCTCTCATATCCGTAAGTCTTCATACACGGTTCATTTTCTTAGGAGTTGAATGGGTTCTTCATGGGTTTTGAGGCATGCTATAAACCTCTGGTTTCAGCTGCATTTGTCCAGGCCATCAGGCAACTATAGATTAAACACAGAATCTCTTTTTTCAATTGCTAGGGCCACTGATTTCCATTCATTAGATCAAATATGCTTTCTTTTTACTAGGTTGCTAGAAGCCTGCATATGATGCTTAAATTAAATGGATAGAGAAGGCCAGCAGCTGTATCTTTCTAATGCTTACTCACTTTTTATTAACATCAAAACAAGATCATTTAAATATTTTTTGCTTTACAGTTTAAAAAAGCCTAATATATTCCTAGGTACATCCAGTAAAAGAAAAATATGAAAATATCAGTATGTTGAGCTTAGTCTACTCCCATACCTAGGGAGGGATCTTTAAATAATTAGGTATGCAGGTCCACATACTAATGAGATGTCTGTTTTAAAAAGAAGTATAGTGGAGATAATTTGAGATTGCACAGACACAGTTGAAGGAAGCACACAGCTCAAAGCTGAAGTTCAGAAGTGCAGCTTTCAAGGTCAAATATTCATTGAAATCTAATAAATTACTTGGAAGATGCTTTGTAGAAGACAAATAATGAAAGGATTAATTTATTAAAAATATAATAAAATGACCATGGCAGTGTGTGATAAAAAGGCCTTTTTGTATTGTTTAGGGCAGCTTTCATATCCAGAAATAAAAATAAGGAAGGTTGTTTGCTGCCATCAGTTGTCAGACTGAACAGTGATGATTATATTCATTTCATTTCTTTTTATTCATGGGATTGCCTATTTTTAATAAACTTCCCCACAGGGTAAGATTAAACTAATTTGATCCAGAGGTGTCTTTCTTTTCAGATTTTAGGGTACAAAATGCACAGTATTTTAAAGAACCTGGATTTCTTGCTTTCAAGAAGTAAATATTGTTTCAAACAGATAGGAAATTCTAGCGTGGGAGAGACACTGCAGTGACTATAATATGCCCCATAATGCAGATTCTTAGGTCCCAGTCCTTCAGTGTGTAACATGTGGGCGCAGGGCTTGCTGAGCCACCAGAATCCTATTGACTTCAGTGGGCATCTTGTGGGTACAGTGACCTCCCTGCTCTTAGTATCTAGTTCATAGACTACTCCCTTCCTCTTTCCACTAATGCATTATCTTACTTGTTATTGAATATCTTGAGGAACGGTGTATTGATCTACCTCATTTATGTAGTCAGTTTCATCTGCTTTTATTGCTATTAGGAGAGGGGAAGATTATAGAAGTCATTTTAATAAATCATTTAGGATACACTGTTTATTTACCAGTCGCATGTCTCTTCTTGTGTATGTCCTTACTTTCTTGTTTCAATGGCTTTCAAGTCTTATCTCCTGTCAGATACATTTTGATCATCTCTTCCCCCAAATGTAGTACTCATTGTTGGTTTACCTCACTCTTCTTTACAAACCGTTTTCCTTCTGGCCCTTGCTACTATGCCTAAACTTATTGCTTGTCTTTTCCTTTCAGTGCTATCAATTACATGCAGTAATAAAGCATATCATCACCATTAATATGGAGACCAGGATCCTTGTTTGTTTCAGTTATGTGGAGACATGCTTCCTTATAATGTTATAGTAATTGAAAATGGCAGTGTTCATTTCCTTAAATGTACATTAATTTATTGCTCTATTTTTTTTTTTTTTTTTTAATTTATATAGGTGCCATGGACAGGGTATCAGGGCCGGTTTGCAGTTGACCCTCGAATCATTACGCATCAAGCGGCTATGGCATATAACATGAACCTATTACAGGCGCACGGGCGCGGGTCTCCTATACCTTATGGCCTGGGACATCATTCACCAGTTGGCATAGGGCAACAGCAACAACTTCAACATCAAGACAAGGAGCAACATGAACAAAATCGAAATGGTGAGTTATATGTTTGTCCAAATCCTTCCTTGTTTGGTGACAAAATCAGCAGCTCAAACAGAGTATTATGAGAAACCTGTCACTTTTAAGGTGAATTTGAATATTCCTGAAAGATGCTGAATCTGAGAGCAATGGAAATATTTATACATAGAAGTGGCAGCCACAAGGCAAGATTCTCCATCCTATCCCCAAGCTGGGAACACCAATCTCATTCTTGCTGGGGTTGATAGCATAGTTTATTTCCCATAGCCCATTCAATCTCTTTCTTGAGACTGCCCTTGGAAGTGTTGTGTTTCGGGATGTGAATGTGAGGAAACAGTCTGAGTTAATATGTTTGATAATGTTAAACAAAGTGGTTTGAATAGAAATGGTTTTTCTTGATGTTGCCTAGCCAGAAAAATAGTCTGACCTTCTAAGTGTTTGGAGAGTCAGTCTTTATTGTTGGCTTTATTGTGTCATGAATTATGCGTCTGTAAACGGAGGCCATGCACGACTAGACTCGTGGTGGTGCAGTTTTCATTTCTGTAAGTCTGATTTTTAGCATTGTGCATGCTGATGTACCCTGAGAACACGGGGATCCTGGCTATTGAAAGCTAATTTATGATTTTTTTCCCCCACGATTGAGGGAAAACAGTTTATACACCAAGATATAGGAAAATACATTACTAGATATAAAAAGATATAGGGTTTAGAATGATCATAGGATATTAGAGCTGGAAAGGACCTCATGAGGTCATCTGCTCCCACTAAATCATCCCAGCCAGGGTTTGATCCAGCTGGGTCTTAAATGTTTCCAAAGACGGAGATTCTATCACCTCCCGAGGCAACCCATTTCAGTGGTGAGAGGGTTTTTCCTGATATCCAACCTAGACTTCCACAGCTGCAGCTTTGAAACCATTGCTCCTTGTTCTGTCTTCTGTCACCACTGAGCCTAGCTCCCTCCTCTTTGGAGCACCCCTTCAAGTTCTCAAAGATAGTTACCAAATCCCCCCTCACTCTTCTCTTCTGCAGACAAAATAAGCCAAATTCCTTCAATTTCTTCTCATTAGTCATGTGCCCCAGCCCCCTAATCATTTTCTTTGTCCTCCACTGGACTCTTTCTAATTTGTCCATATCCTTTCTGTAGTGGGGAGCCCAAAACTGGACACAGATTACAGATGTGGCCTCACAAATGCCGAATAGAGGGGAATAATCATGTCCCTCAATCTGTTGGGAACACCCCTACTGATACAACCCAATATGCCATTGGCCTTTTTGGCATATAATAATAAAATGGTCTCATTCTGGGCATTGAAGAGTGAATCTGGGGTGAAATCAAAAGTCACAGTGGCCCTCTGAGGTTTGGAAATCTCTTCAAAATGCTGATTATCACTGTGATTGTGATCAGAAAAATGCCTGGTAAAAATGCCATCTTCTTACTCATGTGATCTCCTGATGAGTGCTTGGAGTCGTATTTTCTTGCTATCATGACAAAAAATACTTTGTTCTTTTTATCTCTCTAGCAATGGAAGGATGAGCTGAATTGTTTTGTCAGTCGTGTCACCAACAGAATCGTGAAGTAAATTTGTGTTGTGGAATCTTTACTGAGGCGGAGAGAAGGCAGATTGACTTCATAGTTCAGACAGAGTTGCCGAATAGGCAACTAGGGAAAAAAATTTTTTTTTTAACCTGCAGAGGGATGAATCTTGCTCCCTCACATGAGTAGTCCTGTTGCCTTCCCTAAGACTGCACAAACAAATAAGGCAAGGAGGATTTGGCCCACATTGCAGAAATCTGACATGACGTCACTGAGAAATAATGAAATAATGAAAAGGGAGCCCTGTGATGATATTTGCATAAAATCTAATTTCACAGCACTTCACTTCAGTGAGGAAGGCTTATACCAAAATTGAAAGATGCTCTGAATCCATTTGTGCTGTTGGGATGGATTTTTTTAAAACCTAGCCTCGTTACAGATCTGAGACTCTTTCTGCAGCATCAGTACATGAAACATATAAGCTGTCATAGTAGCACACTGGAAGACATTATTATTCCTTTTCAAAGAATTGCATAGTTAATTGGATTCTAAATAGTTCGCTGAAATAATCATGTGAAGGCGGTCTCACTGAAGCTCATTAAAACAGGGATAATACAGAGGGAAATCTAACATGCCATCCTTGTTTTTATTCTCCCACAATATTCTAAGTTTCAGAGGAGAGGAAAGTGCCCACTGAAACAGAATTTGACCATAGTGGTTCAATAACTTGAACTTCTGAAGACCATGGGGAGGGTTCTTTGAGGACAAATGACTTGTGAAATACATTTGAAAATGTTTCTTCTCTTCCGTTAGTCACTCAAAAATCTGATGATTGGGGTCGATTGTGCAAGTGGTGAGCACATTCCATTTCTGTTAATGGAAATAAGTGTTGAGGTCTCAGCCCTTAAGACAGAGGCCAGTTTGCTAATTTAGCTCTTCAGTCTATATTAGCAAGAGTCGTGGATGGGCAGCTTTTCTGATGACCAGTGTGAACCAAACCCTCTTTTTGTTAAGTTTGGAGGTGCCCTAGATAGATGTACTGGGAAGTAGGGTTGCAAGGGAAGCTGCATGAGAAGGCCACATTCTGCTCTTGGTTAAAACCTCCGTACACCTGAAGTAGCTCTATGACTTTGACATGTTCATAATAAAGAACAGAATGTGTCACAGTAAACAGTAAAAGAGGAGACAGGTGTATGGCTCTATTAAGTCATCTTGTGTGAGTGGGATAATATCTAACTGTTAAAGTAATATCTAGCCAGAAAATTTTCCTGCTAGGGTTTCCAGCATCCTAACTTCCAGGAGACTTTTGTTTTGGACTAGGATTTTTCATGCCCATTTAATGTTTGAACACCTCTTTTTTTTCTGCTTGTGCAATAAGAACTAAGAGCAAGAAGGGAATATCTGTCTGGTTGGGTGTTTTTGTTTTTGTTTTTTGTTTTGGTTTTTTTTTTTTTTTTTTGGTAGCTATTTGTTCTTAAAAACCTTTTTCTCTCCAGAGATCCTTTTATTAGTGAGTGTATGGAGCCATCATTTTTCTTGCTACATATCACTTTGCTAAGTAGCTCTTTGATCTGTTTGCTAACAATTGTATTATCCACTGGCATGGCTTTTCCTTTCTCTAGTATGTTCTTGTACATCTGTTCTGACCCTAGGATAGTCTTCAGCTTTCTCAGAGTTATGCAAGAGAGCTGATCTTTTTCCTAATTAACTGAATCTATTCAGTGACAAAAAGTATCAAACTACCAACAAAAAGATACCCTTTGCATTTGGTCTTGAAAATGTAGGACTATGTATAGTTTCAAAGATAGCTTATTAGAATATTTCATGTTCAGCATATTCCATAGAGCAAGAACTCTGCCACAGAAGAACACTGTGCCACAGAAAAATGAGTTATGTCATTAGTACTCTACTGGAGACTGAAGAGATGTTATAATAGCAAAATTCAGACACCAGCAATTTGTTGTTAGCAGACTTGAAATGTCTGTTTCAGGAACACAAATGTTATTACATGTAAATGCTCATTAACATGTATCTTGTCTCATATTTTAAGTGTTCTTTTCTCTTGAGATCCTTAAAACCTTTTCTTGATTTGCCCTTGTAAATGCTGTTTTAAACAATATCTTTTAAAACTGAGTATGCACTTTAGTTCCATGTAAAATGTAAATGCCCTATATGAAAAATGTGCTTTACATTGATTTAGGTGCCCTTCATGCCACTGGCATTTTATAGAAATTAGAAGGAGAAGTTTTAGTAAAAAGAAAATACTTCCAAAGATGCATTAACTCTTTTGACCATAGAGATTTGGAATTTTTTTTTATCATGTACTTTTGATATGAACATTTCTGATCTCTCCACTTCAAGGAGTTACATTTCAAAGACGGGCATTAGCTGAGAAAGGATGTTTCTTATATGTAAACTATATGAGTAAGAAAATGTTTTGATTATTATGTGTAGTACAATAGGTGTCTATCAAACTTCTGTTTGTCCAAATGCATAGGTATATTTAGGAAACATATTTACCTAATCAGATGCAAGATTGCTAATATTTATTGCACCTCCTTATGTGTTGCAAAGGTTAAGAACAGCAAATCAGTTTAAAGATATCATGGTAGCCTTCACTGAAAAATAGGTACTTATTTTAATTGAACCTGAAAAGGTTAAGTTTAACTCTGGGTTTAAAAAAAAAAAAAAAATCAGTAGGGTTCTGATACCTCAAACATCCTTGCCCTGCCATCTCACAGAACTCCAGTGGTGGGCGATTTTTAGGGATGGCCTCAACTTTGGTTGAAATTAAACATTTTCTACAGACTCATTCAATGTTCCAAGTTTTCTTTAAACACTACTTAAAAGTTAAAACCAGAGCGTTGCTGTGTGAAGTGTTTTTGCCTTTACAAAGAGAATAGTCAGCATTTATTTGGGTCAAGCGTCATGGAGCTACCAAAGTTCAGGGAAGGGACTGGTTAGCATAAAAGTTTCTCTGTTCGGACCATTTCTGTTTCTTTGCACAAACCAGTGATTACTTTCTTTTGCAATAACTCCAGTAGCCCAACCATTGAACTGGAGGAGGTACTCCATAATCATTCAGAAACAAAATTGAAAACATACAATGTGAGGGGAAGGCCATATTTAGGGGGAAATGTTGTGTGTTAAGTTTTTGCCCCCATCGTGGATGCTACAATTACAGTTGTGAGTTTTCCTGTGACTGAGGAAAATGAATATGCTGAAAATCTTCCTTCTTTCTTTACATACATTGAAACTAATGCATAAATATTTTTTTAGGTAAAACTGAAAACAGTGCTGGACCCGAAATTAATAAAATTCGAACACCTGAGAAAAAACCCATGGAATCCAAACAGGTCTGTTTGAGCTATTTCCCCCCATGATTTTCCTTCATTTTGGGGTATTATATATCTCACAGAAGACTCTATGGAGTCTGTTTGTTTCCTTCCCATCCTACACAGCAGACCCCCAGTCAGTCATCACATTTCCATTTCAGGACAATGGATGGAATTTCTTTCAGAACCCATTAGTATTATCAGCATTGGTGGTTGTGGATGAGTGACCAGAGATCTCCCATCTCCTCGCCCAAGAACAAGAGGAAATTAAAAAAGATTTTAGTCTGTTTTTTTAATAGTTCATTCTTATGCTATTTTTGTCCTTGCACATGACATTAATTCTGTTGTTTTCCATTTGAATTTCGCTAACCATTTGCATAAAAATTTAAAAATGTATTGACTTATACATTTGAAATGTATATATACAGTAATAGCACTGAGTGTCACAGATTTTTAAATGTGTAGAAATTAATGTACCTTCCAACACAAAATTGCCGTAAATAAAGGTAAATTGTTCTGCTAGTAGTGAAGGTTCAGTAATTTCCTGGGAGAGTAAAATGGTAGTGAAGTAGACTACAATTTTAGTTTTAAGGAATAAAGGTGTTACTCATAAAATGGAGTGTTCTGATGAGGAATGTTGAAAACTTGAAAATAATGACTTTTCCCATTAAATATTTGGTGTCTGTGTCCTAGAAATAAAAGCAAAAGGCTCAACATTTGACAGTTGCCTATAATTAGCTAAATTAGATAGGATCATAAGGAAGCAGCTGGTAATTCATCTTTGCAATAACATAACTACAGAAAGAAATTTGATGATGGCAATGTCTGAGTGTACAGTTTAAATATAGAAGAATAAGAAGATAATATGCAGGGAACTTCTGAGTTTGCACCTAGTGAAATAGCTATGAAGGAATTAATTTTCTCTGTCTATTGGGGAGAAATTTTAGATTAATAAAATACCACGAATAATGTGAAAAGAATTTAAAGAAGATAAAGCCAGCTAGAACTGTTGACAGAATATGCCTTCAGTTTCATAAGTAAAGAGAAGACTATGTCTAAGATATACAATACTTGCTTTTCCTGTGTCCTTATTTTTCCCACATTCCTGAGGCTTCATATGCCCAAGTCAGTGTTTGATTAATGTGTTTAGTGCAGTACAGTCATAGCTTAGAGGGATTTTGTTTTCTTAAGTAACTGATTTTTTTTTTAAATCATTTGTTCTAGGTCGACATAGAAGGAAATTCCCAAAATAGAAGCCCAGAGTCACGTTCCAGCATCGGTTATCCTAATTCTAAATTTCATCGTAAAGATAATCTCAACCCCAGGCAGCTGAATCTACATCTCACCCCTCCCCATACACAGTATGCAGTCCCTAGTCGACACTACCAGCACCTGTCCCAGATCCCAAGGCAGCCATTCCCTGTTCAACAGCCGCAAAATCTTTTAAGTCAGCAACAAAATCATTTGCCTGAACAGCAAAACCAAATGCCACCCCAGCAGAGCCAGGTAGTCCAGCAGCATAATCATTTAAATCAGCAACCTCCACAACCTTCGCAGCTTTCTCCCGCTTACCAGGTGGGCCCCAACCAGTCTTTTTTTAATAACCCAGTTCCCCACCGACCACATTCTCCTGCAGTAGATGCTGTGATTTCAGAACATCATCCCCCAGCCATGTTGCAAGAAGTCAGTAACCCTCTGAGACCTATTGCACAGCACAACCCAATGCTGCCATCTCACTTGAACAACTTCATTGACGAGAACCCAGCAGGAATGCCCGTAGGGGAGACATTAGGTAAGTAACACTGCTGTTTCCCTTGAGCATTGTAGAAATGTAGTTACCCTAAAGGGAGAATGAAGAAAGTATTTGCCTGTCAGTGATATGGCTGTATGCCTTTAAAATTAAGAATTGGTCTGTTTTGGGGTGAATTTCAATAAGTAATGTTGTTAGGAGTAATTTGCTCCTTAGCATGTATTTTAAAGTGCAGTATTTCATTACAAGTTTCATACTCATGTAAATTTTCTAGGAGATTTCAATAACAGGTTATGTGCTGTGTTACAGTATGACATGCTTGTTATTCACGTAGTCCCTTATTAATGAATGAATTTTTGCTGCTGGCAGGTTCAGAAAGTCCATTGTGAACTTTCTTAGTACTATTATATTTACACTGAACATACCACGCTCTGGAATCCTCCTTTGTGGCATCAGATGCTTTATGAAAGGGAGGCTAGGTAATTTTTTTGTGAATATTTTACAGATCGTATGCATGGAAGTGTAGCTTTGGAAACGTTAAGGCAGCAGCAAGCAAGGTTACAGCAGTGGAATGAACATAACGCCTATCTCAGTCAGGGTAATATTCCGTATCCACACCATCACCATCCTCATCTACAACATATTCCCCAGCAACCAATGGGATTGCACCAACAGCCAGTTAGGGCAAACTGGAAACTTGCTAGTAATACAGAAGATGAAACAGAGGCAACATATTCAAGGTATTTGTTGATTGAATTGTCAGAATACTGTATTTAAAAACAGAACACAGCGCACCTTTGCTTTAGTACCATGATCAGGTGCGAGGCACTATGAGTCATATAAAGAGCTGCTCTTGTTATGATGTTCCATGTAAGCAATAGACCTCAATACATTAATATTATTATATTAATGTTATTTTCTGTTTGCTGGTACAGTGCTAATGTATTGGGAAATAAGTTTGTAGTGAAAACGGTCCAACTCTTAGTCATATTAGAATGTCTAAAGTGGCTTGTTTATAGAAGAGGGGCTGATGGAGAATAGTTCCCCCATTACTTGGTACGAAAGGGACATCTGTGGGTACGTACGGAACTATGGTGAAACTGACGTTCCTTCACCTGGATTTGACTAGTAGAGCAGCACTACATAGAGCTTCTCTTTTGCTGTTATCAGCTTTGTGTGTGTGTGTTTGTCTCCCTCTATATAATGTATGTATGTAGAGGTTTCTTTTTTCTTTTTAAAAGGTCTTTTGTTGTTAAGTTTTTTAAAAAAAAATGTCCTGCTTCTTAAGAGGAGACATTCTAGGAGCAAGAAATGATGCTATTACATAGAAACGAAAAAATGGTCCTTAGCAGCTACATGGCTTATGGCATTTATCCTTCCTGTAGTATAAAAGCTGGATTTTTAAAGATCTTTTGATTAGAATAGTCTTTTACTAAACTTCATTCTCCATCTAGTTTGAGACAGCAGTGGAGGAACCTCAGATGGTTCTGTTGTCTGTCTCCAAAATGATCAAACTGAACAACCACAAACTTTGGAAGAAGTTTGTATTCACATGTGAATTTGAACTTTACATCCCAGGGCAGCTCTACACTACCAATTAAGATGCTGTAATGTAATTGCACAGTAGTGTGAAAAAGACACCCCCCTCTGAGTGACGCAAGCCTAAGCGCACACCATACCAGTGCTATGTCATCGGAAGCTGCACTCCTTGTCAATATAGGTTCTGGCTCTCATGTGGGTGGAGTGATTATGCTGTCGAGAAAGCGCTCTGCATTGGCAAACAGCATCTTCACCAGATGACCTAAAATGTGCTGGTGTAGTGCTTCTAGTGTAGACCAGCCTTCATGTACATCTCTGGTTACTCCTGATTTACTCTCCAAAAGTTTGAGGCTCAACTGAACTACCAGAGGATTTTTGTTTTGTGGAGTTGGTCAGGAAATGCTATGGAAAACAGATTCTTTTGAGACACGTCAGAAACGTCATCCTTCTGATTGGAATAGAATGTCCAGGAATTTCCGGACCTTGTGAAAGATGTTGATTATTGAGTTGTATGACGGTCCTCATTTATTTTTCCTTAATTTCTGATTGCTCACAGTTATGATTTGGCGTAGAGCACATTTAAGTATCATGTTTTGTACGGTTCCTGTTTGCAGTTGGTTTCGTTGTGATGTTTAGAGCCTGGTTCCTCAAAAGGGATGGAGTTTCAGCATTTAGAAATAGAGAAGTGCAAAAAGTTTGTCTTAATAACATGTATTCTGTTAATGCAGGTTCCAGGACTTTCTCAGAGAACTGTCACACCGTGATCAGAGTGAAAGCAGGGACCTGACTGAAATGCCACCTCCCCAGTCAAGACTTTTGCAATACAGACAAGTTCAGCCCAGAAGCCCACCGGCACTTCCTTCTCCTTCATGCAACTCAAACCACGGCGGCCACTTTCCTAACTTCCCTGAAAATAACAGAGACATTGAAATGTCCAGCAACCCAGCATTTCAGCAACATTTGCCCCAACTGTACAATCCTTCTTTCTCAATGCCATCGGAACACATAAACCCTCCTCCCTTGAAGTACCTGCAACCTGATGGATCATGGACCTATGCTAACCTACAGCAGAATCATCTAATGGGGCAGGGCTTTCATTATGGTATACCTCCATTGCCCCACAGATCACAACAGAACCCTTTTATACAAATACAGAATCATCAGCATGCGGTTGGTCAGGAGCCTTTTCATCCTCTCACATCCCGAGCAGTATCTGCTTCTTCGCTCCACAGCTTAGAAGAGGTATGGGTTTTTTAATACGTATGGTTAAATGGATAGTATGTGAAAAGATACATTAGTGAGTGGCACACATGTTGAAGATGATAAATTCATATCTTGAATGCTGTGAAAAAGGACCGTTTTGCAGCCATAACTGTTTTCTCTTCCCTCATACCATACCAGTAGTTCAGGGCTCTGCACTCAGCCCTTTCTTTGCTGGCAGGAAGTTAACAGGATTTTGGAAGTGCAGATTTGAGCCCTCCTCCTGTGTAGATGATGCCTCTGAGAGTTTTTCCTTGGTCTTTAATGAGAGCAGGATAGATTCTTACTGCTGTGTAGCTGATCAAAGCACTAAAAGTTAATTCTAATGTATTGCGCCCAGTTTTGCTGATTCAGAGAAATTAAATGACTTGCCCAGAGTCACAAACAAGGACAGACCTACACTCAAAATGCCTTATAGGCACAGCTGCCGCACATTCATGAAGACTTCGAAGTTGACGGGAGAGAGTTTCTTCCATTAGCTGAGTTAATCCTCTTCTGTGAGAGTTGGTAGCTACTCCCATCAGCATAGTGCTATCTACCAGTGCTTAGGTCAGTATAACTACATCCCTCCTGGGGTGGATTATTCAGATCCCAGAGCAGAATAATTATGACAAAGTAATTTTGTAGTGTAGACCAAGGTGAAGAGTCATGATTAATCTGACTCGCTTCCTGCTACATCAGACTTCACCTCTCTCTATAAATTCTACTCCTTTATTGCCACGATTCAGCACAGTTGTTATTTATTTTTGTGAGGCACCAGAGCAGTGTTTTCTTTCCCTTTTGATGGTTTTGTAGTAGCAATGAACTAATAAATACCCCTTACAGAGTTGTGCCAACAACATTGTATGCTTAGTGTGCAAGCAGGGTAAATCAGTATTTAACTAGTACAAATTAATGCGAGTCCTTTGAAAACAGGGTGTTCAGAAAGGGGAAGGGGTGACTCTGTCAACTGCAAGAAAAAATGTTTAAAGGAAAGATTTTTTAATCTTGTAATTGGGCTCCTTCAAATAAAGGCTTGGGCAGAGAAAAGATAAAGAATGCACAAAATGCTAGCTGTATATTTAACACAGATTCCTGCTACAAGGTCACATTTCAGAGGGAGATCCGACTACTAACAGTCATTTGAAAACTAGTTTAGTTCACTCATTCATTTTGACAGCTGTTTTTCTGTGCATAAAACCTAAAATAGAGTTGATGTTATCAACCCTAAAAGAAAATATCAAGTTAGTCTTTCATATAGATTTCTCAGATGATGAAACCTCAAACATTGCTAGGCTTTTCCAGTTGTAATGTTGCTGATGTGAAATAAAATGGATTAACTGCCAAAGCTGATCTCAGATTAGAGAAGATGAATCTCCACTAACATAGTGTGTAATGCTTGGGTTTGTGGTTCTTTATATAAATATACAAACTTACAGAAAATCGTCTGTTCATCATTTATGGTGATGAAGAGCTAAGCAGAGTAGACAATATACATACTGATTAATTTTGTCTTTTAAAGTAAACTTTTAGATTTGGATATAGACAAGTAAATCAGAGAGTATAAATGACCTTGTTAAAAGATACAGTGATTAATTTATAAGTCATATAAGCTTTTGGCAATACAAGTCTGCAGAAATTTAAATTAAAACAAATTTTCTGAAATATATAATCACAGGAGCATGCAGTAATTATGAAATGTCTTTAGCTGAAGGGTCTGACTCACATTTAATCTTATTTAACATATTAAAAATAGAGATTGCAGTGTTTGCAGAATAAAAGATGTTTTGAAAAAGTTGTCAATTTCACATTTACAATTTTTAGGGGCAAAGCCCTTGGAAGAATTTTGGATGTGTTGGTGTCACATAATTATGATATGGCACGAACCCAATCCAGCAAAGTGTTAGGCACAGGTTGTCCTCTTACAAAGGATTGCAGTGCACATCTAGGCTGATGGCTTTTTCAAAATACTCTGTCCTACACACTTGGCTGTATCTGCCGTTTTAATTTATGAAATGCTCGATTTAGCAAAGCACTTAAATGTGCTAAGTTTTAAGCCTGTGAGCAGCTCTGCTGAAATCAGAGGTAACTTACTTTTTATAAATTAAGCATGTTCCAAAATGTTTGGCTGAACTGTCGCCAAAATAACCAGAAATATGACTAAGTGCATTTGTATATGCTGTGGTTTTTTTAATGTTAAAAAAGCTGGTGATAGTCTCCTTACACCAAAGAACAACTAAAGGACGGGGAGTGGGCAGCGGTTATAATTCCTTCATGAAGCACTGATGTAACTTTCTATTTTTTCTGTGTTATCTATCTAATTTGGCTAATCCAAACTGTTTCCTAGATCTGTATTTATAAAATGCTATTCATTGCAGTGCCAAGGCACTTTATGCCAAAATGTTTTTGAGTGCAGTGTTACAGTTCTTGGGGTGCTCAGGGCTGTGAGTCACTTTGTTATCCATTGCCTCCATTGGGGTAGTCTTGACCACAATACTTGGGTGTTTGCACCCAAACAGCATCAGCCTGTCAGCCATTCAGGCACTCTCCTCTGCAATATGCCAGCCCTGTCTTTGCCTTCTAGGATAACAAGAGATGCATTCCAGTCCATGAGTGCCTTTGACTCATTCCCTTGGGATATCCAGCTCCTGACACTGGTTGATCCCAGCAACTGTAGATCCTCTGTCCCCAAAGGGCAGCTTGCCTCAATTTTAACTTTAAATCATTCTGTGTATAAAACACACAGCACATGCGATCACTTTTAACAAACCAAAATAAGATTTTTCTAAGAAAGAATAGCTTCCACTAAAAACAAGGAAGTTTGGCAGAAACGAATAATTATGATACAAAACAATACAATAAAAAGCGAACTCGGGTCCACACTTATAGTGACCTTTTCTAGCTAATAAAATATAGTTTCCTCACAGAGTTCTGTGTGTAGCCTTCAAAGGAACCAGAATCCATTTTTGCTTTAGAATATATCTGCTCCTGCAGACGTTGGCTCAGTGAAAGGATAGAGTGCCTTTCCCCACCCCATGTTATATTGTAATAGGCATTTCTCTTTAGAACAGACAGATCATTCTGCCTATGTATAATGTTCCTTTTTTAATTCCAAGTGGTTTCGATGCTTTGCAGGTGTCTCTGATGTTTTCCACTGAAAAGACTACACAATTGCACCATACGTTATTACATCGTCAGCTAACCAGGGCTGGGTAGTAACTCCCTCCTTCCTGAATAGGGTATCACCATGCTGTATTATACCCTGGTGACTAACTTTTACAAGTCCATATAGCATACTGTAAGGATAAGTAATTCTTAAGATTCATAATCCTTGTGAGGTGTGTGTAACATGTAAGATATGAAAAGTTACAAGGTTTCTCTAGTTTCAAAGGGACAGCCGTGTTAGTCTAGTAAAGCCAAAAAAAAAAAAAAAGGCAAGGAGTCTTGTGGCACTTAGACTAACAGATTTATATATCACATGCACTTTCATTGGAGAAAATCTCACTTTGTTACATGCTTTGAAGGTTTCTGTAGATACCGTCTATGTTACTCTTTATACATAAATATTGGTAAGGCATGGGTTTGCTATAGCGAGATTGCTAGGCCTGATGTGAGAGTTGATTGCAAAGAACTCCTTTGCCAAAGAGCCTTTGTATCAGATGAAGTGGTGGAGCCCAACTTCAAAGATCCTATAAAAGGAAACTTCAGCAATGCTTTTTGGTTCTGTTCTTGCAGGTGCCTAGAACTTTGACCACTTCTTAATTGCTAAAAAACTGTGAAACTGTCCAGATGTGGTATATCTGTCAGTGGAGAACAATTGAATAGTTCAGTAATTGAACATTAATGTATCTCTATTTGTTGTAAGCACTTGAGAGGAGGCCAAGGATAGCTGTATTAATATACTGGAGTTCCAGACGCAGTGAAATTGTTCCAAGGGATATTGTCGAGTCTTTTAGAGCCATTATTGTGATCTATCCCCTGGTTTTCAAACGTTCATTATTAAAGCCATCTTTCCAATGCCAAGGTTTGAAAATATAGCTACCTCTTCAGTAAAACCTATACAAAAAATGTCCTGATGATTAAGTCATTAGAGGGTAGACTAGTTGTCAGAGAAGTGCTAGGAATTTTCCATCACTTCAGAATATTTGAAACAAAGCTGTACTAAGTAATGCAGAATAGTTCTTTCCATTGAATTTAAATAGGCCAGGTCTTAGTTAGGGAAGGACTTCTGTTGACTTGAGTGGTCTTTGATTCAGGCTATATCCACTCTCTAATGGTCTTAAAAAAATGGGCTGTTGTGTTCCAAAGAGGAGATGGCAATCAGAAAATCCAAGTGACATATCTCCCATAAGCTATAGCAACTGAAATTAGATTGGTAACTTTCTGTCTTTTTCTTTATGCTTTTTGTAGGTGATGCAATAGCAGCTGAGGGGTATAACAGGAAATTTCATTCATGTTTCTACCTAATTTTCATTGACATTTCATGAAAGTGTCTGTTTTTCCCCTTTACCAAGTAAAGATGACTGATAGTCTTTGTTAATGATTTTCCCATCACTTGTGTGCTTTTGGCCATCAGCCTCATGGAGTTTGTAACAAATATGGTTGTTATATTAGACATTTGTCTTCTAACCCAAAGTACAATCTCTATTTTTTAAGGGGAAAAATTGTGATTTTAGTACTTCAGCTTTGAATCACAAATGATCAGAATACATTTATACTAGCAAGATATTATCTTTGGGTCTTGAAATAAACTATTTCATACTGTAGCTTTTTCCTGTAGGGATATCTGATTCTTTTTTGTTCATAGAATCTGAAATAAACTGCTGGCAAGGTTTTTAAATTCAAGGTTACTATTTCATCTTTGAGGATGTTCTATTTTCCTTTTTTTTAATCTCTGCTACAGTAAGGGCATTGTAAAGGAAAGGCACAGTTGGGAAACAAAGTGTTTAAGGAAAATGTTCATATGTCAGAGGGCGCTGTGTGCTATCTAGAAATTATTTCCAAGGGATAAAAATGATCAGTGTGTGACTACACCAAGAAAGGCCATAAACTAAGCAAAAGAAAAGACAAATGCAGAACATTTTGTCAGATAAGAGGTTGAGATTGTAAAGATTTCTGAAGGCTAGTAGGTGCATAAACAAAGTAAAAACTAATAAAATGAAGATGGTTATTCCTACTAGCGTTAACTGTTAGAAACAAATAGCTCAGGATCAGTGTTATGAAACAAGGCATTGTAAAGATGGCAGGTATAATTTTATGGCAAAAGTAAAGAAGTTTGCTTAAAAAAAAGTAAATGTTGGTGTGTTCACAAATGAAGATGATAAATGAATATCTGACTCTCATAGCCCTTGGCCTCCCAGGACATTCAGGGGAAATCAAGACCAATTAATAAATTAGAAGACAGAAAGTCTATAGGCGATTCCAACAATGCAAGGAAGGCCTGGTCTACATTAGGAGATGAGGTCAGCCTAGCTACATTGCCCAGGGTTGTGAAAAATCCACACTGCAGAGTGGTGTGCTTGGATGGAGTGAAGTTCCATTTAGACAGCACTTCCCATCTACCTAGGAGGTGTTGCCTCTTGGCTAGTATTCCTTTTTCGGCCTCCTTTCCCTATCTGTGTGGAGTTTTCATATAACAGGAAATGTCTGGGGGTTTTGCAGACCAGATGATCGGCAGGTGAGAAAGAGCCCTGATTGCTCCGCTTCCAGACTGGCCACTTCCCTGCATCTGCAGCTGATTGCTCCATTCCCTGGAAGTCACAGCTGCCAGATCTTCCTCGCTCTGTGGCGGGGGTCCCAATGTAGGGGCTGGCTGATGGCTTTTATTGTCTTCTGGGTTTGCATCAGACACTCTGCAACTGTGATAGAGAGTGATTCTGCTCCCCACTTCCAGTGGATACCTCTTGTGGTGTCTATCCCTTCCAGTACCCCTAATTGTATCCCCCCCCCCCAGTCTCAGCTTACCTCCTGCCAGCAGTGCCTCTTTTTGGGAACCCGAAATATGAGAGCCCTACTTTTGGCAAAGTGGGTTACCTACCAATGAGAGGATCCTGCTGTTGGCATAGGTAGTGTCTACACTGAAGCAATACAGTGTCACGGCCAGGCTGCTGGAGCATTTAAGTGTAGATAACCCCTGAATTTCTGCCGTATTGTCACTCCCTTTTCCCACCCCTGTGGGCTGAGCTCACTGTTCTAGTGTCTTCTCGACTTATGTCTGCTGATTGGTAATGCAGAGTATTTCCGCAGGTATGTCGCCACAGAAATAAAGAATTCAGACATTACAGGGGGATAATGTTGGCCATGACTATGCAGGATTTAAGCCCATGCTTAACTTTATGCATATCAGAATTCCCAGGGAAGTCAGTGAGGCTACTTAAGTTCTTTGGTAAACCTTTGTAGGTTCAAGGACTCAATTTTGTCACTGCTCTAGTTGGAAGAAAGACAAATCCATAGGGATCACTAGCTAAACAACAGAAATGACCTGCCTAACCAGGCATTCTGACTTATTCAGCTAACATTCCCTGTGTGTGTGTGTGCTCTCCAAGCAAATGAGAATGAAAAGCAGGGCATTTTTAAAATGCCGTTGTCAAAATGAATTTAACCAGTGAGTATTTAGCCTCTTTTGCTGACATTTTTATAGCATGGGAGGAGGGTTTGCTGCTGCTGAAGGGTTTTACAGCAGCACATTGGGTGGGGTTGAGTACCCTCAGCCTTGGGCCCTGAGAGCATGGCTAGGGAAAGGTTTTTGCACTTACTGATTGGCAGTTAATCAAGCTAGCAAACACATTTGTAAATGCTAGTAGAGGCATTCAGCAAACCTTTGATGCTACATACAGACTCTGAGTATTTAAACTCTGTTAGGGTGGAGTGAGGAGCCATTTGATTTTAAATTTATCCCCAAACCAGGGCCAGGGAGCACAGTTTCTGCTGCCACCATACAAGTTGCACAGGATAATAATGCCACTGAATCTGAACAATATGGATCTGTGGCTCTTTCTCTGGCTTTCTTTTGCTGCCTATGGGGCCAATGTGAAGACCTCTCTCTGTGTCATGTTGTCGGTACTGACCTATCTACATATTCCCTCGGCACCAGGATGAAGTGTACATGAAGCTATTTGCAGAAGCGTGCTACTCTGTCTTACTTGATTGTGTTTTAGGTGTCGATGCCTTTTCCAGAACCCAGGTTCTGTATTTTGTAATCAGAGGCTTTCGTATACACCTAAGAAAAACTTTGTTGCCTACAAAGAACGGAAGACATCTAAGTACAGGCACAAGATTTGGGGAATATCACTGAACAGTTCATTCATTTTAAGATGTAAATCATGTGTGCTGTGATGGAAAGCTGATGTGTTGTTTCCCTGAAAACTTAATGGAATATTGCCTTCTGGGGGCTAGTATTATTGGAAACTCATACTAATTGTTGTAAAGTTGTCAGAATTATTCCATTACTCCTGAGGCGGAAAGTAGATATTTATAGCTACAATTGCATGTACATCTGCAGCACACTTGTGTTTTTGTATCTTAGAGCTGATGACATGTGAGAGATTCATTGTCCTTTTTTCTCATTACGCTTACTGTAGATTTGAAATTGCAGAGCAGTCGGATAAGTAGTAAAGTAGGAAATTTCACAGTTCAGAAGGGTTTACACTGAAATCTGCATTGCCTTTAGAGCTAGCCATATCCATATAGATCCTTCATATTTCTTTATAAATTAGTTTTACAATGTACACATTTGTCGTCTATGCCTATTAGGAGGAGTTCTGCATATACTGCTGTAATCTGCTGTAGATTGGACGCAAGCTGTTTGGGCCATTTCCGTTTGGTGGGCCTGACAAGTAGCTATTGAGTTATCCTCCGTCTTAGACTCATCGTCACCTGCAAGTAGATGCCTGGCTTGTTGTCACCTTTAGAACTAAGCATTGATTTTCGTTATCGGTAAAGAAGTCCAAAATGCAGTCCAATGTAGTACAATAGTCTAAGCCAGACAGTGTTGACTTCTGTGCAGTTGTCCAGTCGTTTGTTGCTATTTTTTCACCTGTTTCTAAGTTTACCGTGGGAACAAAATATGACACAAGGGGTAAAAGGGTGTAGTGATTTTGCCAGCTGGATTCAAACTCATTCAGCAATAACAATTCTGTTTTACGAATTCTGAGGGACAGTCTGTAAGCCCAGTGGAGTTGCTTCTCATCTGTTAGTCTTTAAGTGCCACAAGACTCCTTGGTTTTTTTGCTTCTCTTTCTGTTATCCTGTACCTTAAAAACATGCATCAGCAGAGGATCTTAACACTTATTATAGTAGATAACATACTCTGAATTCTGTGAGATGGTGTGGAGGACAAACTCTTTTTGAATTTGCATGTTGCTTTATAACAAATAAATCAGGTTTTGTATTCAGTGGATAAACTCTGGCTCTCCTGAAGTCAATGTCAGAATTCCATTGAATTGAATAGGACCAGGATTTCACCCTTTGCTTCTGCTTGATGGTCAGTATGATCAGCTTGCTCCTATACTCATACTGTTAAGGTCAGTAGGATTTTTCCTGCAAGATGTGGAAGGATTGGGCTGCTCTTCTAACAACATTCTCTGGCACATCTTCCTTTGCTATATTTTACTCTAGAGCAGGTGTTTGGATCTCTCAAAATCTTTAACCAGTTTCCACACATTCATTGCCTTCAGCCCTTAGAGTCCTGGACCATTCTGCTCACACCATAGGGCAGAGAACTTCCTTTCTTTTCTTCCACTATAGGGAAGAGAAGTTCTCTTTTCTACAAATTAATAACCTGAAATGACTTTGTTCCTTGCCAAGGAAGCTATGGTGGCTCCTAAGTATACCACTTCCTCTACAGGTGGCCACGAGTTCTTTGATTGTTTTTAAAGACAAAGCAGAAAACCTTTAGAATAAAGGCAAAAAGAGAAGGTTACAGAAGAGCTTAACTTGAGTGCCACAAAACTCAAGAACAGAATAGGAATGAAATGAGTGTGATAATGGGAGATTCACATTAATAGTAAGTAAGTGCTAGTTGAGCAAAGGACTTGACGATGAAAACTTGTGCAAATAGATTTGAGATGAATAGAAATGGAGTTCAGTTATTTGGCATTGAAAAGCTGTTGGGGCATGTGTTTCCGGCACAAGAATGATATAACAAACAGAGTATTTACCTTAAAAACATTGTTAGCAAGTGCTAATTTTTTGCTGGGAAAGGGTGAAGTGAGTTCTGCTGACTCACGGTGGGAAGTGACTTACAGGATCTCCCAGATGTTAGGAAGGTGGGAGTATATTTTCCATTTCATTCATCTGATGAAGTGGGATTGTGTTTATGAAATCTCATGCGATAAATCAATTTGTTAGGCTTTAAAGGTGCTGCAGAACTTTCTTTGTTTTGCTGATACAGACTAACAGGGATATCCTGCTGGAATTTGTTGTGGAAGAGGAGATCAAGGGTGTGGGGTCAGTAGTCCTGAGGCAGGAAATGTGGAAGCAGTCTTGGAGTGAAGGTTTTCAGTGGACTGTGTTTCATTGTTAATTTGTTTGTCAGTAAGGTTAAACTCTAGATAGGGTATGAATTCCGATTCTTCACAGTATAACAAGCAGGGTGTCTGCTGGCACTTGTAAAGACTAACAGTTTTATAAACTTTCAAAGTGCCACCAAACTCCTTGTTTGTTTTGCTGAACTAGACTAGAATGGCTACCCATTTGGAACTCTTCACAATCTGTGGACTTTGCTTTTGCTTGTAGAAAGTCTTTTATGAATGAGGTAATCATAGCAATGTCGGGGTCCTTGATACATCTTCCTGTTCAGTCCCTTGCACTGAGGTAGGGTCTAGACCTTCCCTGACAGGTGTTTGTCTAACCTGTTTCTAAAAAACCTCCAGTACACAGCTTCCCTAAGTAATTTGTTCCTCTTCTTTAAGTATCTTACAGTTAGGAAGTTCTTCCTTTAAGTCTAACCTTGCTGTAATTCAAAGCCATTACTTTTTGTCCCATTCTCAGTCATTAAGGAGAACTGATGATCACCCTCCTCATTATAACACCTTTTTATGTATTTGAAGACCATTATCATGTTCCCACCTTTTTCTTTTCTTCAAAGTATGTTTTTCACTGTTTCCACTAGATTTTTGATCATTCTTGTTACTCTCCTATGGACTTTTCCAGTATGTCCACATCTTTCAGAAAAAAAAATGGTGCTCTGAACTGGACACACAGTACTCTGGTTCAGGCCTTATCACTGTTGAGTAGAGGGGAAGAATTACTTTTCGTGTTATGCTTACAACACTCTTGTAACTATGTCCCAGAATTATGCTCACTTTTTTTGCAACAGAATTACGTTGTTGACTGACTCATCTTTAGTTTGTGATCCTGTATAACCCCAGATCTGTGTCTCTTAACTCCTTCCTAGGCAAGCATTTCCTATTATTGTATATATGCGATTGATTTATTCCTTCCTAAGTATAGTCCTTTCCATTTGTCCTTATTCAGTTTGTGTGTAAGGACCTATATGTCCTCTGGAATGTGAGGCAATGACATTTCCTTTCGTTACAGGTGAAGAAACAGGCCTCTTCTTTACAGGTGACTGGCTGGTTTTTGGAATTAATGTGAAATACTGTATGTTGTTTTGCAGTAACTTATGTTTTTCTCTACAATGCTTTCTAATGTGGTCAATAAAATGTGCCACCACAGTGGTTCTGACAAGTTTGATCGCTTCCTTTCATTCACTGAGTCTGGTGATTGGGAAAGCAGACACGTTAGATTCCCCCTGGGAGCATTTGCCAGGGAAGCTGCTTCTTTCTTAAAACATGGCTTTTAATTAAGCCTGTCTTCTGCCAGCAAAGATTAAAGAAGCAAAAATATAACTTGAGGGACAGCTCCCTTGTTGTTAAAAATCAGTGCATTTCCATAATGGAGTTATGTCTATGGCAAATAAAAATCTGTCCCTGTATGATTTTATAAGCACCAAGTATTTAATGGTAGGTCAGTGGGGCTGCACTCCTGAGGGTTTCAGGAACCAGGCCCTTATGGAACTTTGTAACCTTTGATCTAAGATGGAAATCTTTAAATTGGGGGTTGGACTAGATGACCTATGAGGTCCCTTCCAACCCTATGATTCCATGATTCTAAATTCTAATAGCAGCAGCAACCTATTGGCTACATTACTTATCCAGGCTGTTCTGCCACCAGTGTCCCAAAAAAAAAAAAGCCTTCCTGTTGGAGGAGATTTCAAGATACATCACAGTTAAACTCTAATTACTTGCTTAGGGACTAAAGGAAAAGGGTTATTCAGCTTCTTTTATCTACCCAGAGAGATGTTTTTCTTCCTTTTCAAAAGGTGCTTTTCAGAGGTAGCTTATAATTGGAAGCTTAAGTCCTCTATATTGAAGAGGAGAAAGCTAGATCAGATTCACAATAGCTCAAAATGTCATAGCTCAGAGTCTGACATTTTCCTCTTGGATATAATATGCGCCTTGAACTCTGGCGTGCGTAAGAACCTTCATTCTGATGCAATTTCTCATGCACAGTTTGTGGCAAATGATATTTCTGCGTTGTCTCGTCTGGTGTCAGCTATAAAGAAAGAGACTGATCCTGTAAGATGCCAACCATCCGTTCCTCAATCGTGTAACGTGGTGAGGTCTCTGAAATCCTGCTGACTCCCACATTCTTCAGAGCTGTACAGGCTCACATGCCATAGTTCCTGAGCTAGAAACAGGAGACTGACTGGCCACGGTAAATCAAATAAAGAGAAAACATGGAAAGTGCCAATGTGTAAAGTATGTTTTCTAAGTGCATCAACCATCAACAGTATCTCAGGTCACACAGATAAAATAAGTAGTAGTCTGATAAATGGGGAACTAACAACCACTACTGACATAGAGAATTAAATTGTGGGTTTGAAGTTCAGGCATTAGCCAATTTGATTTCGACAAGATTTTCATCAAAAGTCAATGATGGTTAGGCACCTAACCTGCTTAGGTGCTTTTGAAAATCTGTTGAGTACTTATTTGCCTCTTGACACCTAAATATCCCTTAATTTACCACCAAAAAAAAAAAAAGTTCTGTTGAGTTATTCCAGGCCATAATATTCATTTATGTAATATCTGATTGAAATATATTGTATTTTATTTGCACTTTGGAAATACGACACAGATTCAGTCTTGCCATTAAAATCAATGGCAAAAACTCCTATTGGCTTTAGCAATAACAAGAATCTAAGAATATGTTCAGTATTTTGCTTGCATTTTATTCTTCAGTTGGCCAGTCTGACTGCATGTGTTGACAAGCAGATATATTGGATTAATAATGCGTGTTTCTCTCAGTGTGCTATAATACATTTTAGGTATGAAAGGCAAGACAGAAAGGAAAATCCTTCTTAAAAAAACAAAAAATCAATTTTTTAGAGCAAATTAATTGGAGAAGATCCCATGTCCCAAAAGCTATAGCCAGAGGGAGCTTTGGAGGAAAACTTTCCTTCAGGATGATCTGAATCTTTTTAACGATGAAAGAAGTTTACAAGAAATTCTCTCATAGGAAGTTAGTCTCCAATATCTGCGTCAGGACATTGTGTGCTTATCTACAAAAAGCTTGTGAAAATTAATTATGTTTTAAACACGTTCCAGACGTAGAACTACTGTTTTTTGTTTTGTTTTTTTTCCCCCAAAACACAGCCACTCTTCTCTGCAAATCAGATCCACTTGTTAGATCAAAATGGCATCAGGCATGCCCATAAATTTTCTCACACAATTATTTTATCTGGTTTCTCCTTTATGCCAGCAAATGTCCCTTTAAATATCATGTCCTTAATCTCTGTCACTCCATGAATACCTCCTCCTGCGTTTTCAGTGCAATCTCCTTATTTGACTTCTTATATTACTATTTGTTTAACATTTGAATTGTGGTATGTCCTGGAGGCCAGTCAGATCAGGCCCTGTTGTGTTAGACACTGTAGGGTCACATCAAAAATGACAATCTTGCCCCAAACTGCTTGCAGTCTGGTGTTCTGTTTGTATTGTAAGATTTATTTCATTTGTTGTATTTTCAGCTTTATAAATAAAATTGTTACTAATAATAGAAAACTATGAAAATACTATCGTTTTATTGTACTTAATGTTGTAATAGCAGTTTTTCATTGAATCTTATTGGTCTTAAGTACTGGTTGTTCAGTGTGCAATATACTAATATCAGGCTAATTTTTAAAGCTGTTTTTTCCATAGCTATATGCCTCATTTTGTTAGCCTTTAAAAGTGCTACAGGACTCCTTGTTTCTTTTGCTGAACTAGACTGCGAACTCTTCGGCGTTTGCTCAAAAGGGACCAGTACGATCATCTAGTCTGACCTCCTGCACAATTTAGACCACAATTCAACCTCACCTACTGTCTCTATCAATAGGCTTCTACCCTATGACTGAGTTATTAAAGTCCTCAGACCATGATTTAAAGTCTTTAAGATACACTGTATCTCTACTGAAAATGGAGCTTTCCAATCAGGAAATGTGAACATAGGGGCCTGCACTTTAAAAAATGGTTTGCCTTGTGCCTTTCTTAGTCCATATTTGCCTCCTGCAGCAATCTCCACTTTCACATATGCTAACTTCATCTACAAGAAACTCTACCTTTGCCTTATTTAGTCAAGGTCACACCAGCAGAGAGAGGTAAAACAAACTGTGGGACACCTATCTTCCCCCAAATGACTATTAGAGTCCACCTTAAACTAAAATAAGACTTTCCCTTCTCTTTCATTGAGTTGTGTTGTGACCATCATGCTACCTGGAACATTAACAGAGGGCACCTGCCTCTACTTGGCAAAGCATTTAAAACATCCTTTATTGTTAACTCTTAGTACGAACACATTGATGTTGTTCTTGTCTTTTTCATCTACACTGCCTGCAAGATTAATGGAAGCAAGTAATTTCTGTGGTTTCAAAGAAAATACTTCGCATTATTGCCCATGATAATGCAGTTCTCCAAACCATTTGTTCTATGAGTGCACATCTACATGCAAATGCCAGCATATAAGCATGACCTCATGCTTGCCCAAATTCTGGTATTCAGGTCATTCATGTGTGATGGTAGAAATCAGAGGTCACACCTGCCACTTATTTTTATGCAATGTAATTGAGCATTTCCACCTGTTAGTGTAAATGCACCTTCCCACTCCTTAAGCTCTATCACCCTCATTTAACCCTTTGGAGACTAAATTTGTCTGTTTATAGAGAGATGCTATACAAAGAAAAGCCACGCTAAGGTTAGCATAGCAACCATTTACAGATCACAAAATCTCAACCTTATCTCCACCCTCTTTGTACATGCTTGAAAATCCTATTGCTCTGTGTTGTCTTTGTAGTTAGTGCAATCATTAGAAGTGAGAATTTGGTGAGATCTTTCAATGTTTGAAGGCACTTTTACAAGTGTATTTATGAGAGAGATGTAGGGAGAAAATTTCCATAACATGTGCCACAATTAAAGAATCTTTTTCTTTTCATGCAGTATGAACCAAGAGGACCAGGCAGGCCATTGTACCAAAGAAGAATTTCATCTAGTTCAGCCCAGGCTTGTTCTGAAGATTTTAATACTTCTCAAGACAGCCTGGGTCAGTGTAAAGAGCTTCAGGATCACAATAACCAGTCTTCTTTCAACTATTCGTCTCCTGAGCTGTGGGTAAACTCCACCTCATCTGCCCCCTATCAGAACATTCCATGCAATGGATCCAACAGAGCCGTACCACCCAGAGAACTGTTAGGTAAGTAGCCATTGTTTTTTTCTAAATCCCTCCACTTGCCTATTGGGGTGAACTGTTTGGGATGATGTGACAAATTCAAGGAGGCTGGGCTGTTCTTTACAGCTTATGAGTATATTATCTCCCCAAACCTTGAAGCTAACTTCGGCAAAACGTTTCTGAAATGTTCGTTACTTTTGGTAATTAATCTTTACATAAAAATTCTGTTTTCATATGGTGTTACTTCAGACAGTTAACCATTTGGTCTGCTCCACGTGACTGACAAGTGAATGCTGGTGGAGCATTTCCTTCAATTAGTTAAACTTTCACGTAGTGAACTTAGAGCAGAGTGGAGTTAAGTTCAGACATTCTGCTCCATTGGGTTCAAGTTGAGTCAGTCAAGTGTGTGCTTAGGAGGATCTGCAGAGTAAAGGATTGGTGTGAGATATCACCTCAAAAGCGTCTCCTCAAAGCACTGGTTCCTGTCACTGCCACAATCTTAGATTTTGGTGATTATCTTTATAAATTGAGTTTGGGATCTTAGTGCCCATCGTAGTGAATTCCTGTGCTTAAAGGCCTTAGAAGCCAACTGACAGACAGACGTGCATACATCACAGAAGAATCACATTAAAACTGGCTTCCTTGCTGGCAGTCTTTGCGGAGGTGGATTTAAGATGGGCACAGAACTAGTTTTTCACTTCTGGAGTGTTCATGTATTGGAAATAACGAGTTTGCTCATGTGACATGTTTTCTCCACACTTAATTTGTTTTTTATGTGAAATAAATTTTATTTTACTCATTGCCTCATGAGAGAGATCTGTTCTTGCTTACTTCTTTTTGCGTAATCCTGCACTGGTGTGTTTATATTCTCAAGTACTGAAATGAACATTTGATTTTTAAAGACGGAAACCATTACTAATACACCCACTGCCCATCACCTGCATTGGTTTTGATTTCATTTGAACTATTATCCTCCAAATAAAAGACTGAGTTTTCTTACCTCCTTTTAAACAGCATTAGAATTCCCCAGCTAAAACTAAGGTACTTCATTAAGCTTCAGAAAATTCATTTGAAAGCCATTTCAATATGGGGTAAGAATATATCAATTAGCAAGCATGCATTCAGTCTAAAACCTGAATAATTAGCTGGGTTGCATTCAGAAGGCTGAGTTTCAGTTTGTGAATGAATTAGGTACAGTGCTGTCAGTTTTAATTTTAGGCTGTTTGAGCTATGAAACAAGAAGAAAAATGAAACATGCTTTCCACCCTAAGTGATCTGTTTTATTGGATTGAATTAAAATAGGTCCCAAAGTGAAGTGTCCTTTGACTAAAGGGTCACCTAGTCCAACTTGTGCATTATGGCAGGATCTGTTTCATTAAGTGTGATAGAAGATGGTTGTCTAGTTCAGCACTGAACATCCCTCATGCTGATTTCACAGCCTGTCCTTCCTTAGCAGCTGATTGTTGTCTTGCGTATCTGTTCTTATGAAAGTTTTTCCTAATCAATAAGCCAGGCATTCTCTCTACCTTATAGGGTAACATTATTGGGTGTAATGCAAAATGTGTCATATGGTACACAAAGAAATGCAGTCTCTCTTTGTAAGTAAGAGCCAGGGCATTTTGACCTTAAGTCAGTAAACTTAATTCTGAGTTATGATGTTATGTTTTCTTGATGAATCCATGAACACTGCACATTGAGGCCATAGCTTCTACTTCAAGTTCCAAAGGAGTAGCCATGTTGGTCTAGTTCAGCAAAACAAACAAGGAGTCCTGTGGCCCTTTTAAAGACTAACAAATTTATTTATCACATGAGCTTTCATGGGAGAAAATCCCACTTTGTCAGATGCTTTTAAGATAGTGGGAATTTACACTTCCCTGCATTTATTTTCCTCCCATTCTGTAAGTCATAGGATCAGGTCAGCCTGTTGCAGCATATCTAAGTAGTTGTTCAGATTCAGACACTGGGGAACAGCATATAGAGGAAGATAAGGTCAAATCACCTTTTGTAATGAGGAGAAAATCTGTAGGGAATTCTGTAAATTCCTTATCTTCAGAGTGTCTGCCGAAGTGGGATTTTCTCCCATGAAAGCTTGTGCAATAAATAAATTTATTTGTCTTTAAAAGTGCCACAGAACAGCTTGCTTCTTCATGGATTGTATCAGATACCTCTGGGTGACAACTTACAGAGCACACGCTAGATCTGTGTACAGTGACATCAGGAAATTGATTTCCTTTTGACTGACGATAAAAGCACTGCTATATAGGTCCCTAAACCATGTCACTTGCACTATATTCTGTATCCCTTAGAGAGGAACTATTGCAAATGTGATTTTGATAGAAAGCAAGCTCTTGCACCACTTAGTTAATAAAATTCTTTGTAATTCACATAATTTTATTATTATCTTATTTTAATCTACTGTTATGCATAATTTTAATTCACACCAAATGCATAAGGAGTGCCATACATCAAATCGGATCTGCCTAGTCACATAATAGTTAGCACAGTAGTTTTAAAGAGATTTATTGCTATGAAAATATCTTATTTGTACAGTATTCATCACAGCAAATGGATTCTAGACCATCTTACAATTTTGGAAAATGGTGATAGACAATCTGTTTAGGAATTCTCCGGGGAAAGGCAGACACTGTTCCGTATTGTATAGCATCACCCTGTGACTTGTGGTGTGTTGAGTAGGAAGAGTATCCATGTAAATATAATATGGAAGGAAAGTAATTTCCACTGCTTGATTGTCCTCTGAAAGGGGCGAAATTTCTTTTACAAATGCCCGGACTCATAAAACAGAAAATATCCTGAGTCCCGATATAAGTATCACCTAAAATAGATAACAGTATTAAGGCCAAAGAGATTTAATAAGAGATTATAGTCATCAAAAACTGGAAAGATTAAAGATGAGGTGCAGTTTTTTGATGAGCATAGGCTCTTAATGAATCATTATGGCCTTTAGTTGGGTGGTCTTCATTGCTCACCTTGTTCCAATAGCACATTGTTGCCTCTGCTTCTCGCTTTTAATTTCAATACCAATATCAATTTCAATGGGACATCAAGACTTCAAAGAGAAACAGCTGAAATCGAACTAATATGCAAATTAGATTGTGTGAAAGCAGGACTTAATCGTGACTATGGATTCTTTTCACATTATAACAGGTAATTTGACTTTACCCTCCCTCTGTGTTCTGTTTCCTAGAGTTTGAATCCTTACAAATACTCTGATTTGCTGTTGCATTATTCCCATGTCGTATAGTCCCCTGCATTTATTTTCATCCCATTCTGTAAGTTCCCCCTCTTCAAAGCATCTGATGAAGTGGGACTTTCTCCCATGAAAACTCATGCGAAAAATAAATCTTAGGCTTTAAGTGCCGCAAGACTCCTTGGTTTTTTTGCTTTACTAGACGGACACGGCTGCCCCTTCGGAACTTCACTTTCAATAGCATTCTAAGTGCTTTACTGGATGTGTGGCAGTTCAGTCTGATAGCCAATCACATGAGTGATGAAACATTTGTGAACGAAATTCAGGATCTTTTATATTCCTTGTTAGATGACTCATTCAACAATACAGCAAATGAGGTAACCCTTTCCTTTTTTAAAAAAGGAACCTCCATTATGTAGCCTGTCTGAGTTTTTAAAGGAATGATTTGATTTACCATACCTTGGCATAACAAAATACTGTATCATTGTAGAACATACCCAACTTTGAAATATATAATGTAAATATATCTTGCTGTAAAGTGTTTCTGACCTATTGTGCTAAGACTATCTTATCCATTTTTAGTATCTTTGTTTTTAAGATAAGAGGTAGCTAATAGTCATGAACAATTTTTCAAAAATGGGAGAAAAAAGGGGACCCACATTTCTGAGGCATCATTAAATTACACCGTTAGGTGCTGTCCTGTAAATACTTATGCAAAGGTAAAATATGTGAATATTAATAAATCATAGCATTTGTGTTACCATAGTTCTCATGGTCCAGTTCATGGACCAGAACCCCCCTGGGCCAAGCACTATGATCACTCACATGTTCAAAACTGTGAGTAATATGTGACTGTTTGCAGGACACTAGGCTTCAGGAAATATTCTTTAGGTTCTGTCTGAATTTTTTAAAATTGCAATGTCTTTTTTATTTTTTGTTTTGTAAAATGTTGCGTTAAAAAAAAGGAAGACAAGACAGGAAGTGGATGCCTTAATTTTAAATTCTATCTTCAGTTACACCTTGTAATGCTGCAGTAAGACCGTGAAAAAAAAAATGCAGCAAGAGTCCTATGGCACCTTATAGGCTAACAGATTTCTTTGGTCATAAGTTTTCATGGGCTCCAGCCCACTTACTCAGATGCATGAAGTGGAAACTACAATTGAGTGGTATATATACACATGCTAGGGTGGAGTAAGGCAAGTGTTAGCAAAGTCAGTTCAAAGCAGATGGGGCCATTCACACCAGTTGATCAAAGGGAGAGAATGTGTGAACAGAAGACTACTGTTTTACTCAAGGTAGAAGTCAATCCATAGTTTTATGTTCCTGTACAGAGGGTTTGTAAAGCTGCAACTGAAAGATTATAGATCGATTACATGAAAGGGTTTCCAAAAATGAGGGAACAGAAATTTGTGATTAGTCCCTGGCATGTTCCAATGTGAAACTGACACAATTACACTGAAGACGTGTGACATGCTGGAATAGAGAAGAGGTCGTCTGACCTCACAGGACATCTGTAAGAAAACACCGAAGTAATGTTCTTTCCAGGCTCAATCGTGCAGTGTACTTTGCACTCTGACCTTGATCCAGTAAGGCACTTAAGCATCTGCATGACATAAACATGCAAGTTCGAACTGGAGACAGAAGAATTGGCAGTTTTGCAGCATGGAACCATTATTGAAATCAGATTAGTTCATTGTAAATCAGTGCCAAGATAGGTACTATAATGTCATTTTTATCTGGTTTTCCAACTAGCAGCACATTTTCATTATTCACATTCATATTGAAGTTGTTTTTTTTTTTTTTTTAATTCAGGTATGTAATCTGCAGGGTCTAAATCCTTGAATACCCACTCAATCCTTACTCCCAATGGGATTAATCCGTCTGTCTTCTATAGATGTGGATTTAGTGAGGCTTGCTTGGGTTTAGTAACAACAAACAACAAGGAGTTGTGTGGCACTTTAAGACTAACAGATTTATTTTCTGTATGAGCTTTTGTGGAAGAAGACCCCACTTCCTCAGGTGTGGGATCTTCTCCCATGATAGCTCATACAAAAAATAAATCTGTTAGTCTTAAAGTGCCACACAACTCCTTGTTGGTTTTTTACTGGACTAGACTAACATGGCTATCGCTTTTGAAATTGCTTGGGTTTATTTGCCTTATACAAAAGAGAGGACTAAGGAAAAAAAATGATCCAAAACTAGAATCATTTGAAAAAAGGCCCTGAAGAAATCTAATATTAATCTCAAACCTCTTGTTGTTTTAACTTAATATTGAGGTTCTGCAGTATCTGGGGATCAGTTTGTCATTGTGTTCATACAACACGCATCAGGTGGATTTCACTTGTGAAGATTATTTACTTAAACCGGCTTTATTTGTTCTGTTTCTAGCCCCACCGAAGACAGTCAAACCCCCAGAGGATCACCTGAAAGCAGAAAACATCCAGCTGTCTAATTCCTTCAACTACAACGTGCTGCAGCATCTTGGCCAGTTCCCACCCCTCATGCCCAACAAGCAGATTGTCGAATCAAACAGCAACAGCCAGCAGAATGCGGGTGTGAACAAGCCTGCCATGTCGTACGCAAGTGCTCTGCGGGCGCCGCCAAAGCCCAAACCCCCTCCTGAGCAGGCAAAAAAGAATAGTGACCCTTTGTCTTTGTTTCAGGAACTTAGCCTAGGTAGCTCATCAGGTAGCAATGGCTTTTACTCCTATTTTAAATAATCAGATTATTTTTTTTAGAGAGAATTTAATTTCTATTTGTGTCAGTAGATCTATGATAGTTGGGGCTTCACCTGTATTTGCAACTATTCCCTTTGTTTATATTAGTAAATATATCCTTACTTAATTGCTTTGCTGCTAGACTGGCAACTAATTTTTAATTATATTCCATTCTTTTGCATTTTTTTGATGTCGGTCAGAATTTTGAAAGCTTTTATGTAGAACACACACACATTACTTTTTAATTTGTGTAATGTTACCAATGTGTTGCATTAAAGCTAGCAGCTAAGGGGTTAACTGTGCAACTTTAAAAAAAAATAAAAAAAAAGTTTGTCTAAATTGTATTTAAAAAGAAATTGTAAGTAGCAATTACATTTATTCAATAACATTAGTATACTGTGCTGGGTTTCTGTACCAGAAATGGCCAGTTAATGTACAAATGTATGTTATTTCTGCTTAAATTCATTTAATTTTTTTTTAAAATAAAGGTGCAGCATCTTCTAAATACTTTCAGTTTTATCAGCTTTTTTGTGAAGGGATGCTGCATTCTGAAACTTTTCTAGTTTTAGATTCTGTATGATGTGATATTGTATTCTCCATCCACTGTAGGGTAAAGGCATTCTTTGCAGACACATGCCATTGTTTGGAAACATTCAGATAAAAAGCATTGGTATACTTAAAAAAAAAAATGCTCTATGTTTTATTTTTGGACAAGCTACTAATTTAAGCTTGTTTGAAAGGTTAATTTGATAAATTTTTTTAAATGAATCATGAAGCTGAAAATAAATTTTTAGGTATGTTGGTGCTTAGTAGATTTAATAACTATTTTAAAAAAATGTGTGAATTTAGTAAAATACTTGGTTTTTGGGTTTTATTTTTCCCCCCCCACTATGCATGTGTAAATGTTTGTAATCTGGCTCTTCCCTCCCCCTTTCTCCAGTGGTATAAAGATAAAGAATTGTACCGCTTTAAAATTTTTTGTTTTGTTTCTTTTTTTGTTTGTTCGTTTTTTGTTTTGTTTTGTTTTTGTTTTTTTGCTATGTTTTGTTCTGTTTTTCTGGGTTTTTTTTTTTTTTTTCCTTCTGGTAAAACTTTTTGGTACATTATTTGATGTTTACATTAAAATGTGACATTATAAAAAGAAATTCAGATATTTTGCTAACTGTTTTGTTTGAGGAACATCATTAAAGAAGAGATTTAATGTTTGTCAAAGCTGTATCCAAATTTATCTAAATCTTCTTTGGGACAGAAATGATTTTCAACTTGTTTACTTATGTGAGTTCTGATCAAGATCTCCACAAAGTCCTCAGGACAACATATGGAAAGTGATTTCTTCAGTGTATGTAAAAATGAAAGTGAAATTTGTCGACAAAATCTCTAAGGATAAAATTTATTCTTTAGGAAATCTGGGCTTGGCCATTGTTTGGAATTTTGAAATTGAGGAGAAGGGCCAGCGCTAGATGTTAAGCAGCCCCTGCATTGCAGGCGGGCACCAGCATTTGAGGGGCGCCAAAAGGGGACAGCACCATGGCATTCCCCTGATGATGTCACTTGTCTGCGCTGGCGGCATTCTGCTGCAGGGGGGGGGCACAATCCCCAGTGCCAGCCCTGTTAAGGAGCTATGTCCATAGCTTCTTCAGAGCTAGTATTCCTTCTTTTACACTTCAAGAGATCTCTTTAAACCTGGGATATAATTGATTTTTCATAACACTGGGACTGATTTGTTTACAGTGTACTGGAGGAAGACTGTAAGAGTTACAATTTCAGAGTGGGGGGGGTGGGATTAACTTCTTGATTCTCTCTGGAATTGCACATCTTCTCTCCCACCCGCTACTGGAGAAACATTAAAGGTAGTTCCAGACTTTTATAGATGTCAGTGAGAGTCGATGCTAATGAGCAGTGCGTGCTGCTATATTCAGTCAGATATTTGTTCTGGTTACAATAAATTTATTTGTGTTTGACTTTACATAAAAAGACTCATTTAAATTTAATAGAAATCAGAGGTGTGAGTGGCTGCTGTAAATTTTTTTGCTGAATTCATGTTTCACAAGCTTGAGTTATGCAAGTTTTTCTTTCTTTGAAGAAAAGCAGGTATTCAGCTAGTTCATCTGTCTCTTGCTACGTAAAAGGAAAAAAAAATATTAGTGAATGGGTGGAAAGCCCCTGGTCAAATACTGCTTAGCAATGTGACATGTAGCACCAAATCAAAATAAGTTGGGGCCAAATTCTGTTTTCTTAAGCAAGACTCTCGTTGATTTCAGTGAGCATGTGCTCAGTTTAGGACTTCAGAAATAGATAAGTTTATGGGAATTTACAAGGGTCAGATCCTGGGCTTGTCGGAAATTATCATAGACCTATGTATTTCAATGGAGCTATGCCAACTTACAGTATCCGAACAGAAGGCCAACAAAATCTGGGAGCAAATCTGTACCCTTGAATGTTACAGTCTGTGGAGAGTTCTTGGTGACATGCATGATGAGACTGTGGCAAAAAGTTAGATGAGGTTCAAAGCCACTTTACTTTGCAAGGCTGGCACTGTCATTTCAGGAGTTTCAGAGTTGCTCGTTTATGTGGTGCAGTCTTTTGATTTTGTTGACCATATTTGACTATTGAACTAATAAACATCACTTCTTTATTTACAACTATCTGTTAAATAGTTACGGAGAAAGTGTTTGCATCCTACCACCTTTTATTAAAACTGTCGTCTGCCGATGTTCTCACCGCAGTAGCAGCATTACACATGTGGTGGCGTTGTCATTCTAACTTCATGTCTTAAACTATAACTGTCTCTTAAAAATTACTATTTTATATTGTTTAGGTTACATTTTCCGTGGTTTCTGGAAATCCAGGATCAAGGACTTTTGGATAACTTACAAGAATCAACGTTGTCATTTGTGAGCTTTTAGGGTGAACGAGATGTTCCTCACCGCGTAAGAAATTTTTCAGGTGCTTTTTCACAAAAAAGAGTTTAGTGTAAAAAATGTCACATGTGGCTTGCACTGTCCTGAGTGTGGCCGCCCACTTTTATGCCTAATTTCATCAAATCCCACAGAATTATAGCTAGTTGAATATAGTCTACTGAGTGGAGCTTGTTTGAGGGGGGAAAAAGAGAAGTGGGGGGAAGTTTTTTGCATTTTCATGAACTTGCTCTTTGGAATTTAAAAATTCAGGGAGAAACTCAACACCTCTGACACCAAACATGACTTGTGTTATGCTGTGTGGAGTAGCTTATGACCAGGCGAGCCAAGTGCTGCAACACAGCCACATGCATCACAGTACCTGTGGCAGATGGGCCCTTGGACACGTGGCCAAAACTTATAAGTAAAGCATCTTTGCAGAACTTTTCAAGGCCTTTTGTGGCCAGACCCTCCTGTGGCAGTGATTTACTCATTGTGATTCATCTTTAACTTTTAAAACCTCCCTGATCAATCAATCAAATCATAGGGCTGGAAGGGACCTCATGAGATCATCGAGTCCAACCCCCTGGGAATTGAACCCAGGCCCTTCTGCATGTTAAGCAGAGGTGTTAGCCACTACACTAACCTCTCTTTGTCCAATTTAAATTTTTAACAGCATCAGGGTATGATCTAAATCCAGCTGACCTGTGGAACATCAATCGTGCCAAGATTGTGTCAACTGCCACGCTGTCTGGATCATATGTGCCATTCTCATGGGGGGGAGACAACGCACGGATTGGTTGTTCTATAATTAGATTTCACCAATTCAGTGAGAAGGGTGAACTCCCAAAGCACTATATCAGTCTTACTATGGAGTCACAGGCTCTGTGGGCTTTCCAATCTATCTTGCCACCCAAGCAAGCTGCATTATGTGATAGACGGTCGCTTACACCAACAATCGCATGAAAATTCAGCTTACTTCCAGTCCCAGGAGACCAGACTTCCTCCAGGTCAATCGGTAACATACTTTACTTTAGGAATGGCCACAAGCATTGTTGTTAGATCTCACGCTAAGGTTTTATTAATTATGGAGAAGAAATGAGAGCGTTATTTACAATTTAAAGTAGGCTCCACAAAAAAAGTCAGTCTGTGGTTCTAAAAGGTGGCAGAATTGTAGTAATCTACAGGTTGCTCATGGGTGTATCTGCTTTGGTTTTGTAACTGCAGACCTGTGTGGCTAAACAGCAGAACAGATGAAGCATTTGCTTGTCGGCTATCTTCTTCCTGAATTCAAGCCGATGGGAGGAGCCCTTTTGCTTGTAGCCTTTTCATGGGTGTGTAGGAGCAATTAGCAAAGGTACTGTATTTTGTTGTCTCTCACTGGCCCACTTAGTTTTGATAGTCCTTTCTGATGGGCAGGAGGTAATACCTTTCACAGGGATTTAGCATTTTGCGCTATGTAAAGTTTTCTCTTGTTTGGTGAGTCGCATGGCTCAGAGTAAGTATTTGCACTAGAGTGGTAAACTGTGTCCATATTACCTTATGGTGTGAGATGCCAACATTATAGGTAGGATTAATAACTGTAGTAATTTACAGACATTTCAGAATTATAATAATGTGCTTAGTTGTTATAATACCCACCTTAACTATACTAATAGTAGGTGAACTCAACTAGTTTCCAGCAATAAATTTGTCAGTGTTTGGTGAACGTCTAATGCCTTGGCAAGAGCTGGCACCACACCAGCCAAGCATCACACCCAATACATCCCTTTCCTCAAGCCTTGAAAAGCTGAAACGTTCAGGTATTTGACTGTGGGCCCATCTCATGTAAATTGCTGTAGTTTAGTTGAAGTCAATGAGCTTTGATGTTTCCACCAGCTATAGATCTGGCCCCTTTACCCTTTTTTTCTGGCCCCTTGATATCTAAATTATCAACTTTAATGATTTGTGCACCTTTTTTGGGGAAAGACTCCCAGTGAAGTCCATGGGCGTTTTGCCAGGATGAGGACAACAGGCTCTAAACTAATACACTCTGGTTTAATAGAAAGGGAAGGTTCTGGCTGGGTTTCTTTTAATTCATTCCACATTTTTATTAGCTAAATATCCTACTCTCGTGGGAATTCGTCTTTTTGCTGCATTAGGAGCTAGTTGCACACAGTGGAACTGAAAAAGAATTTCAAAGTAAATTATTGGAACTAAGAAAAAAGAATTTCAGTTACTGTTTAAAAGTAAGAGCTGCTGCTCATTAAAAAGACATTATCCAGCAGTGGAGTTGGTAGATTTTTTTTCTGTATTTTAAGGATTCATTTTGCTGGGAGCTACAAGCCTTTATTTGTTCTTATTACATGTTAGAGAGCAGGATCTCCAACTGTTTTTTTTTTTTTTTTTTTTTTTTTTCTCATCTAGCATGCATGTCCAAATCACTGGAGGCCAGTTTGGCTAGACAGAGCCCACAAGTTCAAACTACTTTCTGAACTTGCGAAACTCTCTCTGTCCTTTGCCATTTGCTTCAGCATGATTTTGTAAGAGACATTAAATGCACCCCCAAAACATTGATTATGGATGTATTTTCTCCTGATAAAGTGGTAGCAATGCAGAACCTGAAAGTGGACCTGAATGCACAGGTGCTCTTCTGCATGTTCTTCTGAGGTAGCCTTTCAACAGCCCCTGCAGGAATTAGGAGTCTTCAGTCCCATTTTCAAAAGTACCCAAATCATATTGATTTTCAAAATGGCACTTAGATTTCTAAGCCACTTAGGAACCTCTGAAAATTTTACCCCAGTCTTCACATGAGATCAGTTTGTTTATAGGTCTACAGTCAGGAGTTCACACTTTCAAAGGCAGTCAGAATTTTGTCTTTAACGTCAAATGATGCATGATTTTACCCATCATTTTTATATTCTACCACTAGCATATTTAAAACAGCTAATTATGTCTAGGGTGCAAAGATGTTTTTCAGAAAACACAGCAAACAAGCAGGCCTCTGTGCTCTGAAATCTGACTTCAAGCTGGTCAAGAGAAAATTGCTCCACGTTAGTAGGGGGCCCTAGCGCAGCTGATTAGAAGAACACTGCTCTTTTAACTTTCTGATTATATTGATGTTCTAAAAATCAATAAAAACAAGTAGATTGTGGCTTGTTTTCTAGTTAAAAGAATTCTAGTGCTGTATATTAATGATAAAAGATCTTCCTCAAGCCAAGCTGGTCCAAACAGTCATCTTATAGAAAGTAGTATCTCAAAACCAGTTTGTGGTTTTGAATGCCTCAGTTTTTCAATGACCACCTTGAGAAGCTTGTTTTTCAGAGGGTGAGTGCTCAGCTCTTTCTGAATATTAGGTCCCTTTAAGGTATTTCAGTCTGGGTACCCCAAACCACTCACCACTGTATAAGGCAGCGGTTTTCAAACTTGTGGGAAGGAGGACCCAGTACTGGGTCAGAGACCCTCAGGCACAGGGTCGTGGCACCTGCTGCTGTTGCCACCAAAAAAATGAAATGCATTGCTCAAAAATGTAATTGTTGGATTGTGGGCATAAATGATTTTTTTTTCCACTGGGTCCTGAGGGAAAAAAGTTTCAAAATCACTGATGTAAGGCAATAACCATCTCAGATTTATCAGTATTTTTGTCCTCCATGGCTGCTCCTTTACTCTATATTTGGTTTTATTTTTTCCCTTCCTCCTCTACCCTATTTTTATATTTTATACTAAGCGAAAAACACATCCGTAACACTTGAGTTGAATTGTCAGTGATGAGGTCTGAGACACATAATTGTCCATCCTTAGTTCAAACCAATGCCTCTGTAGAATGCATCGGCTGACCTTTCAATAATTCTGATAGACCCTGACCCTTCATAGGGTCAGTTAACTTTTGCATTTGCTCGCATATTATTGTGGTTTGTTACTAGGCTGCATCAGGAAACAGTGAAGAGCAAGCTAAAGTTTTGTTTCCTAATCGATCTGTGCTTTGTCTTTATTTCCTTTTATAAAACTGATGCATCATTCCAGAGTAACTTTACACTCCTCAGCACCCCCCAGCATAGTTTTACCTTGCAGTCTCACATCACAAGTCACAGGTGCACGCTATGGGAACAGATGAAAATGTGATTATGAAGGTGTGATGATGGTACTGAACTTGTCATATATTAAGCACAAGGTGCATTTGTTACATGATGAGGAAGTATTACTCAGTGGCTGTTACATGGTGAGGAAGTATTTTAGGTGGTCCTGTATTGCGGCTGTAATTGAAAAGTTAGCATGTTTATCCAGGTGAGGGTTTGCTGGCAGGTCCAGCTCTGGGTCTGATGGAGATTGAGTAGGTGAGCCCCTAAAGATAGGCCCATGAATGTGAAATCTTTATAAGAGGATATAAGGTCGTCAAAGAAGATGGTGAATAAAGTAGATGAGCCTGATGTATCTCCCATTCACGTTCATGGAAAGAATGGGTGTGGATTGTGAAAGGACCCTTTAAAATTGTTCTTGTTTGAATCATCCTCAGAAATGAATAGTCCTGTTAATGTTACTGTGTGTCTTGCAGGTGTTAGCCTCTGGTACAGAATCTTGACTTCCACCTTGTATATACTGTATCTACCCAGGTAGAGAGGAGTGGGGTTATCAAAATACCCATTTTCTAATGAGTTTAGGGGAGGATTTTATGGTTCTGAATCCCTTAGAGACTGCTTAAGTCCCAATGAAAGACAGGGGCCTTAGAAAATCTGCTTAATTTGTAAACTCTATGCCAAGATGATAACCTTGCTGGGACTTCAGGAGCACATGCTTAGAGATGGCAATTAGAGAAAACAAGTCAAGTCTGAAGATACCAAATCTAAGGAACACCTTTTTTAAGTGGGTATAAACTGATGCAGGAAGCCTTGTTTAGCGTCTGTGGGATATAATTTACTAAGACTATGTCTACATTAGCAAATTAAGGCTCCTTAATTTGAACTAATTCAAACTGATTTGAACCCTGTGTACACGAGGCTTTGCCTAGGCAAAGCTTAGTTCAAACTGTTTAGTTCAAAATAATTCGCATATTTAGTTCGAACTAGCACAATGTAGACATGCTAGTTCAAACTAAAGTTTGAATTAGCAGTTAGTTTGAACTAAGTGTGTTTTTTAGTTCAAACTAACTGTTAGTTCGAACTAACCACACTTTTGTGGTTTGAACTAAAAAGTTAGTTTGAACTACAGCAAGCACGGCTAGTTCGAACTAACTTTTGAACTACTTAGTTCAGACTAGCCAAATCCAAATAAAGATTTTAGGTGTAGACATAGCCTAACATGGCTACTCCTTGGGACAATGTCATCCCATAAGGCATAATCTGAAAGCTTCACAGGGATTTAGGCCTTGATCCTGTACCATGAAAATCAATGTGTTTTATTATTGACTTCCATGCACTTAGGCTCAACCTCCTTGCATTTGGTCAGTCCCCATAATGGGGCTGATCTTCACATTAAACACATTTGTCCATAAATCATGGAAAGTGGACCATCTCGAATCATACATGAAGGTATAAAACTCTGAACTAGTCAATTCCCTTGCATTCTGACACACAAACATACAGGTTTTCTTAATGACGTAACCTGGGCTTTCAGTGAGACAGATCATGTAGTATTTAGAGAGAAATGGCACATCAATAAATAAATTGCGGAAAACCTCAAGAGAGTGCAACGCGCCCTAAATGATTCAAAGCTTTAAAAGACTCACGTCAGTCTTACCAGTCACCACACTGAGGCTCTAATCCATATGGTGCTTTTTGCAGATTGATTTGTCTTAACGACTTGTGATTCTTTGCAAAATGCTTTGAGGATTTGGGCTCTTCAGTGTCTATCTACCAGTGTAATAAGTGTCTCGCTGGATTCTGTTACCTTTTAAAAATTAATGGTAACCCAAAATGTATTTTACAGCTACATTTAAATGTATTTATAATAAAAATGCCTTTTCAATAAATAATGTTGACATTTACCAGTAGGCTACGTTTACAGTGTACCCTGCTGCTGCCGCTTCATAGACCTGTCTAAGCTACCACACACCAAGACTTCCTCCTTCCTGGGGGGAAGGCTTTGTTTTATATTCAGCCATAGCAGAAGGAAAGTAACTGTGTTTATGAGCAGTGGGCCAGAGCCTGAGCTGGTGTAGATCAGCATCACTCTGTCAGCTTTAGTGTAGTAATGCTGGTTTTACACTAGCTGAGATGTTCACTTTCATTGATGTGTGGAAATAAATGTAGGGACACAATGACTTACTGTTCCCCAAAAAATTCAGTGCATTGAGTGTCTCAGAACAGAGACGGAGCTGGCAGCTGATTTTTAAATATTAGGGATCCATTGGAAATGTTGTCACCAACTTGAATGGGGCCAGGATTTTACCCTGCTTTTTCTGTAAATGCGAAGCACACTACTGCAGCAATATGTTTATGTGCTTTGTCAAAAATCCATTTGAAATGGCCCTTGATTTTTGAGCTCAGGGGTGTCTATCGTGCCAGTGACTTGCAGCAGGATCAATTGTTCACGTCATGGAAGCCCACTCAGTCAATTCCGGAAATGCTCTCCAATAAGGGGCAGAGCAACAGGTGGGCTTAGGCCCACCCATTTGGCCAGAAGACCCGCCTGCCCCACCCACTGGACTGCCCTGCAGTGGTAGGAGTTTCTCCATCACATCAGCTGCGAGCGGTGGCCCTACAAGCAGATGGGTGCAGCTGGGCTGCTCTCCCACCCTCACAGCAGCTCCAACCCAGGACAGCCACTCTGGCCTCGGCTCAGCAGGGGCCAAACTCTCATTGCCTCTCCCCCTCTCTCCTCCTCACGGCACTCCAGTTGAAGCGTGACCAGAAGCAGGACTAGCCAGGCCCACCATGGAGACGCAGGAGCCTGGCCAGAAAACGGGGTGTTTCCAGTCAATGCAATTAAACCACCTCCCTGAAACAAGTAAGGCTACGTTGACTGGAGGGCACAGTGTGGCAAGGTAAGTAAGTCAGCAGGAGATATATTGGTACATGCTTTATATAGCTTGGTGTCCCCCATTGATCACAGGCAGCTGTGTCGACCAAGCCAAAGACACCTAGATCCAGACACCCATTTGGTTGCTGTTCCAAGTAGGTAAAAGCACGGCCCAACGAGAGCAGTAGCATTTTACGCTCACCTTTCACAACACAAGGGGCAGGTCAGTGAAGAACCAGGCAGATACGAGTTACTGTAATGAAAGTTTCATTAGCTAGGACTTTGCACGTTTTGGGATTTCTTGGGGCATTCATAATTCCTGTGGTGGTGTCGCACGTATGCAGCACAGTATGACAGCTGCTTTTTATAAACAGATAAATCAAGGACATCTAAGCAAAAATTGTATCTTGTCTTTCAATTTGTGAGATAACTATCCTATTTCTCCCTGGTATTAGAATGTATCTCAATTGCTGGTGAGTTGGGAATAACACCTGGGACAACACAGATGACACAGGCCATTTCTGGTATGTATAAAAGATCACAAAGATCTTTACCCACCAGTAAGATTTGAAGAGGATCTTGGGTTGTGAAGAAGTTGTACTCCCCTGCAACACATGGTGAAGGGTAAGCTGAGTTGTGGGTTATCTGTGTATCGGTGACACGTGTGACTGTGTCAACTAAAGAGGTCACATAATGGTTGCGGGTAGATGATGGAAAGTATTGGAGAGCAGATTGGCTCTTGTGGAACTCCACAAGGGAAGGGTTTAGAGTGGGAGGTCGTTTTTTTTTCCCCTAACCATTTTAGGTCATTACCCTGGGCCCCTGTTCTCTCTCTTACATGAGGCAGCAATATCTCATAGCCAACACTGTTGACTGCTAAGAGAGATCCAGGAGAGAAAGAATAGATGCCTGCCATCTCTCCATCAATAGAAGATCATCTATCAGTGCCACCAAAGCAGTTTAAATTATATGTCCTGGCCTGAATCCAGTTTGTGCTGGGTGAAGTTAGCTTCGGTTAGATGAACTTGTAATGGTCTAGATGTTTATGAGCTTGCTCAGAAAGAGGAATTTTGACACTGGATGATAGTTGATTATTACCTGTTTATCCATGGTGCTTTTCTTCATTGTTGATCAGATTATTGAGTGTTAGAAAGAGGAAGGGATGGCTCATTCCTTGAATGAGGTGTCAGCTTTTTCAGTCAGGAGTGACACCAGTTGTTTGTGACTCTCTTTCACAAGTCAGGAAGAGTATGAATCAGTTTCACAAATTCTTTGGCATGACTACTTTTAAAGTGCCCAGACTTTCCTTATGAATTAATATATTAAACTTTGGGAGAGCAGGCAGGCTTTCAGTTGGTGGGGAGAGGGAAAACAGATCCATGTTATTTTAGAAAGCTTCTGGAATGTGGACAGCCTTTTCTGTGATGCAGGATGATTGTCCTGTGCCGTGCTTCATGCTGGGCTCTCTTTCAGGCACTCAGAGTTGATGGATGGCACTCAGGGTTGATTGAAGAGTTTATGACCCTGGGTAGCCCATTGGGGCAGGATTTGGCAGCCTCAGCAGTAGCTGGTAGACTACATTACAGGCCAAGATACCCCTCCTCAGGAGCACAGGCTTTGAGGAATTCTTCATCTGGCTAAATATATTAATCATTACCAATCGTGCAGGGCTCAAGGAGCACACTGGTACCTTCCTAGGTAGCCAGCGGGGATATCGGCCTTTCCTAGTCCAATCTGGCATGGTGTGGGCCCTGTCTATGGAATCCTATATCGATGCCATTAGAATTTCTCTCTCCCTTTCTTTGTTGTTTGTTATATTTGATTTCTTTCCCACTTGCCCTATTCTTCAGTCTTACCAAAGTGAAACCACAAACCTGTTCTGAGTTTAACTTTCCAATCCAGTGTTCTAGGGGGTGCAAAATTAGGCCTGTCCCTAAACTGGGGAATGTCCTTTTTTCCTTATGCTAATTTCCTATGCCTATGTAGCTTTGGAGTGTAAAGAGGCCAGTATCTTGCTTACCAAGTAGGCAATGAACGCATGTGTCTGTCAAGTAAAGACAGTTGCTCGAGTGTAATGTTAGAGCATAGTTTTGTGGGTTGTTGGCAAGACTGAGAATATTCTCAATTAACTCGCTGCTCAAGCAAGAAGAGGCCATAATAGAATTGCAGCAAACAGACAGTTCCTTGTCAGATGTAGAAGTCAATCCACCACTGTCTGGCAAGGATCATTAGGGGGAAATGGATTGCAAAGGTTTATCTGTATTTCTGGGGTGAATGATAGAGATGGTGCCACTCGAGTATTGAAGGGGAGAGATACAGCCCAGTGGTGTGTTTGGAACTGAGGAAGGCCAAAGTAGCTGTTGTTTATGGACCTGTCTCTGTAGAGCATTTACACAAGGGACAAATATAGATAGCCAATACTGTAGCCTATAAGGTGACTTATTTAAAGAGCACTTAGCAAGCTTGAGTGATAGGCCTATGACCTGCAGTGTTAGGACAGCCCTGCTGCTGTCGGGTGGGGAAAATGCTTCGGGGGGGGGGGGGAAACTCTCTGCCCTCTTCTCTCTCCATTATAACAGCCCTTTCTTCAGATTGCTTATTAGCTACCTTTAGACAAGTCCTGTTTCCCCAAGCTCTCCGCTTCTTCCCATGTAATCTCCTCCCTTATAGTGTCAGGACAGGATGTAGCTCAGTGGGCCTCCTTCCACAAGACTGTTTCCTGACCTTGTCGCTGGAGCAGTTAAGAAAGAGAAAGGGGCATTGGGACTTCCTTCCAATGTGTTGCTGAAGAAAAGGCCAGAAGGCTGGGGTGGTACTCAAACAAGCCAGCGGGAGCAGAATGCTGGTGCCTGGCAGACGCACAGTAGACCACACCACAACGCCGGCATTAAAGGTGAGACTGCCTAGGCTGTGGTCAGCCCCTGGGGCCAAAGATTCATATTTCCCCAGAGCTGGCCCTGAATTAAAATAGTGCGCTAATAACTGTAGCACAGGTCCCTCTTCACGCTCATCCCCATGATCTGACTATTTCCCACTTGCTGTTATAGGCTATTAGCTGAAGAGTATCCGCACAGACACCTGAGACTTCAGCTTTAGCCCGCTGCGTACTTCTGAATGTGCCTCTGGAATGAGGTAAGGGCCACAGTGCAACCACGGACACGTTGCTGCTGAGACAGACTCCCTTTGCTACATTAGAAGCTTTGTAACTGTGTCAAAAAGCCAGCTGGCATCCATAAGCATAAACATGCCTCTATCAGAGGCAATGGTCAGTTGCTGGTCTCCAGTGAGCGCTGTTAAAAAAGGACTGTATGGACACACACCCCTCTGAGTTCATTGCTGCAGAGGCTGCTTTACCTTTTCCTTCCTAGTTAGGAGATGCTGCTCAAAAAGATCCTCTGATGGAGAGTCAGCTTCCAGCATTGAACAGAAATAAAATCTGGACGAGTTCATTAATGTATCCAAAGCAGAGTTTATCCTTAAAGGTCATTGCATCAGGGAAATAACATACAGGTATGTCGTCCTGTTCTCAGGGCAGTTACTTTCTACCAAGACTTTAAAGACAAGCACAGGAAATACAATGATCTGCTCGATTGCACCTCAGAGAAGTATGATGATTGAAGATGGCTTGTAGGCTAGTGGGTGATGCTCAGGGCAGCGACTCAGAAACTCCTCTGATCTAAACAGCTTTGTCAATGAAATTCTTTTTGTGGTGGAAAAAGATGAAGGGCTGGGAGCAGAAAAGATTTCATTAAATGAAGTTTTACATCCGCAAAAACCAGCAAAAAATTATGAAGGAAATTGGTTTCAAAAAAATCTTATTGTCTAAGGATAAAAATACAGCAAAGTCTTATTGCTAACGCATCTCAGGGGTTCTCAAAAATTTTCATGGCATGAACCACATTCTGACTGAGAGATTGTGCTGTGAACACAGTACCCTACCCCTCCTAGTCTTCACAGACTATCTCAACAGAGCCTGATTGTTAGTCTTTAAGTGCCACAGGACTCCTTGTTTTTGTTTTACTGAACTACACTAAGACGGCTGCCCCTTTGCATCCTGATATCAGATGAGGCCCCTAAGTGTTTTTGTAAATACTACTAATAATTAACAAGAGCTAGTCATCTTAAAAAAAGTTCATCCATGTTTTCTAACTAGAGTTGATGTCTAGTACATTTTGTTCCTCTGTCTTTTAATTATATAGGCCAATGCATTATTGACTGTTTCCTGGGAGAGTTGAAATTCACCCTTTCTAAACAAATTAGGTATCATTGGTTGCTTTGATTAACTTGTTTTGCTTACTGATTTCGCACAGGCTGCTGTGTTTTACCTCACTTCTCGCTGCTCTTTAAACACTAATTTTGATGTAGCTACAATAGATCTCTTGTAAGTGGCACTAGGAATCATAAATAAGAGCATATTTGACTGCACAGAAAAAGAATTTCCTTTTAGAGTTAACTCAAGCATGTCAGAATTCACACATTTCTCAAGCAATAAGCCCATGGTATTCTACTCTCACCAGTATCAATCATTTGCCTCATATTCATTTGTTTGTAGTTTTTAAAAAAATTCCAGATTTCCTAGGAAAATTGTAAAGAATTAACTTAAGACAGATGATAAAAATCAATGGTGCCTATAAAAATTTGCACCATGTCATCCTCCTTAACCCTGAAGTATGTGGTGTTTCATATGCAATATTTCAGTATTTGTACCAGGGTCTTCATTGTCAGATTCAGCAAGAATTGGATTGCATTGCAGCCTTTTGTAATGGTCTTTCTTTTTAATAGTCAAAGTGGAAGCTTTCAGAAAAGGGGAGTAAAAATGAACTTGAGATAACTTTAAATGGGAAGGGTTGAAGTGTTTTATTTTGATATTGGAGTTTAATAGTGTGTGTTTCTAATAGTTTTGGCGTGCCTCTGTGAAACTTCCATCCAGTTCTATCAGTTTTGATGAAAACTTCATTGGGATGGAGGGGAAGAGAATATTGAAAAAGAGGGAGAGGGGCTTTTGTGCTCTATGGCCTCATGACTAGAACCAGAAACTGGTACTAACACCCCCAAATAAACTCGGAGCAGCTGACCTCTTGACACGGGTCTGGCCTTGATCCAACAATGGATGCTCATTAAAGAAATACTGGGCAAGAAAAAAGCTGCAGGAAAAAGGCTAGAGCAGTGAGAGATGGAAGACAATTGCTCAGCTGAAAAAGAACCATTGTGTTGTGGATGTCATGTGGGAAACAGGTGACCTTCCTTTTCTTCCATCTCCCATGGAAAGCATGGACGTGTGAAGCCAGATAATTAGATACAGCGTTGCACTAGGACAACTTGTAAGGTACGTATTGCATGTATATTCACTAGCAGAAATGGTGCATCTAGTACTTATAATGAAAAAGCCTTACCTGAATCCAAAGCAAATTTCCAGATAGCTCCTTCACCCTGAACTTAAGCCTAATTCTGATCTGACAGCAGTGTAAAGCAGGAGGGAGTCACACCAGCATGTCATTATTGGTAATTTGTGTTGTGGCAGTAGCCAGCCAAGTAAGTAAGGTCTAAGTAAGGGTTGTACTAACCCATTGTAAGAGAGTTCCAGCTGGCCACGAAGGGTCTGGTGTACATGGGCTCAGGAATTCTCTGATGGCATATATCTTTAGTCTATATTCTCTATGCACTTCAGTGTCTTGCTCTTAGTTTTTTTTCAGTTGCCTTTTGTTTATTATGGTGGCAGCTGGTTGGTTCTTTTGGTGTCTCTCATTGGTCGCTTTATTCCTTTGGGAGTTCTCATGGATATATTGCATGTTCGTGTGAGATTTGCTTCCCTTTTCTCATTTTCTTCAGCATTAGAGGATTTTACTGAGACTTCCTTGTCATATGCCCTTTTGATCATGGGAAGGGATGCAGTTGGGCTGGATGATGAAAATCAGGCCTCTTTGCAATGCAAGGGCTGTCCGGCTGAAAGCGGTTTGCCATTCCAATACCCTCTGTTTTAAAAATAATCCTCCATCTCAAATTGCATTGGCTGGCAGTTTTCCCCCAGTTATTGGCTCTATTCACATACACCACATATCCTGATTTAAATCTCTCACTTGGAAAAGGTAGAGTTTCTAGATCTGTGTGTTTCATAACTTGAGGCCTTAAGTACCCATCTAGTTGACAGAACGCCCCACTGCTGTCACCCTGGGCAGTCCCCCGTGGAATTCTGAGTCAGAGGCAAAGTTTCAGTGGTCATCTTCTAGGGCCTCCCTGGAACTGTCTTTTTATGCCTCCAAGAGTTCCTCCTCCTTTGCCGCAATGTCCTCTCTCTCTCGACCTGCGCTCCCTAGGAACTATGAAGCTTGTGTGAGCAGCGGCTGGGGTTGGGTTTCTCAGCAGCAGTGCCAAGGCTTGGGAGCTTGATGAGAATGACCACCAGAACACTGATACTACAACTAAAAACAGCAAAGAGAGCAGGGCAAAGAGCTAAACAGCAGAGTAAAGAGCAAGAGTAGGGAAGATATGGTAGGAAAAGAGGGGAGAAGAGAGAGCAGGAAGGAGGATATAAATCAGAGGGAGGCAGTTTCCATCTACTGACTGCCATGGGAAACTAGGAGAAAAATTAGGCCACTGACCTATAGTTAGTTTGATTGTTTTGGGAGTTACTCAGATACCCTGGTGATAAATGCTTTTCCAGCTAAATAGATAACTTATTCTCCACGGCTGTTAGTCTGGCACCTGTGCCAGATGATTTCACAGAACACAGCATTTAAAAATAAGAGTCTCATTTCTCTAAGCCAATGCCTAAAATCCTGCTTTTGAATAAAAATGCATAAATATTCTATTGTGTCAACCTGCTCCACTTTCACTAAGTGCTAGCTTTGTGATTTATTATTTCTGAGTGCTTGGTAAGCCCTAGTGAACTGGGCTCTGCTGCACTAATGAAGGGGTTTGAAACACCAAGAGAGAATGCTCACAGCACTTTGGGGAGGTATTTGATAGTGGGACAGGTGGAGATTTTTATGTGATCTAGGCCTAAAGTCAGGGCCACTCAGCTAGTCTATGAGAGAGTCAGGACCAAAACTCAGCATTTCCTTGTTCTGACTCGCAAGATCAATTCACGTGCTCCTAAGTCACTGAATCATTTCAGAACATCCTCCCCATAGGGCTAAATGCTGTTCTATTGCTGGGGTGTCAAACATGTGGCCCATGGGCCACATATGGCCCCTAAAGCTATTTGCTGTGGCCTACGAAGACACTATTATTACCAATATTTGCAATATTGTTGTATGAAAAGGTTTCAGTGGTGTGGTCCTCATGGTGATTTGAGTTTGAGTTTGAGACCCCTGTTTTGTTGGGTCACTACTGCTTTATTTGCACCATTTCTGCTGCAATAAATATTGCCTATTGTGATATGGACATACGGCATACATACCAGAATATCTTAATGAAAGTAAGCATGTGAATTCTTTAGCTCAGGGATTTGCTCTTGTCTCTGAATAACATTCCCTTATGTAATAACATTATCATTATTTACATAAAGATTTCTTAGCAATACTATGTTCCTTCCAGGTACTCGCTGAGAGAACGAAATCTCAAATCAGTTGAGGATTCCATTTCCTTCTCCTTTCCACTTTATATTTGTTTTTTTTCCTGCATAGAGGCCAGTTACTTTCACTAACTTTTGTTACAGCACATTATCAAGTCCCTGGCAGGGAGACTGGAGATGGCAGAAGAGATTTGCACTCAGAGAAGCTATTTCCCATTGTGAATACCAACAACCAATTTAATGAACAAGTCCCATAGCGGTGTTGGTTAATAGCTGAAAAAATAAAATGAAGTCACACACACACTTCAATCTCAGTATTGCTGGTAACACATGTAAATAGTAAATTACCGAAAAGCCCCTTAAGATGCAGCAGGTAGAAAATAAGGCTTAGAGAGTTTAAAAGCTTTAGAAAAGGGAATCGGCTCATTTTTTTTTTTATTTAAATGGAGGATGGATTGAATTCCTCGCTGCGTTGCATTGTGCATTGTCTTAGACGCTTGTGCAATGTTGGCATAAACTGGCTGCAAAACATTGTGGCCTTGCTTTGGATCCAATCCAAATCCCATTGGTGTCAGTAGGAGTGTTTTCGTTGATGTCACTGCACTGTGGATCAAGCTCTTGGGTAATTACAACACAATTGTCCGGGCATGCAACTGGCGCTAGGGCCCGCAGGTGTTCTACTGTTTCTTCAGCACATGTGAAGTCTTCCTGCTAATTAATATGAAAAATACTTCCTATATTGGACTGGTAGAACTGTATGGTACATTGACCATTGGGCAGGCCGTGTCTGCCCTAATAAATCATGTTTTCACCAAAGAACAATTTGTGAACTAGGAAGAGTACAGTGACCATCTTTCTCCATGAAAGAGGGCTTTCCATCTGTCCTGCAAGACAGCTGTGTGTCTTTGTTTCAGAAACTGAACAGTATTCAGTGGAACTCACTGAGAAAGTTGGAATTTGAAGGTTCAAGGATAGTACAGCTAAACCTCAGGTGTCCCATGTTGTTTGGTGAATGCAATGAGAATTCTCTCGCTCATCACAAATCTTTTACCCAGATGAATCCATTATCCTGTAGCAGTTTAGATGTCTGAGTCTGGACTGTACCACATTCTTCTTATGAGTCATTCTTAGTGATTCTTTACTCTCTTGATTGACATGTGGTCTCTCCCTAGGAAATGGCCCCAGTTTTCTTCAGGATATTGTTGTGAAAGGACACACAATGAGAAATGTTTCTCAGACAGACATGACATCTCATTTGCAGCCAGACCTAGTATGTTTATGCCATTTGGCATAGATCTCACTGTTACTCAATAGCCCCTGATAGTGTGCCTCCCTATGAGGACATGTCCCTCATTTTGGATCCAAAATTCAATTCATACCACTCAATCGTAGCTTCCTAGAATATATATACTAAGTACTTTCCAACTTCTACGTTCTCAACAAATATTAATGCAGCCTTACAAAAACGCTGCACTAGTACTACAACTTCACAGTTGGGGAAAACTGAAATGTAACGGTAATGTACTGTTTCATGCCTCTGAGAAACACCAGTTTTACTCTAGTGTAATTCAGGTGAATTGGGTCCTGAGGCTCAGATTTTGAAGATAACCTAAACTAAAGGTTAGGTTAGGCACCTAAGTCCCTAGATTAAATGCTTAACTCCTGTTGAAGTCAACGGGGGTATGGTGGTTAAATAACTCTGAGACCCCTGGAGCTGTCAAAGCTATGATCAGATGCCAGGACTTCCTGGTTCCCTGAGATGCATTCACAGATCATGAGACCCCTGTCAGTAATGCTGAAGTGTGCAATTGAAATGATGGACTGGCTGAAATTTTTTTGACAGATTTTTTGGCAAAATAATCTGATGTTTGGGAAGAGGAGCTGCTGTGTGAAAACATGGTTTGGGCAGGTTTCCTTTCAAATTTTTTAACAAATAAAGAAAAAAACAAAACAAAACAATATTCCCCCTGTCATCAAAATCATCAGACATTCCTCATATCCATTTTTATTCTCCCTGCCCTCTTCCCAGGCCATTTTGAATGATCTTATGTTAGTAAATGAGAAAAAGTAGCATTTCCCCAAGACCCAACCCCCTCCCTTTTTTCTCTTTTTTTTATTCATACTTGCCAACTGGAAGAAAATACAAAGGAGAGGAATATTCATATGTTCTTGTTTTGAGAGTCACTCCCCCCTTTTAGTCACTGGAAAAGAGAAGACAAGTTTATTTTTTTAGAACTGGTTTTTTGCCGGGGGGGGGGGTGTCTTTCTGTCTTAAAAAAATAAAGACAATTTCAAATGAAGGCAAACCTGCTTGTTTTCTTTTAAAACTTTTCATAATAGAATAAAAATTGTAGAGCAGTTGGATGATGGTCCCTATTCAGCCCTTTGTAACTGCTCAACTGTGCCTCTTGTGGAGATCAGGTGCCACTAAATAAGCCACGTTATTTATTCCTTGCAGGTGAATCCCGCATTGTTCCTAAAGTCTTTCACATGAAAGCTTTGCTCCATATTATTGATGCAGCAAACTGAGGAACCTGATGACCCCATCTTGCAGCATAATGAAATTAACTGTGCCGTTAATGGTAAGGCTCAGAAAACCCATTGCCATGTCCTAAGCATCAGATGCAGCATTTAAGGTGCCTATCTAATTACATGGTGAACAGTCATGGGCTAAAGTAAAGCTGAAGGCACCAGAATGCAGTTCTGGGGCCTGCTATTCTTAGGCAGACAGCGTTCCCCCCCCCATAGAGGAACGCACCAGAAGGCAGCATTCCAGGGCCCCCTAAAATAGCTACAGCAGCCAGCACACAGAGTTCCAGTGCCTTCCACCGTAAGCCCTGTTCCACCTTCAGCCCGGCCAGCAAAGAGCTATGGCAAGCTGGCAGTTTGTAAATCTCCCCCTTGCAGGGTGGGGGCAGCTTCTAGCCCCCAGCCGAAATGTCTCCAGTCAGCCAGCATGCAAATAGCTGAGGTAAGGCCTTGGCTGGGCCCAGAGGAGCCCTACAGTGGGGCTGGGGGAAAGGGGCGTTGGCCTATGGGATGGGGGAGCACAGAGCTGCTGGGGGACAGGGAATGCTGCTGGGGGTTGTGTGGGGCAGGGGTATGTGCATGTGTGTGTATGGGTGTGTGTGTGTGTGTGTTGCTCGGGGAGTGGGTGGAACAGAGCAATAACCGATGCATGTGGTACTCAGAAGCGGTCACAAATGCCTAGCTGGAGTGAGGGACAGGTGTTTGTAGGCCCAGACCTGCGTGAGGGTGGGCCTGGACCCGCGGGATGGGCATGGACCTGCGTGAGGGGGACCTGGAAATTTAGGAGGTTTCCGGAGCCCCCCAAATTATACTTTAACCCCTGTGAACAGTTAAGTTAGTGTTCTGCTTTGGGCACAGAACAGAGCCTCACTGCCCTTTGGGAAACTCTAGCAATCATAATGCAATATGATGAATAACTTCTACGTGATCACATGATCTGCTTCCTGCAGGGTTGTTCCACACACTGCGCTAAGCAAAACAAAGTAGTTTTTCTTTCAAACACCTATAAATAAGAGCTATGTCGTTTTTCACCATTTGGTAATGACTCTACTCTATAAACAAATCTATGTCTGCCCTGCCTTGGCAGTTTCTTTGGAAGGATCTTGTTTAAAAATGTTTTCACAAAACAAGCATGAAGTGGCTGGTCCACAAAAACTTCAGCAACAAGACACAAATGTTAAACTATGTACAGGAAGCACCACCCTGAGTTACAGTGATACAGAAACCTACATGGTTCATCCACCCAAACCTCTATTCTGAAAACAGACATCACTCCTGTGTGGAAGAGTACATCTCTTTATTAAAAGAAAACATTGTCCCTACAAATGAGTACTTGCCTGGATTTGCCATCCACATTCAAACAGAACAGGAGTCATAGGACTTCTAACAGCACCCCAGTGAGAGGTTCTCCAAATTATGTACAGACATCCATCCCAGTGAGATACGGAATCGATATTCTCATTGTACAGATGGGGAAACTGACTCACAGGGAAGCTAAAAGTCCCACTGTAAGTCTATGGCCAAGCCAGGAACGCAGCCTAGATCTTCCAACATCAGTCCTGTGCCTCTAACCACTAGAATATGCACCTTCTCTTTAACCACCCAGTTCTCTCTTACTTTCTCAACTACGCTTGCAGGATGCATTCCCAAATTGCAAATGACCTCTCGCAGCATTTGGTGGATTGAAGGCACAAATTCAGCAACACAAGGTGCTGGTCTTAATGCTTTTAAAACAAAACAAAACAAAACAAAAAACAAAACCCAAGCAGTATTGAACTTCCCTTTGGTTCAATAACCCAGTTTTAACTAAGGACACTTTTGTCTTCATTCACCACCATCCCGACACTTTAAAAAGGTATCAGTTGTTCTATAGCACTTTCTGGTATTGCATAAGCCCTGAGTCTAGATGAAGGCATTTAGTGCTCTGGTTCTGCATCCATACATGTCTCCCATGGATTCTGTGGGAAGCGAGGCAAGGAGATTAGCAGAAGAGCAATTCCACAGATGAAGAGCAGGACGAAGGAAGCGCAGGCACAGGCAAAAGACCATGAATAATAGTACTCAATCCAGATCGTCTCCTTGCTGTCAATCATTCTTTTCACAGACTGTCTCATGACTTCCACAGAGATGATCATGCAGAGGCCTGGAGAAATAAGTGAGGGATGAGCTGTGGAGCTGGGACCTCAGTCCTTACTACTTTCATTCTGAAGAGTTCTCTCTGCCTGCTTTTGTGATTACAAGATGATGCTATGAGGCTCATAGATGATTCATAGCTTTTACAGCTAGAAGGGACCACTATGATTATCTAATTGCAGCTCTTGCATGGCACAGATCATTGAACGTCACCCAGTGATTCTGGCAGTGACTTGCTGAACTAGAGGGAGTTTTGTAGAAAGATCTCCACTCTTGACTGAAGATCTTCAAGGGACGGAGAATTCACCACACCCATAGAGAAACAGGACTAAGGATTAATTGCCCTCACTGTAAAATTTTGCACCTGCAGTTTGAATTTTTCTAACCTCGGCTTCTAGTCACTGTTTTTTGTGCTATAAAACACAAGAAATGTCATGCAACGGGGACCAATAATCCTTCCAGTTTGACACTTAAACTTGGACAATGATTTATATCTGAGCCAGCAATAAGAGTTTTTATTAAGACTGCCCCATTTTTTAAGGAGGAAAAAAAGTCCTTCAGGCAAGTGTTTCATTAAGGCTAAACGTGGCTGGGGATGATCAAAGCCACAAAATGCTCCACGAAGCTGTGAATGTAAAGTAGGGCTCCTTGAAAAGTGTAGAAAACACTGTATAATTCACACCTTCTGGTCTACGTCTCAGCAACAGGTAAAACAATAGGATTGTTTGGTCTCCAAAGTACTGTCAAGAAGCTGGCTTTTATAGTGCCTCCATCACTGTGCTATCTAAGTGCCACCATGCTATCTAATGGGCAAGAGGAGAGTGGGGTGAAAAGATGCTGCTGCCTGCAGTGAAAATTCAATCATTAAATTTTTGGAGACAGCTTCATAATCTGAGAACAGGGAAACCTCATGTGTATTCATCACCATGTCACCTCATCAGTGACAGTGTTCCCCACATCATTTTAGCTCGGGCTGTGCCTGGTGGTCAGTTATCCAGGACAGGTTTATGTCCCTAGAGTCTTCCATACATCTCTTCTAGACTGCAGAGTCTAACATGGAATATTTTAGAAATGCCCTTGCCCAAAGTAATTCGACAGTGTTCAAACATTTCAGTTATAGACACAATGCAGTCTCTGAGGCTGCAATGTGAAAAGCTGACTCTTTTTACTGAGCTCTGAAAATCTGCCTTAAAACCAAAAGTTCATTATGTGCAGTGTTTTGTCTGTCTGCTGCCAGGAGATAAAGGCAGCCTTCGTGCCATTTCTTTTTCTCTTTTGCACTCCTTGCTTTAGGATCTAAGTGAATGCATCTCTTTTAAGGCTCGCTAAATGGCCTACCTGCAAAGGTGTAGAACATAGATGCTGGCTTCAGGAGATAATCCATCTTTTTCCTAAAGGATAATAGGATGCAGACTGTTCCAATGATTGCAAAGCCAACACTGAAGATGGCTATGGCTGCAGCTGAAATGCTGTACTCTGCCGAGGCAAAACAGAAGGAGAGAAATATAAATGTGTGCAAATTCCTGCAGTTTCCCACCCACCATCTGCAGTGGAATCAGTTCAGCAAAAGAAAGAAACCATTTAAAATACAAATGGCTCTTCTTTCCTTGCTGCAGGTAACGGACCTAAAGAAACCAGGTAGTTCTAGCATAGGAAAAGTGTGGTGAGCAGCTAGGGGTCTTGGTCATGCCACTGTTGAATTCAGTGGTAGCAGAAGAGAGAGCCAAAGGGGTAGGGAGAAGGATGTTATTCTAAATGTCCCTGTTAGAAAAGAGCAAATGACACACACAATGACAAGACAGACACTTGACAAGGCTGCACTTTCACAAACAATTGCATTGTCTTCCACGGGACTACGAAAGGGTCAGAGGTTTGCTAGACCACGGCACTTTTTTGTTTGTACCCACAGCGCTCACCTAGCACTATGACGACATAGCTGAACACAAGACTACATTACTGTTATTTTATTTCATTATGTATTTGTAGTGTAGCAATGCTTACACACCTCAGTCCTGAATGAAGACCCCATTGTCCTAGGTGCTGAGCAAACACCTACTGCCTTACAAATGACACACCAGCCATCAAGTTTTCTTTTAAGAATGACCATCACCTCTTAACTCATTCTCCACCAGTGTTCACCACAGGTGTCCTGGAGATAGAATCTGGAGCCGAAAATCCAGAAGTAGCTTAATATATGGTAGTAAATTGTCACAACCAACATTTTAGGTTATTAGATTTCTTCCTAAAGAGGGAGGAGATTCAGTCTTAAGTCTTGAGCAGTGTTCAACTCTCTTTTTTTATTCCCTAGATATTCCTTTGTCTTTTACCAAAAAAAAAAGTAAATGTGATTTTTATTATATATTATAGTAACATCTGCAGTCCACAACTGTCACCACAGCTGCATAGCGTTAGATAATGTACAATCATATAAAGCAGAAAACTCTCTCTTGATTATTACTACAGGTCTGAAAGCTAAATAGGCAAGACAGGCAAAGGGGAACTGTGTGAGTATGAGTGTGAAATGACTTGCCCAGGACCACACAGTACCATCCTCTCCTCTGTTTTGCAGGATGTTTCTCAGCTCTGAAAATCGCTTCTCAAGAGCATGGGAATAAGCTCGCCACAAAAGTTGTTCCAGCTGGCCAGCTTCAGTGATGTGTAAGATGATTCACTGAGCCAAATCACAGGTCAGTATCTGAGAGGAGGGGAAGGAAATTGCCAATTGAATAATTCAGATCTCCACTTAAATATTAAACGCATCTGGCAACTAATGCAATATGTAATATGGGTAGCCAGGCATGAAACCTAGTACCAGTTGATGCTATTTGCCTTCCATGGAATTTTTTTTCAAATCGATTTCTAAGCAAAATAGTGAGGACTATTTCCGCTTCTCACTAAGCGGCTTCCATAGAAATGCAGCTATTTTTGTAGTAGGCCAAAGCATATTGCTTATTTGTTCTACTCTTCTTCTAGTGCCATTTTCTTAATTTTTTTTCCTGTGTTCTATCTGTTATATGCGTAAACTGCCTGAAAGAGTTGGCAGCAATTTAGAAGCCATTTCTGATGGTTTAGGCTTTTTCCTTCTCTTCAAAGAAAAGCCATTTTCTACACCTTTCTTCTTTTTCAGATTGGATTGATGGCTATAATAACAAATAGATAATAAAAACAGGGAACTCAGATATTTATTTTTTATTCTGCTCACAGTATCATTTAAAATTCACACACTTCCCAGTGTCTGGGGGGAAATGCTTCTTTAGGGGAAAAAATGTGCTGCCAGATTTTCCATCATTTTTTATTTACACTGGAATGCAACTGTTATCTGGTTTATTCCACACTAAAATATAATATGTATATATATATAAAATATATAATAATATATTGTATAATAAAATGTATGGAGATGTGTCCTTAATAAGAGAGGCAAAGCCTTCAGACTAGTACTAAAGGTAAGGTTTTATTAAGGACTGATTAAAAAGGGCCTGAATTTGTCTATGAGGTACAAACGCTATCTGGTCAGATTTCAGATGTGAATATCTATGCTGGAGCTTTCTTTCTTTCTTTCTTTCTTTCTTTCTTTCTTTCTTTCTTTCTTTCTTTCTTTCACATTATAGCACTAGCTAATGTCTTAGTGGACTACATGGTGCATCAGGTATTTCTCCCTCATTGGAGTCAAAACTCTGCTTGGCAGGATTTTGAATTTTTGGTAATATAATTAAATAAATATCCTTTGCTGCTGTTGCTGTTTAGAGGTAGAAGAGGGTGTCCATTGTTGTGCCATTCTTGTGGTTGGCTTGGAAAGCTTTTAGGGTTTCCAAATTGTCCCTTAGCTGTATCTTGACGGTTTTGTGTGCACAAGGAACAATTAGAGCAGCAGCCGAGCATGATATGTGGACAACATAAGAAAAGGCTACTGTTTGAAAATAGGTCTCCCCAGGAATCTCAGGCCTAGGCTGGTCCCATCAATTAATGGGACATGTAGCTCATCTCAGCACCAGCTGACTATTCTAGCTTCTTGAACAATCAACAGGCGTTTCCCCTCTGACGTCAATAGTAGTAGCATTGGGTCCTAAATCCGGTGAAACCATTGACGTTAGTTTCCATATACACTCAGGTTATGTAATATAAGTGAAGAGTTTCTCTTAGGAAATTCTTACCTTTTTGTGTGGTTCTTTCAAATATCTCTGTGCTTTCTCCTGGGGTGAAGTGTTTGAAGTAGGAACAGTTCCGGTCTGCAGAAGAACAAAGGATAATATAAATTGATAAACTCAGTTACAGTTAGGAAACAATTGGGGAAATAAAATATTCTGTGTCTTTTTTTCATTATCAGAACTGAAACGTTCAAATGGTTTTGGTTTGAGATCAAGAGGACCTTAATCTAGAACTCGCTGCAGACATGCTCTTCGTGCAATTCATCTAAGAACAAACCAGGTAAAGAAAGGCTTCAAATAGTGATTTGCACCCTGGTCCAGCAAACACTTGAATGTTTGCTTAATGTGACTTCAGTGAGCCTTGAGCTTTTGCCTCCCCAACATACTCATTAAAGAATATTTCTCATTCATCCCTAACAAAATACTGTAATGAGACAACCTCACGGTCTGGAAACGCTCTGCTGGTGGTTTCAAGTTCACTTGACCTCTCCACAAAAAGGGAAGATAAAATATTGTAAGGTTAATCGAAATACAGGTCCCCATCAGTTGCTCACTTAGCCCTAATGTTGATTAGAGTAGCTTCAGAATGCTCTTCCCTGGCAAAGGATTATGAAAAAAACAAGAGAAGGATACCATACTGAGAGCTGGGTGCCAAGAGCATGAAGAAGTACGACCTTAGCCAGCTTGTAATCTGACCTATGTGCATTCCATTTACTAGGGATACCAAGCCCTGGCTATCCAGTGTTTTCATTTAACAGAGTGGTGTCCCAGTACTAGGGCCTCTGAGCTCTCTTTCTGGTGTCCCAGACAGTTAATCTTGTGGCATGGTGCTTGTGGCCAAAGGTTGGGGTCTCAGGAATGGAAGCATCTTGGTGTGCGTGCAAAAACCAAAAACGATTTTTAGCTTCAGGAGTGAGTGTGAAGGGAAAGATCCATTGAGATGCTGTCCACTGACATTATGCTTTGCCAGCTGTACCATTTGGAGGGATTTATTTGCACTTAAGTTATAAATAAATGCTGTGGAGCTGAGGACTTGACAGGTCTGTGTAGCTGAAGGAACATCATCTTGCCAAGAATTTGAATGGAAGTTGTGTAATCAACAAGATACTGCAGGCATAGCCAACTGGAACAGCACGTTGTCTGATTGTGCTTTGCTAATGACCAGCCAGGTTCTTTGAAGAGACTATGGTCTGCCTTGCCTTTACAGACTACATTAAAAATCTCTCATTTACTGCACCATGGGATTATATTTGCTATGGTAAAACTGGGGAACACTGCGGAGAACTTAACTTCCCTGGATCACAAATGGTCATGATTTATAAAATGAATAATGGTGGAGGGAAGTAGTTGGAAAGGAGAGAAAAGACCATTAAGTTAATGAATTATGAGGTTTCTCATCTCATGGTACGACCATGCAAATTTCACTGGAAACTGCAGGACCATGCAAATTTCGCTGGAAATTTCAGCTGTTTGTAGCCATCCATGGCTTTATCAGTGCAAACCCCTGTTGTAGATGCACAAAGACATTGGTGTAGCATGAATCCAGGATAAGCATCTCTGGTGCAGTTTATGGCTTTGCCTGTCTGCACTAGGGTTTTGTTTTGGAGTCACTACATCAGGGCCCGAGCATGAAAGGTTGCAACCAGAGAAAACCCAGTGTAGGACAGCCTTTGTTTGTAAAGCACTGTGTAGATTTAAAAAGCTACTTTTAATGGTAATCAGATGCTATAGCATAGCACACATCAGCCAGGTTCTTTTCATGTCTCCAGTGTAAATGGCATATTCTGGAATTGCTGTTAAAACACACATTTCTTTTCTCCTCAATAGCAGATCAGACAGTTGCAGAGTAGCATGCATACCCTACTAATGAGCATGGGCTCGTTAGCTGAAGTTTCCTCTGTGAAGTCGTTATATTATTTTATAGATATATATTCTGTTCCTCAACTTCTGCTCATCTACTTGCCTTTTATCATCGGAAAAGATTTGAGCAAACATGTCTGGACTCGCTGTTTGTTAAGCTGCTGCATACAGAGGGTAAAACTGCAAGTGGTGAGAACAAAGCGTCTCCAAGCAATCAGGATTTAGGTTGCTAATCTGGGGCAGCCGCATCCCTTTGAGAGCAATCTTGTGCTGGTTGAGAATATATATCAATGCTGCTCCATGCTGGGAAGATGGAGGCTGGGATAAGGCTTCTTTGATGCCTGTGACAGAGGGCAGAGGAAGCCAGGAGAAATAGATACTTAGTCTTTATGCCATTGGTTTTGATTTTAACTAGTCTTCAGAAGAATGAGTTGTTGGCAGGAGAGAAACCAGGTTTGTGCTGATTGATTGATTTTTGATTGATAGATTTCTGCAGAAAATCAGTCATCCATGATCTGAGCAGGGGTGAGGGTGAGCCTCAGCTTTGAACATATCACAGGAGATTGGCTGGATGACATTGCTGCACTGTTTTTGGAGCATTTTGATCAGGCAGAATGAAGCTGAGATTGCTCTGCAGGGAATGGTGTGACTGTGCTGTTTATGCATGAAATGCAGGAGATCTCCCACCCCAAAACTGGATCTAGGACGTGGACCGATACTCTCAGGGTATGTCTAAATTGGAGCTGGTGATGTAATTTCCAGCTCAAGACATACCCACAATAGTTCTGACTACAACAGCACACCATAAATAGTAACATAGCTGTATCTTGCTGGGGGAAGGGTTGGCTTGCTTTTCCAAGTACATAACCTGGATTTCAGAAGGGATTGTCCTTGGAGTGGGTAGCCAGCCTTACTGTCATGGTGCTGTGACTATTTTTTAATGCTTCAGTTCAATCATCACCACTGCAGGTACATCTACCATAGCTGGAAATTACACCTTCAGCTCCAGGTCAGATGTAGTCCAAGTTATCCTGCTGCAGCCCTGTTGAATGCACATAGCAAACCTTAAACACAAGTCAATATTTTATTACGTAAGTAGTGGATTAATTTTGATGGAATCAATGTGGATCAAGGGACTTGACTACCTGGGCTTCTGGTAGGGCAAGGCATCCTTTTATTAACTTTGCTCCAGTGAAAACAACAATTAACTTTCCACTCATAATGAAAATGCATCAGCACACTGTTGGAGCTGCTCTGATCTCATCCATTTCAAGTCACTGGCTTATGGTTGGGTTTATAATGCAAACTTGGAATCCCGATTCTTTGATCAGGAGCATTTTGATGGCAACCTAGCTGATAAATGATGGAGCCAGAAAACACCTTGACGTTCTTGTCAGCTGAAAAAGCTTCACAAGAGCGAGCAAAGCAGTCAATTGTTATTTACTACTGTTGTCAGGGCCAGATTAACTGGCCCGGGGGCCCTGGGCTGTCTTCTGCCTGGGCCCCCTGAAGGCAAGGCTCCCCTCATCTGGGCCCTCCCATTGCAGAGGCTGGCCTCCACCACCCCTCTCATGTGGGGGACCCCAGCCCTGCCCTGGCCAGTCTGCCCTGTGGAATGGGGGAGCCTGGCTGGCACATGGCGTGGGGCCCCCTGATGCAGCACCCCAGGGCCACGGGCCCTGGAAGGCCATGTTGGAGCACTGGGTGACATTGCTATGAGGCAACAGACCCCCACCCCAGGCAGAGCGAACAGGGGTTGGCCCACCCCGCCACACCCCTGGGGATGAGCCAGCTGGCCAGAGGGCAGGGCAGAGCTCAAAGTCTGGTCTGTGGCTCCTGGGCCGCCCCCCACCCCCAGTGCTGAACTGGGCGGAGCTGGATTATTGGGGTTTTAGGGACTGGAGCCTGGAGTCCTCTTTTTGGCCAAGGCCCAGGCCTTAAATTCCTAAAGCTCCTGCAATAATCTGGCCGTGACTGTTGTGCATGGGAGCCCTAGTCATGGACCACTTATTCTTCTAAAAGGCATCACCCACTCCGTCTATATCAAACCTGTCTGTTTTCCAATTGGAAAAAGAGAGGATAGCATGGTTGAGAGTGCATGGTGCAGCATGTATTAGGGATGAACATCTTTGTTAGAACAGAAGCAGGGTTTCCTCTGTGTAGTGGGCTGTGGGTTAACTTCATAAACACACTGTCAATGTGGTTATCAAATCAGTGAATTATCCTTTATCCAAATCTGGCATTTAAGAATATACATTTGCCACAGAAGAATGCAGCTTGCAGGGGTTGGGATGCTCTAAAACAAAGAAGAGAAGTACTTGCTTTCATTCTGAACACAAATCAGTGCTCCACCGAGTGGGAATATCTTTATCAACACAATCCCCTGTGACTCAACAGAGCTGAGCCACTTCCATTCTTTACAGTTTCTCATCATGAATTAAAAAGCACTGCATTTGTGTCACACTATATTTACATAATGGAGATTTATAAATGGATTTCAGAGTAGATGAAAGCTTTGCAGAATCCTTGGTTTCTCTTCACCCCTAATTACAGTATCTCTCCTATGAATTTATCCTGTTGAACTAGTAAAAAAAGAAAAAGGCAATGGGCTATGAATAACTTCTCTTTAAGGCAGATATTCTCAAATGTATTCATAGCATGGTCCACAAAGTAACGGAGCCTTCTGTGGACATCTTCTTTCTAATTCATGGTCAGCCAGTCCACCTCCCCTTGCATTCATGACCACTGGACTTAACTTCTCTTCCATTCATGATTGCATGGAACACTTGAGCTCCCAAGATTACCCAAACTACCTCCACTACTGTCCATGATTGCATGAACCATCTCCCCTCCTTTTTACAATCACAGACCTTCCTGTGGCAACTACAGCAATTGCCTACATGAAAAAGTAAGGTCAGAATAATTTTTAATGTATTCTTAGCTTGCTTTACATAATATACCACATAGAAACTAGAAACAGGCGTTACCATCACCTTTCTAGCCAGCTTCTCATAGACCACAATTTGACCATCGGCACTTTAAGAAACATGCTCGCTCTCTCTCTCTCTCTGTTTCAAGTTCCCTAATGCTTCTTCTCACTACACATGATATGGGGGAGGATCATTAGTTTACTTCTGCTAAGGGCAAGAAAATAGGTACTCAGAGGTAGGAAAATCTACTTAGAACCCAAGTCCTTTTTCTGTGGTTGTTAACCCATGCATCATACAGTTCTGCAAAGGTTGCTCTTTGTGCTTAATTAGCGACCTTACTGCATGTGTCCTGCAACCACATCATCTTGTGTTGTGATACACTCAACTAGTGCAAACAAAACTGGGTCGAGCTCTGGAATATTCCCATTTATGTGCCTATCAGATCTCAGCAAAACCAGCTGAACTAGCAGGGGCAAATGAGAAAGAAGCCAGAGGGGATTTAGAGCTGCTGGAAGGAATACATTGTGTCACCTGTTCCAAAGGGGCAGCCATGTTAGTCTAGTCCAGCAAAACAAACAAGGAGTTCCATGGCATTTTTAAAAACTAAAAAATTTATTTATCCTATGAGCTTTTGCACGAGAAAATCCCACTTCTCCCAGGAAAGCTAATGTGATAAATAAATGTGTTAGTCTTTAAAAGTGCCACCAGACTCCTTGTTTGTGTCACCTGTGAATCAGTAGGCTCATCATGGACAGGGATTCTTCCCATTAATGCCTCTCTCTCTCTTTCTCTCCCCTCCCCGTGCAGCCACTGTGCTGTATTCCTCCCAAATTTTGGCCACCATTGGCTAGTTACCAACAAAACCATGCATCTGTGCACCCAGGTATCTCCAACTGCTCCGAATGTGACCTATCACCAGTGTCTTTCTGGAATGCCTAAGCTTTCTGGAAACATAGCTATGAATACTGCCAGAGTGACCCTTTGTCCTTCTGAAGCAGATAAATTAAATACCATGAGATGCAGCTTTTGCATGGGCTCTTCAGAACACAGACCAAAACCCAGTTGCACATGCTTTGCAACATTTGGATCTGAACTCATGGCTTGAGCCCATCTCTACAGCTCTCTGAAAGGAATATAAACTATCATTAGCTAATAAGATGCTACACAAGCACCAAGAAATAAAGGGTTAGGGAAACATGAATAGAGTTAGCCTGAGAAGACCCCTGTGAAGTGAGGCCTGTTAGCCCTCTTTAGCAAGTCACTTATAACTCTTGTTCCTTATTTGTAAATGTTCAAACATGACTTTCATGCCAGACCTAGGACTCCTGACTAACTTATAATAATGGATACATCTTTGAAACTGAATCTGCTTCCTGCACAAACAGCTCTTAAGAATTTCACCAAGTGACTCCTACATCAAGCCACTCATTTCTGAATGAGGTAGTGTACACCTTTAAGAAAGCTATCCAATCTCAGTTGAAAGTCTCCAAGTGGTGGAGGACCCACCACTTCCTTGTATAAGATGTACCAATGGTTAATTATGCACACTTCAGAATTATGACTCATTAACCTGCCCTTAAAAATCTCTATTGATGGAGATTCCAGAACTGCGCAAAATGGTTTATTAAAGTGCTTAACTACCCTGGGAGTTAGGAATTTTTTCCTATGTCCAACCTAAACCAGCCTTGCTGCAATTTAAGTCCATTGCTTCTTGTCATATCCTCCAAGGCAAAGCATAACAATTTTTCTTCATCCTTCTTGTAACAACCTTTTATACATTTGAACACTGTTATCGTGTCCCTTCTCAGGCTTCTTGTCTCCAAACTAAACACCCTCTATAAGTGCCAGAGGGGTAGCTGTGTCAGTCTCATTCAGCAAAACAAACAAGGATCCCTGTGGCACTTCCAAAGACTAAAAAATGTATTTATTGCATGAGCTTTCATGGGAGAAAATCCCACTTCATCAACACTGTTCCCTCTAAGCCACTGAAGCAGCTGAGTAATTCACAGTGCTCGCTGCGTGACAATTTGGGAGCCTAGGCCTGCCCCGCCTCCATTTCCTCCCTCCCAGCTGGCCCAATCCCTTTCTCCCACCCTAACCCAGCTGCCCCCCTCCCAGTCATCTCCCCAACTCCCCCACTCTTCCCCACCAGCTGCCCCTGTCCCCATTTGCCCCCCAGGGCCCTTTACTTGGCCGCTAGAATGGCGTAGGTGCCCACGGACTCCTCCCCCCCAGCATGCTGTGACTGAGCATGCTCAGTAAGCTCATGGCGCAGGTGGGAGTTTAAAAGTGCCCAGTCCGAGGAAGCTTTCTGCAGGCTGGAAGACTGTGTCTTCCAGCCAGGTACAGGGCATGTGTGCGGCTGGCATTTTTCCCTGCATGGCTGTGCTGCTACACAGCTTAGAGGGAGCGCTGTTCATCAGATGCTTTGAAGGAACTTACAGGACTTTGCTTAACCTTTATAAGGGTGGCTAAAATGGAAATCTCTTTTCCTGAAACCACAAGACTCCTTCTTTGACTACAAGTCCTCTGTATTGAATACAGAGCTGAGCCCACCATGTAATAAACAATGGATGCCTGATATCCCTCTTCGCCCTGAGTAGGACTGGAAAGGTGACTATGAACAAACAGGTAAATAATGGTCATTTTTCAAATGATGGTGATCGTTTTCAGAAAAACAGATTTACTGTCACCTACTCAACCTCTGTTGACAACCATAGCTGGCATTTCTCATCAAGGGTGTGAACTCATTACAACTGTGAGTGTCAGTCTGGAGTGGTGTAATCTAACAGCTACAATGCAGTACTGAAAGCAGGACACCTGAGCTCTGCCATGGACTCCCAATGTGCCTCTCTTTTGTGTATCCCTTTCCCTAATGTAAAAATGAGGATCACAGCATCTACTGTATGGCAGACGTGAGAATTTAATTATTGGTTGTAAAGGCTCTTTTTGAGAACTTCAGGTGACATGCATGAAAGGACTCAGTGTTACTGATGATAATCGTTTTGAAACTTGAATTTAATCAAATCCCAGGAGTATCTGTCAAACCCTTTAAAAGTATGCACACCTATCCAACATCTAAAGGTCATCTCTGTTGCAGCCAAACTGCACTGCACAGGCCTTCAGCTCTCTGTCTCCATAATTACCTATTTGTTTACTCTGCACTTTAAGAAGCCAGCACCAGGCATGGATAGCTCACTTGTGAGATGTCCATGCAAGCACATGCTGATGTCTGTCAAAGATGTCCAACACTTCTGTGCTGTATAGATGGTGAATTTGTTTTATTGAGACAGCTGGATATTTATGAGTTTTAAATTTATCCAACCATGTGTGGCATTTGTTTGTTTTTTCCCCCCCTTAAACATAAAGCATTCTACATGTGCAGGGAAAATGGTACAGCTAAGGACACTAGCTACATTAGAATGCATTTATTATATTAATTAGAAATGGGGCAAAACCAAACCTCCAAATTCAAACATCCCCAAATGCAGCGGAAAACAAGATCTAAATTCAACTCAGAATGCTGTGGATCAGCCCCTTCTATTTAATAATAAATAGTTTAGCCTGATTGGTGGAGAATGAGCACTACCTATATATATGATTTCATAGCAAGTTTACAAATATAGTAATATTTCAGTTTAATTTTGAGCAGGATTGTGATGAGCTGGGAATTCTGTTATTTTGGGAAATTTCTGTTTAGGAAATAATCCACTTTTCTAATTTCAAGAAGCTAATGGCAAAATCAGGAAAAGTTATTAAGAGAGTGAATGTATGCTGTGGACTTAACAATCAGCAAAAAATTAATGGCCTTCCAAGAAACTAGCTAGCAATGTGAGTCTTCAACCCTCCCATTGATTTCAGAGGAACTACTCTCAGATTATGGAACTAATCCGAGTATGCGACCACTCACTATGAAGAAAAGGGTCTGATTTGACTTCTTTCAGTCAGAAATACAGAGCACATTTGCTTTCTGTCACTGAATGAAATTTAAGGAGCCTCAATGAGTCACTAATAGATTATTTCTCATTTAATTTACGTTTTTGGGCAGTTAGAGAAAGACACCATGAAATGCAATTCCATGCAGCGCTAAATAATGCTAGTTATGAACAGTAGCTTATGAATCATCCGCAATCTTTCAAGAACAAGTGGTTCTTGCACAGCTCTCTGAAATAAGTCTTTTATTGAGCAAGCCTCAGATATCGGCCCCAATCTGGTAATCTTCGGTCTGAGAGAGGTCTTGCACAGACATTGTAGGGTTATAAATGCCAGCAAAAACCATCAGTGAGATAATATCCTTCTTCCTGAAGTCTCTCTTTGTGTTTTGCCTTCTCCTATCTGATCCCCTTTATACAGGCCACTTTCTTTGCTGTATAGAAACAGCTGAAGAGAAACGGATTAAATACGCTTACTGATATACACTGTGGTAGTGCATTATGGATTTAAGATAAGGTCTTGAGGCAATATGACAGTGGGGTGTATTTTAGGCTAACATGAAAACCAAATCAGTGCGTCAAATCATGCACGATAAAAGCACGACAGGAACAAGAACTGTACTTTTTTCTGCATGTTTTTTCACTTCCTAAAAAACATCACTAAGAATAGCCTGGTATTTTCTCCCATGCATTTTTGGGGTGGATGTGAATGAAAGCAAACACGTACCTCCTGTCAGAGTTATCAGCCCACAGCTCCTCTCCTTGGCATCTTGTTCTTGTATGTAAAATTGCTTTGTGCAGAGTCGCCATAGCCCAAAGTGAGCAGCCTCACAGGTACTATTGTAAGTCTCCACTTTATGGGTCAGCACTGCCCAGTGATCAGTGACCACAGCTGCAAACATTAAAGAGATGCCAACCAAAATAACAGAGAAAGTCAGCCGGATTTTCAATGCTTTGCTGTCATCCATGGTTGGACCGCACTAGTACATAGAGCAGCCTGTTTCTGGTGGTTACTGGCCTGTCGCGTTTGGTCTGCCCACTTGAAGGAATGCTGCAAGTTATTCAAGTGGTCTTCCAAAGTCTCGGCGTGTCCAAGCATTTTCAAATGTCAACTGTGTGATGCAAAAGCAGAGCAGGTTGTGGGCTGAGATGGACAGCTGGCCACATGTACAGCTGTTGAGATATATTAGGAGACTGAGTGGCTAGATTTGTGAGTGTGGAGTCTATTAATGCACATAATGAATAAGGAAACTGATGCAGCTCAAATTACAAATTTGTCCCTGCTGGGTTTGTGCAGTGACTGCTCAAAACCAACTGAAAGCAAAGCTGGCTCAGTGTAATTAATAGTCCCAGTCACAAGACCACACCCTTCTCCCTGAAGACATGCCGGGACCAGTCACTGGAATAAATTTTAACTTTCCTGTTAGCATGTAAGAACATCTGTCTTTGGAATAAAGATGGCAGAGAGCACATTTTTATTCCAAAGACTCCATTACCAGGTCTAACAATATCCTCCCATTCATCCTGAGGCTGCAGTCTTTTTTCAAGGGCCCAGACTGGATTATACCTAGGGAGGTGGTGGAATCTTTGTCTTTGGAGATGTTTAAGGCCTGGCTGGATGAAACTCTAGCTGGAATAATTTAGTGGGAGTGGTCTTGGTTTTTTTGGCAGGGAGTTGGACTAGATGACCTCATGAGGTCCCTTCCAACCCTATGATTCTATGATTCTAGTGTGTCAAAACACACCAGACTTTGGTAGACTTGGATTTGTCTCTAATTCCAGAACTCAATGTTAAGAATCAAGCTCTTCTTTGCTACAGAACCAAAAGGCCCACCATCTGTCTGGCCTACTGAAAACATTGCACATTACCTGCAAAACACTTGGTTTAGGTATTCATCATCCAAAATTAACAGTCAGCCATGAATGGCAAGGATGCCAAGCATTGTCTTCTCAGCACCAATTCAGTATCAGGCTGAAAGAGGCTCTTTTCACCATTTAGCGAAAGGGGCAGGATGTAAAATTAATTATAATGCCGAGCTGAAGGGGAACTTTTCACTGGCACAACAGTGATTTGTTCCTCTGCTGTTGAAATACATCCCAGTCCTAAAATTAGAGCTGGTCATTCAGGTGCTTTGCTCTCTAGCTTGGAGTACACACACCCTACGCTGGGCAACACAGATTAATGAGCTAATGTGCCCTCAGGTGGCCCTGCTCCTTCCCAGTTGTAAGAGATGTTAGAATTAGAGGGAGGATCTTAAAAGGGAGAAATGCATCTCAGCTGAGCTCAGACCTGGGAGGAGGGCAGACCTCTAGCTTTCAGCTTCCAAAGAAAGGGGTCAGCAGAAGGCAGAAACTCCTTAGATGACCACTGCCCCAAAAGCTGGGTGGGTGTGTGGGAGGGCAGGTGAGTGAGCTAAATGCTGACTCCCTTTGAAAGGTGTTATAGCTCTGTATTTACCTGTGAACTCAGTTTCAGGCCAAGAAATCCCAAAGAAAGAGAATCTTGATCCAGCTTTGGGATGTTTCATTTGTGTTATTTCCCCCACAAATTTCCCTATTTGTGTTAGTTCTGTTCTTTGATAACCCTTGATGGGAATGGAGTATCCATGGCCTGGCCCAGACAAAGAACTGAGGCTCTGAGGAGTTGAACTGGAGGGGGAAAAGCCACTTGGATATTACAAAGCAGAGGTTTGCTTTCACAGCATTCTGTCTGAGGTAGGTAAGTAGAGGTTCAGCTTGCCAGCATCTTTTAAACAAAAGGTTTTCTTTGTCTAAAATGAGCTTTAACAAAACCAATCTCCCACCCCCACTACATTTTTTCACAAAACAAATTATGTGAGTTTTCGGTTTTTTTTCACACATGGTTTTGTAGCACAAAAATATTTTCAGCCAAGAAAGCTGAGGGAAAATCTGTACCTAAATTAATTCAGGTGGAGCCTGAGGTAGCAACTCAGGTTCATATATCCTGTATGTTAGAAGACCCTCAGCCCTACGAAAGGTGGCATTGGTGAGCGGAAGATATTGATGGAGGGTCCAAAGATATGGGGCTGTTATGGAGCCAAAAGAGGCTAGAGACCTGGAGATAAGTTGAAGGTGCAGGTTCTCTGTGCTGAAAACCCTGACCTCTCAGAGAGCTCTTGACTTGTCCGTGGATTTTGTAGATCGTTTGAGAGAAGCAGCTCAGCCGCCCCCCCCCCCCCCCCAAGCTAGAAGGGTCTAGCTTGCCTCAAGGGTTTATAACGGGGTGGCCAAACTTACGGAACTCAAGAGCCGCACAAGTCGATTGTTAAACCTTCGAGAGCCGCACTGAGGCATATAACCACATATTTTTACCTACTCCAAAATTACTAAGCTTAAAATTCATTGAGCACTTTAATTTTGTCATAAAAATAGGGCAAATATTGATCCGCTAATGGCAGATTCTAATAATTAAGATTACCATGAAACTAGGCCTACACAGTAAAACTTTAGCTGTTGCTAGATGTAGAACATTACAGGCTTGTGGCAAGGTTGTTTTTTTGTTTTGTTTTGTTTTGTTTTGTTTTGTTTTGTTTTTTTTAAATCTGGGCAGTAACTTATCAATGCAGCAGGTAAAAGCTCTCTCAGATGCTGATCTCTAAGTATTGCACAATGTTTTGAATTTCATTGTGGAATATGATGCTTCACAGCAGTAAGTTGTGCCAAAAATTGAAAGTAATCTATGTTCAGTTTATACTTTTCTCCTTTGTATTTTCATTTCTTAATATTCCACGTCATGTTTAGGACTTGTAAAACATGATTTTATTTTAACAATGAGTATGCTGCATTAGGGCCTATGAGAAAATCTAAACATGCTATGGCTTCTCTGACCATGTCACGCTTTCCTCCCCCACCCCCTCGTTGCCGCTTCCGTGCCGTCTCTTGCCACGCTGCTGCTTCTCTGCTCTCCCCAACCATGCCACACTTCTGCCTCCCAACCCATCCCGGCACCTACCATGCCCCCACTTCCCTGCTAATATTTCTGCCAGTAAACTTGTTCACTAAAATACTCATGGACAGTGAAGACAAAAGGTCTGAGGACTCGGACACAATTAATTTTAAAATGAGAGAAACAGTAAGGGAAAATACTGCTCTCATCTTAATCCTGTGAAGAGATGCACACAGGGACACGTTTTCAACTGTTCAGAATCACAAAAGATAATGAGAATTTATGGGGACAGAAAGTGCAAGATCAGAGCCTGTTTCAATAAGTGCTTTGGAGTCCATGCACAGAAGATACTATGGAAAAAATCCCATTGAGTTTATTCAGTTTGGGGTCAGGCCCTGTATAAATTCTAAATATCAATATTTGGTTTTTATAATACAAAGTAAAATCTTTACTGGTGAGAGATTTTTTTTTCAGAAAGTTTACAAACACAATTCTCCGTCCTCAGCCCTTCACAACAATTACTCTTGTCTAATGGGCTCAGATACCCACAGAGTCATTCATGAAGACTGCACTGAAATATAAATAGATTTTGACTATGCAACAAAATAGAATTAATACATGTTGAATGCTATTTAATCAGTAGAAGTATAGTGCTGCTATTGAACTTTGCAGTGAATGTAAATTATCTTGATAATTGAGTTAGTTATTATATTAATTAAAATTTTCTTATAAAATGTACTAGGAGTTCCTTCTGCAAACAGATGACATACTGATGTCTCAGGCCCACTTGTTCAATGGACTTAAGGAATTTTTTTCTAAAGCCAGTTTTCAGCAGTGGTGGTCTATCCTAAGTCTGAATCATTTTGCATGCTGAAAATGAACCATGATCCATAAGAAGTACTTGTAACATTCTTTAAATAGAGGGTTTTTTTTTAATTACCTTTTGACAGTAGCCAGTGGTTTTGGATGTAACACTTGTGTCAATTTTCAATCATTTCTGATGATTCTTATTTAATTCTCAAAATAGAAATACAAGAGAAATAATTTTGCATTATATTACAATATCTGGAAATGCCAGGTGATTTTTAAAAAAAAAGAAAGTTAATTTACAATTGCTGTTCAGGTTTAAATTGCTAATTATCATCACTTATCTGTAGTTCATTGTAGACGTGTTCTTGATCAATTTATGTTGCCAGTTTTAAAAATAGTTACCCAAAAACAATATCAAAAAAGAAAAGTATTTAAAAAATCATGCCCTGATGTAATTAAAGATTGTATCATTATGCACACAGAGAAGGAGGGTAGAATTAATATTGTGGGGGTAAACTGTGGAATCTGGCAGGTACCTCCTCCGAGGGCCTGTCTTTACACCTAACTGAAGAGGTTGGCTTTCCCTGCTGGCTCTGACAATGCTGCCCTTCCCCTCCCCTCCCCTCCCAGCTCTTACCAGGCTGCTTTTTCCCTGCAGGCTCTTCCAGGGCCGCCCCTCCCCGGCTCTGACCACGCTGCTTTTTCTTGCAGCTCTGACAAGGCTGCTCCTCCGCTGCCATCTCTCACCATGCCGCCGCCTCTCTGCTGTCCCTGACGATTGCAGATTTCTTGCCCCTGGCTCCTGCCATGCCTCCCTTCCCTCCTGCGCTCTCCTGGGAGCCACAATTTTTCTTTAAAGAGCCGCAGTTTGGCCACGTCTGGTTTATAATCTCACCATCTGTGCAGTCCACCAGCCACAGCTCTGTGTTGTGTAGGGAAGCCAAGAGGATGAACTTTAACAAAGTTTGGCCAAATGGTGGTTTGGATCAAAGCACTCACAGCATGGTATGTTCATAGAGGGCTAGTGAGGAGTAGCATCTACAATAGCATCATCATCATCCATGTCCACTCCAAATGATTTGTTGCTCAGTTCTGTTACATTGGCTCCAGTAATACTTCAATGGCTACGGCTGAGTTAGTCAATCTCAAATGAGCCCTAATTTTGTGGGTTTTAATATTTCAGGTGTTTCCAGTCATCTTTGGTTAAGATGAGATCTTCAGTGTACCTGCCTGGTTGAGAAGTTTTGTTTAATATTTTAGACTGGTGACTGTTAAAGTTAATTGGACCCAGGTATGCAAGCAGGGGTGTGTCTGTGTATGTTGGGTTTCTGTTTGTTTCTTGTTGAGATGAATAATATAGTTTAAGGGACAAGAAGCTGTATCCAAACCAACAGGTGTGCTTCTATTTAACTTCAGTAGTCTTTGGATCAGGACCTTAGTTTTGAAATTTTAGGGCATGTTTAAAAAAAATCTTTGCAGGTAAAATGCTTGTTTCTAACCCATGAACCCGAATGGGGTTCAAAAATTCCTTTGTGGTGCTGGCAGCTCAGAAAAATAGCATCAATTTGAAAACCATCAGTTTAAATTGACTGCAGTTGGGAAATGAAACAATAAACATCTGAGTCTTGTTTCACTATCCAAGTTGACTCCAGGGCAAAAGTAAAACAAAGAGTAGAACTAGTGAAAAGTAAAACACACACACCTCTCTTATATAGATAAATAATAACTTTAAACCAATCTCTTGATTTCTGCTAATCCGTATTTATTGGCCCTCTGGGGGACCAGTTTTGTCTATAAAGAGAAAGGATCGTCCAGCCACACAACTCCTTGTTGTTTTTTTTTTTACTGGACTAGACTAACACGGCTATCCCTTTTGAAATTGACTAGGACATGAGACCTGAGTTCAGATCTCAGTTGTGCCACAGATTTTACTGACCTTTAGCAAATCACCTGTCTTTCTGTGCCTCTGTCCTTCACCTGTATGGCAGCAAGAGCACTGCCCTGCAGGTATTGTGAGGATAACTGTATCAAAGACTGTGAGGGGCTCAGATACTAAAGTAACAGTGCCCATTGAAGGACATAAGGCACATAGATTGTGCTCTCTAATGTACAAGTGCATCCTAAGAGACAATCTGTCCCTCAAAGAGCCTCCGCTCTTTTTTCCTCTTCACCCTTTCTCTGTTATGTCTGTTAAGAGATTACAACTCAGTGGCAGATTTGGGACTAGCACTTGGGTCTCGTAATAGCCAGTCCAATAACTTGCTCGCCAGACCGCTCTATCTCCACAATTATTTTTAGTGGGAAATGTGCCCCTTTAAGATTAAAAACTCACCATTGATTTGGTCCAGCTCAATGTATCGCTATGTCAATATGTATTCCATACAGCCCAATGTATCAACTCTTGGCCCCATGGAGGTTGATGGCAAATCTCCCAGGAAGCCAGGAAGACTCCTCCCATGCTAGTCCCTTGGACATTTTGCCAGTTCACAAATATAATTCTATGAGGAAGTCCGTGTGAAGCTACAGAAACTTCTTGGAGATGACACTACCATGACAGTATCAATGCCTGCATGTTAACATGGTGGTAAAAAATGTCCATGGAAATCTCTAAATACCACGTTATCCTGTCATGACTATTTCAGTTGTGTTTTCTGAACCTCATGTTACAATGTCAAAACAGAGGTAAACAAGTGCTAGTTTAAGTCAGCGGTGACACGTTTGGAGAGGTGAGCCAAGATTAAAATGAAGGGCAGAGGGCAAGAGATATGAAATAATTAACAATGTTCTGAAACAAAGCAATTGGAGGTGTGGTGTGGGTTAATAATACTTTTGTGAATGGATAATGATAATGATTTGCAGTCAGTAGCATGAGTTCACATAGTTCAAAATGCTCATTAAGCATGGATTAATTCTCACAATAAAGCTGGCAAGTGGACAAGGAAATTATTGTAAGCTTGTTGGGGTGGGGTCAATTTGGCACAGCATCAAGCACAATCAGGTCGCCGTCCATGACTGGGGTTCCTGGGTGCTCTGGTAGTAAAAATAAATAATAATACATTCTTCATTTTTTGACAGATGGAGAATAGACCTTCAGAAGAGCCAGATCCATGCCCCGACTTCAGATTGCTCCTGCATGTTAAGGTAGGTTGGTACCATAGCTCTTGATAATATTAACCCTTTAATGTTCATGAGGGAATTCTCTTAGACCAGCACATCCCTGCTGCAGGGTCTTACAACAGAGACAAGATTCTGGGATTTGTCATCCTAATTTGCTTGGACTTGTCAGCTGGTATTTACGAGGAATGCTGGGAAGAAGGTGTATTTAAGTTGCTTCCTCTCCTCGGAAGAGGGACAGATCATTCACGGAGGGAGTATTTGAAAGTGTCACCTAGAAACAGATATGTGATATGCTCTTTGGGTCTGGGGCTTGGCTGGGGAATGGAAACCATAGAGGGGAGTTGACTGAGCTTTGTCTTCTGGCTGTCTCAGAAGACTTTTCTTCTGACACATCTGAGTGATGAGGAGTTTGGGGAGTTAAGTTTTGCAGCAGACAGACAGAATTTTAGGGAAGGGATCTCTACAGAGCACGCAGAAGTGTGTGTCCAGAAGCAATGTGCATTCCAGAGACTAAAACTTCCAAGTGTCACATGGAAACAAATCCCTCCTGACACCTGTTTCTCTTTCCCCAGTTCTGCTCAGCATACTACATGGGAAAGACGATGTTGCCAAGAGCCATTTGTCTTAAAGAAGCCCAAGAGATATGGCATGGCGGACAAACAAAAATCCACATCTAGTGAGATTCTGGACCAGAGGTTCCCCAGACCTGTAATTCTTGATGCATTCCAGGACCTGATTTTGAGGATTATAATGGTGAGCAAGAGGATGTGCAGAGAGAGTCCACCTCAGCAGTGAAATTCAGTACACTGAGGTCCAGGAACATTAAAAAATATTTCATCTGCGTAAAAGAAGAGTGCCACTGCTGTGGTAAGAAAACAACAACCCTAAATGAAGCCTTCCATTAGGGAAGCATTGGTCAAATTGCGTGATTAGGGGTTGAGTTTTGGTTTAAAACACATGCATAAGAGATCTGCTTAGCAGTGTGTAAGACAGAGCACCCAAACTCAATGTAAGCCATCGAGGCAAGTTCAGAAATGTTAGTGCTAAACTTCTACCATGAAGCAGGAGTGTTAAACAAACTCGTTAATGTATGTCTGGTTCTGGGTAGAAGCCTCTTTTGCGGCTTACCGGTGGAGATGAACTGAACCAAATGCTTAACGAATGATATGAAGCATGAGAGTGACCTTTTGTCCCTAGCCTTTACCTGATGTTGGACACAGTCATCTGGTAAATCTTTTCCATCACAATCTCTTATACTTCTGTTTTCTTCTGTGCACCTCCCTTCTTTCTGTTTTCTAACAGCTGCCTGTGACCCTTTTTTGGGAGTTAGACATTTTCAGAGTATTCACAGTTTGTCTTCGGTACTTTCACACACTTATTGAGACGCCTCTTTGCACAGGAGGAGAAACTGCCATTAGCAAGGCTAATATGGTGCACTAAGGTTTGAATTGCTAATGCCAGTAAAGTGCTTTGGACTCACTGAATGAATGTGCAACATGGGAAAAAAAATTTAAAGGGGCCAAACACTTCCCACAGACTGGTTTGCATCTGGTGTTGCAGGGTTTTACCTATGATCACAACCAGCAGGAAAGAGAAAACGTACTGCAGATGACATTTATGCCATGTTTGCCCTAATTTTTATCAGCGCAAATCCTTGTCCAGGGGAGTAGTGTTGCCAGTATGAGTAGAGAACTGTCCCTTTAAACAGAATCCAGTGGTGGTTCTCACTCTGTTGTTAGCCAACCAACGCAGTCGTGTGGTTAGATAACAAGGCCTTGAGTGTTGGAAATGCAGTTACTATTCCATTGCATCTGTGTGGCTCTTATTTACTGTGCTGTGTAAAGAGCAAAAGACACAACAGGGAGGAGGGGGCAGTGCCATTTATGTGCTCAACTTCTCCTGGGTGATGGGTAATTAAAGGCCAGTGCAGCCCCCTCAGCGTAGGGGCAGCATCAGTCTAGAAGGTGCATAGCCAGGATGTACTGCCCTGATTTAGCACCTCACCCTTAGTGGTTCCTATTAATTACTATAAATCCCCCAGTAGAAATTCCCAGGAGGGAAACCCAAAGGAAGGCAGCAAAGGGGTATATTTTTTGGGATGAGTGGAAGGACCACTATGGTGCAGCAGCTGATAACTGTTGACTCCCTGCACCAGTGTTGATGATTCTGGCCCTATATCCATCAGTGTAAAACATCCTGAAGTGAGTCTTTGGTGAGTGGGTCTCTAGCATGAGTCTTCAAGAGTATTTGTTTCTACTGTAAAGCACCTTTGGAATCTCTCCAGAGACCCTGCTTGCAAATGGCTAAAAAGTCCCGAATCTTAACTTCAAAGGAGATTCAGGGTTGTTAACCCTGATTTTTAGTTTCACTAACATGAAGATCTGAAATTTTTTTTACATTAACATGGTAAACCTTTTACTACCATAATTACTGTATATTGCTTATGGTATTTTCAGTGTGTCACAAAAGTGTGTCTTACTTGTGATATTTTGTGCACAGGAATTTGGAATTGTGCAGTTTGTTCTAGTAGCAGTTGATTGATCAATTTGGTTCTTCAGGTATGTGAAATAATAGAAATGATAAACTCATGGTGACCAGTTCCAGAATGGCAGTCATGGTATTCTGGTTTGGCAGAACAAACAATGAGTCCTGTGGCATTTTTAAAGACTAACCAATCTGTTTATCCCATAAGCATTCATGGGCAGAATCCCATTTCATCGGATGCATGAATCGGAGGGTACAGTATGAAATGGAAAGTACAAATGCAGAGAAAGATAAGTCCCAAGGTCAGTTCAGGATTAGTTCGGCAAACCAAGTAAGTTGTTTGGATTTAAGCAGTTTGGAGAAACAGATAAGAAGGTAGTTTTATGAGACAAGAAGTGATTCTGAATGATGACGATGTCAAAATACAATGTTTTATTTCTGTCCAGTTTTGCTAACATTTTAATTTATTTATGGATTTACTGACTGTTAAAATTGTGTGCATGTGCACGTGCATATGCATGCAAAAACTACTGACTTGCAATAAATTTACTAATGGTTGGCAACTCTATAAGGAGAAGAATATTGAAGAAGACATAGTTCAGCTGCCACACCTGGCAAAGGGGAGCCCCGCACCGATCAGTTTCAAATGCCTAATGAGTCAGTCAGAAACCAGAATGACTGCTACAGAAATATCAGGCATAGCCTAGCAACTAGTGTCCTTTTCAGTACAGGGAGGAGACAAGCATGACTTACCAGCCCCATGTGCAGTCTCATGATGGCTTTAATTTGGAGAAACTACTGATTGGAATGACACTTTCCCCACCCGTCCAAAGGAGAATTTCGTATTGAGTAAGAGAACAGCATGGGCAGGGTGCTGCATGCAGCCACAACAGGGGGCCTCGCATCTCCAGCTGCCAAGTGGGTGAAGGTGGGAGTTTGTTCTGTGTGACCCAGTCCATCCTTGGCCTGTTTACTGGGACTGCAAAAGACAGAGACAGTGAGGTTCTGATCACTGAGCCTTTTGAGCGCCAATAGCTCCTGATTAAGACAGTGGGGAATGGCAGGTTTTCAGCACCTCTGAAAATCAGGCCCTGGATGTCTCATAGCAGGTGTCAGAGGGTGGGAGATCTGGTTTCTTGTATTGCTGGCTCCGTCTCAGACTCACTCTGTGGCATGAGGCCAGGCATTTAGTTTTAATGTTTCCCCCTACATAGAATGGGGACAATAAACATCCTTCTCTCCCAGGATTGTGAATTAATTAATATTTGCATAGTAGTTGGTTTCTTTGGTTGAGCAAACTCCCAACTGGTACCGGCAAGGTACAACAGGACTGCACTGGCCCCAAAGCGTCTCTACCAAAGAAGCTGAATCTGCCAGTTTCACAATAGTGAGGGAAGTCTTTATTGTGCATTCATGGTCATCCATGGAAAGGTCCTCAGTTGGTATAATAAATTGCCCCTTGCTGAAGGAATTTATGTTTCAAATGGCTGAATGCCACTATGTCTTTTGAGGAATAAAAATGGAATAATGTGTCACACACACACAGCGAAAAAAATCACAGCAGTTTCCTCTTTTGTTTTCTTAACTGTAGCCAGGAGTTCTCAAGAAAGCAAAAGCAAAAAAGCCTAAAGGGCGCAGGCTCTAAAACAGGAAAAGAATGCATTAAAAATTTAATGCCTTTTCTTTTGAAGTAGTCTCATGTTAAATTTCACAAGGCATCTGCCAATTTTATGAACTGGATTTTTCCTTTACTTTCTCGACACTGGAAATGCCACAGGTCCTTTGCAAGTTGAGCGTACAAAAGTTAATGCATGTTTGCAAGTGCAGACACGGCCACTGCCCTCAAAACAAGCTTTCAGCTGCTGAGGAGGTAATTGCCAGTGAACCTGCTTCAATCTAATTGCAACCTGCCAGGACACTGCTGATGTTAACTCATTTATTACCGTAATTCTTCTAGATGCAGTTGGTGTTTCCTCCTCCTGCCAAGGATCATGTTGACCGCTCTCATTCAGCTGCCTTGATCAGTTGGAGAGGGCTCATCTACACAACTCAGGGAACACCTTGTGCAAATGGAAGAGGTGATCTACTCTGAAGGCTGAGGGCTGCCGGAAGTGTGAAAGCACTTGTATTCTAGCTCGGATTTACCCCACCAGTTGAGGAGGTTTCAAAGAACTCACAAACAGCCCTAACACACCACAGATTGTCAGGACATTACAGATGAGAAACTCCACCTATTTGGGGCAGTGCTTGGAACAAGAGCTGGAGTTCTGAGTTGTGGGTTACTTGTGTGAAACAACTTGGGACAACTGTCAGTCTGGGTCCCCTGAGATGATGGGTGGGTTTGTTTATTTTATTAGATTACCCAGCACTAACTCTAACTAACTAAGCTCCTAACCATGCAGAGGGTAGAACCTGAGGCTTTCTGCACCACTTGAAAGACAGCATGCTCCCTCTTTTGTATGAGGTAAGGGGTCTGGCCTTGGAACTGTTCCCTTTCTTGTTTTAGCCCCTTTGGACGCCAGAAAAGGTGGCCTATCATGGAGTGCCATGTTCCAAGATTGGCCCTCAGAACTCCTATTGCCTACAAAACGAAGTATCCTGTAAGCAAGGTGCTTGCCTTCCACTCAAAGGGCATCCTCAAGACACAACTTTTGACTAGAGTTGCTGCATGTCCAGGTTTTCCCAGGATCATCCTTTTTGGAAGGAGCTGTTCTGAGCATGCTCAGAGATTTCTAAAGAACACTCTGCCAGGTATCTAGTTTTATAGGCTCAGGATTATTCCTGATGTGCAGGGGTTTTTTTGTACTTCGGAGGTGACAACCTTACCTTTGACACATATCCAGATGCTATAGCGATGAGTTTATAAAAGTTTTAAGAAAAGCTGTACACGGAGTTTGGTTCAAGGTTCTGTGAAACCTGAGTCCAATCTTCAGCAGGCCAAAGTTTAAGGGGTCTGGATCTAGGGTTTGTTCCAGACTGTTGTGCAGAAATGGATCCACTTACAAAAGATGGAGGCAGGTCTGAACTTTAGTCACCCATATTACAATGTGTTCAGTACCTGGGTTTTGATTTGAGACCACATGTAACTTAGAGCATCTTCTTACCATGTATTTGGAATACTGAATAGTGCTGTTGTGCAGTAACCATTCTGTCGCTGTCTGGCCTTTTGCATACAACACACAATTATAGGTTAGATTCTTTTTACTGCAGTATTTTCCTCACTAAACTGAGGGCAGGTCTACACCGCAGCAGGATTTTAGCAGCAGCCAAAGGGAGATATGCAAAGTACTTAAAATACCTTACATGTTCTCTTTGACTGTTTACTGCTTACTAACCCAGTGTCTTCAGTGTGCTGAGTCGAAGCGAAATGCCCTCTTTTCAACCGTTCACTACTCCAGTTGCTGTGGTGGTCTTCAGTGATCACCTTTCTGATTGATCTTCTGATAATTTGTCTTCACAGACCCAAAGTCAATCTGATGGCGATGAATTTGTCACCCTCAGTGAAGATGAACTCTTACTGACCATTCTTTCAGATTAAATTTACGGAGGTACTTAAGAGCTTGTAAAAATTGCTTTGCAAACTATTTAGTAACACATGTTCCATTGAATGCCACTGAAACTTGTGCTATAAAATCCCTTAGGCACTTGGGTAAATTTAAGATCTAAGGGGGGAGAATTTCCAATCAGTGACAGGCTTGCTGGCCTGAAATGCCTGGGTCTTTAGGTTCGTTTTTGAATAGAGTGTTTTATATCATGTCTGTTAAAATGGATCCTCATGGCGCCTCTCTTCCCATCCATCCCCAGTCACACATTGTGTGAGCATCTGATGAATGCAGGGACAAAACTAATTTCTAGAAGAGTCATTACCAAAAGGAAAATGATGGCATGTCCTCCAAAAGGCTTTAGTATATAAACCATTGTTAAATGGTTCTAGCAATCTCCTGTTGGCTAGTATTTACATTTAAAAATCAATAATACATGAAATATAAATATATGATTAATGAGGACCCATTGGGAGATGCAAGGGACTTAATTAGTTGCACTTCAGCAGTTGTGGCTGTGAGACATGCAATTATGTTTTCCCCTGGAGAAAATCCTGAATGAGATATCTCAGAATGAAAAGCTGCATTGTTTTCGACCTGGAAAATACATTGTCTAACCTCTGGCATTTACACTTGTGTTTTTCCCCAAGTGATAAAGGCCCTGATTCAGCATTACAGAGCAGAAATGAGATCTCTGCTTACACACATCAACTTTACTCGTGCATCACCATTAGTATGGATTGACTAGTGAAGACAAGCGGGTTCCTTAAGGAGTTTACAGGCCAGCCTCATTGTCTCTAGGCATGAGCCCCTTAGCTGAGTTTTTCATGATTAAAAAACCCCACAGAAACAAACCATTCAGGTCAGGGAAATCAGTTTTCTACCCTCAAATCTTATAGTAAGGAAATTGCTGGAGCTGATCCTTCTGATGTCAGTTATGCTCCTCATTGCTATAGAGTGAAAATCATACCAAGTGCACCTGAGGACATGAAAGAGAATAACTAACGCTGCTCTCTGCAAGAAACACAGCCTACGGTCTGCTGAATCCAGGACACCTGTATGACTCTCTAGCTGTGTTTTTCTCCTGTGCGTTTAAACTGCTTTAGCTCAAAAATCATAGATGGAAATGAACTGCAAGATTTGAACCTGAAACTTCTCGTATTTCAAGTGTGTCTGGAAGAGACAATGTGGTCTGGTCCCCTCTCTGCTCAAACTGTATTTTCAGCAAATGAACCATAAAAGAATTCTAACTAAAATGAATGTAGCTAAGGAAAAGCCAAGTCCCTGGGTCCTGATGTATTGTGAAATTGGTGAAAAATGTTACCTGTGAGACTGACTCAGTGAGGTGGCACCTTGCATTGTAGAGGTCTAAAAAATTCTTCCAAGTTGTACATGAAATCCTGACTCTGTTTTACCATTGAGTTTAAGTTCCATTGACTTGTATGGGGCCAGTATTTGACCCCAGCTTTTTATTATAGAAATATAATGTCCCTCTAATGGGGCACGAGTGGTGAAAATCCTTGTTTGCCCCTGTTAGCTAGGACTTGGGAGGCTAAAGCTCAGCAGGCAGCAGCAGAGCTCTGATCTAAACAGGAAAATAAAGAACGGCAGAAGAGCTGGCCCAGGGTACAAGCAGGGGCAACACAAGAAACAGGGGAGGCATGGCCATTAGGGCAGAACAGGATCTTTGGCAGCAGGCTAGAGGAAGTGGAACCCTGAGCCTCCAAGCCCCCGAGAGAATTTGGGGCACACAGCACAAGTGGGACTGTCACATTTGTAAATTAAGGAGCATGTGGTTTGCACTGCAGATGAGCTGTGGTGAGTCTTTTTGGGTTGCTTGTGGAGCAGAGAGGGCTGAGGAGCAAGGGCAGAAGAGCATGCCCTGTGACAGTCCCTAACAAAAGCATGGACGTTCCCACTTCAGATGGGTTTGACATAACCCATGTGTCTTCCCACTTTCCCCGCTAATCTCTGTCTTTCTTTTCAACAGGTGCCAGTTTGACCTCTTCCAGAGGAGCTGCCATCTCCATTTTGGGTTGGTGAATGCTGACTTGTCGTCTGGGGGCTTATGCTGTCAAAAGAACCCTTCCCAGCATGCATTTCTGGCTGGCAACCCTCTAAATCTGGTAAGGCAAGGCAACTTCTGACTTAAGGTGACCAGTCTGCCACGGATGTTGAAGAAGGATCCTCATTCTCTTCTACAGGGTAAGGACTTGTATTTCCTGTTATGTCTACTGATTTTCTTGTTCCCAAGATGGGAGATCATCTCACCTGAAATCTGTCTCACTTTTAAAATGGGACACACAGCTTCTCCCTCATTATCTTCGTTTCCAATACTTACTTACATTACTTACTTCTGTGCTCTGTGGGAAGCCAGCGTGTGTGACTCAGGCTCACGACTCTGTCCCCCCAGCTTGCCCTGCAGTGTGGCAGCCTCTCGTCTGGGCTATCTCATTCTTAGCCAAAGCCAAGGGTAGAGTCAGCTGAGCACTACTGGGAAGGAGCTTTGGGGTGTGTGTGTGTGTGTGTACACACACACACACTTTATCTTTGCAGGCTGTGGAGACTTAGGAAATATAAAGGTGAAGTTAAAAATACCATTTGAAGAAGAAATATTGAGCAGTTCAGAATGTTTTAAGATGAATAGAGGGGCTACTGGCCTCATGACCTTAATTCAGTGTACTTCTTACAGCTGGGGATTTTATAATCATGACCGTAGCACATTATTCTAGGGTTCTGGATGCCACATGGGTTTTTCTTCAGAGGAAAGCTTACAAGACTGTGGAGAGGACAATGCACAGAAAAAAGGTCACCGTACACCATAGTGAAGGGCAGGAATGGATTCTAAGGTAATGATTTGACACTTTTTTTTTTGTGATCTGTGATTCCTCAACATCCTGGAAGTCTTAGACTGGGGACCCAAAAACTGAGATATAAAATTAGCAAATGCTTCCAAAACTGTGTCTGCATTTCACCATGTCAGCTAGGCAGCTGATTTGCACTCCTCAGTGAAAATGTAACTGCTGAGAATTTGCTGTTACTAGTGGAGGTATAACATGAATTTTGCCCATGAGGCCTTATGAATCCTGCTTGAGGATTTGGGGTTGGAAAAGCTTCCCAAAATTGGAAGGCTTTTTCCACTGTTCTCCAACCGCCTAGTTAGAAATCTTGTGTGTGAATATAAAGTTCGTCCTGAGATGACTAGGGCCTCTGGTTTGAGTGTTACTATAAGAATATTTTTTTCTTCCACTATGTTGTCTCATAGTAGCATTCCCAGCTAGTTTGTGAAGCAATGTGTAAAAATAACCTCAAAAATAAATGTAACCAAACTGCACCCTCCCTTTCTCCCCCATCCAAACAAAACTTTTGTCCAAAATTCCAAAGAAATTTGAATCATAAGTTCAAATAATTATTTTTCCAGAACAGGAGCATCATAGATTGTTAAAAATTGACTTGAAGTTGTGTCTCAAATAGTATAACCAGACTTTCCTGTAAGGGGCCATGAGAAGCCTTGTCTCATGGCCCCTTGTCTTTCCATGTTCTGACAAATTGAGTCAATCTGGGTGGCCAATGGGACTGGAATTTATGAGATTAAGATCAACTATTCTGTGAAATAGTCTCTTGGGTTAGACTGTTCCTAATGAGAGGGTATTGACAAGATTAAAAATATAAACCCTTTCTGTCAGAAAGACACACTTTGGGCTGAATACTTACTAAGAATTTGTAAATTAAAATCTATATACCATCTCCACTTCAAACAGAATACATTTTATTTAAAAATAATAGAAGTACAGTATACATATTTGGGATATATAGGTAGAATTGATGCACACTGGAAATCGTTAGAAAACTTGCAGACAGAAATATGGCCTCAAGGGACATGATAGCTTAGCCCTTGTGGATATGTGACCTATACTGAAAGAAAAAACAAAGAAATATAAAAATGCTATTGCTGGAAATAAACAGTGAGCATTTTGAGTGACTGTTATCTTCATCCCTATTCTGTCTGGGATGAGAAGCAGGAAGAGATGGTTGAATAAACAGATCTGTGATACTGATGAGTTATTTTTGTCTGTTACTACCGACGCTATCGTTTCTCCTAGGATTATTTAAAAGAACCTGATTACTATTATTAATACTGTGATGGCACCTAAAATTCCTAATTAGAGATCAGAGGTCCATTGCACCCAGTCCTGTACACAGAGGTAACAAAGGAATCAAATATAGTTACCCTCTGTGGTTTTGTGTATTTTACCTTAACCCTTGAGCAATCTAATTGTTTTCAAAGGGACTGCTCGTAGACTAAGAGACCACTTGACAGCACAGTGGTGAAAACCTTGGAATGATAAATTATCTGACTGGGAAGCTGGATTTTGTCAAAATCCCAGCATAAAAATAGGGATATTGGGTCAAAATAATAGTCTTTCTAGCCACATATCATGTCTTCTGCCAGGCTGGTGCCAGATGATTGGAGGGAATGAGCAGAATATGACATTTATTGAGTGATCCATCCCTTGGAATCCAAACCCAGCATCTGGCAGTCAGAGGTTTAAGGATACCCCACGCATAGGGTTGGGTCCATGACTATCTTGGTTAATAGCCACTGACGTGTCTATCCTTCATGAACTTCTCTCATTCTTTTTTGAGCCTGGTTATAATTTTGGCCTTTACAATGTCCCCTGGTAACAAGTTCCATAGATTGACTGTACATTGTGTGAAGTTCTTCCTTATGCTTGTTTTATATCTACTGCCTGTTAATTTCATTAGGTGACCCCTGGTTCTTGTGTTACGTAAAGGGGTAAATAATACTTCATTATTCGCTTTCTGCACACCACTTGTGATTTTATAGACCTCTATTATATCCCCCACCTGATCCAAGAATTATCTCTTTTCTAAGCTGAACAGTCCCAGTTTTTTCAAGTTTTCCTTAAATGGTGGCTGTTCTGTATCCTTAAATCCCCCATTTTTTATTTTTTTATTTTTTTAAACTCTGGCAGAGTTTTTCAGTGGGGAAAATCAAAATGAAATGAAATCTTTATTTCATGTTGACCCAACGAAAATCTCAATTTGGTCCAACATAAATATCAACCACTAAGAAAATGTCTACGTTTGCTTGAGCCACCAAAATGAGTAATAGGGGCATGAGGAACCTGGGACTCCAACTCCTATTTTCTCCTGTGGGCCTTTCTCCCTTGTCAGACCACATATCCCATGATGCACCAGGGTGTCCCTCTGTTGCGATTCCTTTTTCTAACCAAGTCGGTGGAATGCGAATACAGGTTGCAGACCGTGGCCCAAAAAGCTCTAGGGTTACAAGAAGCTCAAGTCTCCTGTTCTCAGAGATCTAAATAATGTTAGAAACTGGCACATCTTAGATTCATAGGGAAAACGTTACGACTGAAACCTGCAGCTAGGGCCAGCAGCATTGCTAAGAAGTGTACCCTGAAGCTGAGCAGTTTTGTGGGTACAACGTAAATGTACTGTACAGGTAGGTATGTGTGGTTCTGCAAGTTTGACTCACATTTTAAAAACAAAAACTGATTCAGTTTGAAGTGTGAGCCTTTTTTTTTTTTTTTTTTTACTAAACAGTCACTGTAAGAAGGTGATTTTAAGAAACCCACCCAGAAAGACTCTAAACCATATGTCATCCTGTAGCTTTCATTTCAAGGGTCGTTAGTTTACAAAAGACAATCTATAGCTAACTCTTGATTTTTAAGGGAATTATTTTTTTTTTTAAATTACAGCAAATACAAATGAGGACTAACTTCTAACTCTTACTTCATTAACACAACAGGAAACAATTCTGGGGAACTGTACTTGGAAATACATTAACAATAGATTGTATAAATTAATAAGCACTTAGTTATGACACTTAGACAAATGTTTTTCTTTAAGGTGATTTTCTACCTCTATTGTAGCTAATAAAATTTTAATTATTAAGAAATCTCAGAAAGATAGGAAACTTACTGTTTGAAGCCATAAAGATTTATATTAAAAAATTCTCTTCAAGATGTATAATAAATGTAGGCATATACCTCTTCCTCCACCACTGCCTGTCTGTGTTCCCCAAAATGATCTGTATTGGAAAGTAGATAAGAATTCCCTCCTTCATCCCCCTCCATTTATATCATCATTTGAAAAGTTAAAAAGCTATTTATATCTTTCTCCTTAATGCTTTGACACAGACTAAAGTTCACTGGTGTTACACTCTTAGACTTCCCTACATTCCATTCTATTCAGCCGTTGGGGTGAAACTCACCCTAGAATGGGGGACTTGAATAAGGATTCAAGTAGAGTTGAAATGCTAGATTGAAGCCTAAATAGGGTTTAAAGATAAGAAGCAAAGGATTTTTTAAAAATTCGGATTGTACCTGATTTTGCTGCTTCATGACACTGCAAGAAGGCCTGCACTGTTTGTTGTTGCTTGGTTTTATTTTTTTGTGTGTGTGTGTGTTTTAACTTGTCATTTAGAATGCCAAGATAGATCCTCCTGAATTTTTTGCAGTATTCAGTTCAAGTGTAAAGGTCCCTTGTGTACCTTAATTGAAAAGTTGAGGGATGTGAAACATTTACCGTATATGATCGCATATAAGCCGAGAATTTTGTGCCTGAACATTGGCTTCGAAACAGGCACTCGGCTTATACTTGGGAGAATATGATAGACAGCCCGGACAACCCTTTCCGTGACCATGGGCAGGGCGGAGCCCCAGTGTTGCTGGGTGGCCATCTTGGGCAGTCGGCCGGGGCTGGGGCTGGAGGAAGGAAGGGACCCAGTGTCTGGAGTGGCCAAGTAAGGGAGTCCTGGGCGGGGGGCTCAGCCTGGACTTTGAGGAGGGGATTCAGGGAGGCCAAGGAAGCGGTGGCAGGGATCAGAGGTTGGGGAGGGGGTCGGGGAGTTGGGGAAAGTGATGGAACGGCCAGGAGGGTTCGGGAGGGGGGTCAGGGAGGCCAGGGAAGGGGCGGCAGTGCTTGGGCAATTGGGGTGGGGGTTGGGGAGTCCGGGGAAAGCAGCAGGAGGACCCAGAGTTTTTGGGGAGCCCAGGGAAGCAGCGACAGGGACTGGGGATTTGGGCAGGGGGTGCCTGGCAGGCTGGGAAGTGCGGCAGCAGGGGTTGGGGGATGATAGGGAAAGGGGTGCAAAGGGTGTTTGGGAACAGGGTAGCAACAGCAGAGAACTGAGAAGGGAGCAGAGGGGCGGCAGTGATGAGCCAGCAGGGCAGCAGTGAGGAAGGGGCAGAGTAGGAGGGCAGCAGTGAGGAAGGGGCAGAACAGGGGGCAGCAGGAGGAGGAAGGGGCAGAGTAGGAGGGCAGCAGTGAAGAGCGGGGGGGGCAGCAGTGAGGAAGGGGCAGAACAGGGGGCAGCAGGAGGAGGAGGGGGCGGCGGAGCCGGGGGGCAGCAGTGAGGAATGAACGGAGCAGGAGGGCAAGGGAAAAGCAGCAGCAGAGATTTGGGGGTTAGGGAAGCTGTTGGGAACCCCAGGGGTAGCTAGCAGCACCACTGGGTGGGGAGGTTAGGGGCCAGGGCCAAAAGGGGGGGGTCTCAGCTTATACACGGGGCACCCTTTTTTTTTTGCTCCTTTTTGGGCTCAAAATTGGGGGATTAGCTTATGCCCGGATCGACTTATACTCGAGAATATACGGTAATGAAGACACCCTTTACTGTAAAATATAAAGTTCAGTGACTAAGTAAGTGTTTAAAATGGTTTTTTTTTTTGTTTGTTTGTTAACAATCTCGCTAAGGACCCCTACCCTCAGCTGTTTAACTTTTACAATCTTGACTCTTGTACGGTTGTTTTACTAGTCCTCCAATCATCATAGAGTTCTTAGGGCAGCCATGAACTAGAGGCAAGCCTACACTTAACATAGAGTATTGTCATTCAAGTGTTGCATCAGTACAACACCTTTGACAGGAGTGAGCTTGTTCATCGGCGTAGCTAATCCATTTCCCTGGCAGGCGGTAGTGATGTTCTCTTGCCAACCCAGCTCTGTCTACACTGGGGTTAGGTCAGTATAAATATGTGGATTTTTTTCATACCCTTGAGCAACACAGTTATACTGATGGATCTGGTCTATACTACATACCTATAAGGCTGATCTTTCCAAATGAGGCTTGGGCCAAAGTCTAGCAAAGTCAGTGGAAGGATTCCCATTGAGTTCAATTACCTTTGGATCAAGCCCTTAGCCTTCTTTGAGAATCCCAGCCTAAATTTCTGTGATGCTCTCCTCAGGGCCCCAAACCAATAAACCACTTGGTTACGTCTCTGTATGAGAGCCCTCTGCCACATCCTTGTGTCTGCCTGACCAGGAAATGCCTTGAGATTGTGCCAGTCTAAATCTTGTTGTGCAGGGAGTATCAGTGAACCCCAATTGTGATGTGGTTCTGCAGTATCCAGTCCCTTTCACTGGGCATTCAAAGAAATAACCAGATCCTTTGGCTGCAAAGAGGCAGAATTCACCCCAGCCTGTTGGCTTACAGTGGACGCTTACCTTTCCTTGGGAGGACATCACAGTGTCTAATGTAAAAATGACCCAAGAATTAAAAAAAGAAAATATTTCAGCCCTTTTTGGAGAAATAATAAAGAAGCAATTGACAAATGCACAAGCACAAATCCATTTTTCCCCCAACCTTAAGTTACGTGCAGAATCCTGTGGACCTCTCTGCACTTAGTGAATTTCATCATTCCAGAATAAAGTACATTTCTTTGAATCACAGCTTCAGCATAAAAACAACAGCAAATTTGCACCCCATGGTGCTTCTTCCTAATAAAATGTTTAATAAATAGCCAGTAAACTGCAATGATTTTTGTTCTATTTTCTAAAATAGATCATGTAATGAGTGACTGAGTCTTCATTTTCCAGCAATGTTCTCCACTTCAAAGAATATGTTGGATCAGTAGATTAGCTTTCGCTTTTCTTATACACCTATCTTAGCATTAGTGTTACCTTACTTTGCAAGTGTATCTAACGCAAAGTGGCAAGGAAAAACCCCCAGCAATATACAACCTTTGTGGAATCTCCAGTTTCATAAGGTATTGATTCCCACAGGCTCTGCTCTGTTTCCTGTTCCTGCAACCTGTAGTGTATAGGAGATTGATCCTGACAGGCATGGGGCATCCTGTAGATGCAGGAAATGCTCAGCATCTTGCAGGATCAGGCACTATGTCTATTAACAGTGATTCAAGTGAGCTAAACTTTAGGCAAGAAATGATATTTGCAAATACGTTTGAGCAGCTTCTGCTTTAATTTTGTACCATTTCATTCTTTTAGAATGCTCCCACCCTATTCTGACTCCTTCATCTCCATTGGCTCCATCAACTCCTTGGTCCTGTTGTACAAGGATCTAACAGGGGAGGCAGTATTGATTGAAATAGGTTGCCCTGCCGTAAAGAACTGTTAGATGCAAATACAGGTATTTTACAGTTGGCTACAAGCAGTTTTTCCTTCTGTATTTTATTTTCTCAAGGTAGCAGTTGCTTCTGAGATAGACTTTAGCTGCCTCTTTCCCTTGTGTCAAAGGAAACTTGGACTCTGATATTCTTCTGCAACTCCTTAAAACACCCTGGTAGCTAACACTTTTTCAGTATCTCTGATACACTGTACACATAACAAAACTGTGGGGACGTAAGCAGCTTTCACTTTCTGTGACATCAGGAACTTTAATGAAACAAACTTCAAATAGCTTTTAAAACAGCTGTGAATATTATAACATCTTCAGGCCATTCCAGTATTCCAAGGTCAGCATTTGCTGGCCCAACACATGCCTGGTTTGGAGAAGGATTTTAAATGGCTCCTTCTCTTTTTTGAAGGATCCATTCTGTTTTGATGCTTAAAAAAAGAGAGAAAGCAAAGCCTTCAAACAGGTGTTGTTCTTCTGTTAACCATATTGATATGGAGTCCCTCTTTAAATTCCTTTTGAAGGAAGTTGTGGACCTGCAGAAAGCTGGCTTCTTGTTCTGCATTGTAACTGGCTGCAGTTGTAACCTTCAAGGGCTCTCTGGATAGAGTATACATGGAAATTTCATTCAGGGGAATGGAACTGGCAATCTTCATGCCGACAGGAGAAACGTCCCTGGATGGAGACGGCTCTGTAGATCGAGAACTTGATCTGGATCTCCTCCTCCTGTACCTATAGCTTGGCATCCTGGCGTAAGGGGAAGAGGAAGAAGTCTTAAGGAATTCTCTCTTTGTTTTAAACCTCAGCTCTTTGTTTTTCTCAATGTAAATGTTCACCGCCAGTACTCCTATGGTTTCAGCCACAATAAAAGACAAAGCTCCAAAGTAAAAAGACCAGCCATAGCTGTAGTGATTTTTCTTGTCCTCTTCTCGCTTGTCGCTTGGGTCACCTGCATTGCTGGAGATATAGACAATGATTCCTATGATATTACTTAGTCCTGGAAAAAGAAACAAAAAAATTAGTCTTTCTGGGTGGAAAAGCAGAAACTCCAACCAAATCAGCATCTCAATCTGAAAACTCAAAATTGCCACAAGGCAAAATTTCACTTACGTAAAGTAAAACAATACATCATTTTGTTTTTTTCTGAAGTTTATGCTTGCCAAAGAGTTTGTCTGGTGGAAGGCAACAACGTAGCTGTTGGAAACTAGAGGCATGATCTCATTGAATGGTTTAGAAGAACCCTTGGAAGATCTGAGCCACTCCTCACTGAAGTTAGTAGAAATATTTTGATTGACTTCAATGCAAGCTGGTTCAGGGACAGGAAGGATTTTTCATACCCAGATCACAAAGTGCTTCACACAGCCAGACTCTCCATGATGTTGCCAGTGTGAAAAATGGTCTTGCATGTCACACGCTGTATCTTCTGAAAAGCCTTGTCTGGGCAAGGTGTGCCTGATTCAGCTTCCACATGGGCACCTAATTTTAATGCCTTTAGCAAAGTGTAAAACACTCATGTTGTTGGCCTGAGCTGAAGGGCACTGAAATTTTACTTCCAGGTTAAGCGCCTTAAGCGCCACTGGACTCCTTGCTTCTTTTGAAGAGCTTAGTTTGTTTTGAGAGACTTGCTTAAAATGAAGTTGCTGATGTTCCTGGGAAAATACTGGGGGGGGGGGGGAGAACCCCACTGTCATCTGATGGGAAATACCTTGGTGGTGCAAGACACTACTGTAATTGTGTCTAGCATTTTATAGCACGCAGGGACAAATCCTGCTTGCCGTACAAGCTCCAAACCGCCACTACATTTCACATTTTTATAGTGCAGAACGAGCTTAAAAATGTGTGAAGGAAATCCATGAACCACCGATCAAATAGGTATGCCATCTGCTCTGTTTGTAACAAATCACAGGGGCAATAGCAAACCAGAGCACAGCCACCTTACTGAAATGATGAAGATCAACGTACTGCTTTATGTGTATCAGAAACTGCTGGGAGTTAACGTTAGTGCCTAGGGAGCTCTGGCAGTCAGAGAGGAAGCTCACAGATGCCCACGTGGTGTTCAGTCAACCCCTGTGTGCTTAGAAATCCACTGACGTGTTCATAAACTGCAGCACCAAGGTATTTACGGATGTTCGCCACACATTATTTTTGCAACGTGTGTGCTGCGAGGTCTGTTTTGCTTCTCAAATCTCTCTCACAGTCATTTGTAGAGATAATTCGAGCAGCCTGAAGCTGCTGTGTGCAAGTCCCCAAGAAAATTTGTTTGGCTTATTTTCTAAGCCTTGAGTGTAACCCTTCCAACCTATTTGTGGCCACCACTTAGTCTGACAAAGGGGCCATTTGCAAAACTTTGTTTTGGATTTCAAACGTGACTAGCAGAAGAGGGTTTCATTCAGCCCTTCTTTAGTAATTTGGATTTAACTTGCAATTCCCTCCTCTTTCTATGGACAGCAGCCCCATTTGTGCTGCTTGTGGATCTGTTGCATGGTACAATGCTAACATTCTGCAGTCATTTGATAAAGAACCCCACGCAAAAGCTTCCTTCTGAGGCTGCCTATGTATTTTATCACTGAAACAGGTATTTTAAAGTGCTCATTAGTAGAACAAGCTGCTGTGCTCTTCTTTACGCTGCTGTGCACAGATGCTGGAAGAGGACATGTCATTTGACAGCAAGATAGAATGTGGAAAGCCCATCTGGTGAGTGGAAACTCTAATTTTACAAACCACTTCACATTCAAGAGCCAAAGAGAAGCTTCATTAAAATCAGTGGAAAAATCCTCAGGAAGACACAAACCATTGAAGTTCTTATGTGAGATATTTCTGTCTCTAGGCTGACCAGCTTCCTTGATTGGCCTCAGTTTCTAAACACAACAAACTATAAATATGATACTGGTGGTTTTTCATTCAGAATCCTCATGTGAATACAACAAGTCTTGAAAAGCCAGTTCCAGCCTCAGATTATAGGCTTTGTGCAGTTTAAAGGGGTTTTAAGAAAAAGTATTTGAAACAGTAGATTTCCTTTTGTCTTGCTTTTACCATCTCCCTCTGCAGCAAACAGTATGTGTGTGTATCCTGAACATCGCAGGGATCTCTGGACAAATGTCCTTAAAATGGGCTAAGTGGAGGGTTATGCATCTGGCTGGGGCTTCAAAAGTGCCCAAGGGAATTAGATGCTATCTAGCTAAGGAGCCAACATAGTCCGTGTTACTATGATGTCTGGGCATCTTTAATGCCTTAAGCTCACAATATCTTGATGACATAAGGAAGAATTATTTCAATTTTACATAGTAGAAACTGGGGCACAGCTTCTCAGAGTTATTTAGACTCCTAATTTTTCACTGGACTCAATGGAAGGTAGGATCTAGGCCAAAGTGACTTGCCCAAGGTTTTCAGAGGGCAGAAGAGACTCTTGTGATTTTTTTTTTTAGTCTGACCTTCTCCATAGTACAGGCTCTTAAACATCTCCAAAGTAATTCTTAGAGGTGATCTTTTAGGCAAAAGATCTGGTCTTGATTGAAAAATGGTCAGCAATGGGAAGAGCCCACCATGACCCTCGTTAAATTGTTGCACTGGTCACATGGGAAGCGTGCAGTTAGAGAGTCCTAGGCTAGCACCATAAACACTGGACCATCTTTCTTCTGCTTTAAAATTCAATGGGATTTGGGCATTTAACTCCATTCTTTTTGCAAGCCCAGCCCTTGCTGCTCAGCACGTCACAGCTCGTAGGCAGCTGTACAGCTGGGGTGGGGCAGCTACTGAGCCTGGTCTACGTGTTTGCGTTTCCAATTTTGAAATAAATGAATATCAGGCAAGAACCTACCTGCTGCAACAAAAAGAATCCCAGCACTGAGAATAATGTTGTTTTTGCTGTTGTAAATCCTTCCTGCTCCAACACAAAGTCCCCCCAGCAACAGTAATATTGTGCTTAGGATAGGGAATACACTGGAGGCACGGACAATACCTGAGGGAAAAAAAATGACAGACAGTAATCTGGCCAGATCCTTTTTCAGGACCAGCACAGTACACACAAGGCACATTTCTCCAGGGTGACCCTTGACTTCTGCCAGAACCATCATGCCGTTTACCCTTGAAGGCAGGCTTTTAGGCCCCCGGCCTTGAGCTGATGGCTGATGTGATGGAGGCAAAATGATTGTGACTGCATGTTCTTCCCATTTGATTCATCTAAATGTTTTGAGATTTCTGCTGGCTAGTTTGGGGTTATCATCATAGCCTGCCTTTTGATGCTCCCGCACGTGGAACATTTCTGACACCACACCAGCCACCAAGGTTAGCGAGACTAACCCACATCATCTTGCAGGCAAAAGTGCTGAAAAATGCACAAGCTGACTTTTAACTATAAAATGCTATGAGGGCAGCTTTATGAGATGTAGCTGTAGTTTGGTGCATGTGTGTTACCAGCAAATTCATATACTTAAACCTTTCATCTTCACTGCAGACTTGTTAGCATTTTTCTCTCTGTCTGCTGTAGAATATTAATGGATGCAAAGCTCCCTGACTTTTCTAAATGTCTTCTTTCTAATAGTGTATCTTGAATATTTGCATTTAATTGAGATCATTTTGTCATTCTCTTTTTAATGATTTACATCTTAGGGACTCTCAGACCATCCACCAACGTGGTATCTTAACCACCGTGAGAGTGGTTTGCTCACTTCTTGCAGTGTTGACATGTTGCGTGATATGCTGCACCCCCACGAACACTATTGTGGTGTGATCTCTGTTATGACATGATGAACATTATTGTTATGGTAGCATGTGTCCCACAATACCACACATGTACAGATGCGAGACTCTGCTATGTCATGACCCCAAATGAAACACAGAGCTGTGGTTTCATGGCCCACAGGGGTATGCATACAAAAACAATGAATTACGGACCGAGTGGGAGGGATGACACCCATTGCCAGACCTGGACAATCACCTAACCCCGGGGGGAAGGTGTTGAGGAAACTTTTTTTTTTTTTAACAAGACACATTTGTCTAGGGCTCTCTCCCAGGAAATCATTGTCTGTGCAACAGACAGGGTCGGAAGCGTCTACCTGCAAAAGAAATTGCAGCCAACTTGCGCAGTAAGCTGTGAGTAGACAGAAACAATGACCCTAGTTTAGAATGCAAGTTTTCTATCATTTGATTGTGATTAACTTCTTGACTGAATAACCATTTGATAATTTTTCAACTTGTCGTCACTTATAAGTTTGTCAATGGTGAGATTTTTTTTGTTTTAGCTAAAGCAGTGCAACGTGCAATAAGAGTATGTAGAAGCCTCGCTGAGGGCAAAAGCTGGTGCATATTAATTGCTTTGTTAAATGGATGGGGATTAGTGTAAATGAGTGGGCAGCACTGAACCTTGCAAGGTGTAGTTCCTGGGGTTGCATCTGGGACTGTAGATGTTTGCTGGTGGGGTCTATCCCATGAATGGCTAGTGAGAGTGCTCTTCCACTGGGTGGGGGACCAATTATATATAATAGAGGGTGGGCATGAGCTGTGCCAGGAATGGAGGTTCACACAGCAAAGTGGGATAAGTCAAGGCCCAGAATTAGGGTGACACAGCTGCACACCAGTCCAGACTTTGGACGGGGAACATCGCACCCTGGTCACACATTGGAGCTTGTTGTTGCCTTCCCTCTTGCTCCTCACACAGCCACTGCACTTGTACTTTCTTCTCAAGAGTCTTAAAGCAGCACATACAGCTTACAGTTGGACAGCAACAAGCTCTGATGCTTAGGCCTGTGTGAAAAACTGTGTGGTTTTTTTTGTGTTTTTTTAAATTAAGGCATGTGTTTCAGGTTACATGACATGTTTTCCTTTGATTCGAGGCTTCATTTTAAGGTTTGTAAGTAAAACTATAATAAAATAGAAAGCACATTTTGAAATGAAAGTTTGTTTTGAAGAAAAAATTGGAAGTTTCATTTTTCTCAGGGTTTAGGTTTTGGTCCACTCCCTCCACCCCCCGTTTGGTGAATTCGCAGAATGTCTCAATTGACCGGAATCTGCATTTTTCACCAAAACAACAACAAAAACTTCATCCCCCACAATTCTTGCTATCATAGCTAGTGCCTCTTTCTGGCTGCCAGTACCATTCAAGTAATATGGTGGACTCTGCAGTTCCTTGACACACATATTGCTATTGAGCCCTGGTCCACACTATGTCACTACAAACTATAATTATTTTGGTTAGGGATGTGAAGCAAACCACACATCCTGGCCACAGAGCTGTGCTAACAACCTCCACACTGTGGATGCAACTATATCAACAGAAGAGCACTATGCTACCCCAAGCCAAGGCCACTCCAGAAGGATGTGTTCCAACACGGGATGGCTACTCCTCCAGACGGTGAAGGCTAAGTCAGCAAAGGCTCTGCAGCACATAGACATGCATGTCCTGTTAATGGGGTCATTAGGCCATTTGGCCATCCTAAGTATTGAGGATGCCCCTCAATTGTCCTCGTATGCTCACGGACTCTAAGGTCAGAAGAGACCAATGTGATCATCTAGTCCAATCTCCTGCACAATGCAGGCCACAAAACCTCACCCACTCACATTCAGTCACAGGATAGAAGCTTATTGTAGAAGTATCTTAAAGAATTCAAATCATGATTTGAATTCTTCAAGATACAGAGAATCCACCATCAAGTGAGCTATGCCCCACGCTGTAGAGGAAGGTGAAAACTCCCAATGTGCGCCGCGGCAAAATTCTCTCCTGACCTCAAATGTGGGGATCAGTTATACCCTGAGCATTTACTTGCAGTGTAATGGAACATACAACATAAGGACTGACAGTGAAGATCTTCAAAAGCAACTAGTGATCCTTTTTTTATGGGGTGCCCACCGTAGAATGCTATAAAGTGGGTCCATTTTCAGAAAGTGCAGAGCATTCAACCTTGGCGTAATAGCTCCATCTTAGGTGCTTTGAGGTGGGTCCCCAAATGCTTTGTATGAATTTTCTGCCTTTGACTAAGATAGTCATTCATGACTAATTTAAGTCATTATGAACAGCACGAAGGGCTGGGGGAATTGAATGGGTATGTTGTTAAACTAAAAGGACTTCCTTTAAATGTTGCAGTATTCCTGGAGAGTTCTTGCTACACAAGCCAAATTCACAGCATGGACTGTTCTGCTTCTAATAATTAACTAATATTTTCTTTATTATCTGTGGCGCTAATTAACACAAAGAGAGTCAAAACATAGCATTTTCTTCCCACACAATAGTACAGGCTTTTCCCTCTACAACCAACATGTTTTTGAGTTGTGAAATTTAAAAGCAGTTCATGTGTACTTTGCAGAGGTTACATATGTCTCACCGTACTGGTAATAAAATGACAACACATCAAAAAATATTAAGGGAATCCAGTTTTTGCTTTCTCCTTTATTTTTTCTTGTTTACTGTTCTGTCACTTTGCATAGACTTTTCTGCACCACTATCTATTATGACACCTCTGGTGGTGAAAAAACTGCAGCACCGTGCCGTATGTCTTCCCAGAGGGTTTAGACAAGTCTATTATTCTGTTTTAGTTTTCACTTTCCCTGGGAAGGGAGTAGCAACAAGAACAAAGGAGGCTTCTTTTTCAAAACTGGAGACTGCAGACCATTGTGCGACTCACGGCTCTGACAGCAGAGCCAATTTACACCCACCTAGCTGTAGGTCGTGTACTGTTACCCCTCCCCTGATTCTGCAAACTGCTGTGCCAGCGCAGCACCCCATCACATTCAATGGGGCTCACTGATACCCCAATTTCACACAGCAAGTGTGCAAGTGTGAAATGCTTCAATCCATAGATATGAACAGGTGTTAAGCATAAGCTTATGTGCACTGCTGGACAGGGATGACGCTGAATTCAGGGTCCACCTTGTGTGGAGCAATTCGAAGGTTCAAGGACTGTGCTTGACTCGTTTTTATGCAGTATTGTTTTGGCTGATTTGGCTCCAAGATGTTAGAGAGACAAGGTGGATGAGGTAATATCTTTTATTGGACTATCATATGTTGGTAAGAGAGACAAGTTTTCAGGCTTCGGGTATGTATGCAATAGAAATGGAATTGTGGTGGTGGTTCATGTCGGTGCTACATTCCTTGGGTCGGTGGTGTGCATCCACACTAGAAACGCTTCCACCAACCTAAGAAAGGCAGTGTGAGGGGCTCTCAGCTCTTCTGTGAGCTCTGTGTCAGGAACCCGGCTGCCCCATGGGCTCTTGGACTCTTGGAGCACTGCCCTCGTTGCTCCTCATTCCCTGCCAGGAAGCAGAGGAAGCCACCTGGGGCCTCTCCCCTTCCCATTCCCCACCTGGAGCTGGAGAAAGATGCCTGAGGCTTCTTGCCCCAATAAGCCGGGTCCAGCTGCCTTGTCCACTCCCCAAGCTTCTTGTCTCAGCTCCCAGCTGCAAATGGGGGAAGCTGCCTAAGGAACGCAACATCTACACTGACATTGGGCATATGTCAGTGTAGTTAGGGCTAAGCAATGTGTCTCACTGAGGTGGTTTATTACATTGGCATAATAGGGATGTTAAATCAACAGAAAGAGCATTTCAGTGTGTACATCTCCACTATTTTGTTGAGGAAAGCTGACTTTTGTGGACCAAACATAGACCAGGCCTTTTGCAGAGCTTTTCTTCCGGTCTGTGTAGTGTACTGAGCATCACAGTTCCCTTATCTTCAGGTATCTGATGAAGTGGGATTTTTCTCTGGGAAAAGCTCATGGGATAGCCTTATTTATTTATTTATCTATCTATGTCCAGGGGTGTCACTGGCTGGGGGAGGGACCCGGGGCACAGGCCCAGACCCAGCCTGCTGACCACGTCTCCAGCCACCAGGCCAAGCCCCCGGCCAGGGACAAGGCCTGGCGCCACCACGCCGCTGTAAGCGCCTAGGCCCCGCATCCCTGGCCGGGATTGGGGCCACCGCTGGCGCGTGCAGCCGCAAGCAGCCAGGCCCCAGATCCCTGGCTGGCAATGGGGCTGGAAGAGGCCACAGGAAGCCAGGCCCCACATCTCTGGCTGGGGACAGGGCCGCCGCGGCTGCCAGTGGCTGGGCCCCGGATCTCCGGACTGATTTGGGACACTGGCGCTGGGCTTCGGGGCACGTGCCCCAGGGTGCCCAGCGCTAGTGATGCCCCTGGCTATGTCTACACCAGGAAACTTAGTTCCAACTTCCTTAGTCTGAACAAAGCAGTTCCTGTTTAGTTCAAACTAACCGTGGCTTTTTTAGTTCAAACTAATTTTTAGTTTGAACTAGCTGTTCTTTTTTAGTTCAAACTAAAAAACGCGGCTAGTTCAAGCTAACCACTTAGGTCAAACTTTAGTTCGAACAAGCATGATGTAGCCAAACTAAATAAATTTGAACTAAGCCTAGTGTAGGCAGGGACCAAATTAGTCCAGATTAAGCCTCCTTAAACCAGACTAATTTAGGCTATGTCTCTACACTAGCAAAAGTGCCACAGGGCTCCTTGTTTGTTTAGCTAATCCGAGGTGGAACAGATTGTTTACCATGAATGCTTCCTTGCAATATGTGTAAACAACTTATACTAAAGTGGCCCCTTCACACCTCTCCACTCATGGAGGTGGGGGCAGTGGCAGTGGAGAACTATGTGGGAGCTATTATAGACCAGGGGTTTTCAGCCGCTGTGTTGGGGCTCATTACTGCGTCACCACACAGTAGTAAGTGTATCACAAAAAGCCAGGGTAATGGCTGGATTTGGCCTCGGGGTGAGGGAGCGGGTGACCTGGTGTGTCCTGCAGGGTCATAATAGGCTACAAAGTGTGTTGCGACCCACAAAAGGTTGAGAACCACTGCTATAGACTGTTCTAATAAGCCATAAATAGTGTTTCCATTAGGACTCAGTGCGACCTTGAAAGCGTCTCTCTCTCTCACCTACCCAAGCAGGTTCAATAAAAGATCTTTCATTACTGACTCTGTTGCTCTCATATTCTGGAGCCAACATGACTACTCCAACACTGCAGATAACTTAGTGTGGAAATCATACATCTTAACAATCACAGTAATTGCAGATGGCACTGCAGATATAGTTTAAAAAAAACAAAACAGAAGGTCTGGAGTCTGCAAAATAATGCCACTTTTCTTTCACATACTTGACAGTTATGATCTTAGCGCAGTTTGTGTCGAATAATACCTCAGCAGAAGAGTCACAAAACACGTGATTGAGTAATGGTGTCGTTCCATACAAGAGCCAACAAATTAGCTCTGCTGTGCTGTGCCAGTGCACTCTTTGTTGATGCAGTGGTGTATTGTGCACCTGGAGGCCAACCCCAAATTTGAGCCGCCCCCCTTCCCTGCCCCATACCTCACTGTTCCTTGCTCCTCCCCACCCTGCCCAAGGCAGGTGGGGTCTCAGGCAGCCACTGTGGGACAATCTCTAGAAATGAAGGAACGTTTGAGTTCTGAGTTAAGGAATAGAGGAAGGTTTGATTTTAGTTATCCCAACAGCTCACCCATCCCTACTGCTTTATCCTTTTTACAGAGGTATGTTACTTACGGAGAAGGTATTCTGAGCTGTCGTGGTCATAGTCATTGTCCTCAGGGAAGTGGTTGATTCGGAAGCAATGTCCTTTGTAGATTCCTAAATGAGAATAAGACAAAAAAAGGCATTGAACATGCACTGAAAAAGGACCTTATCAATGATCTTCCAGTTCTGCTCCATTTTTTCCCTCTCATGAAGCCGCTATTCTCCTGTAGGATTTGGCCAGCAATTTCTTCACACCACCAAGATAATCTAGATACCAGTTTGACAGCGAGCTCCATGTGTACCCAGGGATCCGTCACAAAGGGTTTATTGCAGGAACAGGACCCAAAGGTGCAGACCAGTTTCTGTGTTTCTGTTATTCATTAACCGCTAGCCTCACAGTTGGGAATAAAATTCATCCAGGGGGAGTTATCTACTGCACACAAGTGTTTGGTGCTGGCAGAACAAAGATTAGAAAATCATCTGTTAGCACCATTTTAGCAAGCGCACAGCTGCACCCAATCTAGGATATAGCAATGGCTTTACTTCACTCTGTAATCATTATTACAAAGATTTTGTAGCAACAAATGACTAAGAGCCTAGGGCCTTTTATTGTGCTCTGTCGGTCTCAACTGCAAGTCTTGCCGCTACACAGCTCATCTCAGTCATTCCCCTGGCAAGTGGCAGGGCTACTTTAATTGTGATAACTGATCAGGAATATTCTCTGTAATGCATTTCAATGGCTCTAAACAACAGCTAAGTAGCTCGTCCTGTGTGTGTAAATGACCCACCTGAATTGTCTGCACGATGAGTCACAGCAGTTTAGTTGTGAATTAGTATCTACTTAAGTGCATTTTGCTGTACAGCCCTTTGTTCACCCTAGACTGCTCTGCTGCTCTTTCATGGCTCTTAAATGAGGCAATCCGTCTAAAACATAGTTCTCAACACCTTGCTGTTTATTTTTACAGCAGATCCTGAAATGAAAGCGACTCTCTCCCAGCACAACATACTCTTTCAACATCTGTCATTGGGATGGTCATTTCTTTGAGGGGCTTGGTTATGTCAGGCAGTACCAGTGTGTGCATTCAGATGTGATTTTTTTTCCTTTCATTCATTCTTAAAAGCTGTGTGTAGTGGAAGGTTGTTTTGTTTTTCCATCAATATTTTCCAAAAGTTGTGATGCTCACCCCCCCGCCCCAACACAATTAACAAAGCATTGCCCAATGTTACAAATAGGTTATGCCTCTAATGTCACAGAGGTATGATGTGTGTTGTAATTATTTATAAATCCTAACTTTTTAATGGCAACAGTGCTATGATAGACTGGCTAATTCAGTTCCAAAGGGGTAGCCATGTTAGTCTAGTCCAGCAAAACAAACAAGGAGTCTGGTGGCACTTTTACAGACTAACAAACAAATTAATTCATTGCATAAGCTTTTGTGGGAGAAAAATCCCACATGCTTCAAGCATCTGAGAAAGTGGCATTTTTCTCCCACAAAAGCTCATGCGATACATAAATTTGTTGGTCTTTAAAAGTGCCACCAGACTGCTTGTTTGTAACTCATTGTGAATCTCCCCCACCCCCCCACCCCCAAATTACTCAAAACAGAGTTGTTCACCTGTCCATCAGGGATTCAAATGCAGCCCAGGTTGTTATAATGTGTCAGTTATTTTTTAGTTTATGTGAAGTGATGCTGGTGATCTCAGTTTTCTTCCTGCAGGCCTGGTGCCTCCATAACAAATCCTGCTTTATTAAATGAAGCCATTTTTGGAAGAGCGAGCAGAGAGGCCAAGAACTGGATGGACAGAGACTTGAACTTCGATATCTCATCTGTATAAAAGGATCAAAAGGTGCTCCCTTTTGTGCAGGAGTTGAAACATATTGACAGGTCAATATGGGGAAATATTGCACTGTTGCTATCCGTGCTGTTCTGGTTCTATGGCTGGAGACTCATTTTTCCAGTGATATTTACCTCGAAGGTTTCATCACCAACAAATTCACATGAACGTATATAAACATGTGGGGTAGACATGAAGAGGCTACGCTTTGAAAATGGCCACAAGTCGTAAATTTGTACAGTGTATGTAGATGTCAAATCCTTTTCCAACTTTCACAGGTGCTGGGATCTGGACTTTTCATTTGGCTTGTTGGAACAGGCAGCTGTGACATTTGGATCTGAGTCAAAGTCTGGATTCCAAAACTTCTCTCCAATACATTTGTTGTGGCTCAAATCAAGGAGTTTGGTTCAGGCTCTTGTCTTACTAGCTATCAGATATACCAGATGTTAGAGTGACAGGGTAGGTGCATTTGTTACATAAACAAGTGTAAAAAAAGAAATCTCTGTGGCTCAACTTCACTGTCAAGAACCTCAGTGATAAATTGGGTAGCATCCAAATTGCAATTGTTTACTTCTTTTTTTTTGGCCACATAAATTGCAATAGACTACATTTTTGGGGTCAATTCTGCCACGCACTTTGTTACTGCAATGTATAATTTATCAGAAATCAGACTTGTGTGAAATTCAAAGCAGTTCACATGGAGGCCACAGAAAAATGGTCAGCCAGGAAGTGTGGTGAGCATAAAAACATCTCTTCCTTATTAGCTCAGCTGCAGTCTTCTTTTTTTCTTGAACCAATTTAGTTTTTGTTTTAAGTAACTAAGGAATGTACCAAAACTGAGCTTATAAACACACAGTACCTTCTCACAGCAAGTGGTTATCACATGCAGAAAGTGCAAAGCAGTGAAATGAAAAAGAAGACAGATCATTCCAGGAAAATGTCTACTATTATAATTCAATGATCCATCATCTCCACTATGTAAAAGAATCTTATTTTATTCAGCGATGCGTGTTTGCCTGGACACTGAGGGCAGGTCTATACTGCCTACCCTTTTTGGTGGCAGTTGAACTGAGATATGCAAATTATTTAAAATAACTTGTATACCTCAGGTTGAATGCCTACAGTCTCTGTGCAAAAGAATAAAACGGGCACAAATCTGACATCAGAAATGACAACATTCTAAAACCAGTGGGTCAACATTTCAATTTTTGTGATCACTCCATTAATGATTTGCTAATTGCTGTGGTCAGACAGATGAATACCAGATCAAGGCTTCAAAGAGAAGCTACTGCAATTGAATTTATTTGCAAATTCAGTTGCATTGCCTTAGGACTTAATAGGGACAGCATTGGATTTTTCTCTCATTACAACTCGTGATCTGCCCTCATCTCCCTCTGTAGGCTGTTCCCTGGTGTTTGTAACAGCAAATCAAAACAGTTGTAAAGTTTCAATGTGACTGGTTCCCATGACTTATAGACTGCGAGGAAATAAGTGAAGGGGAGTATAAGTTCCCCCCATCTTCAAAGTGTCTGGTGAAGTGGGATTTTTCTCCCACAAAAGCTCATGCACTAAGTGATTTGTTAGTCTTGTAACAAACAAGGAGGAGTCCTGTGCCACTTTAACTCCTGGTTTGTCTACTGTGCAGAGTCGAAGGGAGCAGCCTCCCTTTGACTCAGCACTACTCAGTTGCCAAGGTGTTGTTTCAGGATCAAACTTCCTGATTGTTTGGGTCTGGAAAGACCCACTCGGCCAGCTGATCAGGAAGTTCAAACTGACAATGGAGAATTTGCTGCTGTCAATGGAGACCTGCTGTGGGGCTCTCTCTTACCCCTTCAGACAGAGACACAGAAAGTTTCACTTCTGCTCTGGTTTCCAGCAGAGAGAGGCAGTGACAGTGGTTTATACCTAATAGTCTAAACTCCTTCAGAAGTGCTTCTGGACACCTTTTGAGGGCAGGATTCAATACACCATTAAGCCAGGAGAACTATTCTTCCCTCAAAGGATTACTGATGTATGTTTAATGGATGCTTTAGAAATGACTCAAGTCTCAATAAGGAACCTTGCTCAACCAAATAATTTCTACAAAAGTTTGAGTGAGAACTTTGGGATTTGGAGCAGTGATACTGAATAGCCCTAGTTAGTGATCTAGTAGTGATGTGGACAGAAGCAGAATGGTCCCAGGCCTCAGGCACTAGCCAGCAACCAGGGTCAAAGCGTCACTACAAACTTCCCATGTGACCTGGGCTGGTTCAAATCACTCTCTCTCTGTACTTCAGTTCCCATCGGTAAGGGTTTTTTTTTAAGGATAAAAAACAGACAGGGCTGTGAACTGTTCAGATTGTATGGTACTGGGGGTCAGAAAAGCACCTAAGTAGCATAGCATTTGGTAGTTGAAAATCCTACATTCTTTAGCTGAAGTTATTTTTAACACTAGATGGGATTACTGGGGCCAGTAGCATGACTTGAGAAACAAGCAATGCACAATGTTTGATAGGAAAGCAACTACCCTTCTTCCCTAGGGTAGTATCTTCTTCCCATCCCATCCTTCAATAATCCTCAAATAGGACACGTCTGTATGAAAGTGTCCTGCTGCAGGTTCACATTTCATCCTGACCGCTGCAAATAATTAATGTTCATAGCAAAACTATTTCATGATTGGTCATGCAGTGATCCATCACTTTAAAATTTAGTAGTTGTCTGCTTACAATCATGCCACTGAGGCTATTCTGGGCTTCCTAGTTAAGGGTGTGCCTAAGCAGTGATGTGCAGTTCCAGATCTGAACTTTCCTATGGAAGGCAGGGCATTCAGATTCAAGCTTCCAATTCAGACCCATAAGAAAAACTAGACTGATCGGTGATCTTCAGACTAGATTTGAACTTTCCCCAACTCCTGCACACCAGGAACAAGGTGAATTTTTGCTTTGTTGCTATGGGACTTTGTATTCTGAGGATTATCCCCCCCCCCTTTTTTTTCTTGATGATGTGTTGCAGCAGCATCCATAACCTTATCTGGATGAAACTGCAAACTCCTTTTGACTACTTTAAACATCCAATTCATTCACCATGCTCGGATCTTGGCTGTAATAACATTCCCTGATGAATTGTAAAAGCATTTCCACTGTGACACTGGAGGGTGGAGTGCTTAAATATTTGAAAGTACTTGTCAAGGCAGTCCATGCTTTTCTTTCCTCCATTCCTCCCCTTGCAATCCTCCAAACCATATTCAGTGGGATGTTTCCCTACTTTTAGTGTTTTGCTGTCATTTAACATAGTCTTCTACCATCCAGGAACCTGGCAGCATTACAGCAGAGGGCCTTTAGTGCAAAATGTTTGAGCTAAAAGCACTTTTGTGCCTCCCTGCTCCGAGCATGCACTTGGAGAAGGAGATGCAGCAGCTGGAGAATAAATGGTTCTGGCCAGTACCCCTCCCTCTTTATCAACAGTCAGTTTTTGCACTGCAGGGGCACTGCTCTACTAGCTTCCTCCTTCAGTCTCCCTATTTTCCCTTATTGATGAGATTACAAAGTGACACATCAATTTCAGAAACCTCAGACAAAAATCATTATTGTCCGCTGAATCTTCCACCACACGCTTCGAACAGCATACAGCTGTAGCATATGGAAGCTGCAACAGTAGTAAAGTGTGGGCCTGTGGGTGGAGAATAGATATGGACTTTCCGATGGCATAACTTTTCCTTTACTCAGGTTTGAATCTGGTGTGATGTGTGTGCAGCAGTCCTAACTGCTTCTCAACAATGTATATAGTCACAGAACATTGGCTTGCACTCTATTCTACACCTGTATCAAGGGTGACAAATGTCAGAAACTGTAGTGACATCAGTTAATCTATGCACAATGTGATGTTACCAAACAATTCTTCATTTTTAATGTAGTAATGTATTTATATATATTTAGGTAATGTTTACATTAAAAACCAGTGGCACATTCTAGACATCATCGCTGACTGGCTGATTTCTTACAGGTATCTCAACAGAAATGCATCCCGAGGAGCGATTATCTGACGGTGGGTAGAGAGTTGGTTTTAAAGATCATTTCAGGGTGAGGCTGCTCTCTGGCCATAAGGATCATAATTTTCACAGGGATGAGCAACGAACAAAGGGAAGGCTAAATATGGCCTGTCATTCCCCTGGTTCTATCTGTTCACAGGTACACCATGGTCTGCAGTTTCCAAAGGTGACCAACAGACAGGTTTACAGCTAAAACTTGTGTCACTTAAACATTCATTTTCTGAAATAAAAAGAGTCCTGTGGCACCTTAGAGATGAACTGATTTCTTCGGGCATAAGCTTTCGTGGGCTCCAACCCACTTTGTCAGATTCGTCTTGCGTCTAACGGAGTGGGTTCGAGCCCACGAAAGCTTATGCCTGAAGAAATCGGTTCATCTCTAAGGTGTTGCAGGACTCTTGTTGTTTTTGCTGTACACAGTCTAACATGGCTACCCCTCTGGAATCTTCTGACATCATCAGCAGCAGAGATAGGGTCGATTTTGAGGGTAACTTTGCAAACAACGTGAAAATGGATGCTAGACTGATGGGGGCTGTTATACCAGAAGGTCTACAGGAGCATAATGTCCATTTACCCAGTAGTCACATACGGATATTTTACTGTTTTATTTAAAAAATAAAGCAGTAAAACTGTTCACTTTCCTCAAAGTAGCAATGCAAAAGTAAAGAATCAAGTCAGTCACTGAGAGGCATTCATGTCCAGGGTTTTGCTATCTCCAGTTTCTAAAGAAATACAATGTTATTGACTTGTCTCTTTCTACATTAATTTGTCCATAGGCTGATTGCTTCTCTCCTGCTGTCCACCGAGGATTTCATGGGTTTTTATGTAAGTGTCTCAAACAAGTACAGATTTTGTGAGCCTTTGCCAAAAGAGGCTTAATGCTGTCATTATAAAGGAAAGCATGTACCAACATATGCAGACGGTGTGCAGAACATCCCCTGTGTGAATTTGCTCTCTCTCACTGCTGCTTTACCAGTGGCTTCACAGTCAGGGAGGAGAAAACTAGCTGAGAAGAGCAACCTTGGGAGGTAAAACATGAATTTGTTGGGTCTTTAGGCTTTGAGAGTTGTTTGGTAGTTGAGCAATCTGTGTGATGCTCAAAGACTCAGTCTACTTTCCTGCTGAAAGTTACTGCTGGTGACTGAAACACATGTTGTCTGACACCCTTTTCAGTCCTGTTAGTCAAGTGTTTGGCCACATGCTGGTTCATTTGCATTGCTTCATTTTAAAAGTCAGTTTTATGAAGTACCCTTTTGCTGCAGAGGGGCTTATTCAGATGTTTTGCAATATTGGCTCCAACTGTGGAATCCACGTAAGTGCTGAATTGGGCAATGATTTGTAACCAGAGATAGGGGGCAAATATCTTACAGGTACTGTAAGGTACATGATGTAAGGTCCATGAGGCTATCACAGTTACTGTACAGTCCATGAGTTGTTTCATCACGTGCTACTTTGACTTGTTTACACAGTAAAAATAACCTTGACACAAATGCATTTGCGTTTCCCAGAAAAATCAAGCATGGAGGCAGATCCTTCTATACAGACCTTGCTTCTGTTGAACAGTATTCTTCAGCTCATTGAAAGAAATGACCGATGGTGTCAGGTATTATGCTGCTTGTCAATCCAACGCAGCCTTTTATGATTTAGAGGATCATTGATGTGGTCTTCTTGATACTTATGCAGTGTTGTGTTGCAGTTAGCTTTGTACTCCACCCTCTCCAGAAAAGAGCACATACCTGAGATTGTAATGAAAACTCCTCAGCAAGAACTGTTTTATTGAAGCTTCTAAATGTGTTTGTCTGTGAATTAATAGTAGGTTGATGGCGTCATCTGCTGCTCTCGTCAGAAGTTGAACCTTCTGATGTTAGATGAGTTGGGTTCTGAGTTGCTGCAGGGAATTCTCTCCAGGTATTGGCTGGTGAGTCTTGTCCACATGCAGTCACCATGTTTGGGGGTCAGGAAGGAATGTTTGTCAAGGGCAGACTGGCAGAGATTTTGGGAGTTTTTCACTTTCTTTTTCAACGTGGGGCACGGGTCACTTGTTCATGGATTCTCTGATGGATTCTCAGTACTTTGAAGTCTTTTAACCAGTTTTTGAGGACTCCAGGAACTCAGTCATAGGTTAGGGGGTCTCTTACAGGAGAGGGTGGATGAGATTTTTTTTTCTTTTGACCCGCATTGTGCAAGAGATTAGACTAGATGATCCTTCTGAAATTAAAGACTAGATGATCCTTCTGACATTAAAGTTTGTGTGGCTTGGATGTTACAAGTGTAATTTTAACCTCATACTGGCTATTAAAAAAGCCACTATCTGAGGGAACAAAAGCTAGAGATGTTTCAGTCTCTTGTTCTCTTCACTAGGGAATGCAGTCAATTTTTTTGTCATAAAATCATTAAAAATACTCAGGGGTATCTTGTCACTTCTGAGAAAGGTGAAAAGCATGGGATCTGTCCAGCATCTTCTTGTCCTAAAAGTCTTGCGCTCACCCTACCCTCTTATGAATGGTTAATTAACATTGTACTTGTCAGTCTTTCTATCTAGTCTTCTCTAGTCTCATTGTTGTTGTCAAGCCACTGCTGACACCAGGCAGCAAGCAAATCTGGTGCCTTCTTTCAAAGTCAGTTCTGGCTTCCCTTCCTTTCTATAGTCCCTGAGCTCCTTAGACCTGGGGATGGATGAACTCTTCCTACATCTGACAGTTTCATTCCCACTCACTATCTCTCTTTACTAAATGCTGAGAATTCACCTGATTTTTTTTTATTTAAATAGTGAGGAATTACTTGCTTAATTCAATGCTATGGGCCAGATTCTGCTCTCCCTTATTTATATGGGCTAAACCCAGATCTGGTCCAGCATAAGAATCTGGCCTTGTGCTTTCTCCCTTCTCTTATTGTGTTTCTCTGAAAAGGAAATCCTTGTTTTAACATGTGAACGTTAATGTACTGAACTCACCCCACCTGCTTTCTTCAGAAGCTGTCAGCTCTAACCGATGCTCTGGGTTCTGCTTTTAAACCAACTCCCATTGCCAGAGACAAAAAAATAAATCTCTTCAGCTCTCTGATTTTCTCATTTGCTGTAGTGGCAAGAATCCCCCACTGTTGGATCTTTATTGCTGCTTAGTGCCTTCTTTCTCTCTCACTGCTACAAGCTAAATAACTACCCACCGCCTTTCACTCTTATTCTCTTCTGCTCCCACTATTTAAAAAAAAAAAATTATAGAACCTTTATCTCCTTGCTATGACTCTGGCCATGCTGATTTGATTGCTGCAAGGTGGCTTTTTTCCCCTTACCCAGGCTGTAGAGGTCATCTTCTCTTAGCCGACAGAGTTGTCGATTAGCTCATACAGTCAGGGGGACTCTGAGCTGTTCCTAAACATAACGACTATATTCGTCACTGCCTCCATTTCCCAAGAGTCTGGCAAAATCCCAGAATTAAGCATGAACACTTCTTGGATTACCAAGTCACTCCACATGCTCAGTCCTCCCATCTTGGTTGTTCCAAATTACCTTAGCCTGCTCGTTATTTCTCTTGTCTCTCTAGAGCAATGAGTACCTGACTGGGGGAGGGAGGGGGCACCTCCCAAAGACACCCCCCCCCGAGACCTCTCTGTAGCACACTTCCTTCTGTTTCTCCCTCTTCAGGGCCATTTAAGAACTCACACGGTTCAAAGCTAGTTCAATCAATCCCCTGGTGGGGTCCAATTTATTGAGTGCCCTGGTGTCTACTGACCCTCCAGACCCCCACCTGCAGTTGAGTGATGATCCAACTAGGACACAAACTCTCAGTCTTCAGCCCCGTTTCAATGGTGCACCTCCCCACCTCCCTGAAGGAGTGTCATTCTGCTTCCCAGCACCTCCTGCCTGGAGTTTGTCCTTCTCCACAAGTCTTTCCAGTTAGGCCTTTGCAGTTTCACCCCTTTGTGCAAAGAGTGTCTTCCAGGGCTTGCTGCCTGGAAAGCTTTCCTCACTGCCTCAGGGCCTAGCTCTCAGCAATGTCTATAGATCTAGCTACCTTCTTCTCAACTTTCCTGTACAAAAAGAACAGGAAGTTGCAGTGAAGTGGGAATCACTTGATTCCTCTCAGGCAGGGCTTTTCCTGTAATCACGACTGCTTTATCCATAGGTTCCTCACTCAATCTTTATTTATCGCACCTAATCTATGAAGGGAGGATATGCTTTTGGTCCACCCATTCTTGAGATCCTCCTCTTTCATTAGCTTCTTCCACCATTTGACATTGTCTAGTTTTATTTCCCTTTGTGGTTCCTCTTTTGGTATCCTTCCATAAGCTCTAGTCTATCCCCTTTCTTTGCTAGGAGCCTAAATAGTTCAAGTTTCCTCCTCCATCCTCCCCAGCTAATAGCAATGCTCTGTTAAGGCTCTGTTACTTGTATTACTACTTTTCCATAATAGTCTTAGTATGCCACGTGGCTGGATCATCATATTTCGGAAGTGCCCTATTTGCTGTCTTAAGTGTGCTTTTATAGCTATGTGAAAAAACAACAAGGAGTTGTGTGGCACTTTAACAGATTTATTTTTTGCATGAGCTTTCGTGGGAGAAGATCCCACTTCCTCAGATGCTTCGAAGATGCTTCAATGCTTTCCTGGACTAGACTAACACGGCTATCCCTTTTGGAATTTGTAGCTATGAGCAGCAAGAGGCTAAGTCATAGTTTGGGAAACTTGAAATTCTTGTCCCTTCCACATTCTTTTCTCTTCAAATGCTCTTTGATTTCACAAGGCTGAGATACATTATCATCGATGAGCTCCAGCAAATGTGACCAAATAGTCATGTCATCCTACGCAAAGAACTCCAGCCATGCAGAACTAGTGCCTTATCCAGGCATTGATGTTGTTTGGGATATGATGCATAGGTTGCTCTCCTTATTGACTGTTAATATTTTTTTCTCACCAGGCAAATTTTCATACTGACTGGGTACATAGGGTAGCTCTAGAGCTAACACCTAGCAGGCACCCATGAGGACAACATATTCAATCGATTATCTCACAACATCCCAGCCAGATTCTTATTTTATTTATACTGGAATTAACCCAGAATATACTAGCAATGACTTCATTGGAGGTAAATAGAGAGTAAGATTATTCCACTGGGATGTCAAAAAAAAATCACAGTCCACATCTTCATTCAGAGCAAAAGCCACTTCTTTCTCATTTCTCCTGCCTGCTCTGTGCATATGCCACCATACTCCAGGAAGTCTCCTTCAGGGCAGAGCTAGGCTGTTGCCAGTCTATCCATCATTAGAAGGATCTGAAATGTCAAATTTTGTCAGGTAAAACTTTGCAATCGGCTAGTCATCCGGTTCAGTGAAGCATTCGTAATCTCTACATGACCAACCATATTTATTTTCACATTAGCAGACTGTGCTTTTCCCCACTGATATCACCAGTTGGACTGAGTTTCCCTTAAGGGGAGAGTGGAGTTAGTTTGGTATCATCCAGCTGGTTTTCTATAGACCAGACTGTTATCAATTCTTCCTCATTACCATGTTGATCAACCAAGATTTGATGCGGTCCTCTTCCGTGAGCACAGAACAACTCTGAAGCCTAAATCATGGTCTAGTGGTTCCTCAGGGAGAAGAGATATGGAAATGGACATTTACGTCCTTCCAGCTTGCCTCATTAATTTATACTTTGACATGGGCATGGCATATCCAGGGCAAGAAATGTTGCTCTGTAAAGTAAATATACTCAGTATACTGGATTTGGTTAGATTCCTTAGATCTTCTGTCATCTCATTTTTCATACATGTTCTTAAGCTGCTGCTATCTCCCCACTTTCTCTTTCTTTTTTTTAGAGCCACTTGAAACTACAAAGTCTCCATACTTATAGCTACTGACATGCCTTCATCCCCTCAGGAAGGAGCATTGTGATTTGGCACTGTAACAACCCAGCTTGTACGCTGTCAGAACCAACGCTCCAGACTAAGAACTTTGGCATACACTTGGAGGTGTATGGATCCACTTCTGAAGCGTGTATCAGGCCACACGAAAAAACAACAGGATTCAAGTGCTAAATGTTGTGGCTTAGCCTCGTATTCAATTCTTCAGAGGCAGCTTGACTTGCTTCCCAGTTCACATGGTTCGTTACAGTCTGTCGGCTACCAAACCATTTATTGAAGGGAGCCTGTTGTCCTAGCTCATTGGAAGTGGACATTTCCTAGCACAATTTGAGGTGGGAGCAATCGACACCCCTTGAGCTCATCAAAGTCCAGCATCCTCGGTTGTTCTCTGACTTCCATACTCTCCTAGCACTTTCTCCATAAAAGTGTACTCAGTTGGAGGGAACCATTTCTGCAGTATGCATCAGTGATGTGCATTGGCAAATAGAAAGAATAGTTCACATGAATACTGCCCTTAAGAGATCTCATGATGAGTCAGAAATGTGCATGTCGTCATAGTACTTATTTTGTAGCACAGACCTGATTTCTGTCTGCTACAATAGCAAAGAACATCTTTATCTTGACAATTAGCAAGTAATCCTCTACTTTCCTTTGCCATGATTTCTGTACTAATTGTCAAGGCATTAAAGAGAAACTGTTCTAATTTGACTCTTTTCCTTTTGGTATAACACAGCCTTCTGGATCCAATCCACTCAACTCCCTGGGAACAAAAGACGTGTACGACTTGCCTTGAAGATATCTGAAAGGCTAATGGCAGACTCCCTGCGGCACTGGCTTTGGTGTAAAGCAGGAATAACTCAGCTGAAGTCTGTAGTGTTACAGAGGTGTAAATCTTCAGTAGGTAAGAGAGGAATTACTCCTGCAAGTCACGTCACCATACAATCAGGAGTAAGAGCTATTTGTATGAATAAGCACCACAGGATCAAGCGCTTGTACTTACGTTGCATTCAGGTAAGAATCTGATGTATTGTGTACAGCGCAAATGTACGCACACTCAAATACTTGATTCCAGTAACTCCCATAATTGCATGGTAATGATGATCATGAAGACGACATACTTCAGAGCCATGAAGGCAAGAGCCCCTGACAGAAGGTTACAAACCTTGCTATAGTAACCTTCAAAACTTTCAAAGGGCAGGGTGTGATGCACAAGGTCATCAATCAACTGATTAGGAATGCATGCGGTATTTGGACTCTGCTGATGTCATATAAAATTTCCATATAGCTCTTCAATCTGTGGTTATCCATCACCAAACTTCATCCCTTTGGTGACACTTTTTTTTTAATTGGATATTGAAGAAGTAATAGGGCAACATCACTTCATAAATCATTTTAATTGAAGGGAAGGTTTGCAGTGTGTCTGACTGTACAATCTAGCAACCTTGATTTGGGTCCTTACTCATTTCAGAGCAAGCATGTTTTCCTTATTTCTATACCAGATTGTTGAGAGCTGTGCATGATCAATCTCTGGAGATTGCTTCTGTGTATAATCAGTGATGCAAGACAGAAGCAAGACAAATGACCACAGGCAATCCAAAGGTTAGGAGAGAGGGATGCGACCGGCTGCTTCAAGTCCAGACCTTGATGTTGGCTGCATTTTCGAGAACCTGAGCCAAAGGTTTAGAGCCCACTACAGAGCATTAGCCATTGAGAATGACTTCCCTACCTTGGGGGTTGTCTGATCTAACTCATTTGTTATAGTGGGTCAGATTTAACTTAAATGTACTTCAATGGGGCTGTACTTGCCATAAATCAAAATACTACAGCGCTGGCACAGCATCATGGAGTGCTGTGTATGCAAAACTGCGCTCTGTGATACCACTCTCTCCTCCTCTTGCTCTCTGTTAGGGAGGTCCTGTGGAGCACAGTCACAGGCTGAATGGGAGAGGTTTGTGGTCTGCATTTGGCCCATGGGCTCAACGTTTGACAGCCCTGTCCTGAAGGTACTGTAGTGTATAATCAGCCACCCAAGGACTAATCCCTGAGAACTGAGAGAGAGAGAGCATGAAAGGAGGATGTGGTGGTTCAGTGGCAAGAAAAGGGGCTGTGGAAGAAAGTAGAGGAAGTATGCTAAAGAGGAAAGGTGAGACTTCAGGAAAAGAAGCCAGAGATGCTTGGGATGATGGGCTGGAGCAGAGGAGAGAGTGTGACTGACTGGCTAGGCCTAGGGAGATGAGGCACCAGATAACGACCCTGGGACTTTTTATGGGCAGTGGTCTTTGCTTCCTTGAATGTGAATCCCTTTTCAGCTATGCGTCTGTGTGTATACCTCTTCACTGTTCCTTAATAATCCCTGTTTATACACACACTTCTACCCTTGTCATTCATGTTGCTATTCTAGCATCTCTGTATAAAGTGTCTGGCTAATGATAATTAAAAGCTTGCAACTCAAACATTTAATCCCTGAAGTCTGACAATTGACTTACATTGTTAGAATGAACAAGTGAAACAACAGTAATCACAATGGAGACAAATCACAAATAAGATCAGTTTTAATGAAAAGGAACTGAGGAGAAATCATCTGGGTGCTGCATCTGAAATTTTCTATTTTCTAAGGGAAGCTACAAAGCTACACATAAAAATGAAAGACAGCAAAAGGCAATGGTTGCGCTTTTAGCTTTAATTATTCATTAGAAGTGTGTTTTCCTCTCTGCTCAGGTTCAGAACAACACACTTGAGCAGCCTGCTTCTAAGTTTCCAGAAGCTGTAACTTTTGTACAAGTAGTCAGTTGTGTTTATTAGCTGGCATAATAGTTGGTCAAGTAGCTGATGAATCAGAAATGAATTAATGGCAGTTTTCCTACAATCAGTCATTTGCTCACAGGAATGCAAACTACGGCATACAATTTTGCAATGCACTGAAATGCAGGTGCATAAATGTTTTATTGATAACAGTTCAGAGTTCACTTCCTTACATCTTTTTTTTTTCTTTTTAATTTCAGAATCACTTCGACTCTGAAATGCCTCAGCCTCATTGAAGAAAGAAAGATTGGTGTTCATTGGTAGTGGTGGTTGCTGTGGACAAACCAAATTTAGCTTCAAGTCCAAACAACTTTCTAACAATCTCTGCTCCCTTGGCAACAAAAGATGGGCACTGCTGTCTGCTGGCAAGCAACACGCTTGGTCGAGTGATTTACATGCCAGTGAAAAAGTTCATGAGGCTTCCCTTTGGCTGAAAAAGTTGGAGGAGGGACAGCACCCCTTCCAATCCTATGGCTCCCCATGGCTCCCCTCCCAAGATCTAGAAGCTGCCTTGCCCTCTCTGTCCCTGGTACGGAGACTCCTGCTGCAGTTATTCAGCTCTCGACTGGCTCATCTGTGTGGCTGCGCAATAGAGACGAAGAAGGAAGTCTGGAGTGTGAGTACATCTGTATTACCTTCCTTTACAGATTTCCACTGGGAAACGTGGGTGCAGAATAGAGGACCTGCCCTTTGCAGTCTCCTGCCCCTGTCCTGAAGGAGTCTACGGTTCTTTGGTGTGAGGAATTTCCACTGTGAGCCCTTGACACGCCACCCTCACCCCCCCCCCCCCAGGGTCAGGTGGAGTTTGGCTAAGTGGGCCTCTTCCACACCTACATCTCCAGGAGAATCCAAACCACATACCTGAAGAAACAAAATATGCCCATGCAAGCCATGTCCCCAGATTCAACCTCTGTAGAGGCCTCCTTTACAGGGAGTTTGAAGTCTAATCTGGCCCACTTGCTGTCCAATTTGTAATGGCTTTCCAGGGTCTAGGCGTGCTCCTGCAGTGCTTGAGGACTAAGCTCTAGCAACACCTTAGCTTCTCAGATACTCTCATTTTCACCTGTGTTATAATCACCAGAGATGGGCACCTGCTCAACAGCTTGGTCAGGGTCCCTGAAAGACCAGCTCACTTTTTAAAACATTCTCATTTTCACGCAGAGCCAGCACAAAGAGCTGAGAGTGAGATGACTTCTATTCTTCTTCATGCATTTTTCACAAGGAACGACCAGCCTAGAACACTGCGTTGTGGAGCCGTGCAGATTTGAGAGTACCACCTCCCCCCATTATTCTGCATAGCGCAATGGTTAGTAAGGCTCTGGTTTCAACATATTACAAATGCAGCTTGTCACACCTGAGGCAGTGCAGGGCTTCCAGGTTCCTACAAACACAGCATCAGCACCTTTCCAGGGCAGAGCAACTTTGCTCTCACACTGTCATTGTCTTGACAAGACCGTGCGAGTGGGGAATAGCGAGCAGAGAAACACTTCCAAAATCCTCGCTCTCTTAAATGGGTAGGGGGGAACTAGCTGGTACAGACCAAATCATTACAGCTCAGCGATGTGCTGCCAATATTTTAACAAAGAGCTGAAACCAAAAAAACTGTCTTTCCTCCCCACACCCTGAGCTTATGACAAATCAACAGGACTGCAAGTGTGTGTGTGTGTGTGTGTGTGTGTGTGTGTGTGTGTGCGCGCGCACTCACAAAGGTGGGCTGGGGAGTTTAATTCCTTTTCTAACTGGTTATGAGTGTGTGTGGGGGGGGTTCAAAGAAGAAAATTACACAATCCACATCATAGATGGTTTGTTAGGCATAAAGGATAAAATAAACCAAGCTAACAAAATGTGCTGAATCTATATTGTCAGCACAGTGCTATTTTCATTGTCTTTGAATGCCCTGTATGCACATTGAAAAAAATTGCTCTTTGTGGGTGGGCAGAATTTGGTCTGTGCATTCGTCTTGGTCAGTGACTAGGAAGACATAAAGCACTGTGAATCAGGAGTCATAGGTTCTGTTCCCCACGTTAGTCACTTAGGTCCAGATTCTCTAAGGTAGTTAGGTGCCTAATTCACACTGAAAGCAATGAACGGCTCTGAGCTTCAGCCCCAATTTGCAGATGGGACAACTAACAATGAGTTGTAAATAACTCTGAGCTCAATGAGTAAGAAACGCTATCTATTAGCAACATACTCTGTTTTGCTGAACTAGACTAATGCAGCTACCCCTTTGAATCTTTAAAATGAGGCATCCCCACCAGGTCACAAACAAGGAGCCAGGTGGCACTTTTAGAGACAAACAAATGTATTTTCCGTGTGAGCTTTCGTGGGAGAAAAATCCTATTTTGTCAAACGCTTGAAGATAGGAAACTCACAGATTTTGTGAGTTGTCTGTGAGAAGTGTCTGACAAAGTGTGCTTTTCTCCCACAAAAGCTCACGTGATAAATATATTTGTTTGTCTCTAAAAGTGCCACCTGGCTCGTTTGTTTCAGTTTAAAGAGGATCCCAGGGACAGCAGCTCCCACTGTGTTATGTTTAGGGAGTCAGTGGGCTGCAGGTGTGTAATATGTGAAATCTTTCTGAAAAAGCATCACTTTTCATTAAATACAACTCATCTCTAACATCAAGATTTGGGGTTTCTCTGCACTGCTGCATCTATTGAGTCCTTTGAAAACATCAAATAGATGGTGGAAAAAAAAGTTTTCTTCAGCTCTAGAGCAGCATCACATGGTCCAAAAAGGTGAGTTTATCTCATACCTCACATGCCTTCAAGACACTGAGTGCTAATGGAAACATTTTCAGGTCTGTGAAATGTAGGTTTTAATTCTGAACTACAGGGGGGTTCTAAAAATATACAGCCTAGGAGGGAGATAAACTTGCTTCAGCTGTGAAGGACCCTCTGCTCTATCACAGGCAGTGCTAAGAAAATATTAGGCCTTTGTCTCTAAATATCAGCACTTTGTAATCTGATGCCCCCTAACACTTTACAGGTGGGAGTCACCAAGTTATCTGCTAACATCTGCTAATGAAGCAAAATAGCACCAAAACGTTTTGTGCTTGCACGAGATGATCACAGCAGTCCAAACAGTGGATGGGGCCAAGGAAGAGGACTTACCCCATGACACATGATGTGGGTACTGATTCACTACTACTTTATAGCGACGCTTCCCCACAGAGCTCCTACCGAGTGTCCAGGGGGAACTGATACCCTCCCTCAGGTCCAGATACTACCTAAACATCCCCTGCCCATTGGCCCTAAGTTACTCAAGAGCACAAGCTGCATTGACAGGCAACAGGCCTAGAGTTCCAAGGCGCTTGTTGGCATGTGGAAATCGACCTGTAGAACGAAAGCAGTGTACTTATCCCATAGCGATGTTGGTATAACTCCCCATGTGGACACTCGATTCCAGAACAAGTGACCTTTAAATGGCATCGTTTCTAGGAGTGTAATTGTACTTCTCTAGCTATATTGGGATAGGTTTGCTGGTCAATTTTCCTGGGTAGACAAGGCCTAAGTCACTTAGGGTCTTTTCAAAATCATAGCTGGGACTAAGGTACCATGGGCACAGCTATATCTTTCTAAGCCAAGTTTTCTGCCTTTGCCCCCCCTCCCCATCTTGCTAATAAATCCAATTATCCTACTGTAGTTTTCAGTTCCTTCACTAAGGCCGTGGCTGCTTTAGCAGCGCCAGCTCCAAGCAGTCAAATGTTGTGAGCCAGATCCCCCAAAATACTTGAAGACAGGCATTATATTACTTTTGATATCTTGTTTTTTTTCTATTTGCCTCCTGGTTTCTGACACTTAGGGATCATGTTTCAAGCTGTACCCAGTAAGTAGGAAGGCAGACAATTGTTCTTTTGCTCCAAAAAAATACAATATACTTGTTCCCACAGAGTGACTGAGGATCCTGCACAAGGTGTGATGGGCTGCCAGCCTGTAATTTTAGGTACAGTCCTAAACAAGAGGTGATGTCTAATGTGCTTCATTTCAGGAGAGGTATCGTGAGCCAGAGACATCACTGAGTTGCAATTCTTGGCTTGCTCTTGTGGGATAGGAAGTTGCCATTGGCTGATCCCAGCAGGAGATTATGACATTCCCTGCGCTGGCTCAGCTGTACTGGCCAGCAAATGGGATAGATGGATGGATCCGCAGGTCAAAGCTTTTTTTCTGCTCAACTGCTCTAGGGCAGAGGAGTAAGGGTGAATACATGCCTGCTAACTTCTACATACTCAGACATAACATAAGAAGATAAAGTTAATGGAAATACTTGCATAGGTAAGTGCTTGTAGGATCTAGCTCTTAAATTGGATCTAAGTAAATCTGATATTGGATGTTGAAATGCATGGAATTTCTTAAACTGAGGCTCAAACAGAAAAAAGCCATGAGATTTTGAAAGCAGTTCCTAGCTGTAGTATTAATTTATTTGCCAATGTGAGCTGTGGCTTTGGGAATCTAAAAGTCCATCTGACTGGCATGCTTAAGTAGGATACCTTGTGAGCAACTTTCTTAGAGGAGTCAAATCGGATAATACAGCTGTGAAAACCTTTTCTTTAAGAATAGAATGCCATTTACACAAAGTAATCCTTAAAATATCTCATTGTTTATATTTTGCAGAAAAAGAGACAGGAATGATGGGGACTTCTGAAATGATAAGTATGTGAGTTTCTTCTACAGTCACCAGTTGCGTTTTGTATTGGTTTTATTTTTAATTTGTTTTGTGTACCTGACAAGTCAGAGTTAGTTGTTACCAGTGTATAGCTGTGTATATAAGGAAATCTTGAGGGGGCAAATTCTGCTCTTAGTTATGCTGGTGTAAGTCAAGGTAACAGCATGGACCTCAAAGGAGTTACGCTGGATTTACACCAATGTAACAGACCAGAATAAAGCCTCTGCTTTCTCAACTATGGACTGCTGAGTTATGCCTGTTTGTGCTGGCCCCTTTGCTCTCTAGAACAATCTCAAACTTTTCAAATGCAACAACTTAAGAGTTAAACATTTACATATGGTGAAACCCACTGATGGGAGGCACTGCTTTCCTGAAACCAGTTGTATTGCACCTATCCCAAAGTTCACGACTGGTATGCCCATTTACAGTACTCCTACGCAGCAGGGCTAAGGGTTTGACATGGTAGTCTAATCTTGCTCTCATTGATCTTGTTTTCAATGACAGTTTTTATCACTGACCTCCAAGAAATTGGAATGAACCAACATATTAGACTCTGAAGTGAGAACAAGGGTACAAATATAGGCAAAAGCATACTGGTAGCTTTATCCCCGGCCCCCCCCCCCAAAAAAAGTCACCAAGAACGATCCCCAGCAAACTGAGGAATGTGTAGATTGTTGGGTCAGTTACACATATGTAGATCCAAAATGATGCCACTGAAATCTGGATTTACATGGAGGTACTCAGATGAGGCAGTGCCCAGAGTCAATAATGTAAGTGTATAATTCTGACACGCAGAAGCACAATGAAGTGAAGGTTGACAAGGCAATCTTAATCATGCTTTTCCATACTTTTGTGGGCTCAGTTCAATGCTCTCATGTCAAATGGATGGTTGATTTCCTCGACAGTTTTGTAATATTTGAAACAAGAAAAAGAAATGAAGAAAAAAAAAAAAGGCGCAGCATGCAAGATCTCATTGTGACAGTCCCACAGTGTTCTCTCCGTTTCCCATGACAGAGCTAGCTCTTCCTGTTGCTGGGAGGCAATCTGACCCATTTCTGTGGGGATGGATCACAAATATGACAGCTGCAGATGGACCGTTTCTCCGGGATGGCAGCATCTCTGTGCATCAACACTTGTGGCTTTTTGGGGAGGGACTGCTGCCTTAGATTTTGTGTTACAAGTCGTTGTACAATCTTAGCTTGCAACAAATATGTTTGCAGTTAGTACTGTTTGCTCCTTTTTTAACTTTGTTCTAGAGTGGTCTCCCTTTGCGTTAGAGGCATTTTTTTTTTAAGCTTACAGTATTTATGAACCATGGAAATTAGAAATTCACCTGGACTGAACACCCAGGTCTGCTATCTCCCTGCTCTTTGGTGAACTTAGGACGTGCCTGTGAGTGATAAAAATGGTCCACTATTCCATAGTGGGTTGAGGTGCTTAGACAAAGGATTTGGGGCAACAGGAATCTAAACTCCTCCGTTCAGGCCACTCTGTTTTGGAAACAGGAATTTATAATAGAAGGGCCACTAGGTTCTTGTGTGTGTACATCCAGCCCTGTTATAATAGGGAAATAGAAGGCCTAGCAGATCAGCATTGTACAGTAAATTTACCTTGAATGTGACTCCAGTTACTTCTGTGGAGTTCTAGCAGAGCTGAATTTGCCAGAGGGCATTTCAGTGACTGGCTTTAGAGGTGCAGAAGAAAACCCTCATGGCATCCAGCTCTTCAAATGCAAATTAACCAGACAACGTCTGCATGCCGCCACAAAGCATAGCTGCAACAAGGAGCTCTACACGTCCCTAAAAGAGACTGAAGATGTTTGTTTCTAGAAGTTGTTTACTAGAAACTATTCTGAAAAATAAGGCTCCATTTAAGCTGCTAAATAGGGCATCTGCTGAATTAAACAAACTGATGACGGCACGTGAAGAGAAACATAAGTCAAGGTTACGCTTCAGATACGTATTGAGTGCCTGTCTCTAAAATGAAGCAAATTAACAATCTTTCCTTCCCACAAGCATTGAATAAAAATTATTTTCACAATGCAAGAAAGGCTCCAATAAAATCAAAGAGTGGGTAGTTAAGCTATACGCCCCCTCCCATCCTCTCTGTCTCGGGGGAGAATGCTTCTATTTATTTCAGTTGACAATTTTTCACTCTGTGCTTCCTTTTGCCATGGGACATGTTAGCAGGTGGCTTTTGTTTGGTGCAAATAATGTCTACTGAGTAGTACATTTAAAAAGAAAAACAAAAACAAGTAAGCAAGCCCATGGTGGAACAGAGTACTTGGTCGAAAGGGCAGTAGAAAGTAGTTTTACAAAATGGATGGTTTGGTCCATTCCCAGGGCAAAATGTGTGCTTAATGAGGATGGAATAGGAGTATACGGGGAAGGAGATGAACGGCAGCCTTGGGAAAGAACCACTCTCCTTCTATTTCTCTTTCTATTGAACATACTGAACTCAACTCAGTGAGCGCTTAGCTTAGCTGTGCTACTTCTCTCATATGTAAAATCCTTGATAGCTTTAATGGGGATTTTGCTTGCTAGCAGGAAGGTGGAAAGCAAAAATGTAGACCAAAGGATCAGATTCAGTCTATCAGGACAAGGACAACCTCCTCACCCATAAGCCTTCACTTGATGGGGGAGTTTTGCTGTTGACTTTAATGGGATCGCGCCTAGGTCTTTAGAAAATATTCTGACCATGCCCACCTTACCAAAAACCTACCAGTTCTTTATTGTGCATTGGATTATGGAGACTCTTTCTTCTTTGGTGTCTTTTGTGTGGTGTAAAGGAACTTAGCCACTGGATACTGACTTCTCCAGAGACTGGAGCTGTGGCTATCTCCTAAAAAACCCACTGCTGCATGGTGGAAGTCAGAATCAACACATGCCATGTGTGGCCATCTCAGAAACCACAGCATCAGAAACACAGATACATAAGAGCGTGGTTAAAAATGGGCCTAAATGCTTACCTTACCCAAGCAGTGCTCTCACTGAACATGCCTGAGCCAGCATCTTTACACCAGCATTGATTGAGGAGTTTGCCTACATCTGGAGTGCACCAAGACTGAGAAAACAGGAAGGACCTTTGGCCGTGACCCTGTGTGAGTAATGCAAACCGGAATCTGCATCTAAACTAATAGGTGAGAAATGTGCAGAGAAGATGAAATACAGGATCCTGTATAATATACACAGCAAGAAATCTGCATCTTCCAGTTGTATCTTTGAAATCACAGTTACTATCTGTTACACACAGCATTAATGACTTCACCTCTTTGCGTGGCTCGTACTTCAGCATTTCCCTACTGATAATGTGAACCACAGTTATCTAAATGAACAGCTTCAGTTCAAATGCCCTAGTGAACTGACATGGAGTATCAACAGAACGGGGCCTTTAATCCCTTTGGCCTGCAAAGAAGCACAGTACACACTATTGAGTGCCTCTCCTCCATGGCAACAAGACTGGCCTTCCAAGAATTAGAGCTCCACAATGCCCCTGGGCTTTGCTTTGACATCTTAATTGTTCCATGATACAACCTCCCCCTCACACACTCACCAGGGTAGCATAAATACAGTACATAACATCAACCAATACAGAAAACGGCTACTTGGTAGTTAATTTAGAAGGAAACATATCATTAAATATTTATACAGCGGGAAACAGTTTTAATGTGTAGCCATGCTTAAAGGAATTCCTCTGTAACACTTTACCAGGCATGCATTCCAAACCGTAGCTAAAATAATACACGTGAATGAAAAGCAAAAAAGAATATTTCACTATTCCAATGTGTTTAATCTGCCCTTGCAATGGGGCCTGTAGCCCAGCTGCTGAGCAGTACTGCGGAAAAGCCACTTGTCAGTAAGTGACCAAACCTGGAGTGCATCTACTCTGAGTTCAAATTTACCAGTTTGACAAGCAATCTACTTCTTTAAGTGATTCCTATGGGCACATCTCTGGTAGCATAAGAGTTGGAAGCCACAGAATTATTTTGGTTGAAGGCCACCTCAAGCTGGACATTTGGTCCCTCCTCCAGCAACGAAAATTAGCTGCTCAGAGTGCATTGAGTCAGGCTTGCCAGTTGTATGTTATGTCTTTAGCTGTTCAAAATTTTCACATGGTGACAGTGCAAGCCACGTCAAAATTCACAAGTGCAGAATGCTCGCCAGTTATGTAGAACACGTTTTTTTTGTTTTTTTTTTCCAGTGCAAAAGAGGGAATATAAAACGGTCATTTGACTCAAGCACAACTGGGACCAGGAGGTTGGAAATCTGGTTTCTGTTTCCAGCTATGGCACAGACTTGGTGGGTTCAAAGAACTTACATCTCAATGTTCCTTTCTATAAGCTGGAGTACTAATATGTACTGCACATACTGTCTAAAAGGCTACTGCAAGGCTTGGTCATGACACAGCTGCAAAGTATGGTAAGATCCTTGGCTAGAAGGTGCTTATAACAGCACAATTGAAGGAAGGATGGCTTTGTGTTAAGGCACTGAATGGAGTCGTAGGATAGCAGTAGTCAATAGGTGGCTCACCAAATGCTTTGGAAGGGACTCCAAAATCTTTTTATCATTACTGTTGGTGAGTTATTATGATTATTAATGAAATAGTGTTTGTGGGTTTTCTTTATTGTTTCCTCCAGAGTCTGGATTTGACTAAGAAATTTGGATCTTGACCAAAAATATTTGACTGCCCTTTTAGGAGATGGGGATTTAGTTCCTGATACTGCTACAGCTTGTGTGATGCTGAGCAAGCCATTTAGAGGCAGATTTTTTTTTTAAATGTATTCAGATGCCCAAAGCTGGAGCTTAGTTCAGCACCCAGGCACTTTTGAAATGCTCACTAGGTGTTTATCACTTACTTGAATGGGAATTAAAAGATGCATCTGCAACTATAGGGATTTTCAGCAGTACATAGGTGCAGCGGTTCAAATATAATTTGATAGGCCCCGGAACCCTCCTAATCTTTGGGGGGTGGAGGAGCCAGCAGTTTGCCCCAATCACTTCTTACATGCCTGAAGCTGCTTCCTGGCCAGGCCGCTCCTACCCTGAGCATGCATCTGAGCATGTTCAGGGTGGGAGGTTTGAACCCCCCTGATCACAGCTCCCAGACAAGGGCAGGGCAGAACATGCATTAGAGCTGATTTTTCTATAGGGAGAAGGGAGGGACAGAACTCTTGAGGGCAGTTCCAGGGAGTGCCAGCTTATTTTAACCCGTTATATGTTAATTAATAAATAAGTAAATAAATAAAAACATTCATCTCTGTTTCAGTTTCCTACTGTAAAATGGGGACATTAATTCCTAACCTTATTCCTATAGGTGAGATACTCAGATATGATGGAGGGGGCCAAGAGGAAGCCAGACAAATACAGGCACACATTATTACTTTACCCTATGTGGCCAATCTATATTTGTGAAGCTCAAGCCACACCCAGCCTAGTGGATCCTGACTGGGACCTTCTGTCAGAAATGCCCATTTGCTAAGAAATAAAAAAAAAAAAAAAAAAAAAAGAAACAATACAGGTTTTACACAACTGGGCATGACACAGGGAATGCATTCCTGCACATAATGAGAGAGAGGTTTAGATCGGTATGCTGAACACTCCTGTATTTAGGAGGGAGGTTCAGTTTTAGTTGAGGCACTTCATAAGTTTTAATACTAATTATTTTTAATGATCCTTAGGATACGTTTGCAAAGCCCAGCACCACTTTAAATCCAGGCTCTGGACGTGGGTTTTACCAGGGACTGAAAAGATCTGTCAGCTATTAACCCAAGGGTGGACCTGCTAGAGATGCCCGAAGCATGTCTGTATGCAGAGATGCTGCTGTTCTTCAGTTCTTAAGAGTCCAGGTAATGCACAGTACCGTGGATGGTTATACTATAGAGACTGAGATATCACAATTGAGAGAGGATCAGCAAAGATGCATTTTGGGATCTAGGCTAGTGTATAGAAAATGTTATGTAGAAACCTTGCATTTGAATGTCTCTAACAGAAACAAAGGAGGAAAGTCTGTATAAATCTACACCAGTAGATTCATCATATAATGGTTACTGTAAGTAAGTAGTATTTAAAAGCTACTCCTAGTATTCCAGTCTAGGAATGTGTGCATTTTGCTTTACTATAAAAATGTATGGGGTTTGCTCTCTGAAACTGTTGGGGAGACTATCACCATCTATCAGGGGTTTTCGTACACAGAGTTACATTATGCAGGTATAACACATTTGGACAAGTCCTGCAAAGAGTAAACTTTGACTTGTGCTTCAGCAACACGTTAAACTAAGGTGGAGGAACAAGGGGAGTGTAGAGTCATACATAAAATTTCTCTCTCCCCCTTGCATTTGCACAGATTGCTGGGAAACAAATCAGAACATTATCTTATGTATGCAACCTTTTAATTCAGATCACTCTATGTATGTTGCAAAAAAGTGACTTTGGATTATTAGCTGTTCTTGATAAAATCAGAAATGAGAAATAGTTTCAGCACAATTACACCAACATAATTGCTAGACTTTGGGCTGTCCCAAACAACTGACACAATAGTTATGTCCAGGATGACCTTAAATGATGAGATTTAGAAAGATAAATTTGAGTCTCTAAATGATATAAGTTCTTGTTTATGCAAACCAAGAATAGAAGACTAGATGCCAGGCATTTCTAATATCCAACTCCAGTTAAGGCCCATCTCTGCTTCTGTTATTGTTTTGAGCAAGGATTTTAGTTAAGCACCCAATCAGTATGATGCTATAGGGTAATTGCTGACAAAGACTAACAAATTTATTTATTATATGTGGTTTCATGGCAGAAATTGCACTTTAACAGTGCCACAGGACTCCTAGTTTGTTTTTGCTGAACTAGACTGGCATGGCTACCCCTTTGGAACTTAAAGGAACCTAAGTGGGAATAAAGGGACAAAATTAATCTTGATTTTTAGTAGTAGCCTAATTTTTCCTTCAATCTTACCGTTCTAAAAAAAATAATTTTTTTTCCTAAGGCCTAGGTGGAATAGTCTTGTCAAACAAGATGATGGGAGCTCCATCTCTAGGTCAATCTGAGCAGTAGATTGCCCAAATGAAATACTGGGTGGACTATTCATCCACAGACACGACTATGGGCTAGATCTCTAGCTTTAACATCTATTATACTGAGCTTTCAGAAGAACCTGGAGAAACACTAGTTATCAGTGGGCTACTGGGAGAGACAACAAAAATGGCCACTGTGCTATGATAAAACTGTTTAACTAGCCATTCAACTTCTCATTAACCCATGCACCTGGACTTTAACTAACTGCCAATAATACGCCCAGCTAGTGCAACGGAAAACATTTTTATGTAAGAGGAGGTGAACGTCACTAAAAATCAGAGCGCCTTTGTATGGCATGCCAAACTGCTGAAGCGAAAAAATGTCTTCAGTGAAAGGGCTCAGATGTGAGCATGTTTCAGTGCACAGCTCTAGGAAAAACCCTGATAATAAATGTGAGCTTGTTAGCGTTGCTTTTCAGTGGGAAGTGAAGCCGGAAGGGGAAGTGGGAAGGCTCATCCTGGCTAATTTGAGCTTGCATTTTCATTCGAGCACTGCATTTTAATTGTAAACTGGTGATGACACAAGTGTCGCTCAGTTCTCATCCTGTTTAAAGCAAGCACATGTAAAAAAAGAAGTCAATTATTAATTTACTATTGTGATCATGTTCATTATACTACACCGGGTCTCCTGGGCACATAGCTAATGACATGGTGATACATGTTAATTCTAATCTGTCTTTTGATATAGGTCTTAAATACACACTTATGTGCACATTTAATGCCATAAAGTCATCTGTTTTGGTAGCTAGTACAGAAGTTGAGCCTAACTGTGTGGTCTCAGTGTAGCTATCTCCAGCCACTTGTGTAGCCCTTACAGTTAGGGTGACCCCCAGTCCCAATTTTTTTACACTTGCTATTGAGTCACCCTACAACCAGTGCTAGTTATTCCTGTCATGATAATTGAGCCCTGCCCCCAAATGCTTTTCTTCAGCTGCACCTTAATTGCTCTACAGATTCAGGTCTTATCCTGAAAAAATAAATTTACATGTGTGCTTAATTCTGGGCATGTGACCAACCCAATTGATCCTGACACTTTGCAGAATTGGCATCTTAGACAGGATCTGGAATACAGTTGCAAGTTTCGTGGTCTGCACAGTGTACAAAGACATTTGTTTCCAGCCAGGATTTCATCATCTAGATACCAAGACATATATGAAATGGGAAAGGGTAATAGGAAGTTGGCTACTGATAGATACAAAGACAGACTTGAAAAAGCAGAATAATTAAGTAAGGAAATAATAATTTTTAAAAAAGGGCTATTGTTCCATCCAGTGTGACTGAAGGAGATTTACTCTGATGAACTGCTGTCTAAGGTTCTTTTCCTGATTTCTTCTTTTAACAGGAAGTGTAATTTGTATCTCACAACTTAGATAAGGTAGGTCTTCTGCAGTATTTATCAACTTTTTTTTTTTAACTATAACCAATCATTCAGAGTAACTTGTTACTAATATTGCATGCAACTCATTTATATAAAGCATTTCATTTTAAAGGATTCCAAATAATGTGCTTCTGTTGCCACCGAAAAAGCAGTGCAGCACCAGCAAAATAGGACAGTGCACGAACATAATGGGAAACAAAGATTCTGTGACAATTTTCATTAGTGTGCCTGCCCTGTAACTAGACAAATTTTTAATTCCCATAGGGGACAGATAGGGTTTCAGATGCTAAAAATCTCAGGCAAATTTCTGAAGGCTCCTAAGTAATCTACAAGGTTAAGTCCCACTGGTGTTCAAAGAAACTAAGAGTCACTTTTGAAAATCTAATGTGGGCTCCTAAATGACTTAAGTATTTTGAAAATTTTACTCCTCTCAAAGTCTCTATTCCTGTAAACACACAAGCGCTCAGCCTATGCTCAGATTATGTAAAGAAGAATTCCTATTTTCCAAACTCACTGGGGATGAGGAGTTCACGAAATGGAAAAATAAAACTGACTATCTCTAAAAGTACAATAGGTACAGAGCATGAGTTAAAGTATGGTGCACTGCATCACTTTTGTCTTCCTTCAAAGCATGCAAAATGATTTCTAATGCACAGCAGCAGTCATTAGAACATGAAGGGCTATCTTTTTCTTTTTAACAAAAGTGATGTTGATAATGCCTTTTTTTTTTCTTTTGGCAGAAAATATGTGCAATTAGTGACTGTACGGCTGTGAGTCCTCTGTATTACAGAAAAATGAATGGATGTGTTGAATGGACCAAGATTTGAACCTGTGGTAACAAGAAGTCACTTCCAGTTGATCACTCAGTTAGTATACTTTATATTATGGACTTTATATGCTGTGTGTGTGTTGCAATATTCCATGATGTCACAATTGCCTAATACTTCTCATTGGCAACGTTATATACAAAAAAACAAAAAAAAAACAAAAAACCCAAAAACAACGAACCAACCAAACCAAAAAAAAAAATTGAGCTGAAATTTTTTCTATTGGGCATCTTCCTTGGTCTGAATTGTATTTGGAAAATGTCAGCCAGCGTGGTCCAGTCATTTTAGAGACTCAGGCCAGGAAAAAATACATTGACTTGCACTATTTAATAATGCTGATAACCTTTCATTTGAAAAGCTCTGGTGTCGCTATGCTTTGGAAAAGGGACTTGAAATTTGGCTAGGAGATGGCTTGTGTCAGAGATGTGCTTTTTCTTTCTGTTACTGTGAAAAGCAACCCAAAATATGTCTATTGTTTGTTTATAACTTGGTGTTTAACTGCCTAAACCCCCCTATTACAATATTAACTGTCACATGTTCAGCAGAGTCTTAGTGTTGACCAGTCATCCTCCCAGAGAGCAACTGAGAACCTTTTTATCCTTCACAGGTCCTCTATGTTGTTGGATTATGTATGGCCTATCCTCACAGCATGGCTGGGCAAGGGAACAAGGAGCCAGGAGTGTGATGGGAGGGACAGAGAATTGCCATGCAAGGAAACTGGGAGTGGTTTCAGGGGGGAGACTGGCGTCTCCATCCCAGTCACAAAGGTGTTAAACTAGGCTCTTCTGGACAAGGAAATGAGGACAGAAGGCAGCAGTATGAGGTATGGAGGCTAGGTGAGGAAACCTCTAAGACAAGAAGCTGAGGATGGGGAGAGACAGAACAGTCACTGGACAGACAGGGATCAGGCTTCAGGAGAATGAGCAGAAGAGTCTATCTAGTAAAGAACCCTTCACAGACTGTCTCTCACCATTCATCTGTTGTCAGTAAAATCCACCAGAAAAAATGTACTGTGTGCTGATGCACTTAGAGGATAACAACCTACTACTGTTAACAGTGACTCAAGTGATGATGATGATGATAGGGGTCTCCACAGTGGAGACCCCTATCCAGTTCCAGCTTCACTGATGGTCAATGTGGACATCAGTATGAAGGCACCTTAACTCTGACATTTTCTAAATTTTGTTTGCTTGACTTCACAAACATCATACTGTTTATACAAATTTGCATGTTTTTAGTGCATGAACTCATATTGCTATGTCATTTTACAAGGAGGGGGGTGTATTTGTGTGTGTGTGTGTGTGTGTGTGTAGTACATTTCTGGTGGTCTGTATTGCGGGGGGGGCATCAAACACTTTGGATAACTGGGCAGTTGGATAAAGGAAACAAAATAGCACTTTTGGGTTAATTAACATAGGGCTACTTGGGGAACACATTGTGGGTTTGGATAACTAGGATTTTTGGATAAAGAGAATTTGCAAAACTGGCATTCTACTTTAAATGTATATATAACATTAATATACCCTGCTATAATTTTTTTTAAATGAAAAGTATACCAACTCTGAAAAGCTTGCAGTCTTACTAGATGATGTACAAATGACTGATTAGGGATGAGGGGCAACCAAAAAGCAAGGCAGTTGTCATCCTAATATACCCTAGTTAATAGCCATGAACATTAAGCTATAATCAAAAAATTCTGGGTACTTTTGTGTATGTTGTGGTTCAGATTTGATTTCAGCTAGGCAATGTTCCTCCAGACAATATCCTAATTCAAGTCATAACTGTGACATGTCATGGTTTCTAGTTAATGCCTCACAGCAACCATAGACAAAGTGTGCCTTTAGGAAACTAATACTGTTTATTCTGTGTTATTTAACGTTACAATTTGGGACAAGAGAGAATGTTCAGTCATCCACATTCAATACCCAAATGAGTTATTTAAAGGAGGAGAACAGATGAACACTGATTTGAAATCTCTAGCACAAAAACTTACAAATAGCTATTTTTGAGGTTTAAGCTATTGCGACTAAACCTGGGGGAAAAAAAGAAACTGAGGATGGAACCTTGTTCAGTAGAGACTGTTCACTAGTTCTGCATAGTTCAAAGATATTTAGAAGAAGAAAACGAATAGGACCAGCTAAATAAGAAACATACAAATGGCATGCTATCTTGGCTTATGCCAGTGCAGTAATTAAAATGGGGGTGTGTGTGCCTGACAGACAATAACAAAAGGGATTCATTTTTAATCCAGGTCTGGCAATCTCCAGGGAAAAGGCAATTGTCCCATATTAGTACCTTTCTTCCTTTGTTATGATGGTGGAGGACCAGGAAGCATAGGTTATGTTTATGTTACTGCTGGATCCTTTCAAAACGTACTTTATTTCTAATCGATAGATACAGGGCAACTTTAATTCTTCAAAATAAACCAGAACCCTGCATAAACACACTGGAGACAAAGCAGAAGGGGTGGAGAAAACAGATGCAAAACCATCTGTGAGACATTATTGAAGGTTCTGAGTGATTGGTCAAAATTTGTGATCAGAACCTTTTTTTTTTTTTGGTTGGTAGAGAAGAGGACAAAGATGGTTGAGAATAGAGAGGATCTGCAGATCCTTGGCTTTCTACCCAGAGAAGAAGGTTCAGTATTTGTTGATTTTTGTGATGAAAGACTTGTGCATTCACTGAAAGTAAATTTTGAAGACACAACTTCTTTTTCTCTGTATAAAAGGTAACACATGAATAAAAAAGGAATACCCAGGTGGGGCAGAACAGTGGTGCTTGAGTTACCACAAACTGGCAGAGGTAGGAAAATAAGGCTAGATTCACTGACTGTATAAGAGGGAAAACTGCCAGTTTTAATAGACTTAGGGCCAATCAAATTCAGTGCAAAAACCAAACAAACCAAACCCACACACAATAAAATATAACAGCAACCCTAAAGTCCTGCTTCCTTGATGAGTTACCTCTGGTCCATTACCACCAACAAATGTTACTTGCATAATACAAAAGGCCATTATGATGGAAGACAATTATAAAGTAGAGAATGACTTACATCTCTGTGTTTTACTTTGATAGAAGACATGGACAGATTTTTAGAAATAAAAGACAAACCACTGGAAAAGAAAGCGCAGACGAGAGAACACACGGACAATGAAGAGCCAGGACTACATCAATTGCATTTTTGAGAGACCAAAAGGTACAGAAAAACTCAGACACCTTAACACAGATTACAGACTTAGAGCCAGAGAAAAGACAGAGGACGTACAGTACAGTAGTTTGAAACTGAAACAGCATCAGAAAGAAGTTAATTGTGCATTTAAGTCGGTGGAAGATGAGGGAGCTTAGTACCTACCAGCTAGAGGCCTTATGCGCAGAATAGACATTGCTACATGTAAAAGATCCTGGGCAACATTCACTGAACCACTCTGGCTGCTTTGTGCTTCTATGAGTTAAATGGCTATTTAAGCTGGGATTACAATTGCTTTGTGTTCCTGGACTTGAGCACAGAAACCAGATCAGATGGTTTGTTTGTTTGTTGTTTTATTTTATCACCCATTTTGTTTGGGTACTGAAGCACTTATAAATTTGTTTCAGTTCCCTCACCTATACTGACAGTTGTGCGTTTATCTTGTTAATTTTACTATTCCTTTGTCTGAAACCTTGACCTCTCTTTGTAAGGCTCTGGCTACTCACCCTTAACACTGCAACATAATAAATATGAGTAAAAGGACATGTAAAATGAAGATGCGCACAGAGCAAAGTTATTCTGAAACAAGACTGGTATTCCAGCACAATGAAAAAAATATCAAGAATTTTATTTTTTTTTGGGTCATGAGATGATTACTAGCTCAGAAAGGCATATTTTGCTGAACATGTGGGGCCCATTTTATGCTGGCACAATTCCAATGACTTCCAAAAAGGTACCCCAAATTTGCATGAGTAAGTAAAAGGGGAATTAGGCTCTTAATGGTTAGGACCAGATCCTCTCTCTCAAGATCCACGTGCTTAAAATGCAAAGTTACAGTGGATTTAGGCTTGTAAAGTATATGAGAACTCTGCTGTCATTATCAGCCAGAAGAGACCATTATTAGAGTAGCGGTTTTAGTCCGATCCCCAAACTGGGTCTGGAGAAAAGAAACCATAACAATTTGTTCTGCCCATGACCCAACAATTACATCTTTGAGTGACACATTCCAGTCTCTTGGCAGTAGCAGCAGGAATTGCCGTGACCCAGTGCCTGAGGGTTTGTGATCCACTACTGGGATCCTGAGTAAGTTTGAAAACCACTGCATTAGATCATCTAGACTGAAGTGCAGTATTGACCACTGACGCGCACTTAAATCACATCATTTTTATAGGAAACCATGAAAACAAAACTGTACAAAAAATCTTCACATTTTTATTCATTCAACGAAGATATGTCTACAATAACTAAATAAATTTGTCAGTCTAAGTGCCACAGGACTCCTTGTTTGTTTTACTGAATAACTATGTAATATTATTGCCTATCTTTCCCTTGTATTGGTGTATACAACATGCAGCTCTAGAGGTGGTGAGGGGAGGAACTGTTGTATTTTGACATCTGCCATTACAAATGATGAAGGATGCACAGGTAGAGATCCATGGTTTATTTTAGCGAACAGATCAATCTTTTGTTAGAGGAGCTGCTTCCCGAACCTATACTAGAGTTTTCCCCAGTTTTCAAAGACCCACAGTATATGGAGCTGAGGGCAGAAATGATAAAAGATTTCAACTGTTTCCAAACAAGCCCCTTCAAGCTCTGAGACTAGCTAGCAAGCTAAGCTCTGTAAACAGAGAAATTTGCCAAAAATAAAACCTCTGCCAGTAACCAGGTGATTTAAGATAATTCCTATAATGTAAGAAAGAGCTACGGCAAGGTTGATCCTGGAACCATGTAACACTGATCCATGCAGCAGAAAGTCTTTAGTATCGTGAGGGGAAAATGATGTACTTTTAGCTTATGATTAAAGAGAGAGGGATGCAGAAGATGTCTGGACTGGAAGAGAATGAAGCTGTGGGCTGATTCTCCGAGCCCTTCTCACGTGTGTTTTGTTTTGTCTTGTTTTAATACCAAATGTCAAAATTTCAAAGCCTTGGGTACTGTACATATTTGGTAGGTGCAGATGAGATTCCCAAGAAATAACTTATGGATGTACACTAAATACTGCAACGCGACATCCACTCAGCTGCCTGTGGAAAACACAAAGATATCTATTTGCACAGCATGACAGTAGGCTCTTATACAAAGCAGGTTCGTGGATCTTACTCAGAGTTTTCCATCTTAAAAGGAAGTTACCATCCACGGTGAATATTATCAACAGAGAATTTTATGTGCTTGCGTCAATGATTTGTATGAGCAACTTTTCTTTTGTTTAGAAGGCTGTTGATAGAAGCAGACTATGTCACAAAGTGACTGTCCCTTTATCCATGCCAGCTGTGTTGCAGAGAACTGTGCAAATAGGTATTTGTGCAAATGTCTGCACCACGAGTGATTTGGTTGTGCCTTTCTCCTGTTTCAAAACGTTTCCATCAGCCAGTCAAGGAGCACAAATGATACCCATGTGACAGATCCCGCAGCAAACAGCAAATTGCAAACAGTGCATGCTCAAAGCAACAATCACAGTGAATTTAGATCAGTGGTAATCCACACATTTTCTTTAACATTAAAAGGTAGGAAATAGACTTTATTTGAAGTGTTTTAGGGCCCAGTCCAGCAAACACTTACTCCTCGTAGCAAATTTTGGCTACTGTGAATAGCTCTATTGAGTTCTACTGACACTGTGGCTTCATGGAGATAAGCATTTTCAGGGCAGAATGTGGTGATGGTTTTAAAATCTGTGTATTGACTCCAAAGCTGGAAAACTAGTGATCTGTCAAATGCAAGTGGTATGAGGAACTATGTTTAATGCATTAGTTTTTCTGCAGGTTCTACTATGTATTTCTCTGACTTAGGCTTTAAGCCTGCATAATATTTCTACTAGCTTTACTTCAGTGGAACTATTCAAAGCCTAAGGGTAGATGCTCAACTGACATTAAATTGTCATAGAGCTCTATTATTACAGAGCCCTAACAATTTGCACAAATCGAAGAGCCACCTGTATTATCTCATTACAGTTTTAGGAGACAAAGAGCTCAGACTTTTAGCTACTGTTCTGGATCTGTTTTCCATAGGGTGATGGTGTAGGGAACCTGCACAATCTAAAGCAGAGGCAGGAAGCCCACCTTAGGAGCAGCTAAATTAAATCCCCTGGGAAACAGACAGCTTTAATACTTGCGTTTAAACAGTAGCACCAAGACCTATTGGACCTCTAATCGCCATCCCTGAAAGAAGCAGGCTAAAAAGAAAAAAATTGTTCATTAATTGACAGCTGCTAAACTAATTTCCAGTAAGTGCTAGTTTTGGAGTGACTGATTTTTTTTTTATAGGACTGATGGGGAGCAACATGATTTTTACCCCAAACAGAATCCTGAACCAAAGAAGAGCACCTGCTGTATAGCAGCAGAGAACACTTGCCAGAGTAATCAATTTTAAACATGAAAAGGAGGACCACAATGAAGAACGTCTACAATTCAGAGATGACATTAAAAGTGCCGTGGGACTCCTTGTTAGTATAGGAAAAGACAAACAAGACTAACAAATTTATTTATCGCATGAGCTTTTGTGGGAGAAAACCCCACTTGGTCAGATGCTTTGAAGATGGGGGGGGGGGGACCTTACAGAATGCGAGGAAAACAAATGCAGGAAAGTGTAAATCATAGGATCAGCTTACACCAGACTTCTTCCTATACTGTTTCTATGCTGTGGAACAAATCAAAGAGAAAAATGTTGAAAATTTATGATTTTCTCAGTCTTGATAAGACTGTACTTTTTCACAGATATAGGTTAAAAAAATCATGAGGGCAAATTTCAACTGATCTCAAATAGGTCACACGTGCTGCTTTATGGATGCCAGTATCAATTTAAGAAGCTGTTTAATGACTTTCCAGCTGATGCATGTTTGCATCTTAGATCTGTCTGAGATACCTGTGAGGAGATGTCAAACCCAGAAAAAATATAGTAGATTTCTATTGTTTTTATACATTAGTTTGAAGGCCTATTTTTAGAACTCTCTTGTTTTGTGATGATTAAATGAATAGACTGCCTCATCAGAATTTTAAATACAGGGGGTAATGTTTTCAGGTTAGGAATGTTTATCTAGGTATTATATTATGATGTAATTAGCCCAGATTGTCACTCAATCAGCTCCTATGCATAGTTTTGCTAATGAACTTTAAAAATAAGGAATGTCTACTTGCATGTCTTTTTGAAATCACATCATGACAGTTTGAAAATATGTACAGGATTGAAACCAAAGTTTAAACCATAAAATACATTGATATGTTCATCTACCTAGCCAAAGAGAGCATTAGGGCAGAGTGAATAATTTGCAATTAATTTTTTTATTTGATGAATATAGGCCTATCTTTCAAATTCAAGAACAGAATAAATCTGAGAAAATTTGTCTCTTCACTGATAAGCTAAAATAAAAAAAAAAGTCTTTCTGCTTATGCTCCTTAATATTTGAATCTGTCAGTGATGCTTCAATGAGATTGGTTATATAAGTCACATGGTATCCTTTCTCTTTGCTGAACTGATGAGCAGTCAAGCTCCAATAGCTGAGTTCCTTGATAGAGAACAGCAAAGAAAATTTGATTGTGGTGTTGATGATTTGTTCCCTTTTGCTTTGAAAGTGTGTGCAATGTCAACAATATAGACAAATAATAGTGATTAAAAAATATATTAAGACTATTTTAAAACCTCCCAACAGTTAATTTACTTCAGTGGAGCCAAAATTTCACTTAAAGCAGGTTCAGGTACCTAAGACTAAATTAAAGGAAAGAATCTTAGCAAGTGCCAGGAGCTGCCTTGTTTGTCTACAGTAACTAGTCCTTGGGAACTGAAGTAAAAGATTCCCTCTTGACTGGAAAGCGAGGCTGCTCAATCTCCACCAACCCAGAGTGAGGCTGAGGTTCAGAAGAGGAAAGGGGGCTAGAACCTCAAAAATTGCCTGGATGGTTTTCAGGGGGAGTTGAGAATCCTTGACAGTTCCTAGAATAAACTTCAGCATGGCTCAGGCTGAGCCCCAGATTTGCTTTGATTTTTTTTTTTTTTAAATCATGTGTTGCTACATTGTTTTTCAGCTCCTTAAAAGCCCCGATTTTCAATAAAACAGTGCCAGGTTTCGCATTGCTGTAGGTCCCCCCCCCCCCGCCGCCAATAGTGAAATATACATTTAAAAAAAGTGAAAGGCATGCTACGTGAAGTAGTAGGTTAGTTCTGGAACTATTAAGCAATTATTCATCAGCTACCAACCCAAGCGAGTGCTAAAGAAAAAGGCTTTTCACAAGAAACCTTCGTTCATTAGCTGAGAGGCGATTCTAGCGGCTCCTAGGGTGAAAGGCGGTGCTGGTGCCACTAACCCAAGAAACCCAGACAGCCCGGCACCGTGGGTGCACGTCTCCGGTAGTGCCCGCCCTGCCCGGTCTGTGCGGGGCTGTGTGCCCTTTGGCACCCTCTGAACTTTACCTCCCTGCTAGCAAGCAGCCCCGACGGTGCACACCCCACCCAGCCAAACCCCCAGCGCGCCGGCTCCCTGCTCACCCTGCTCGGAGCCGGATTGACCCGCGCTGCCGCCCCACCCGGCCTCACGTCCCACGAGCAGCCGCTCAGCTCTGGCTGCCGAAAGTGGTTTCCCTTCGCTGGCTGCGCCCTCCGGGTGCCTTTGGCGGACCGACACCCCGACTTCCCCATGCCCCCCCCAGCTTTAGATTTTAATGGGGGGGGCTCCCCGATTGAGCCCCGGCAGCTGGGCACCCCCTCACCTCTCCCGGCCCCACCACTAGTTTGCCGCTCCCAGGCGGGGCGCTGCAGCGAGGGGGAAAAAACTCCCCGGCTCCGGCTGCCCGGTACCCGGGGCGCAGCATCCTCCCGCGCGCGGGCCGGTTCCCATGGCGACCCCTCCCGGGAGCCCGGTTGCCCCGGCGACAGCCTCCGCCCCGCTACCTTCGATGCAGCAGATGCGCCAGAGGCCGGAGTGGGTCCGGTCGCCCCTGGCCCGCCGCGCCTCGGGCTCCAGGGTGAGGTTGGTCCCGTTGCAGACGGGGGCGCGGGAGTAGAGCCAGTAGTCGGTGCCGATGGCGATGGTCATGAGGCTGAAGGCGGCGAAGGCGCCCACCGTGGTCAGCAGCATCTGCACCCCCCGGTCGCACCACCCCATGCTGCTGCATCGTCCGCCCGCTGCCGCCCGGCCCGGGAGGGAGGCGGAGGGGCGGGCACGGCTCGGGCCAGCCCCACCGGCTCCCCGCTCCGCCCCGCCGGCTCCGGCACAGCCCCCGCCGCCCCGGCCGGCGGGAGAGGGAGAGGCGCTGCTCCTTGGGGCTATAATTGTCCCAAAACTCGCGAGTGGGGAATGGTTCCCGCGAGTCCCTGCCCGCAGGGGGGAGCAGTCCGAGCTGGGCAAGGAGGCTTTGTCTATCGCAGCAACACAGAGCGAGGGAACCAGCCCCTAAACAACCCCCCACTGGCCCTAGGGTGGGCACCGGGAGTCCAAAACGCCACAAAAACAAAGCAAAGAGGCAAGCAGCCTTCTCTTCGCCCACAAAAGCTCATGCACCATTCACCTGCCACACCACTAACACAGCTGCCTCTTTGAAACCAACCAAGATGGCCCCTTGGACCTAGGAAAAAAACAGCGGGGGGGGGGGGGAATGGGGTCCTGCTCCTTATGGGGAGAGAAGAGGATAGGAAGAAACTAGCAGCAGGGCTAGCCAGCCCTCAGCTATGGTGCTTTCCCTACCTTTTTTGGATTTTTGTCACTTCTGCTCCAGGAAAAGATGTCGGTGTGGACTCCTTGTCCTCCTTGGGGCAATGCTGTGTGGATAGGATTAACATTTTACTGGCGGTGACTGTCCTTCAAGATGCCTGAAACAGCATGTATGGGAGCAGCGCATCTTTAGCTCTTACCTGTGGCATCTAAAAGTTTTGCAGCCACCTGTGTGGTAGCAGCACAGTATCACGCTGCCCCCCTGCCATGTAGCAGAGGGTGCCTAAACTTATAGGACTCAAGAGGCACACAATTAAACCTTCAAGAGCTGCACTGAGGCATGTAACCATATTCTTCTATGACCCACACAATTTTTAAGGAAAAGTATGTCAGCAAGAGGCACCTGTGGCTCTTGAACTACTAAAGATTTGAAGAAGGGCGGTTACTCACCAGCGGCCCTAGCGGACTCCCCCTTGACAGTGTGTGTAGAACACGGCCATTGTATTGTCAGAGGATCTGAACCACCCTGCCTTGGATCTGGTCTAGGAAGTTCACGCAGGCCAATCTGATAGCCCTGAGCTCCTTCACGTTTATGTGGAGGAGACTGGCCTCAGGGTTACAAACACCTTGTTTGGAGAGGCCCCTGGACAGGTGGGCACCCCCCAACCCAAGTCAGATGCATCCATTATCAGGGTCACTGAGTGCTTGGACTCCCTGAATGGAATCCCCCCATTGTGAAGTCGGTGCCCCTCCATATTTGGAGGGACTCCAGGGCATATTGAGGGACAGAGAGTACCTTGTCCCGATGGTCCCTTTCTGGTCAGAAGCTTGTGGCGAACCAGAGCTGTTCGGATTACCGATGTGGCCGCTGCCATGTGCCCCAAGAGCTGCATGCATCTGCACGCTGTGGTCAGCCTGGCCACCTGGAGCTCCATGATGATGGTGCAGATGGTCCGAAATCTTGACAGGGGCAAGAACGTGGTGCCTTGCCGGGCGTTTAAACGTGCCCCAATGAACTCTATGCCCTGAGTGGGGCAAAGCTTGGACTTCACCAGGTTTATGCGGAAGCCCAGGAATTCACACAGGTTCATTACAATGTTGACGTAGTCTTGTACCTGTCAACTTGACTTGCCCACTATGAGCCAGTCGTCTAGATAGGGGTAGATTCTTACACCCTTCCTGCATAGAAACACTGCGACCAGTGCGACGCACTTTGTGAACACCCTGGGGGCTAGCGATAACCCAAAGGGGAGGGCAGTGAACTGGTAGTGGTGTCGTGCCACCACAAACCTGAGAAAACATCTGTGGTGGGGCTGAATGGCTATGTGGAAGTAAGGTTTCACATGGCCTCCCACATGTTGAAGATATTGCGCATCATTAGGGCTGAGTGGTTTGAGATACGCAGCGGGAGCGCAGCAAAGGAGTAAACCTACCTGCCCAGGAGATCGAGCTTCCTCACCTCTCTGTTCTTGGGCGTTGAGCCCGGCTGGCCATGTCTCTCCCTTTGGTTTACCGCATCGACCACCATGGATCCTGGGGGTGGGATGGTGGAACAGGAAGGGGAATCCTTTCGGGGAGACAGAATATTTCTTGTCCGCCACTTTGCCAGTGTTCTTGGACAATGTGAAATACCCCAGTGTCCAAACGCCTTCTTCGATCCCGCTAAAGTACAGGGGAATCGCGACCTTAGCCGGAGGGGCTCTACGGCACACATCGAAGAGGGAATCATCTTCCTCTTGGATTACCCCCCAGCTTCAGGTTTAGATTTGCCGCCATGTGACGGAGGAGGTCCTGCTCGATGTGGGAATCTCCCTCACGGTCAGCAGACATCAATTAGGGGCTCAGCAGGTCAGGATGATGATTGGGCCCTTGATCTGCTACATTGTGTAGAATCAGGGTCTGGCTCGTTGTAGGAGAAATCCGAGGACTCCAGCAAGCATAACGGGAGGAGGCATCATCTGCTGTCACACTCAGCCAGTCGAGGGTCCACTCATCATGTGGTGACCTTGCTGGTGGTATAGGAGCCATGGGGGGGGGCAGAGACTTCTCCCAGTAGCTGTGGTCTCCGCAAGCTCGGTGATACAGAGCTCTTTCAAAGCTGCTTTCTTGGGCGCTCCTCCTGCGGGGGGAAGGAAGGGGTCTTCAGAAGATGATCTGGATGACCTCCCCCCCAACATCCGGTAGTCCGGTACTGAGAGCTCTTCAGAGGAGCGATGGAGCGGACCTGCAGCATTTGGACCTGGTGTTGAGCTAGTTGACAGTACCAGGATGGAGAAGGGTGAAGAGCTGCACGACGGTGCCGGTACCGGCATGGCGGTTGTTGGTGCCGAGTCCGATGGTACCAGAAGTGACAGCACCGGAAGCGGCGGTGCTGGTGATGGTGGTGCGTGCAGCAGTACCGGGCTTAATGGTGGTACAGCAGGGGGCAGTACTGTGCCCTGCAGTGCCGAAGAGGACAGCACTACTTTCATCCACTTCTTCATCTTCCGCACCGAAGCTGGGTTTGAATACCCTTGATGGGTCGGCGGGGATGCCTATGTTGGTGCCCTACTCTGGCAGCTGAGAGGCTACCCAGTGATTGGTGAGGTCAGTGCCAAGGCGGTACCGTAGTGGGTCAAGATTTCAAGCCTGGTACCGGTGATCAGCGGGGATCTTGAGCCTGGGCCGATCGAGGGTCCAGTGGAGCACTGGTGGCTCGGCTGACTTCGGGCGGAGCAGCTCCATGCCCCGAAATCGAGAGGAGATGGCGTTCTCTTTCCAGCCGAGTCCTTCGCTTGAAGGATTGGCAAATGGAACACTCTGCCGTGAGGTGGGACTCACCCAGGCGAGCGAGACATTTCTCGTGTGCGTCGTCCATCAGAAAAGCCTTGCAGCATCCTAAGCACGGCTTGAAACCTGGCGTTTTGAGTTTTGTGCGAAAGACAGGCGCTTGCGTTTAGCAAGATAACGCTGATCCGAACTGACACTGATGGCAGAAAAAGGAACTGGGAGGGTCAGGGTCATGGTCACCTATATAGCTGCGGTCACAGCATGGAGGGGGCGTTGGCCGTGGGCCCTGACCTGACAGGCTAACGCTAAAGCCTTTCCAAGCTACCGTGCACTGCAGCACGTAGACACCTGTAACTGAATGATGTGAACAGCGCTCAAAGGAGAACCACAGTTTGGCCACACCTGCTATATATGATCCTGCCTCTGCCCTCTCCAGTCCCTTCTTTTCACCAGCTCTGTCCCCACTACTCAGAGGGAGGGATCAGAATGCATGTGAGCAGCACCTCTTGAAGGATGGTCACTACAGGTAGCCACCATTCTTCAAGATGGGCTGCTCACATGCATTCTGGTGACTGCTACCTGTACCCAGGATGGTGGGCACATTTAATATTGTCCTTCTTGAGCATGGCCCTGCTTGATGCAGCATCATCTCATGCTTGTTGGATGATCATCTAACAAGCATGTCATAAAGGTGGATACTGAGAGGAGATCTGCAGAGCAGCAACATGCCTAAAATCAGAACCTGTGCAACAAAAGCCAGTGGCAATGCTTGTGCTCTCATTGAGTGCACGACAGCCTAAGGACCAACAGAAGGTCCATCAGGGTGTGCAAGTCTATTGTGGGGTGGGATCTCTGGGTTGTGGGGCAGATCTTCTCAACCCCTTTCAGGGCCTAGTGATGGTAGGAGGGGAAAAAATAGTGCCCCATCTGCATCTCTCATAGGTGGACTTGCAGGTAGAGGACCTTTCAACCCCAATTTTGCCCTCTTTTCTTCCTCTGGTCTAGGGCAAAAGCAGTGTCCCAAATCAGCCCCAAGCCACCTCATACTCAACTACTTCCTAGATCTATAAAAGATTTGCTTCCACTTAGTTTCAATACCTTTTGGACTAAGACGACCCTCCATGGAGGGTCTTAGTAAGCAGTATGTTTTCTGACCAATGCCTCTCAGTCCAATCATTTAGCCATGCAGCCTCCAAGCTGTTAGGTGTACAATGCGCAGGTCTGGGTGACGCAGGTGGCTGGAGTCATTGCCAGGGAGGCAGAGCCTGTTGATGCTGGCGCTGACATTGGTACCCCGACCACCTGCATCGTAGAGGTGTTGGGGACCATTTTAAACAATGCTTCCCTGGCTGGTTTGGAGGCTGACTGGGTCAGTGCAAGTGGCAATGGGCATCACCAGTGCCAACTCGCACTGCTGGAGGCATTGGATAAGATTGGACAAGTGGGACTTGGACCTCACATGTTGGGAGCCCTGGGAGCATAGGATAGAATGCTCAGGAGACAACTCGGGGCAGGAGGAAGAAGGGGAGTACCAGACCTTCTCCCCCAAGGTCCTCTCCCTTTGGAGTTGGCGAGGTCCCTTGTGCCACAGTAGCCCTGCGTGGTGATGGTGAAGGGCTTTGCTCATCCCTCAAATGTCATGCCAGTGGAGTCTTGCACTCTATCCAAGGATTGGTTGAGCACAGAAAGGGCAGCTTGCTCTTGAACTTCTTGGGCTTAGGAGACCTGGGGCTTGGGAGCTGCAGCAGGGCCTTTGCTGTCTCAAAGGCCTCCAGCGTCAATAGCACGGGAAACTGCTGGAGGCTCTTTCCCTGGGACGGGGGCAGTGGAGGTGAACTCAAATGGCACACATGTGGTGCCAGTGTTGACTCTGACCCCAAGGGGGATTTCTTCAGCTCCCCTGGGGAGTGGCATCATGCATGTGGTGCCAATGGGCCTTTCGGTGCCCCCAATGTTCAGAGCTGGCTCGAGGGCCATATTGTGCAGCTGTTGGTCCCTGTCTTTTTTGAGTCCTTAGATGGAGCAGTTATCTACCTTCAAGCAGTCAATCTCAGGAAGACTCCCCCAGGCATTTCTGGCACTTCTCATGAGGGTCACTCAACAGGAAGGCCTTGCTGTAGTCCATGTAAAGTTTGAAGCTGGGCATGGTTGGAGGTGAGCCAGTGTGCCATTCTATCGGCTGCTGAGTGGATGCAGTAGTGCTACTGGATCACAGAGGAGTGACGGAGATGAAAGCACAAATGGATAAGGCTTATGTTTGGCCTTGAATGTCTCTCTCAAGTGCAAGGGCGGACTGTTCTGGTACCATTACTGAGGGCAGAATGAAGAAACTGGAGAGGGTCAGCGTCAGGGTCAGATATAGCCATGATACGCAGCACTGAGGGGGTGTTTTGCCCTAGCCTGTCAGTGCAGGGTTGATGGCCAAGCTTTCCAGCCAACCATGTGCTCTGGCATATAGATACCTGAAACAGAATGATGTGAGCAGTGCTTGAACAAGAAAAATGGTACCTACAGGCCCAGGGACAAACTTGAAGCTGGGCAGAGTGGGATATTTGGGGGTGGAAATGCTCAGATGTCAACATTGCAACCTTGCAATCTGACATCCAGACTTCCTGAATCCAGCTAAGTTTCAGTCCCCACACGGCAAATTTCAGGGCCTAACCAAATAACAGGTTTGATTGCTCCCAGAGGTCGTCTAGAGCCCCGAAGTGTCTAAGGCCAAGGACCACTGTGGGTCCTCCATGGACCCCGACAACTCCCCCTGTGCAGCCCAGCACCTGCCTCACACCCCCACTGGCTGCAGCTCCTTCCCCAGGGCCAGCTCCTCCTCCTGCTGCCAACTGAAGGACATGCAGCTTTTGGGGTAGGCAAAGCAGACAACGGGGCCCTTACTGCTCAGGGCCCTAGGCATGCGCCTGCTTTGCCTACCCCAAAAGCTGCATCTGGTTGCTCCCATTGTACAAAAGATCCTACCAAGCAACAGAGCAGATTCATATCAGCCCTCTTCTCCACCTCCTGAAGCCTGGCTGGCTGGATCCAACAAATTTCAGTGCCTCAGTAGAGACCATGTTTAGCTGCTCTCACTGACCTGTGGGATTTTTTTTTTTTTTTTTTAATTCTGTTGCAACCCAGTGCATGAATTCCACAAAAACTCATCTTTTCACTGGTGGGATGCAAGAGCTAGGTGGCTTTCATTGGAATGGATTACAATAGTCTGCATGGGAGTTTATATTAGCTATAATGTACTTTTTTTTATTCTAAAACAAGCTAGATCACAACGTACAATAGTTTTAAAGACATGGCCCCTGCCCTAAAATAGTGGGCTCTTAGTAATAACTATATCCTAACACTTCTGCCAGGAAAAAAAGATAGAGGCCAACAGATAGACATTGGTCTTGTAAAAGAGTGAGAGGCTCTGTTGGTGAAGACCAACTTTCCAGCTTACATTGAGCTATTCTTTAGGGAAACTGATTTTTGGGGGTGCAGTTAAGTGCAGTGGATTATAAACAGAAAAGGAAGACATTTTGGAAGTGGAAAGCCTGTTGATTGAACCGTTTCATCATCTGAAAGGCTCTTTGCAGAGCCTCTTACTCACATGAACTGATATAGACACCAAAATGGCAGCATTCTAAACCTGTGTTGAAGAGAGAGTGTTGTCTGTATAAGGAATTTTTGCAACTTAAATGGCCTAGTTATGGCCCTGCTGGACACACTTTGAGGACAGGGTGAGTGGGGCAAAGCCCCAGGCACCAATTTCTAAAGGACGCAGGGGATGGATTAAGCTCCCCAGCCTCACCACTGCCTTCTGGCACTGGCTAGGAGCAGATTTGGTTCCCCATTGCCCCAGCCGCTGCGGGAGCCAGATGAGTCCACTGCACCCTCTAAAATTCAGCAGAGGGGGGGAAGCTTCTGCTGCTGACACAGCTTTTGGCTCCACCTGGGGCTTGCTGCTGCTTTCTGCAAGTGGCTGCAAATGAATCCAGTACCTTGGCAGTAGCTGGGAACAGATTAGGCCTCCCTGCCACTGCTGGAAGGCAGCTGGGGCCCAATCCATCTCCCTACTGCCGGCAGCTGTGGCCAGATCTGGCTCCGTGCTGCCTTCTGGTGGTGGGTGAGTATTGAGCAGGCCCCAGGCCAGATCAGGGACTGGTTGGGGGGGGGGGGGGGCGCACCCTTGGGTCTTCCTGACCCAAGTGTCAACATAGGTAGTTACAGCCCTGGTGTCTGGTTTATAGTGACATCTGTCTACCAGCAAAATTACTTGGGGGCGGGGGGGTCACAGAGAAGCCTTATTCTGTAGTACTGTCCACATGGGACGTTTGTGTTCAGAGGGGACTAGTAGTCATGCCGCTCCTGTGCCATAATGACAAATCACAGGACTGGAGAGCAATGTCAAGCAGCTTTTAAGGATTTGTGTTGACACACTAGTTGTGTGTCTTTGAATTGGTGGTGTGCAGACCAATGCTACAAACCTGCAGAAATTTCACAGTGATCCACTGTTGTTCATTTAGATGATGGCAGGTATTTCTGCCTATCACCCAGCAAATCAATACTGGTGTGAACTGTATCTAAAGAGCTTTATGAATGCACCTTTTTTTGGGCTTCACTGTCAGAGTTACCTCTTTAACCCGGCTTCCTTTGAACTGTATTTCCAGGGAAGGGCCCAGAACACCAGGGCCCATTATTTCTTGAGGCTCAGCATTCTGGGCCCTCTAAAATTGGAAAATGGTGCCAGCATGCTGTGTTCCAGGACTAGCATTGAAAAACAGCAGGCCCCAGACCAGTGTTCTGCCACACATGCCAGCAGGCAGGGGACGGGGGCAGGCTCCCCTGCACATGTCTAGGCTGCGCTTGATAGCACAAGCCTCCAAGCATTGCCTGCAGAGTCTGCCAGCCCAGCACGCTGCCCATGAGTACAGGGGGGCAGCCCAGCTTGCACTTCGGGGGGGGTGGAAGATTGGGGGGGGGGGGCCCCCCCACCTGCAGGGCGCCCCCCGGCCCCAGGGGGTGGATTTGGGGGACAGGAGAATTGATCTTGGGGGCAGTAGCTGGGGTGTTGGAAGGGGGCCTGGATGTGGGGGTGGGGGCACCCACCTGATTAAAGTGGGAGGGTTCCACAGCCTGGCAATTTTAACCCGTTTGTTTGTTTTTTAAATAGAGTACTCAAACAATCAAAAATTCCCAAACCTAAGTTGGCTCTGAAAGGGTCTCTCTAATCAAGGATCACATTTTAAGATGTCTGTCAGAGCGTAGCTGGTATTTCATCAATCCATGAGTTTTTCGGGCTCCTATATTCCATCTTTTGGGACTTCCACACTAAAGTCACTATGAATGTGCATGCTTCACTTTCACATTCTGATTCACTGAAATGAGCATGGAATGCCTAAATATGCCTTCTCCTGTACACAGCAGAGGCCTTGAAGGGGCAGTAGGTAGAAGAAAATCACTGGAATAAAGGGTAAAATAACTCTTGATTAGTTAAATTGCCCTGGAAAGGTTGTGGTGGTTTTGTCACTGGAAGTTTGGCCCATGCCTGGTCTAGACCACCCCTGACAGCTATTTTAAGAGCAGATTAGACAAATGGCAGCTCAGTGGCTCTTGAAATAAAAAGTGCAGCTCACAGAAGAGCACAGCAGGGACGCATGGCATGGTCAGAGATTGGTGAGGGAATGGAGTTTGGCATGGTTGGGGACAGCAGAGAAGCAGCAGCATGGAAAGAACTCAATTTCCACTGTACATTTCACAACTGATTTTGTGGTACAGCATACGACCCTTTGTGCTTAAAAGGACAACACTGCACAGTAAAACTTGAGTTCAATCCTGCTTTGGAAGGATGAACTGACAGAAATTCAGATATCTTCAGATCTCTGGATTTCTCCCAAGACACATCCAGGTCCAGTAGTCATCACTAGATAGCCATCATTTCTGCAGAGCTCCAGAGGCATTCCAGGCACCCCAGAATATTTGCTCAATTCTGTCTATAGGTGTATAAGCAGAGTGGAGAGGGTATTTGTGTACCACCACTAACATAATGCATCCATAGAACATTTTGACCAGATCAAATATTGTGAATTTTCTGACTTAACTAAGTTTGCTTGTATTAAAATCTGGCTTTCTGAAAGCCGATACATAAACATAGGCTGGAAATAATGTAACAAATGAAAATTTGGTCAGGAAAAAAAATTGCAAGCAAAACATAATGAGAAACTCTGAAACAGCTCCACATGAGGAGACTGGTGTCCCTTGATCCTTTGTGGCATTACCACTTTACAGATTTCAGCCACCAGCTAACTACATCTCAGCATGGGACCAGTGGAAACATTTCTTTCCTTTCCGTGGCTCAGATTTTTCCAAAACATCAACTTGTCCACAAATGAGGTGACAACCAGAACACCCAGTGACCCGGGGAACTTGCATGCTGGTCACCCCCCTGCCGACAGCCCTTTCTCCCCAGCAGTGAATCCCATATGGAAATAACAAGAGCTCATTTCCTTGGCAATAACTTTTGCCCTGCGTAAAAACCATCATCTCTCCAGAACAACCCCAGCTGAGAGGTCTGGTCTAACAACCCCTTTCCAAAACCTAAGTGGCAGCCACCAGAGCACCCCCCTCCCGGCACTAGTCCCCAGTCTAGCAGTCAGGTCCTCTTCCAACAGGAACACCCACCCCTGACCCCACAACACACAGGCCCACCTGCCCAGAACCAACATCCAGACCCCAAGGCTGGCAACCAGAGAAGATGCTCCTTCTCCAGCAGCATCCACTAAACCAAACCAGACTTCATGAGGGACAATCAGAAGAATTCCCTCAGGCCACAGCCATGTACACCAATGAACCCTGGTGTCCTGCCACCAACACTTTCCCATCTACTGGAAAGACCTGGCCTGATGCATCCTGGGGCTGTGAGACCTTTTCCACAGCCAGATCCCATTGACAGCTCAATCCTCTTGGTAACTTCTTGACTGATGACAAGTCTTATTTGTATTAAGCTCATGGACCCTGCAATGACTTAACACCTGAATGGTCAATTTTTCTGGTTTCAGTAGGTAAGAGGAAGCAGCCCACACAGCCAGGATTTCCCAGCGGTTAAAATGGCAACTGCGGTAAACTCTCCAGGATAGACAATTAACTCTTGGATGAAGGGGCACAGGCACAGCTTTCCACTCCAAGGGACTGAAACTCAGGCAGTAGTATTAAACTAACACAATAGAAATGAAAGAAGTGGTGATTTTGAAACTAACTCAGATTAACATTTACTAATTTAACATTCAGGGTGTGGGTTGTTGTGGTGGTGGTTTTTTTTTTTTTGGAAAGAGAAAGTCCCTTCACACACACAGTTCCTACTTTTTTTTTTGGGGGGGGCCTTAAGTGGTTACTACCCCCCCCCCCCCCAGGTTAAATTCACATGTGATGCTCAAGGCCAGCAACTTCTGATTTATGCATTAGCATGCTATATACCACAAACCACCACAGAAGGCACCACAGGAGGAAGGGAAGACACCCAGCAGAATCCATGGTACAGCAGTGAGGCCCAACCATTTCAATAGTTTGGATGTTACTTCTAAGTGGCCATATGGGAACATCAGAACAGAAGCAACCCACAGACCAAAAGTGACCATATGGGCGTCAGAGATATCTCCCCTAAACACTCTCACACAGGTGAACACCACAGAGACCCTCACATAGCCACCCCCAAAAACAGAGAAGGGTGGCCCAGAAATCAGCAGCCAGGTCCTGCCAAAACAACTCGCACACCCAACCCCAAGGCACACTGAGAAACCACTCAGCGCCTAAGGAACCCCCAGAGCAGATCCACTGTCACACTGCCACAACTAGACCCTTGCTCATCATAACCCCACACCGTGACCACCAGCAGTCACCCCTTTTACCCACTAGAAACCTCCATGGCACAACCACTCCACACAGCAACTTCCCCATCTGACCCAACATGAAGGCACAAAGTTTGGGAGGGAACCCTGACACCCAGACTCCACAATGTGGCAACCAGTGATGAGAAATCCCCCCCCCCAACCAAACAGAGCACCAAACCACATGGATGGCATGCTTACCCTCCCCACACAGCCAACTCAACAGACCTGTTGACTAGCTACCAGCCCTGACCCAATGCCACACACTCATTGCCAACCGAACCACCCAGAGCCAGCCCCTAGGATGGGAAGCCTACCCACCGACCCAGAGTCAATGCCACAGACCTGTAACCTACTCTCCCATGAATAGCCAATGCCATGGATGGTACATGTACCCTCATGCATAAAGCCAACACCATGGAAGGGACACTTACCCAGTGCTGCACAGCCAATGCCAAGTATTTGTGGCCTGTCCTCCCACCCATACTCAGAGCCACAAACTTCTCATGTAGCTGTCCACCCACCAACAGTCAATGCCATGGACTTGTGGCCTACCTGCCCACCCAGAAACAATGCAATCAATGGGACACCTAAGCACCCATCCAGAGCAAGTCCCACAGAGGGCACACCTAACCCCTCCCACCCCAAGCCAACTCCACGGAGGGTCCACCTAAGCCTCCCATGCAGTGCCAACCCGGCAAACTTGTCCCCTATTCTCTGGGCCATAGCCAGCCTCATGGCCTTGGCAGCTACCCAGCCACCCAGAAGAAAGGCAAGAGATGGGATGCCCACACACCCAGCCAGAGCCATGGCAATGGACTGGACAACCGCACACCAAGAGCCAACACCACAGGCTTGCGGCCTACCCTTCTACACAGAGAAACCCTAGGAGACGGAACTCCTCCTACCCAGGGCCAACACAAGATGGGACACCTATCCACCCACTGAAAGCCCACCCCACGTAGTTGTTGCTTACCAACCCACCCAGACAAAACCCCACAGATGGGATGCCTACCCACCCACTCACCCAGTGAAAATCCCAGGGACTTTACACCTACCAACCTGCCCAGAGCCAATGTCAAGGATGGAATACCTACTCCCAGCAAGAAACAATGCGACGGACCTTTGGCCCACCCTGCCACCCAGAGCGAACGACATGTCCCACCACCCACTCAGAGCCAACGCCACGGACAGGACACCCTACCCACACAACCAGAGCCAACCCCACAGACTTGTCTCCTCATCCTCGCACCAAGAGACAGCCTTCTGTATAGGACACCTTCCAATCCCCCTCCCCACAGCCAACGACAAGGACATGTGGCCTACCCTCCCTTCCAAAGCCAAGGCCACGGAACAGGCGCATAAACTTTTGCCCAGTCAACACCATGGATTTGTCACCTACCCTCCCACATAGAACCAATACCAGAACCTTACTGCTTACCAAACTGCCCAGAAAAACCCCACAGATGGGTGACCTACCCACCAACTCAGGGCGAATGCCACAGACTTGTCTCCTCACCCTCCCACCCAGAAACAATTCCACAGATGGAACATCTACCAACCCACCCACATGAACATGTGGCCTACTCTGTCACCCAGAGCCAATGCCACAGAACTCTGGCCTACCCACCCACCCACACAAAATACAATGGACAGGACGCCTGATCCTCCCACCCAGAGCTAATGCTACGGACAGGACGCTTACCCTTCACCACACAGCCAACCCCAAGGTCATCTCGCCTACCCACCAGCACGAGCAACTCTACAGACTTGTGGTCCACCCTCCCACCCAAAGCCAACCCCCTCAGAAGGAACACTGACCCTCTTACCCAGACCCAAAGCCGTGGACTTGTTGATGACCCAGCCAACAATACAGACTTGTCCATTACACTCCCACGGAAAGCTAACCCCACGGAAGGCATGCCAACCCACCCACCCAGAAGCTATGCCACAGACATGACAGTGACCTACCTTCCCAAGGTTAACCCCATGGATTTGTCACCTACTCTCCCACCCAGAGACAACCATACAGATGGAGCAGACTACCCACCCACCCGCAGCCACCACGGAAGCCTACGCTTCCACCCACAGCCAAATGCCACAGACTTGTGGCATACCCACCCACCCACAAGAAATGCAACAGACAGGACACATCTCCACCCACCCAAAGCCAACGCCACGGATGTGTGGGCTACTCTCCAGCAAAAAGCCAAAGCCACGGATGGAACACCTAACACTCCCATTCAGAACCAATGCCATGGACAGGACACTGACCTACCCACCCAAGATCAACCCCATGGATTGTGGCCTACCTGCCCACACAGAGTCAATGCCATAGTCTTCTCATGTACCCTCCCAGCCACACTCAATGCCACAGGCTTGTCTTCCACCCTTCTACATAGAGCTGACTGCATGCATGAGTCATTTAGCAACCCACATGGACCCAAACCCTCAGACTTCTCACCTAACCCTCCCACCCTAACAAACCGCACGAAAAGGACTCTGAACCACCCACCCAGAGACAATCCCAAGGATGGACACCTACCAACCCATCCACAGCCAACCAAGTGAATATGTGGCCTGCCCTCCCACCCAGCCCATTGCCATGGACTTGAGGCTTATTCAACCAGCCAGAGCCAACTCCATGGGCGTGTCTCCTACCAACCCACCAAGAGCCAGCTTTTTTGACTTATGCAGGTCTTCCAACCAGAGCCAACGGCACAAACTTGTTGTCTACCCTCCCACCCAGAGTCAATCCAACACACAGAACACTTATCCCCCCACCAAGAACCAACCCCACAGGAGGGATGCCAACCTACCCACCTGTAGGCAATGCCACAGACTTTTTTCCTACCCTCCCACACACAGACAACCCCAAGGATTTGTCATGTACCAAACCAATGAGTGTACACCCCACAGACACATCACCTACCCTCCCACCATGTTCCAGCCCAATGGACTTGTCACCTACCCTTCCAAACAGAGAGAACCTCATGGATTTGTCTCCTCACTCTACCACCACCGAGGGACAACTCTACATACGGGACACCTACCAACCCACCCACAACCCATGAGAAGGGCATATGGCCTACCCTCCCACCCAGAGCCAAACCCACAAACAGTACACCAACCCACCCACCCAGAAGCAACACCACAGACAGGACATTGACTCACCCACCAAAACCCAACTCCATGGATTTTTCATCTACCCTCCCACCCAGAGCCAATGCTACAGACATGCTGCCTACCCTCCCACCCACAGCCAACCCTATGGAAGAGAGTACTATGTACCCACCGAGTTGCAACCCATAAGATGTATCGCCTACCCTCCCACACAGTGCCAACCCCATAGACATGTCACTTATCAACCCACTAAAAGCCAGCCCTTTAGGCTTGCCATGTAAGCCTCCCACCCAGAGACAATGCCATAGACCTGTCACCTACCCAGCCAGCCACCCACATGGAGCCAATGCTATGGACCTGTCGTCTACCCACCGATGCACCCAGAGCCACAACTACAGATGGGATGCCTACCTACCCACCCATCCAGAGCCAACAGCACGGTCTTCTGGCCTACAAATCACCCAGAGCCAATGCCATGGATGGGAAGCCTCTGCTCCCACCAAGAGCCAAGTGCACAAAACATACACTCACCCCCACTTCCAGAGCCAAAGCCACAGATCTGTTACATTTCCTGCCACCCAGAGCCAATGCTATGAATTTATAGCCTACCCTCCCAGACAGTTCCAACCCACAGTCTTGTCACCAAACCCTCCCACTCTGAGCCAAAACCTAACACTCATAGCCAGAGCCAACACCACCGACATGTCACTTACCCACCCACCCAAAACGAACCCCATGAAACTGTCATGTATCCACCCACCCAGTGCCAACCCCAAAGAACTGTCGCCTACCTTCCCACCCAGACACAACCCTGAGGACTTAGAGCCTACCATCACATCCAGAGCCAACTTCACAGACTTTCAGCCTACCCACCCAGCCAGACCCAGCAACAGATCAAACTCCTGTGAAGCCACCCAGGTCCAAATCACAGACTTGTCGCATACCCACCCACTTAGAGCCACATCACAAATTTTTTTTGCCTTGCCTCCCACCCAGAGCCAAAGCCAAAGACCTGTGACTTATTCTCTCTCCCAGAGCAAATGCTATGGATGTGATGCCTACACCCCAACCAAGAGCCAACTCCTGGAATGGGACACCTACCCTCTCACCCAGAACCAACATTAAAGGACTTTTGGCCTACCCATCCACAAAGAGCTAAAACCACCGACTTGTAGCCTAGGAACCCACTCAGAGCCAATCCCATGGATGGAAAACCTCCATTCCCACCCAGAGTCAATGACAAAGAATTTTGTCCTACCCACCCACCCAGAGCTAACACCAGCTGATTGTCACCTAACAGTCCCACCCCAAGTCAAAAAACACAGATAGGATGCCTCCTCACCCACCCAGAGCAAACAGTATGGACCCACAGCCTACTAACCCATCAGGAACCAATGCAATGGATGGGATGCCTCCCTACCAACCCAGAGCCAATGTTGTGGCACTGTGCCCTACACTTCCACCAAGAACCAACCCCACAGACTTCTTGCCTACTGAGAGAAGCAGAGCCAGTGCCATGGACTTGTGGCTTACCCATCCTCCCCAGAGCCAACGTTGCAGAGAGGACACCTAACCCTTCCACCCAGAGCCAACCCCTTGGAAGGGGTGCTGACCACCCACCCAGAGACAACCCTACAAACTTGTAGCCTACCCTCCCATGAAGAGTCAATGCCATGGATGAGACACCTACCCTCCCACCCGGAGCCAATGCTACGGAAGCAATCCATACTTATTCTCCCAAAGGCAATGCCACAGATTTGTCACCAACCTTCCTACTTAGTGGCAAGGCTGTGGCCTTGGCTCTTACTAAACAACCCAGTGCCAATCTGAAATACTTGTTGCCTACCCACCCACCCACCGAGTGAAAATGCTAGAGACTTTATGCCTACCAACCTACCCAGAACTGAGACCACAAACTTGTCGCCAAACCAACCCACCCAGAGCCAACGTCATGAACGGGATGCCTACCCTCCCACCAAGAAACAATGCCACCGACCTGTGGCCTACCCTCCCACCCATAGCCAATGCCACACATCCCACCACCCACCCAGAGCCAACCCCACATACTTGTCTCATCAACCTCCCACCGAGAGACAGCACTATATATGGGACACCTACCAACCTCTCCACAGCCAGTGACAAGGACATGTGGCCTACACTCCGACCCCGAGCCAATGCCACAGAACTGATGCGTACCCTTTCACCCAGTCAATGCCATGGATTTGTTGCCTACCCTCCCACATGGAGCCAATAGCAGAGCCTTACTCTTACCAAACTGCCCAAAGAAATCCCACAGATGGGTCACCTATCCCCGCACCCAGTGCCAATGCCACAGATTTATCTCCTCACCATCCAACCCAGAGACAATCCCACGGACGGGACACCTACCAACCCACCCACAGCAAGCTACATGAACAAATGGCCTATGCTCTGACCCAAAGCCACAGAATTGTGGCCTATCCACCCACGCAAAATGGAATGGACAAGATGACTGACCCTCCCACCCAGAGCAAGCGCTACAGAGAAGACATTGACCATCCACCACACAGCCAAGCCCACAGACTTATCTCCTCACCCTCCCACCCAAAGCCAACCCCTCAGAAGGGACACTGACCCTCCAAACCAGACCCAAAGCCATGGACTTGTCAGCTACACTCCCACCAAAAGCCAACCCACGGTTAACCCACCCACGGTTAACCCCACGGGTTTATAACTTACCCTCCCACCCAGGCCCAACAGCACAGATTTGTTGCCTACTTTCCCACCCAGAGTTAATCCAACGCACAGAACACTTATCCCCCCACCAAGAGCCAACCCAACAGAAGGGATGCCAACCTACCCATCTGTAGGCAATGCCACAGACTTGTTGCCTACCCTCCCACACAGAGATAACCCCAAGGACTTCTCATGTACAAAACCAAGAGAGTAAACCCCATGGACACATCACCTACCTCCCACCGTGTTCCAGCTCCACGGAAGTGACACATACTTATTCTCCCAAAGGCAATGCCACGGATTTGTCACCTACCCTCCCACTTAGAGCAAAGGCCACAGCCTTGCCACTTACCAAACCACTCAGTGCCAGTCTGCAAGACTTGTTGCCTACCAAGCCACCGAGATCACTCCCAGGGATGTGTCACTTACCCACCAACCAAGAGTTACTGCCACAGATGGGATGCCTACCCCTCCCACTCAGAGGGAACAGACCTGTTGCATACCCTACCCTCCCAGAGCCACCCGATGGTCTTCTCGCCTAACCGTCCTACCCTGAGCCAAAATTCACAGATAGTACGCCTGTCCACCCACCCAGAACCAACATCATAGACATGTCATTTAACCACATACCCAAAATGAACCCCATGGACTTGTCACATACCCAACCATCCAGTGTCAATCCCACAGACTTGTTGCCTACCTTCCCACCCAGACACAAGCCCAAGGACTTATAACCTACCCTCGCAACCAGAACCAGCTCTACAGACTTGCAGCCTATGCACCCAGCCAGACCCAACTGCAGGCATGGAGCTCCTACGAAACTTCCCATAGCCAACCCCACGAACTGGCCGCATACCCATCTACTTACAGCCAGCCTCATGAATCTGTCACCTTGTCTCTCACCAAGGGCCAACCCCACAGATGGAAAACCTCTGCACCCACCCAGAGTCGATGACAAAGAATTTTGACCTACCCACTCACCCAGAGCTAACACCAAGGAATTGTCAGCTAACCCTCCCACCCCAAGCCAAAAAACACAGACGGGATGCCTACCCCCCCCCCCCGCCAACTCCTTGTATGGAAAGCCTCCCCACCCATCAAGAGCTAACACCATGGACTCGTTACCTTCCCACACACCCAGAGCCAATATCATGAACTTGTTGCCTACCAACCCATCAAAGAGCCAGCCCACCCACAGGCAACCACATGGACATGTGGCCTACCCTCCCACACAGAGCCAACACCACAGTCTTGTCCCCCAACCCTCCCACCCACATCCTATGCCATGGACTTGTTGCCTAACCCTCCCACCCAAAGTCAACACCACAGACGGGATGCCTACCCTCCCACTGAGAGCCAACACAATTGACCCGTGGCCTACACAACCACCCAGAGACAATGCCACAGAGCTGTTGTCTACTCCTCTCACCCAGAACCGATGCCACGGATGGAACGTCTAAAACTTCCAACCAGAGCCAAACCCATGAACAGGATGCCAACCCACACACCCAGAAGCTATGCAATGGACAGAAGTGACCTACCCACCCAAGCTCAACCCCACAGGTTTGTCACTTACCCTCTCACCCAGGGCCAATTACACAGATTTTTTGCCTACCCCTCCATCCACAGCCAGCCCCTCAGAAGGGATGCTTACCAAACCACTCAGAGCTAAGGACACAGCCTTGCCACTTACCAAATCACCCAGATCAACCCCACAGATAAATCACCTACCCACCCACCCAGAGAGAATCCCAAGGGTGGACACCTACCAAACTATCCACAGGCAACCAAGTGGATATGTGGTCTTCCCCCCCACCCAACCCATTGCCACAGACTTGAGGCTTACTCAACCAGCCAGAGCCAAACCCATAGACGTGTCTCCTACCAACCCACCAACAACCAGCTCTTAGACTTGTCATGTAAGCCTCCCAACCAGAACCAACGCCACAGACTTGTTGCCAACCCTCCCACACAGATCCAACCCCATGGACATTTCACCGAACAACCCACCCAGAGCTGATTTCTTGGACTTCTCACCCAACCTTCCCACCTAGAGCCAATGCTATGAATCTATGGTCTACCCTCCCACCCACAGTGAAACCCACAGTCTTGTCACCGAATCCTCCCACCCTGAGCTGAAACCACGGACGGGATGCCTAACACTCCCACCCAGTGCCAACCCCACAGAATTGTCACCTACCTTCACACCCAGGCACAGCCCCAAGGACTTAGAACATATCCTCGCAACCAGAGCCAACTCACGGACTTGAGGCCTACCCACCTGTCCAGACCCAACCACAGGGATGGAGCTCCTATGAAACTTCCCATAGCCAACCCCATGGACTTGCTGCATACCCACCCCCTTAGAGCCAGCCCCATCAATTTGTTGCCTTGCCTTTCACCCAGTGTCAATGCCACAAACTGATGGCTTACTCTCCCTCACAGAGCAAACACTATGGATGGGATGCCTACCCTCCCATCAAGAGCCAGCTCTCTGGACAGGACGCCTACCCTCTTACCCAAGCCAATACGAAGGACTTTTGGCTTACCCACCCACAAAGAGCTAAAACCAGAGATTTGCATACGCACCCACCCAGAGCAAACACGACAGACTTGTAGCCTATGAACCTACCCAGAGCCGACCCCACAGATGGACAACCTCCACACCCACCCAGAGTTAATTACAAAGAATGACCTACCCACCCACCCACCAAGAGCTAACATCAAGGAATTGTCATCTAACCCTCCCAATCTGAGTCAAAAAGAAAAAAAAAAAAATAACCCCACAGACTGGATGCCTGCCTAACCACCCAGAGCCAACTTCATGCATGGAAAGCCTTCCCACCCAGCAAGAGCTAACGCCATGAACTCATTACCTACCCACACACCCAGAGCCAACACCATGGACATGTTGCCTACCAACCCACTGAGAACCAACCCCACGGACTCATAGGAGACAAACCCATCCAGACCCGAGCCCACGGACTTGTCACCTACCAAACCACCTAGGGCCTACCGCTCAGACATGTCACCTAACACCACACCCAGAACAATCCCGAGAGACGGAACACTTAACCCTCCCACCCTGACCAACCCCATGGAAGGGACACTTACCCTCCTACCTTGCACAGCCAACACTATTGAATTCTGGCCTATCCTCCCTGCCAGAGCCAATGCCCCAGACTAGTTGCCTAAACCTCTCACCCAGTGCCAAACCCCATGGACGGGACACCTACCCACCCACCCCCCCGGAATCAATCCCACAGATTTGTCAACTTCCGTCCCACACACAGATGGGACGCCCACACACCCAGCCAGAGCCATGGCAACAGACAGGATGACTTCTCACCCAGAGCCAACACCACAGGTTTGTGCCCTACCCTTCTACAAAGAGGAACCCTAGGAGACAAAACTCTTCCCACCCAGGGCCAACACAAGGACAGGACACCGATCCACCCACTGAGAGCCTACCCCATGGACTTGTTGCTTACCAACCCACTCAGAGAAAACCCCACAGATGGGACGCCTACCCACCCAGTGAAAATGCCAGAGACTTTATGCCTACCAAGCTATCCAGAACCAAGACCACAGACTTGTCGCCTACAAACCCACCCAGAGCCAACATCACGACTGGGATGCCCACCCTCCCACCAAGAAACAATGCCACTGACCTGTGGCCTACCCTCCCACCCAGAGCCAACGTCACACATCCCACCACTCACCCCGAGCCAACGCTACAGACAAGACACCTACCCACCCAGCCAGAGCCAACCCCACAGAAGGGATGCCTCCCCCCCTCCCCCCAGATCTAACCCCGGACATGTTGCCTACCCTTCCACACAGCCAACCCTATGGAAGAGAGGACTACATACCTACTGAGTTGCAACCTGTAAGATGTATCGCCTAACCTCCTCCACCTGTCGCTTACCAACCCACCGAGAGCCAGCCCTTCAGACTTGTCATGTAAGCCTCCCAGAGCTGACACCAGACTTACCCTCCCTACCAAGAGCCTACACCATGAACCCCTCGCCTACCCTCCCACCCAGAGGCAATGCTGCAGACTTGTGGCCCAACCATCCCACTCAGAGCCAACCCCAGAGATCAGACGCCAAACCATGGACCTGTGGCCTACCCGCACCCCCATGCAGAGCCAACTCCACAGCTTTGTGGCCTACCCAACCACCCAGAGCCAATATCACAGACTTGTCACCTACACTCCCTCCCAGAATCAATGCCTAACAAGCCACTCAGAGACAATCCCATGAACTTGTGGCCTACCCTCCCAACAAGAGCCATCAGCAGGGAGCCAAACCCCCAACACCCACACACAAAGAGCAATCATCATGGGCAGAAGGCCTCCACAGCCACCCAGAGCAAGCACCAAGGACTTGTGGGCTCACTACCCACCCAGAACCAAACCCAAGGACCTGTTGCCTACCCTCCCACCCAGAGTCAAATCCACGGAGGAGATCCCCACCCCACCTCTCACCTACCCAGAGCCAATGCCATAGTCTTGTGGCCTACACAACCACCCAGAGCCAATGCCACAGATGGGAAGCCTCTGCTCCCACTGAGAGTGAAGCCCAGGAACTTTTCACCAACACACCCTTCCAGAGCCAATGCCAGACCTGTTGCACACCCTCCCACCCAGCACCAGCACTACAGAGTTGGGTGTAAGATATGCCACTGAGACAATCCTAAGGATGTGTCACATACCAAAACGATGAGTGCCGACCCCATGGAATTCTCGCCTACCCTCCCATCCAGTTCCAACCCCAGGGACTTGTCACCTAACCGTCTCACCATGAGCTGAAACCATGGATGAGGCACCTATCCCATCCTCCCAGCCAGAGCCAACCCCACAGACTTGTCACTTAACACTCCTAGCAAAGATGGAACTCCTATGAGCCTACCAACCACCCAGAGCCAACCACATGGGTTTGTTGCCTTGCCTCCCACTCAGAGCCAACACCACTGACTTGTTGTTTACTTTCCCTCCCAGAGCCAAAGGACTTTTTGTCTACCCACCCACAAAGAGCTAAAACCAGGGATTTGTGTCCTATGCATGCACCCATAGTGAAAGCCCTGGGCTTGTGACCTAGGAACCCACTTAGAATTAACCCCATGGAAAGAAAGCCTCTGCTCCAACCCAGACTCAATGCCAAGGAATTTGATCTACCCAGAGCCAACCCCAAGGAATTCTCGCCTGACGCTCCCAAGACACAACCCTATGCAAGTGACACCTATCAACCCACCCACAGTCAACCATGAGGACATGTGGCTTACCCTCGCACCAACAGCCAACACCATGGACATGTCACCTACCCTCCCATCCAGAGCCAACACTGTAATAACCCTTGGGGAGGAAGGGGTTAACACTCTGGTCAGTGAGTCCCAGGACAGCCAATAGGAACGAAGCACAGCTTTTTGAATGGTAACAGCAGCCTGGCCTGGGCCTGTTTGGATGCAGCAGAGCTCCTGGAAGGATCAGGAGGAGGCCAGAGGGGCCTGAGGAAGAATCCAGCAACATCCTTACCAAAGATAAGTTAAATTTGTTACTGACCAGGCGTGGGTAGAACAGGGAATGTTTACTTAGACACGGTCAGGGTATTTTCTTTGTTTTTGGCTTGTTTTTTGGATTTCTCTGTGCTAAGCACATGTAACCCAACCCCCACCCCACTACCCTGTAACTACCTAAGTTAATTCCCAGAGAAGCAACTCTCTGTGTTTATTATCTGTTCTTTTTGATTAAAGAGTTTACCTTTTAAGCAAGTTCTGGTTCTGTGTCCTGAAAGGCAAGAGGTTTGTGTGCCCGTGCCTTAGACTGCACAGGCAGCTACTAGAGGGAACCCTGTTCCAGTTCCAGCTCATATTGCAGCTGGAGTTCAGTCATTTTCCTGAGAGAGGAATAAACAGGGATGCAAGTACCTCACAGGGAGGAATTCCCAAGTGCGCCTTCCTGGGTCTCAAGAGGTTATTTTTTGCATTTGGGTGGTGGCAGCGATACCACTCCAAGGCCAGGAATTGGAGGCCTTGGAGACTTTTAAGAGCAGGCTTTAAGGCCAGTGGCTTTTCTGGCCTGTTGCGGGCCCCCACCTTCTGCACTCAGAGTGCCAGAGTGGGGAAAAAGCCTTGACAAACACCACAGAGGGCAAGCCTACACCACCCACCCATGGACTTGTGGCCTACCCTCCCACCCAGAGTCAATGCCACAGAAGGGATGCTTACCCATTCACCCAGAGTCAATGGCATGGATTTGTTGCCTACCCTCCCACTCACAGCCAACGCCACAGACGTGGCACTTATCATACCGCTCAGTTCCAATCTGACATGCTTGTTGCCTACCAAACGACCCAGACCAACCTCACAGACTTGTGGCCTGCCCTCCAACGCAGAGCCATTGGCACCAACATTTGGCTTACTGACCCACCCAGAGGCAACGCAACAGACAGGACACAAGCACCCACCCAGAGCCAACACCACAGACTTGTGGCCTACCTTCCCCCCTCAGAGACAGCGCCAAGGACTTGTTGCATATCAAACCAACGAGATTCAACCACACGGCCTTGTTGCCTACCCTCCCAACCAGAGTCAACGCCACAGATTTGTCACCTACCCTCCCACTCAGAGCCAAGGACACAGCCTTGCTGCTTTCCAGAACACCCAATGCCAATCCCACATACTTGTTGCCTACTGAACCATCCCCATGGATGTGTCGCCTACCCATCAACCCAGAGCCAACAAAAAGGACTTCTCCCCTAACCCTCCCACCCAGAGTCAACCCCTCAAACTGTTACCTACCCTATCATCCAGAGCCAATGCCACAGACTTGTGTCCTCCCCACCTACCCAGAGACAATCCCACAGATGAGACACCTATCAACCCACCCAAAGCCAACCATGTACTTGTCACCTTCACTCCCACCCAGAGCCAACCCCATGGCACAGACTTGCTGTCTACCAAACCACCCAGTGCAAATCCCACATACTTGTTGCTTAGCAAACCATCCAGACTAAATCCACCGACTGGATGCCTACCCACCTAACCAGAGCTAACCCCACTGTCTTGTCTCCCTACCCTCCCACCCAGAAGCAACCCTACTGACAGGACACCTACCTACCAACCCACCCACAGCCAGCCATAGGGATATGTGGCCTACCCTTCCACCCAAAGCCAGCACCATGAAAAGCACATCCAACCCTTCCACCTCAAACCAATGCCATGGAGGGGCCGCTTAACCCTCCCACACAGAGCGAACAGCACAGACTTGAGGCCTACCCACGTACCTAGAGCAAACCCCCACGGACTTGTGGCCTACCCTTCCACCCAGAGCCAAACATAGAAATGGGATGCCTACCAACCCATCCAGAGCTGACCTAATGGAATTGTGGCCTACCCACCCATCTAAAACAACACAATAGATGGGATGCCTACTCACCCACCCTGAGCCAATGCCCTGGAATTATTGGCTACACTCCAATGAAGAGCCAATGGACTTGTCACTTACCCTCTAAAGAAGAGTGAACGCTACAAAAGGGATGCCTAACTCTTTCACCCAGAGCCAACACTATGGATGAGATGCTTATCCTTCACTGCACAGCCAACCCCATGGACTTTTGGCCTACCCTGCCACCCAGAGACAACCCCAAGGAAGGGAGGACTACACACCCACCCAGTGCCAGCTACACAGACTTGTCACCTACCGACTCACTGGATACCAACCCATCCAGAGCCAAGCCCACAGACTTGCCACCTACCAACCCATCCAGAACCTACTGCACGGACATGTTGCCTAACAGCCCACCCAGAGCAATTCCTAAAGATGTCATGCCTAACCTTCATGCCATGACCTACCACACAGATAGGATGCCCACCCTCCCACTGAGAGCAACCACCAGGGAGTTGTTGCTTACCCACGTACCCAGAGCCCTCCCCATGGATTGTTGCCTAGCTGCCCACCCAGAGTCAGTGTCATGGTCTTGTTGCTCATCCTCCCACACAGAATTAACCCAATGGTCTTGTCACCTACCAAACCACTCAGACCAAACCCCACATGCTTTTCACTTACCTACCCACCCAGAGCCAATGCCACAGACATGATGCCTACCCACCCACCAAGTGTCAGCCCCACAGACTTGTCAACAACCCTCCCGCCCAGTGCCAACCCTACAGACTTTTCGCATAACCCTTCCACCCCCAGCTGAAACCATGGACAGGATGCCTATCCACCCTCCCAAAGCCAATGCCATGGTCTTGCTATCTACCTACCCACCCAGAGCCACTGACATGATACCAACCCACCCACCTAGAGCCAACTCCATGGAGAGTATGCCTACCCACCCACACAGAGCAAATGATTTGTATTTATGGCCTACCCACCCCTCCGGAGCCCATTCCACAGACAGGAAGCCTTCACACACACCCAGAGCAAAGCCCACAATCTTCTTGCCTACCCTCCCACCCAATGCCAGAAGTGGGGTGCCTACCCATGCACCCAGAGCCACTTCCACAGACTTGTCACCTTCCTATCCCAGAGCCAAATGCCAAACAGGATGCCTTCCCAGCCCCCAGCCCCCCCGACCAAAGCCATCCCCATGGACAGTATGCTTACCCTCCCACCTAGAGCCAGCTCTACGAATGGTATTGAGAAATTCCCTTACCTCACTATCATGCCTGTAACAGATTGCACAAGGCAGCAGAACATCCTAGCACCACCACAGTATCCCCCCAAACCAGCTCCCATGCTTGGCAGCCAGAGAGACCCCCCAACACACACTGCCCCCAGACCAGACCCCACTTGTGCACCAGTAAGTGGAAAACACATGCAACTCTCAAATACCCCCGTTGAGACACTGCAGGGCCACGAACAGTGCCCCAAGAACAAAACATCCTCCCTCACCATCCCCAAATACTGCATCCAACCCCAAACCACACAGTCATTAAGCAGAGAAGCTCCTCTCTCCCTTTTGCACATGGATGAAAGACCTGACTAGGCCCATCAGGGGCAGGGCAGTTGATGGATGGCAAACTTTTTTCTCTTCAAGACTTCCCCTCCTCCTATTAATCCAACTGCTACTGCCCAGCCGGGCTTCATGATCAGTTAAACCCAGCCCTTCACAAACATGTAGTAAAGATTATATGCATGTGTCAATGGAGGTGGCAGACATAATGGCCACCCCGCCCCCCAACATAGCCCTCTAGACTACGGAGCTCACAGGGAGGAGTGTTAAGTATCTATCTCCCCTGATGGGTCTCATCCAGCTCAAGGGGAAGAGTGTTAAGGATCGATCTTCCCTGATGGGCCTCAACCTCCTGTGTGAGTTTCTGCCTCCCTAGCTTTGTGTCAACAAGAAGGGGGGTGAGTTCCTATCCCCCCTGAACAGTTTCTCTGCACCCCCGTCACCACAAAGGAGGGGTCATTGTCTGGGGTCCCAGTTTTATCAATGGTCCTGACCAGGATCCCACTCCTAATTGGCTATTTTTACTCTGGCTGGGCAAAATTCTATTAAAACCCCCTGTCTCAGCTAGCTTGTTGTTCTCCCACCCTCGGATGCTAAAGGGCACGTCGCGACCCGGTCGGACTGATCCCCCGACTGAGACAGGGAGTACCCGCCCCCGAGACCTTCTTTTTTTTTTGGGGTGTACACGGATTGCCGGCTGAACGATTAAGTGCTGAGATGCTGCAGCTGGTCTGCCTCCTCGCTTTGGATTCTACTGCGGTCCTGGGACAGGTATTATAAATTGATATAGGCCTCCTACCTTCTCTTAATCATTCTACTTGGTACCATTTATATATAGGCTGTGATTGTAGCTTCTTCACCTGAGTTTTGCATAGTTTGTGTAGTTGTTATTATTTTCTCTGTATCCTGCATAATCTTTTTATGGTATAGTTGTTTAAGGTCTAGCATAGTTTTGTATTGTTAATTTGCCAGGTGTCTTGTTAGTCATTTGTATTTTGCATCCTTCTTACTGTATAATTGTTCATTACTCTGCTTCTGCTCTAAACTGCTGGCCCCAAATTTCCCCAGTGTACATGGGGGGAGTGTGGGGGTTTATTTTTCTCTCATCTGACTTTTTTTTTTTTTTATTCTGCCGCCCACCCTTCTTGGCTAGCAAGGAGGAATGGCTTCCAGCCATTGGTAAATACGCGTCGGGTGGGCTGGTCAGTGCCTATACCGATGTTGAGGCAGTAAAAGGCCAGAAAAGTCCTTGACTTATTATGGCCACCCTCTTGTAGGTCATTAATCCATACTGTTATTTAACTATAAGTACTTTTGTAGGTTGTAAGTGTTTTGCATAGACTCTCATACTTTATCCTGTTGTTTGGCTGGAGGTGTTTTACAGGTGCTTTATATAGACTCTTGCTCCACACTGTTACTTGGTTATAAGTGCTCTGCATAGGTTTTTAGCTTTATATTGTCATTTAGCTATAAGTGTTCATTTAGATTTTGCTTTATGCTATTAGTTGGTTATAAGTGTCCTATATAGATTTTTGCTTCATATTGTTAGTTGATTACAAGTGGTTTTGCATAGATCTCCTTGTTTTACACTGTTAAGGGGTTGAAGGTGTTTAAGGTGTCACTATAAAAGTAGTTTTTTTTGTTTAATTGAACTGGTGTCTGTCTCATCGGTGGGTGTCGCTGGTCCATCCCAGTCACATCGCGAACCCGGGGTTCAACAGCATGTATTGTCTATGAAGTTGTTAAACAAGATAACTTCGTTAAAGAAATCACAACTTTAGAAAAATGTTACCTTACAAGGCCTTTTCTGCAACCATGTCACAATCACTGCTCAATCATCTAAGTTATCCCCAAGTTTGGGGCTCAGGAACCCCACAATGACTTATTAGTAATTGTCAATTAATCTGATTTTAGTAGGTAAGAGAGATAACCACAATCTCCTTTTTAACTCCTGGGACACTCTCTGTAATAGACTAAATGTTAAACTTTCCGGGGGGGGGGGGGAGGAGGAGGAAGGGGAAGGTGGGAGATACAGATATAGCCTTCTACTCAATTGACAATATTAAAAAAAAAAACCCACAAGAAAAATGTAATAATTTCAAAGTAAAATGAAGGCAATTAATTTCAGTTATAAAATCCTCTCCCAAGAAATATATAGCAGAAGTGTTAAATTCCCTTCTCTCTCTCTCTCTCTCACACACACACACACACACACACACACACACACACACACACACACACACAGAAATAACCAATATTGTCAAACCATACAACAGTAAAAACAGCCTTAAGTGATAACCTTCCATGTAAGCTCCTCAACCTCATTTGGGATGCTGATTGCAGCCCAGTTCTCATCTATGCATTAACACCCTATGCACCACACAGAACCTTAAGCTAGACATGTACCTTTAAATATTCAAGTTGTTAAATTAGAATCATCAGGTTACCACGTTAGAGGTTCCTTCCCTCTGCATCATTTGTCGTCCTTCTGCTCTGTCATAGCTACTTAGCAGCAGCTGCTGCTCCTCTGCTACTGCTGCGATTGCTTGACTTGTGGCAACAACTTAGCCCTCTTCTTCTTTCAGCTTCACATGTCTTCTTGATCATTCTTCTGATGTCCATTCACTCTGGACCTTCCTCTCCTGTGGGCTAAAGCCTACCTGCCTTTATATATAGATAGTTGACCTTTTCTACTTGGCTGCTCTTTCAATCCTAGCCATACACATACACATTTGACGGATCCCCTTTAAACTTTTCTGATTGGTTGCTGCTACAGGTCAATCAAAACATTATCACTATTTTAAAACTATTGAGATAAAAATCAATGGGGTCCACTTGCCTAATGGTCTACTGACCTAAAGAAATTCTGACGCAGCCCTCCAAATCCAGAATTAACACCAACACCAGAAAATGCATAAAAATGAATCAATTATTTTTGTAAATCAAACAGTAATACAGTCTGGTTCAAGAACAGGCAATCCTCTCTCTCTCAATCACCTTTACTTGGAACAGACTGTAATAACTGTACAGTACGGAGCAACAGTATAGGAGGCAGCTCTGTCACACATACACACACAGAGCACCACTCTCAACCAGAGGTAAATAGTCAACAATAAAAATATTCAATATTTCATTATACTTAATACCATAAACTGTAAAAATCCTTCATCTTTAACATTTAACAAGCATTAGCTAGGTGGTTGATGAATGGGCACTCAAAGGCTAGAGAGTTTCACTCTTACCACAGGCATTCGGCTTTCTTGACAGGCATACTTTGGCACATGAGCTTACAACTTACCAGCTTCTCCTGCTATCCATCCGTTCATCTGCAGGGGTCCTTCTGTTCTGTCAGTACTGGCACAAGGATTACCTCTGGCTTAGGTCATAAAGCAAGCACTCTGTTAGCTTGGTTGTCTAAAGCCAGGTTCAGACACAGAGCCAGGGCTCTGTTAGCTGGGTTGTCCAGAACCAAGGTTCCCATAGCCAATCTTCAGCTTGCTTCTCCATTGCTTGCTTTCTTCTTCTGATCTCCTGCCAGGTGCTTCCGTCCACTCATCAAGCTCAATCAGTACTGACTCAGCCTGTCTGCTGTAGCCAGGGTAGCACATGGGGTCTTCTAAAGGTCACTGAGGGGGTGAAGAAAAACCACTATGTATGGGACAACATAGAATGACAATGGGAAGGGACGGGTAAACAAAGAAACAATAAGGGAGAGACTTTATTAGGGCCAAGGGACTTACATGAGACAACTTTAGGGAGTTGTGTGAGGAACAGCATTTTCAGGGCCACGTTACATAGCCTGATGAGGCTAGGGGGCCGTTAGGAATGGCAACGCTGATTCATTACCACATGCTCGACCTCTCATCAATTATTTCTTACCTACACTTTATCCCTAATTACTGTACTGTCTCTTAATACAATCATCATCCTGTAACCGGTTAGTGGCTTCACTGATGCCTTCCCAGGAGTTTAGACATCTTCTGAGACTTTTCTGCCAGTTTTACTTTGGCATTTGAGGTGACAGTTTGAAGAATCTGGAGGCAAAAAATCTCTGGCTACAACCCTCTCACACCCCCACAAAACTTCAGACGACTTTGGATCCCAGAGAATAGCAAGCAGATTCTCTTGCAGCAACTATCCAAACCCACACCAAACAGATCCACATGCCCTGCAGAAACCCCACTCTAGATCCCCACAACAAGCTCCCATCGAGCACTACAGAGTCAGTGTCTTCCTATCGCAATGCCAGGCCAGATCCAATAGCAGACCCACCAGCAGTCCATCTGCCTCTCCCCGCCCCCACCCCACAAGTAGTAAAAAACAGACTCCGGTGCAGCCAGCGGTCACCCTCACATTAGAGCCAACATCATAGAACAGACCCACATTGTCATGCTAGGCTTGAGAAGGCCAAGCCATCTTGTAACATACATGACCCAAAATACATGATCCCAAGCTAAGCTTTAAAGATGTATTTTAGGAAAATATAATCGTAATGTTACAAGTAGGCTAGGGCTTTGATATGCATGCATATTATTAGTGGTTGCTTGATGCTGTTTACAGATATCCTGTTAGAGGTAAGCAAGGTAAATGAACTGTTTTCCTATCTGTGAATATTGTTCTTCTGGAAGGGATCAAAAGGGAACATTAACATCTAGATGGACTTTTGATGTACTATGTAAACTGTTGGTTAATAATTCTAATGCAGTTAATGAGCTGTGATGCCCAGGAGGTGAAGGTTTTACTTCTAAGGACAACATATTGTGACCAATTGGGGAAACCCAGTCACTGTAGATCCTGCACTTCAGGTCTTTGGCAGCAGGGCTGGCCCTGGGGATTGTGGCACCCCCTCCACCGCAGCAGAGCAACATCTTCAGGGGAGCACCACCGCACTGTCCCCTTTCGGTACCCCTCAAATGCCAGTACCCCCCTGCAACACAGGGGCTGCTTACCACCTAGCACTGGCCCTACTTGGCAGCCAGCTGGAGCCCAGTTTTTTCACCTCCAAACCTTCAAAGTTACATTTTCTCCAGTCCCTCCTGCTCTGGCATTAGGCTCTCCAGCCAGCAGGCTGCTGGGCCTGGGGCCCTAAAGCCCCTCTGGGCAAGCTTGTCCTAGCCATCTGTATCTCCCAGGTGCTGGTAGCAACGCCTATTAGTCAGCTTTGTCCAGCTCGGCAGTCCTTTTCTCTGTTCTGCTACAATTACTCAGTCCACTACTAGATCCTCCTCCAAACTGCACAGCAAAAACTTCCCCACCGCTTAGCTGCAGAGGCTTTTCGTCTTCTGACTGATTGAAGTCAGGTGTTCCAACTGACTCCAGGCTCCTTAATTGGAGTCAGTTGCCTTAATTGGCTTAGAGCAGCCCCACCCTGCTCACCAAGAAAACTGGGCTTTTCTGAGCCTGGAGGAGCTACATCTGCCTGGATAGCTCACTCGATAAAAAAGTCATCATTTAACCTTGGGGTTGTGGGTTCAAGATCTCTTACAGGCACTAGTCTGCTGGATCCATCAGGCTTGACTGTTGCACATATCTTCCCCTGCACAGTCCAAAGGGGTTGGGCAACTTTGGATATCATCCTGTGTATTTGGGACAATCCATCTGTGTCAGCATGGTGGCTTCTTGCCCAGTGGCATATGGTGAACTGGAAAAGTTGGACAGACAAAAGCCACCTGGTTACTTGTGCATTTTTTTGTTTTGTTGCATCCACTTCAGCAGGGCATGATCAGGCAGAGTAAAGCGTCAACCTAGCAGGTAATATCGGAGGGCCTCCATGGCCCACTTGATGGCCAGCCATTTTCTTTCCACCACTGTGTCTCTCTCTTCTTGTGGGAGGAGCTTTCTGCTGAGGTACATTATTGGGTGTTCCTCATCTCCTACCCTCTGTGAGAGGACAGCTCCTAACCCTACCTCAGAGGCATCTGTTCTAGGATGAATTCTTTTATGCAGTTTGGGGCAAGGAGTACAGGGTCCAGGCAAAGGGCCGTCAGTAAGTCTGTAAAAGCTTCTGCAGCTGCTTTAGTCCATCATATCATGTCTGGGCCTCGGGCTTTTATCAGATATGCCAGAGGGTTGGTCCTGGAGCCAAAATGTCGAGTAAAATGTCTGTAATATCCCACATCACCCAAAAATACTCAAACCTGCTTTTGCTGGTTAGGTCTGTGCCAATTTTGGATTGCTTCTAGTTTGTTCAGTTGGGGCTTCACAACACCCCTCCCTACAATGTATCCAAAGTATCTAGCCTTGGCTAGACCTACAGCATACTTGCTAGGATTTGCTGTGAAGCCTGCTTGCCTCAGGGTGTTCAGAACCTCTTCTACTTTCTTCAAGCAAGTGTCCCATTTGGGGATATCAAAGACCACATCACCTAAGTATGCCGCAGCATAACTGGCATGTGGTTGAAGCAGTTGGTCCATCAGATGCTGAAAGGTAGCAGGAGCCCAATGTAACCTCAAGGGTAAAACAGTATACTGGAATAGACTATCTGGGGTGGCAAATGCAGTTTTTCCTTTGCTTCTAGGAAAAGAGGGATTTGCCAGTAACCTTTGGTCAAGTCAAGGGTGGTTAAGTAGTGGGCTTTGCCTAACCAGCCCATGAGCTCATCTATACTGGGTGTCAGACCTTGAGACCTCATTTAAAACAGTGAAAATCATTACAGAATCTCTTTGTGCCATCAGGTTTTGGCACCAAACAAGATTTGACTAGATTACTGGCTATGCAACTCCTTTATGACTTCCAATGCTAACATTTTTTCCACCTCTGCCTTAATAGCTTTTCTCTTGGCCTCCGGTATTCCATAGGATCATATTGTCATGCTGTCTCTGTGGTCTGTGTTTATGTGGTGATCCCTCTCAGTAGTTCTGCCTGGCTTAGTTGAAAATACATCTTGGAGTCGGTCAATCATTCTTGGTGGCCTCCGATTTTTGTTTCAGTGTTAGGTCAGGGGATAGCCTTACTTGGTCAGGGGTTTGTTCCTCTTGGGGGAAGGCTACACATGCCTCTCACTCCTTCAAGGCTTCAAAAAGTTTATATGATACATCTATTCCTGCTTACAGCATCCTGGTTTTTGAACCTTGTAACTGGTCTTTCCCACGGCTTTGATTACTTTATAGGGCCCTTGCCACTGGGCTAACAGCTTATTCTCGCTGGTGGGCACAAGTATCATCACTCGGCCCCTTGGCTGGAACTGTTGGACAGCTGCTTAGCTGTTATAGTGGGCCTTTTGGGACTCCTGGGCTTTTTCTAGATGCTCCTGTACTATAGCAGTTACCCAGGTATTCAGTCTCTCATTTGTAATACATGATCACCTATGTTCTTCCCTGGGACTGGCTCTTCCTCCCAGATTTCTTTGGCTATGTCCAGAATGCCCCTTGGGTGGCATCCCTACAATATTTCAAAGGAGGCCTGGGGAACCTCCTGGATAGCATACCTAACATGAGATATGGTAGCAGAGTGACCCAGTCCTTTCCATCTTTTCTCACCACCTTCGTTATCATGGCCTTGAGGAGCCACTTAAATCTTTCTATCACACCATCAATCTAGGGATGATAAACAGATGTCTCCAGGATCTGTACATGAAGCAGAGCACATAAGTCCTTCATTATTCATGACATAAATGGGGTCCCTTAGTCTGTCAGTATCTCCTTGAGGAGCCCCAGTCTGGCAAATATCTTCACTACTTCATTCACTATGGTCTTTGAGGTGGTATTCCACAGCAGAACAGCCTCCAAGTAACAGGTAGCATAGTCAAGAATGATGAGGATATATTGGTGTCCTTGGTCTGTCTTCTCTAGGATCTTGCAGATCCATAGCAATTTGCTAAAAGAGAACCTCAATAACAGGTACGGGCATTAGTGGGGCCCTCAGGTGTGGATGGGGGCTATGTAGCTGGCACTCAGGGCAGCTAGCACAATAACGTTGAACATCTTCATACACTCTGGGCCAGAAGAACCTTTTCAGGATTCTTGCAGGGGTTCTCTCCTCCTAAGTGCCCCTCAAAAAGTTGACTGTTGGAGAGGCACAGCATGGTCCTTTGGTGCTTCTGTGGCACCGAAAGTAGCAGTACCTCTTCTTGTATTTCCGCTACATGGCACAGCAAGTTTTCGTTCATCATGAAATATGGGCCTGGTCCCAGGTTCTTCCCTCCATTGGTACCTGATCTACTTCTGCTACCTCTTTCTGAGTATTACCATATCTTGGGTCCTCTACCTGGGCCCTTCCAAAGATCCCATGGGTTGGACTCAGCAACTCAAGCTCAAAAGGGCCTAGTTCTTTTCCCTCCCTTAGTTCAGTGGGGTTTGTGCCAGTCTGTCTCCATTCCTTCTGTGGTTGGGCTGCACTCATGGCCTGTTCAGGTTCAGCTGCCCACCAGGGCTGCCTTGTGGGCTTGCATTGGGATTCTAGTCCCCAGAGCCTTAGCTGCCTCCTCTCTGCCTTGGTCTTTCTGCCTTTCCCAGGGGTAGGGAATAATTCTTGGGCTAACTCAGACAATGCTGGAGGGTGACTTGATAAGGGCTAGTTCAGGGGTCTTGAGGCTCTCTTCTCTGCTCCCTCTGGAGGGAGTAAGTTTTCAAACCCTGGAAAATCTCTCCCTATGAACACAGGGTGAGGGAGCTTAGGGACCACTCCTACTGTCACCTTTTTGACTCCATCCAGCATCTTGATGTTCACTGGGATGGTCAGATAATTGCTGACCGTCCCATGGAGGCAGGTCACACCAGTGTGTTTGGCTTGGGCCAACTGGCTATGCTTTATTAGCCTCCCTGAAACAAGTGTAATAGCGCTTCCAGAATCTACCAGGGCCAAAGTCTCAATCCCATTCAGCTTCACAGGACTCATATATTTGTGGGTGGTTACAAGAACACCCATCAGGTTGAGTAGATAATAGTTCACTCACTTTCCCAGGTTATACTTCATGGGTTCTTCTGCATTGGGGCACTGGGTTGCTGTATGTCTCCACTCCCCACAGCTGTAACATCTGAGAAGGCTCTAGGCACTCCCCTGTCCTTAGGGCTGAAGGGTCTGACCCTGTTCTTTCTGTTCAGGTCACCTCATCTTGAGATGGCCTCAAGCTGGTCCTCTGCTTCTCTTGTTCTCCATTTTCCCTTCCCTGGGCTTCCTGTCTTCTGAACTGCTGGAACTGGGGAAGGTCACTTGGCTCAGAGTGAGTCCCCCTGCGGTGTTCAGGAAGTATACCTATCCAGAAGTTCTCTCTCACCCAGTGCAGTGAGCTCCTCATATGACAAGGTTTCATTCTGGCTTACCCACACGCAGAAGTCTGGCAGTAATCCCCCCATAAAACAATCAATGACAAGGATTTCTACGATCTCCTCATGTTGCCGGGCCTCAGACTGTAACCTTTTCTCAGTGAGGTGGGCGAGATCAAATACCCAAGACCTTCCTTCCTGGAACCACTGATCATGGATCTTCTGTGCCTGTATTGCTGCACTCACCCCAGAGTGGGCCAGAATACTTGCCTTTAACTGGCAGTCAACTGTGGCACCTTCAGCTACAAGATCATAATAGGCATTCTGGGCTTCTCCCCCCAGAAAAGGCACTAGGAAACTGGCCCACTGGTCTTGGGGCCCATCTTCCCAGGTGGTGAACCCTTCAAATGTCAGCAAGTAGGCCTCCACATCATCCTCGTCCATCATCTTTCGCAGGTAGCTTGTAACACAGATGGTACTTGTGGTTTTGAGGTCCTGGGCCTCAGGAATCTGAGTCTATGTGGATAAGATACCCAGTTTCTTCAGCATTTCTCACAGGAGAGTCTGTCCTGTTCCACTTGGTTAACCAGCAGCTGATTTGTTCCCTGCTGTGTCTGTAGGGACTCCTGCTGGGCAGCTGATTGTGCCTGGATGGCCTCTTGTTGGGCCGCTTTGCCTGTACTAGGGCTTTCACTAGGTTCTCCGTGATGTTGGTGGTAGGAGAAATCTCTTCTGGCTGCTGCACAAATGAATCCAACTCCTGACACCAGTTGTGACAAACTGGGGAAACCCGGTCACTGTGGGTCCTGCATTTAAGGTCTCGGCAGCCAGCTGGAGCCCAGCTTTGTCACCTCCAAACCTTCAAAGTTAGTTTCTCCAGTCCCTCTTGCTCTGGGGTCAGGCTATTCAGCCAGCTGGCTGCTGGGCCTGGGGCCCTAAGGCCCCTCTGGGCGAGCTTGTCCTAGCCACCTGTATCTACCAAGTGCTGGTAGCAACACCTATTAGTCAGCTTCATCCAGCTCAGCAGTCCTTCACTCTGTTCTGCTACAGCCACACACTCCACTTCTAGATCCTCCTCCAAACTGCATGCCAAAAACTCCCCCTCTGCCTGGCTGCGGCAGATGCTTTTTTATCTTCTACTGACTGATTGAAGCCAGGTGCTCCAACTGACTCCGGACTCCTTAATTGGAGTCAGTTGCCTTAATTGGTTTAGAGCAGCCCCACCCTGCTCACCCAGGAAAGAGGGCTTTTCTGAGCCTAGGGCTTGTACACCTGCCCTCCACTAGTGGCTCAGAGGTAAAAACCACTACTCTCCTGGAGCCATCAGGCTTGACTCTGTCACAGTATATTCTCCACTTAAGTACATGCTTGTCATCAAAGCCCACACAAAGAAACTACCTGCAAATGCCCACCTTCCTACAGCTATAAAAGGAAGTTGAGAACACAATCCCTTTATCTCACATCTATCCAAGCTCATCAGGCAAAGTCTGGACCAGGATTGAAATCCCAGACAGCACGGGCCTGGAAATCATCCTGCTAATTCTCATGGGAGAATTAGCACAAACTCTACACTTGGACTATTCCTTTAAACTGGATTTCTAACAAATGAAACCATGAAACAGGGACTTAAACCCATATAGGTATTGGATGTATACCTAAGAACTGCAAACTTCAAATTCTGCTGGAAACCTGATGTATTGACTTTCAGATCAATGTATGTAATGTAGTGACTGCAACCCTTTTAACAGTACTCTCATAGTCTCTTTCCTTGTATAATAAACCTTTACTTTTAGTTACTAAGGTATTGGCTGGCAGCGTGATATTTTGGCTAAGATCCAAACTAATACTGTTCTGTATAATGTGGCTGACACTTTGGGGTCAGGAGAAACCTTTCTGCATAAAGAACTTAGAGTTTTAAGGAACTTCTCCCCTTACCAGACCCAGTGGCTGTATTGGGGACCAGTGACTGAAATGCAGTAAAGAGGGCTGAATATATCGTACAGTCATCGATTAAAGTAATGTGGAACACACCGGTACACCATTACAGAGCCCACCAGTTTTAGGTGGCCAGCATTCTGGTGAGTTCCACCTACCCCACCTGTCTTCCAGCCTCGAGGGAACTTCCCCCAAGCTGGGAGCTTTTAAAACTCCTGCCCAAGAGTAATCTAGATTAGGTCATGCAACCATTGTACTGGCCCTTTAAATAATGGAAGCCACTTCCAGTCAGGGTATGTTGCAACCCCAGCTCCCTTAGTGCCAGCACCTATGACTTTATGGTAGTGTAACTTGTTAAAAAAAAAAAACAAACAAAAACCCACAGACTACAAAAAAATATTCCAAAGCCTTTTTTTTAAAATGCTATATATGTGACTGAAAATAGTTCTAAACTTTGACCAGGATTCCTGTGTAGTGTTCACAGCTCAAGCATTGGGGCATTTATTAGGACACAAAGTGAAATAAATTACTAGCAGAAGAACTGATACCCCCCCCCATCTATACTTACAGAAATGCAAAAAGTAAAGCACCTAAGTAGCTTCAAACTGCTTTAAACATTATTTCCATTTATAATGGCCTAAATCAGTGTTGTTATATTCTAGGCAAATTTGGAATCTTTTGCTGTTACCTCTTAATTGTTCTACGTTTACAAAAATTTAAAATATAGCTTAATTGGGATTTATTTCTTTTCTTTATATAGGGATTTGGTACAGTACTCATGACAGCTAAATTTCTAAGTAATACTTGGGGGGGGAGGGGGACAACATAGAGGTTTCAAGTACCTAAGTAGCCCCTGCAATCATGATTAAAGTTGCCCCCTTCTGGAAGTGAAACAACTATTTTCCTCATTTCTGTCTGGGTTGGACTCTCCACCCCAGTGTTGACATGAGCTGGCAGGCTGGTTGGCTACAGTCCAGCCAGGGAGAAGGAGGGTCGGTGCTCCGGGGACTGGGTCAGACCAGCCAGCATGGAACTAGGATGGGTTGGGGCTGTACAGTGCTGGATCTTGGGGTCCAGGGGCTCTTGGGCCACCCCAGCACTTCAGCCACCTGGCAGGCCTGGCAGAGTTGTTTTTTAGGCTGTGGATGGCATTGCGTTCTGCAGGGGTGAGGTTATGATGTAAAGGAGGTTGGTTGTCCACGATTTCAGCCTTGGCATGGTGGCGGAAACAATTAATGTAGAAGTCAAGTCTCCCGTTTCGACCCTCTGGAGGAGTCCATGAAGAATATTTCTGTAGTCTTCAGTCTCTGGTCCTTGTGCTACCAACACCTGCCTCTGGAACTATTCTTCTGGGACTGAACAAGGGACTGAGACTATCGCTGCGTAAAAGGATGAATGAACACAGAGCTGATATCAGAAATCACAAAACAAAGAAACCAGTTGCTGAGCACTTCCATTTTTCTAATCACTCGATGAATGATTTGTTAACGACTGTTGTCAGGGATGTGGCTGGGACATCAAGACTTCAAAGAGAAACAGCTGAACTTGAATTAATATGCAAGCTAAATTCTGTGAAAGCAGGACTTAATCGAGACTATGGGTTCTTTTCCCATTACAAAAGGTAATTTGACTTCAGGCTTCCCATGGTTTGAACCTAACAACTGCTCTGATTTGCTGTTACTGTATGACCTGATCCTGTTTTACACCCCATTGCACTTATTTTCATTCCTTTCTATAAGTTCACCCATCTTCGAAGCATCTGAGGAAGTGGGATTTTCTCCCACAAAAGCTCATGCAAAAAATAAATCAGTCTCAAAGTGCCACACGACTCCTTGTTGTTTTTTTTGCTGGACTAGACTAACACAGCTATCCCTTTGGGAATTGACAAGAAACAGATGAACATAGATCAGGGATTCTTAACCTTTTAGAGGACCCACACCACCTACAATGATACATGGTAATCCCTCAGCCCCGCCCTGAAAAAAAGCTTATAGATAAAAGTGTGGCATTGTGCATGTATTGTCTTTCTTCATCTGTCATGATGATGTCACATTTGAAGTATACTGGGTGGGAATTCTATGTTTAAATTATACGTTATTCCCACACCCCCCAGTAGTGGTTAAAGTATAATTTGACAGGCCCCAGAAACTTCCTAATTTCTGGGCCCCCTTCCCGTATTGTCCGGCCCCCCTTCACGCATGTGTGGGCCCCATCCCAGGTAGGCATTTGCAACCACTTCTCAGTACCATATGCATCAGTTATCGCTCCATAAAAATATTTATAATTTTATATGGCATTTATGTCTATATCAAGTATTGTCATAAACTAGCAAACACTGCACAAGACAAGTATTGTGACTAACAATGTGATAATTAAATAAAATGTGATATGTAACTGATTGAACACAATGCAAGGGGTAAGCAGAACAATCAAGACAAACAATAACACAACCCTGCATTTATTGCTTGCAGTAAAACGCAGATACACAAACTCTCATTAATATCAACATAACATACATTTTTGGTTGACACTAACTTCAACCAACACAATTTTAAAATCAGTTAATGGTTTTCCATTGTCTGCCACATTGATTTCATTGTTCACCTTTGTCTTGAAGGCCAGTCTTTCTTAAAGAGACCCTGAGTGCTAGTTGTTGCTCTCCGATTTAAAAGTAACCATGATTTATCATACTTTAAGGGTTTCCACAATGCAAATGGAGACCCATCAGATTTGTGGGTTCCAGGAATGGTGTTCCTAGGCATTCCCACATACTTTAAGCCGTGCCCCCCAGTTTAAGAATTCCTGATACAGACAAATCGATAGGGGAGTGCAAAGGAAACAATGTCAAAGGGTCAGCGATGTTGGTCTAGAGCAGTAAATAAACAAAGAGTCCTGTGGCACTTAAAGACTAACTCATTTATTTATTGCATTAGCTTTCGTGGGAGAAAATCCCACTTTGTCAGATGCTTTGCAGGTGGGGAAACTTACAGAATGGGTGGAAATAAACAATGAGACAGTTTGTTTAGATCAGTATAAAGGTCGTGGTCTCAGCAGACCACCTACCCACTGTCAGCTTTTTGCTTGCATTATAGAACAGGGGAGTTTTAAAAGAGGGATTTGAAGGAGGATGGGGTACTTTTGCAGATGTTTTTGGGGAGCTCCTCTTAAACATACAGGGTGGCATGGAAGAAACCATGAAACTGCTAGTTGGCAAAATCTAACCATTGGCCAATCACTCTCACTAGTGAATGAGAAATGATAGGGTAAGAACAGCTTGCGAAGGACCATGAAAATGAAGACCAGTAGCTTATGTTTAATAATAAAAAAGGTGGTGTCTCTGGAAGGATGCCTTGGTGAGAGTAAAGGCTGGGAATTGATCTTTGCTGATTGCAATGGGATATCTGCACTCGCCACCACCTGACAGGTGCTTCTGATGGTGTTGTAGGGAATTAGTTCAAGTGGGTGCCCTAAACTGCAACCTGGGCACGCTCTCTCTCCTTATCCGGCTGCTCAGACCTCTGACTGAACTTCTAGCCATATTCCCCTTTTCTGGTGGAGGTTCTACTGTCCTGACTCTGCCATTTTACCATCAATGGCTGTCCCTGGCCTGTCATCAGTCCACTAGTGGACTGGGGAAGATAGAGAGGGACTCAGGTTCACCTCACTTCTCCATACCCCAGCCTAGGGGCCTTATATGCAGTGACCTCTGCACCACCTCTTTCTTTCCCCCACTCCTCAAGAGATTCCCTGGGCTGCTCCCCCAAAGCTCCAGTACTTTTTCCACCTTTGTACCAGGGTTTCATTCCTAAAGAGCCCCAAGAGTCAGCAACTGCACTGTCCCAGTTGCTGATTCCTTCAGCCACTTGGACAATCTTTCTTCCCTGAGCTCCCAGGAATTACTGTCCCACTCTGACTTTGCAGCTCCCTTTTATGCACAGTTCCCAGGTCCTGATTGACTCTCCTGTCGCTCTTGCCCATTGGCTGCTGTTCCCAAGTCCCTCTTAACTCCTTCCTAGCCAGTGTGAGGCAACAGACCTGTCACACTAATTTGTCAGGCCCAGAGATGAAGATACTGCTTTAATCAAGACATGATGAGATGAAAACTTGGAAGGGACTTTTAACTGCATCACTCCTGAATGTTTCTATGAGACCTGGGAGCATGCCCCTGCTTATGCAAGTGTGCTGAAAATAGCACTGTGGGTGTGGCAGCATGAGTTAGCTACTTGAACCCAGACCTATGGTTAGCATGCTGGTTAGAGCAGAGCTAGCACACATCTGAGGCTTGCACCCATGCAGTCAAGACTTACAGTGAGAGCTGTTACCAAAAAGAATCAGCAAGATTTAGACATGGCCCGATGTGAGGACCTAAAAAGTGTGAGTCAAAGATGACGCTCCCCAGCTTACAGGCCTGAGTGCCAGGCATCTGATTTGGACTCCCTGGGAACAAAAAACTAAGGTGGGGGAGGAAAACAAAACTCTGAAAATTCATCTACATGACTAGCATGAGTAGTGTAAGTGCAACAAGGCAATGTAAAAGATCTGTCTGCATGACTGTTAGAGAAGACGATATTGATCTCCAAAAGTCCTTACCTGCAGGTGGTAATCCGAAAGCCAGTGTAGAAAAAGAGCTCCAGGACTGAGAGAGACCTGAATAACATCAGGTTAATAGATGGTCCTGTCGTCTTTGCTAAAGAACAAACACAAGCAGAAGCAGAGATTAGCAAATGAAACACCCAGAATAAGGACTGAGAACTCCAACGTGAGTTTGATGTTTTAAAACCACTACTTAGCACTTAAATTGGGCTTTTTATCTACAAAATGCTGCATGATCATCCTCTAATAGAGCCTCACAATGACCCCGTGAAACAGAGGCTGTTCTTACTGCCATTGAATGTAATGGGCCGAATGATGTCAGTTCCATTTTTGTACACTCCTTACTGAGGCAAAATCCTGTTGATTTTTGCTTGAGCAGAAACCAAGTCAGGACTTCAGCTTAGACTCTGTATTTTCATTTGTGGTAATCATGTTTCCTGAGTTTTATGCAATATGACTTCCTGTGTGAGCTTGAGTACATAAACGCTCACTCACTCTGTGCCTCTGTTTCTCTATGGAACAGAGGCTAAGACTTTCCTATCTCAGAAAGTCATTACATTTGTGGCACTCAGATGGTAAGACAACAGAGAGGGCCACAAAAATGCGTGCGGATTTTAAAAAACAAAAATGGGAGCTGGGAACACAAGGCATGCTTGGATTTTCTTGGAAGTTAAGTCTTTATAAAATCTTTTTCTATATGAAAATCTATCAGGACTGGCTGAAGCAGTCTAGGTGAAAATCCAAAGCAGAATGGATCAGCATCCCAAAGAATTTCAATAAACTTTTCATTTAAAAGTTATCTGTGTGTCTCTGAACTTCATGGCAGAACAGGAGTGCAATATAGGAGCAGCAGGAGAGAGGCTGTTCTCATAGTGTTTTAAACAGGGGTCAGCTGACTATTTTATTACTATAATTAAATGTTGGTATCACCATAGCACCTTGACACCCTACTCATTGAGCAAGGCACAGTTGCAGAAATCAAAGTTCAGGAAGCTCCCATAGGTGTTCAACTTCTGCATGCCCAGGAACTATGCTTCACAGGTGCCCCCAAACAGAGATGGAATTAGAGGGAGAAGGTGGGATTTTCCAACCACATGAATCCACTGGTAAGCATGACTGATGCAGAGTACCTCAGAGGAGCTAAGCTCTCATTCCAGCACCTGAAAATGGGTATTCCTGTGGGACTCATCTGTTTGTGTAATTCAGGCTGGGCCAAGAAAATGATTCAGCCCACAGAAAGAAGAATTGAATTAACAGTCAGTTAATAAAATAGTGTATGCATATAACTCAATCCCATGCACTATATCTGTGTTTGTTTTTCCCACAGCACATTTTGTATGGAAAACAGATGTTTATGATACAAAGGCCCTTCATTTGGAGCGTGAGAGAAAGAGATGAGAGGGTTACACTGAGCTGCATCAGAAAGACAATTTTCTGCCCACCCTACTCTTTTCCTCAGTTTTAAAATGGAGAGCTCTGTGCCCTTTGAAATGCATGAAGTAGATTCTGAGAGAGCTAATATGATATTCCACTAGTCAAAGCTTGTGGAATATTTTACATTGACGTTTGGGTCTGGTATAGTCTGAGGATTTTGTATTCATTAGAGTTAACTAGAAAAATGTCCCTTTGTGGTGGAAGGAAAGCAAAAAAGTATTCAGTTTTTCAGTAGAGAAAAGCATGTAGACTTTGCTTAAATGCAAGATCCTTATGACCCCTCCCCCCATATGTAGAAATTTACCTATTATGTAAATCTCTGGTCTGCAGACATAGAAAATGATCCTTTGCTTATAAGATAATTTACAGCCTTATGTGCTCACTGAACTGAATGGCCAGGTTCTGACTGTGTAGGTTTTTGGCACTCAATATTATTATTATTTATAGCACCCTAAGTCTCCATGGCTATGTCTACACTAGCAAATTAGTTCAAATTAAGGAGCCTTAATTCAAACTAATTTGAGCCCTGTCTACACTGGGCTTTGCCTAGTTCTAACTAAAAAATAAATAAACTAAAAATAAACTAAAAGCTTAGCTCAGTCTAGTTAGTTTGGCTGGCTAGTCTGAATTAACTGCTTAGTTCGCAATTTAGTTCAACCTAACATGATGTAGTCATGCTAGTTCAAACTAAATAACCAAATTTTTTTAGTTTGAACTAATTTTTAGTTCCAACTAGCTGCACTTTTTTAGTTCGAACTAAAAAGTTAGTTTGAACTAAAAGAAAGTGCAGTTAGGTTGAACTAATTTCTAACTATTTAGTTCGGACTAAGCAAGTCTGAACTACGCTTTTAGGTGTAGACATAGCCCTTGTCAGGTCATCATGCAAAGTGCTGAACAAACATGCAGAAAGGCACAGCCTCTGGCACAAGAAATAGAGAAAAGAGTTAACAATATGTATGCAGCTGTCCACAAGAACTAATATTTGTCACTTTATCAAGACAAACTTGAATCTGAATGCCTTCAAATTCCATGATATCCAGCTTCAAGTCCTGCCTTTTGGGTACCACTTTGGATACATTCAAAATCTTGTGAGAGCAGTCATCCACATGAGGTTTTCTCTGCTATCTGCCACCATTGCAAAATGCAAGACTTTTACCTTTGAACTGACCTACCTCCTCCCAGACATGAATGTCACATTCCTATGAGCAGAAGTTGGCTCTAGGGGAGTGTTACATGAAGTTTTTCTTTCCTATGGTCTATAAATATATTTCCAGAATGTTCCATAAAGTGGTTTTTTTTTCCCTTTTGCAAATGACATCAACTGGGCCTTGCATGAACTTTTCTCTGCATGAAAATCAGTGCTTCATCAACTAAAACTTTTGACGTACATCGTCTGACCATTATCAAAGTCTAAGACAGCCACTTCTCTTTATTCTCCCTTGCCCTCTCTAAACTTTTAGCTGTATTCCTGCAAAGTACACCAGTGTAATTGACTATTGTCACGTCCTGAGGGCCTGGATGTCCTTCCTCTCTAATTTGATGCCGCCTATTAGAACATAAATAATCTTTAAAAAATTAATTGTAATTATATGACATACAAAGTGGTAAAAATGCCTTATGTATGCCACTGCATTTTCTGTTGTTTCCCCTTATATTTGGAATAATTGTGGAATTTAGCACAGAAACCAAACCTTTAACAGAGGGTTTTCATGGCTGCACAAATTTCCAAAGTGAGGAAATCTGCAGAATGAATCCATACAAGATATACAATGAAAGACATATGGTATGAGACATATAAAACACGTATTTAAATGGTAGCTACATTCAGAGAATTACAGGATTGTGTCCCTATGTGAGTTGGCCCGGCTCCCACTGGAAATCTATGGAAAAGTTAAGGAGGGAATGCACTTCACCTAGAGTGCAAAGCCAATGCCTTAATAGCAAGACCATTCTCTCTCTTGTTTTAGCATATTCATATTATGTTGCAAGGAGTCATTATCTCAGGGGATCCCAAACTGTACAGAGCACTGACTTCACTCACCACTGTACTGCAGGCAGGTAGTCACTGCCACCTCACACAGCTATTTAGGCGAGGAAATAAAAGTGGCTTGTCCCATCTGAAATTTTGGGGCAAGGAGACCAAAGAGAAAACAATCACTGCAGAGGAAAAATGTAGGTGCTCATTTGCTATATGACAAGAAATATCATATGCTTGATTCTATTATTTTTTTAAATATATTAAATAGATTAAGGATTTACTCATGGAAGGCAAAACAACATACTTGGTTTCTAATAAATGCAACATACTCAGAAGCAATCTGAATCTTCCACGCTAATGACATAATGAGTTTCCCAAGAAGCTAGATGCTACTTTTGGAAAAGTTGCTGCCAAGGCTTGTCAGCTGAGCCTAGAAATTGATATTGAAGAGTGACAGAATGAGATAGACTTGATGAAAGTGCTGCTCTTTCTATAAAGAATTTAATATTTTTTTCAGTTTTTTTAAACTGAATAATATTTTTATTAGAGACTTGCATGAAAAAAATCAAAAAGTTAAAATCAGTGTGCATGCTGCATCTGTATGTCATATTTCTGTAAAAATACAGGAGTTTTTGACAGTACAAAAATAGATATATATATTTTATAATATTGACTGGTAAGGGAAAACGTTAATTTATTTGCTTAAGCATCTTTTGAGACCTGATGAGCTGCATTAGTAGGCCTGCCAATTGTTACACAAAACATCAATGGCGTTCACATTAAAAAGGTAAATGGCACTAATTCTGCATCCATCTCACAAGTTGGCACGTCTACATTTCATTGTGCTCTTTATCCATTGTGTATTACTGCTTCTCTTAACTGTGAGCGTTCTATTTTAAGAGACTTAGCCCTTATTTAAGTCCCAGTTTGATTGTAGGTATTCGTGGCTGGAAAATTCAAGGCATCCTGAAATGCTACATTTAAAATTAAAATGTACGAACAAAAGTTAAAAGTATGACTACTGATTATTGGTGAGGGGGTTGGGAAGATCATAGAAAAAAGGGGCAAAAGTACAGGGCTAAAAGACCATGGTCTCAATCCTACAGTGAACTTCCAGGGGCCCAGGGGTGCACATAAGTTTCATATGGCAACTTAAAAATAAATACTGAAGGTCTGTCATCCAGTGTGTGGCTTCTGGTAACATGGAGGGAATCCAGCTATCCTCCAGAGGGATGTCATAACCAGATGAGATCCAGTGCATGTTTCCATCACAACAGACACGTGTGCTGAGTCTCTCCTTCCACTTGTAACAGCCAGGCTTGGTCAATATCTGTGCCCCTTCAATTATGTCAACACTTCTCAATGAAAGGTGAGGATTTGGCCCCTTGTTTTAAAGTTCTCAGTGAATGGCACGAGCGTAGCAAGTGTTTTAGTACGTCATCATAGCATGTAGCATAAAATTGGACATATTTAGGGCTTACATACAGAATTCTTGGTACCCTAGCGAGTGCAGTCAGGATGGGAAAGAACCACCTTTTGTCATTCCACACAAATTGATACACAGCATCTTTAACGTCTTTAAAAATAAAAAAAATATTTCAAACAAATGTTCTTCCTCTCCAGGCCTAAGGGAAAGCCTTCTGCAGCATGATGCAGTGATGTTCACTGAAATCACATGAAGTGTAAAAGCAGCCTGTCTTTAAAAACAATGTGCATTGTGGTGCTTAGAGATGGAGAATTGCCTTAGTTCAATGAAAGGAAATAGCTTGCTACACATACTGCATTTTAACCATAAAAAGGCCTCCGAAGTGATCATGTTGGAGAGTAGATTGGAAATGCACATTTTTAGGATAAGTCTTAAATATTTAAATCAACCATGATACAATTCTATAGCGTGTGTTATCTTTTAATCTGTCTAAAGTAACTTCCCAAGAGAGATGGCTGAATAATTTTCAGCCGGATAAAATGACATTTGAAGGAAATTCTGCAGCACTTCCAGAGAGCAGAAGGGATTTTTGATTAGAACTTCAGCCAGATATTCATCAGAGAGGTGTTCTCTAGAGAGCATGCACGCCCCTGTAACTTCACTTTGAAAAATACTATGAAGGCTTGGCCCATTAAGGTAGGAAATTGGAAAGGAAAAGTGAAAGCAGGCATTATTTCTAAGCTGGTTAGTGACCAGGCAACATTAAAATGATCAGAACCCAGCTTCAGACAAAACACTCTGAAGACTGGATGCAGATCTAAGATCTTCCCAACTCTCTGATCTTCTCAGCTCTGCAAAACTGGGCTGTAATTCTCCTTAGAACAATCTTGTGAGATATCCAGAGCTTTGGCTTCTGCTCACGAGAACAATTCCCCAAGAACAGATAGTGGATAAAGGAGAAATTTGGTGTATCATTTTTTTTTTTAAAGCATTGTTTTCCATTTGATACTCATCTTACCTGGCTGCAAAAGGAGGCTGCTAAAGAGAGAAGCTAATTGGAAATGAAACAGTGACAGATAAAGTCCTGGAAGAAACTCTGGAAAAGCTGTTTCTTGTGGACTATCACCCATCTGACTCCATCCAGGCTAGAATGGTTTACTCTTCCCAAGGATGCACCTAGGACCAAAGGGAAACCTGGAAGAAAGCAGATGCCCAGATTGATAGATACAGGGTAAGCATTCTGCTAGTAATTTTCCAGAGGGGTAGCTGGGTTAGTCTGTTGTACAGTAAAGACAACAAGCATCCTGTGGCACCTTAAAGACTAACAGATTTCTTCAGGCATAAAGTTTTCATGGGCTCCAACCCACTTCATCAGATGCATTCATTCATGCATCTGACAAAGTGGGTTGGAACCCATGAAAGCTTATGCCCAAAGAAATCTGTTAGTCTTGAAGGTGCCACAGGACTCTCATTGTTCATTCTGCTAGCAGAAGCAGCTGACTTGTCAACTCAGAATTGTTGGCATAACGTGGACCTCCCTGAGAGGTCCGTAGAGAGGTTGAATTTAGGAAAGGAAGCCTGCATCTAAGCCTTCCTTCCATTTCTCTAAATACTCATACTTTGGAGGGATCAGTAAAGGATGCTTGTTCTGAAAAAACTATTTCTATGTCTCTGTAAATACAGGCTACTGTCACTAGCTTCTGAAGGAAAACTTTCACAGTCACCAAAATGGAATTGGGTCTCTGTTGCTAACTTGGTTGGGAACAAAGGGAGCTGCAGCCCAGAGATCTACTGTGGGTATGATTGGACATCGTGCATTTAACAAAGCAAGGTACAGGAAGCCCGGCCTGTCACTTAAAGAGGGCACTCCAGGCAGGGTGATAAAAAAGGGTAAAAGGTACAGTTGGCCCTGTAACCATGACACAGCATCTCTGGCCTGTTCAAGCATTTTCTAATATGGTCACAGAGAGAAATTAAAAAGGGGTGGCTCCAGATGTGGGAGAGGGTTTGGGAATAAAAAAACATTCTAGAGCCTTTAAAAACAAAAAAAGACCTAATTTTGAATAATCTTCTAAAACTAGGAAAAATTAAGGAGACAAGTGGGTATGAGCTACCAAGTGAGGTCATTTTCTGATCCAAACTTTGCCACAGTTCAGAGTTATTTGGAGCCACAATTTTACTTCAATCCATTATAGATACCGGATTCAGCAGCAAAGTTTGTATCCAGGTTTGAACTGAGTTCCCAGTAATTTAGGTTATTCACATCTGGAATTTTGGCTCCTGGCTCCTTTCTCTCTGGGGTTTATTAGTTAAGTGCTCCTCCATCTATTTGAGTCAGTAGGTTTCTGACAGTGGGACCAACCAGGGGAGGAAATATACTTGGTGAACCAAAACCAGAAACAGAACAAGTGCTGATTCTATTCCTGCTGCCTTTGAAATTGGTGTGAGTTCTGCCTTCGCCTTCAATGGGAGCAGGATCAGAACTTTAATTTTGTTTAAATAAACTGGTTGATTTGGAGAAGTTTTCAAGAGTTTGTGTCATCTGGCAGGTTTGGTTTTCCTGGCTAAACTTTTAATTCATTCATAATGTAAGATGATAAACTGGCAATGGTCTGATCCAGTGACCCTCATTCATCTGAGTAGTCCCACTGAAGAGGCGGGAGAAGAAATATCTTTTATTGGATAAAGTTCTGTTGCTGAGCTACACAGAAGTTCTTTGTTAGAGCTAGGAAAGTCCTACTGCAGTCAGGTTTGCAGGATTGGACCTAAAGATTGACCATGAAACATGAATGGCAGCAATCTGAACACATATAAAGATGGAACTGAAGAGAACAAAGCCTCAGATATGCTGCTGTGAAGAAACCCAGTCAACACTATGCAGAATCAATGCCATATCTGTATTCAATAACAAACTCTTGGATGCACCCTCCAGTGTTTTGGGGGACACCCACAATGTAGTTCAAAGGTGGTTATGCTGCATGGGGATGTGGTTTTGAATTTTTCCAAACACTTTCCTACAACAGGCTAGTGACCCAGGTTGCTCCTGGACTCAAGAGAAACCATGGCTGAGCCTTCCATTGGGTGTAAAGAAACACCCACTTCAGGCAGAGACCCAGCCGACCCCACCTGCCACCACACAAACTAATAGCAGTAACAAAACACAGAACAATTGTCCCATATTAGGCCTATCTTCCCTCATGGAGGCACTGAAGGGCAAGTGTCTTTTATGCAGTTCCTGGCTCCAAACAGGCCTCACCCACAGAACAAGAGCTTGGGGTCTGTTCTCCTGGCCAATGCATCCCATATGAGTTAGGATTTCCCCTTTTAACTGTACCCTTCAAGCCTGTCTCTGTAATAGGTTCTGTTACAGAGTAAACCACAGCAGCTCATTATCCCTTGGACCACTGCAGTGTTTCAAATCCCCATCTCAAGTCTCTACACCAGGGGGTCTCAAACTTGTGGGCTGTGGACCACATGTGGCCCCTAAAGTTATTTCCTGTGGCCCTCAATGACACTATTGTTATCAATATTTGCAATATGGTTGTATGAAAAGGTTTCAGTGGTGTGGCCCTTGGGCTAATGTATTAGTCCACATGCGGCCCTCATGGTGATTTGAGTTTGAGACCCCTGCCCTATACAATGTACTATACATGATAAAAATTACATTGGCTGCTCTTTGCGTTAGCTGCTATCATCTGCAAAAGTGAACTAAAACAAAAGCCACACACAAAATAAACCTAGCGCTTTAACATGCTGTAAGATCTTCAAAGGATGCAATGCAAAACAACAAAAACCTTGACAGAATAAGCTGCTCACGGGCAAATGCTATTTTCTCCCTATACCCAATAATCTCATGTCAGGGCAATGATGAACATGGTAAAGGGACTTTGGAGTATTACACAAACAATACCACAGTCACATTAGAAATTCTCCAACAAAACTATGAATCACTTCAAGTGATTCAGTCAAGAGTGAATTAAGTTAAGTGCCACAGGACTCCTTGTTTGTTTTAGTCAACAGTGAGCAATTCATCAAAGAATCAGATCATTTCACCATGGGCTCATCTGTACTGTCAGCATTAGCAACTGTCTGGGTGCAGATGATACAAAAGCAGAAAGCACAGAACAGTAGATTCGCAGACAGCAGCCATTGCAGATAAGTAAATTAGGTGGCAAGAAGCACTGAAGAAGTTGGTAGCAAGATATCAAAGAAAATACTGTTTAACAAGGCAGGCCGCTTCTTTGGCCAAACCTGACTCATCTGTACTGCCCTGGTTACAAAAGAGCCAGGTGAAGCAGTACGCTTCAGCTGACATAGGACATGCCCATTCCCTATCCTCCCCAGCCCTGCATAAATAAAGTGTTGGGACAGGAGGGGCTGAGAATAACCAGAATTGGTTGTTCTCAGCTGACAGTCTGCTGTGGTGTTACCAGTCATCTTCAGTTGGCAAATCACATGTGTATATGCCAATATGAGCATTAGGGTGAAACAACCAGTGGAAAAGACGAACAGCAAAGAACTCGACGTGATAATGAGCCTATCCCATAACAGGTCTGCTTTTATTTTCCATCTGTGAAATTCTTCTGCTCTACTCTATCCCTATCAGGCCTCAGTTGGAATATTGTGTGCAGTCTGGGTGCCTCATTTCAGGAAAGAGGTGAACAAATTGGAGAAAGTCCAGAGCAAATCAACATGAATGATCTGGGGGCTCAAACACCTGACTTGTGAGGAAAGATTGAAAGAGCTGGGTTTGTTTAGTCTGGAAAAGAGGAGACTGAGAGCGGACATGATTACAGTTTTTCAAGCATCTAAGAGGTTGTCAAGAAGAGGAGGGAGAAAAACTGTTTCCGTTAACTGCTGATGATAGGACAAGAAGCAATGGACTTAAATTATAGCAAGGGAGATTTAAGTTGTACATTAGGAAAAAATTCCTAACTGTCAGGGTGATTAATCACTGGAATAAGTTGCCTAGGAAGGTTGTGGCATCTCCATCATTGGAAGTGTCTAAGAGTAGGTTAGACAAACAACTGTCAGGAATAGTTTAAGAGGGTACCTGGTCTTGCCATGAGTGCAGGGACTGGACTTGATGACCTCCCATGGTCTCTTCCAGTTTCTATGATTCTATGAAATAAGGGCATTGATCCTCCATCCCATCCTTCCAACTTCACAGGTGCGTTGGAAGAGTTAATGGGATAATATTCGGAAAGGCCCGCTTCATCACACATTTGTTTTCTGGACATTCCTGTGTTTATAAGGCGCTTTAAAGTGCCCTCAGAAAACTGGAGCAAGTGCCCCAGAGTCTCCTCGGCTTGAAACAAAAGCAGTTTTTGGAGAGAGTGAGAGGACAAGTTACATTGATCAAATAGCAGCAGGAGGAAAAGCTGTGAAAAGCTTTGACAAAATATTTAGCACAGAGAAAAGGAAAAATGCCTGCCAACTATAGTGGCTCCGTACTGCCCTCTTTCCGCTTCATTTTCTGAGCCATCCCCAGAAAAAGGGGATGGAGGACAATCTAAAATTGAGTGGTGTGCTTTAAAATCTGCTCGAGCTACATCAGCGTCTTACCAACACAAAACGCTTATTCCATTCTAGTGAAATCAGGAAATAAATACAAATCGATGGTTGTGGCACTCCTATGACTACAGGAGATGGATCTGAAATGCAAAGGCCCTCTCAGAGGATACATTTTGAGACTAATGACAAGATGCACAAACTTTTCAATCCCTGGAATCATTCCCTCATGGAAAACAGCAGACACACCTATCTCCGTGGGGCAGTATGAGAGGCACAGATTATTTAACGAGCACTGGCTGATGCTAGAAAGCCACATTTACATGGCACTGCAATATGAAAGAAACTAATTATGTGTGCAGAGGTGCTGGAACTCAGGTGCTGCCGTATTCCTTGGCTTGAAATGGTTTCTGCTATACACAGGGTTTACAGATTGACTCAATAGCTCTCAACAGCCCCACTATAACTATTCTTCCACCTCCCCACCACCCCTGCTTGGGATTGTGTTTTTAGCCAGATCTTATTTTATTTACAATACTTTGCATATTTGAGATCTTCTGGAGGCGCAATTGGACACAACTGCTTTGTGTACAACTGTGGACCCTCAGCTCACCAGAAATCACTTAGGATGGCCTGAGTTCCTGGCAGCCCTGCCTCAGAGCCCTTCTTAGTGAAGGTATATAACTATCACAAATATCCATTTAGATGCCAAGTTTGGGTTAGCAGATGGAGGACCTACTAGACTTCTAAAATTAGCTGTCAAAAGATAATGCCAGGCTACTAGCTCTCAGTTTAAGGTAGCTTAAATACTGTGCTGAGAGGGTTTGGGGAATGAAAAGACTATCAGAGCAGGTCATCATTGTGTAAGACAGTTGCTGGCGTGACATAAGGAACGTGGTGTGGCTACAGAGCCCAAAAGTCATCTGTCCATCTTGAAAGGTGGTGCTCTGGACTGGTGGTAGATCACAGCACTGCAGGGGGGGGCACTGGTAACTATGGATGTGAAAATAGTTGGATTGTTAAATAAGAGCTTTCCATGCCTTTCTGAGAACATCACAGTCATAACCAGCACCCTTGAGGGTATCATGATCAGTGGAACTGGTGTCACAGGCCAATGTCTGGAAGGATTGTGGAACAGAGAATATGGTGAGTGAGGCTAGAAGCAGGCTGGCCTCCTGGACAGACCAGGCCACAACATTTACTAAAGCTCCACTTGTTCAAATTAACCTGCCTTTGGCTTCATTTTTCATGAATGAACATCAAGATCAAAGAATTCTGTTCTAGACTGCACAGGTGCACACACATTCCTATTTTCTAGAGTATTGACGTTTGCAGGGTAACGGGACTCTAAAGCTTTGCTTTTTCTTTTGCAGGATGCTAGTATTTCTCACCCGGGGGTACACTCTTAGTGCTCATCCCACAATCTTAACAGTCACCTCCAAACCACAACCGTAGATTAAACAGCATTCAGTTTATTGGTGAAAGAAAAGAAAGAGGAAATCAAGAGATTTCTTTACTCTGAGATCCCTTAGAGCAATTTGCACTGGTTTAACTATGTCAACAGTGCTGGTTGAAATAAACCAGTTAAAATCTCACACCTTCTCTCCCCATGTTTGCACTATTTTAACAAAAAATTCCAAGCAACTCGGTAGTTGACCTGAACAAAGTTAGTGAAAATTTAACCAATGAACTGACATTTCAATGACAAGTTTCATCAGAAAATTGAAATTCAGAATTCCTTGTGTGCCTGGGCTGCACCAGCTCAAAATTGTCCTTACATCAGGACAGCTTCCTCGGCTCAGGTGCAACATGTCTATTCTAGGAGTCTGAGTCAGTACAGCTACAGTGATAGTGAGTTAGCACTGCGCTTACACTGTAATTTTGCTGTTCATACGAGATTTACAGCACTGACTAAAGAAGTGTTGAATATCCTTACACCACAACTCCTGCTAACCACAGCCTTTTGTTCCCTGCTTGTTCTGTACAATACCTAGCAATCCCACAACCCTTGCTCAATTGACAATACATCTCCAGAAGCATCACTTTATAACTCTGCATCACTGTAGATCTTTTTGCCAGTGAGATTAAATTAAAGAGAGAGCAGTTTCCTGATAGTTGTTGTTTTACTACCCATCACCTCTCCAGAAACCAGACTCCCAGCTGCTTCATGTCTATGTAAAATATCTTCTTCATCCAACAGCCTCTAAAACTGACACAAACAGAAAACTTTAAAAGACCATTCCATCTAACTAGCCATTGCCAGAGATTTGATACATGTGCTTTTTTTTTCCCCACACAGGCCCCATCTGAATATGAAAGCAGCCCTCAGATATAGCTGCACAGAATCACTGCTTGCAGCAGAGTGAATAATCTGATCACAACTTGCTCAGCTTTTGCTGAACCTGATGCAGATGTTGCAGTCATACCCCTAGTATACACTTACCACACTTTTCAGCCACAGTTAATGGGAGACACACAAACTACATAAAATACCTTCTGTATCTCCCACTGCCTTACTAATGTCAACTTACTTGCCCCTTCACACTGCACAAAGGCAAAGAGCAATGCCATCCGTTTGCCTTAGTGCTATGCTGTTTCTCGGGCTAGAGTTATTGCAAATGCCAGAGTGACTGACAGACCACTCAACTGCATCCGGAGGAGCTACTGATGGCGGTGATTCGTCCACCATCAGTATAGACACAGCCCTAGTGTTTCTTGCACAATAAGAGGCAGACCCTCTGCTAGAGGAAATGGCCCTTTAGTAGAAGCAGTGGTGGGCATCAGCACTTAGCTAGACAGAAAAAGGGGCCCAGAATTTTCACAGAAATTTAGTGACAGGTGATGGAACTTTGGGAGCAACCTCTGAATTATGCTTTTTACCACTCAGAAGAGAGGACAATAAAAATAGCTCTGCCAAAACTATGATGCAAGAAGCAGTTGAGTGTTGTCCATTATGGCAAATAAGTAAGCCAGGCCAATAGCTCAGTAAACCAGGCCAATAGCTCTTTTGAACAACTGTGTTACTTAACTACATGGTGTAGAGGATTATCTTGGCTTACTGGGCCAAGGCACAGAGTTAGGAGATGAGAACTCCTGGTGTGTAAGTGAAAGGGAAGATCTAATTATTATTGTGTCTGTAAGATTAAAGAGCTGAAATCTTTTCAGAAGTAAGTACTCAAAGGCTGTATTGTTTCATCCCACTTAAATTCTGCAGGATTTTATGGAAATGCTTTACACTATTTTACTATCAAAGAAAATATTCCCAGACTGTCTGGCTATTTCTTTGGTATGCCTAGAGAAACCAGTTGCTGAAAGAGGGTAAACATTCATTTATCTAAGATAGCATAAATCATCCTCTGTTGCAGAACTAACATGTTTGCTTACGAGTCTGCATTTCTGAAAAGGTTAGTAGAAAGACTACACTAATTTGCATGTTTGAATCCAGCATTATTTTGTCACATGATTCAGTTTTTTCCAATTTAACTTGACAGGGCTGTGAAATCCCATTAAATGTTGCCAGCTGGTGAGCAGTCACTAACAAAGCTATTAAGATTGCTGATATTAATCACTGAGGTCCCTTTTCATTCATACATACATAAACACAGGCTCAGGGTGAACATATTCTGAAGCAAATAAGTGCTACCAATAACGCTGAGATCTAATCTGACCATTGCTTCTGTTTAATGCTGCCTGCCTCAATAGTAACGAGACTTGAGCCAGCTAGTCACTGCATTGATCTGCTTAATTACCTGCTACATGGGAGACAGAGGAGGTAAATATTGAAACACCTTCAAACTAATTGAAAATACATTCGTTTTACAGAATAAGAAAGTAGGCTCCAGTGCTCCACTGAGACATTTTAAGTTTGTCATTAAACCAGTGTCTGCCATTCTCCAGCTGAGCAGTGGGCTCCAGGGAAGTGGGTGTCCAAGCTGGCAGAGAAATGCTAAGGAATTTCCATCAGCACTTTTGACCAGACATTTTAAAATCCACAAAAGTTCCCTGAATTTCCTGGCAAAGAGAAAAGAAAATGTGGTTTTGAATTTTACCTTTCATTTTGAGTTTTGAAAGCTGAAAAATGTCTAGGTTTTGATTTTGGGCCTTAATTTTTTTTCCCCTGAATTCCCCTCCCCATTTTTTAATCCTCTTTTCCTGATTGGGCTGATGTATCTTGGGGCACATAGCTCTAAAAGTTCTCTTGGCTTGGAAGTCATTCTTAAAGATCCACCCCTCAACTGTGTAAACCAGGCATGGCCAAACTGCGGCTCAGGAGCCGCATGTGGCTCTTGAATGAAGAAGTGTGGCTTGTGGAAGAACGTCAGCAAATCAATTTAGTAGGTAAAAGTATACGGCTCTATGCCTCAGTGTGGCTCTTGAAGGTTTAATAATCAATTTGTGTGGCTCTTGAGGTCCATAAGTTTGGCCACCCCTGGTGTAGACAAAGGTGCACTGTCAGCTCCTCCCTTGAAACACCCTCAAGGGCCAGGGAAAACCTACAAGATAAGAGTAGCAATGGATAAGCCTGGATCCTGTACCATTAAAGTCAATGGTGATTGATGACCTCATTTCAGCAATTTATGCCCTGTCTCAGTTAGATTATGGCAATGAGATATAGCTGGGCACAAGGCCTCCAATGGTTAGGATGCTTCAGCTAGTATGGAATGCTCCAGGGAACAACACATGCTGATTTCCTACAGTCTCTGCATTATTTGCCAAGACTCAGCTGTAAAGATAATGTGTGAAGCAAATAAACAGGGATTTCATAGACTAAGAGAGGTGACAGCCATTAGAAAGAAATTGTGAGGTGTCAGATAGAGAGAGGCCACTGACGGAATTAAGAAGAGAGTCTCAGCAGTGTGGCACAGAAATTGCTATGTCCATTATACTGAAATCCAAAGATTACAGAAAGCAAAAACATTGGAAACTGGTATGACATGTGGCAAGCTGAAGTGATTCCAATAAGGATGCAGGTGTTCCGGATACAGGGCAGTCCAGTTCTAGAAACCTATGGTCTGGAGATGCTACATGTTTTGTCAGAAAGGGCACCCTAATCAGAAATTCATCTTTGTAATTAGATTCAAGATGAATGAGCAGATAATGAAGGCAGCTGAACCAACCACGAAATGAGTGTTCATTTATCTGGAGCAAATGACCTCATAGCTGCTGAAGGCAAGCCCCACCTGACTGTTACATTCTGTTTACGATGCATGTGATGAAAAAGAGTGAGAGCATTAAAATTCCTGATACAGCAATGATTTGGCTTAAAAATGGGCTTCAGCATTTAATAGTCAAGGCTATGGTTTGGAGTCATCTGTGATTTGCCACCATCAATTCAATCTTTGAGTTCCAAAGGGATAGCAGTGTTAGTCTAGTTCAGCAAAACAAACAAGGTGTTCTGTGGCACTTTTAAAGACTAAATAACTTTGCTAATCTTTAAAAGTGCAATAGGACCCTTTCTTTGTTTTGTTCCAAAGGGGCAGCCATGGTAGTCCAGTTCAGCAAAAAAAGCAAGGAGTCCTGTAGCACTTCAAGACTAACAGATTTGTTTATTGCATGAGCTTTCATGGGAGAAAATCCCACTTCGTCAGACACTGTCCCTTTGGCACTTAATCTTCAAAGCATCTGACGAAGTGGGATTTTCTCCCACGAAAGCTCATGCGATAAATAAATCCTGAAGTGCCACAGGACTCCTTGCTTCTCCTGTTTGTTTTACAATCTTATAAAGGAAACTGCCATTGAAATTCCACATGCTTCCATTAGATTTAGATCGTCATTCAAAGAAAAGCTTCAAAACCATACTGGGGATTTATTTCAGCTCATTTAATTGCTTGATCAGCCATCTGCTGAGAGACAAACGCTCTTTTAATTCCAGTCAAGTATAAATATGCACCCACTTTACAAGTGGCATGATCTTCCAAAATGATGAGACAGCCATTCCCCTTCACCATCCTCAAGAAGCTGTGTCTCTGTCACTGGTGCATGTTGCACTGAACATTCAGGGAGATATCGCACCATAACCTGGCCACAAAGATTTCAGTGTCAGGGGGTTAATGCAGATGTTCACAACTCATGAACCTGTGTCATGAAGGCCAAACTCTTCTTGAGAGTGATGTTGGTGAAGAAAAATTTGAGGAGAAGAATCAGTGAAAGTCAACGTGCTTCATGTAACTCTGGGTGTACATGCTGAGCATGGTGAAAAGAAACGGACACCAAAGCATATTGGTCTAGGGTACCGGCACAGGGTCCACTCACCACAGTGGGCTCCTCCTGTTGACCATCCTGGCTCCTGTTGGCCATCCTGGTGAGTAGCTCTGACTGCTTATCTTCTTCCTCCCATGACCTCTCTTGCTCTGTAGTCCTGCTCATTCCCAGATCAGCAGTCTCTTCTTCATGGCTTGGTCCTCCAGGCAGGTCACCTTCTGTGTCAGGAAATTCACAGTCTTTATGGACTTGAAGTCTGGCTGGCATGTCCAAAATCCTTTGCCACTTCTCAGTGGCTGATAGTGGAACGTAGGCCCATCATCTACACTGGGTTCCAGTCCAGGGACCCTATAACAGGCATCCACAGTTCCTATGCAGTTCTACCCCTTGCTGCTGTTACCCTGGGCTTCCTCCTACATCACCAGCTCCCAGTCTCCAGCTCCCGCCTCTCAGAGAGTGACCACAACCGACTGTCCCATAGCCTTCCCCAGTAGCAATCCCTAAACGTACCTCACTCTCCCTGCCCTACTGAAGCTACTTTTCCCAACTAGCTAGCTTTATAAAGACCCTGCTTATTCCTGTGATTAGGACTTTTTTCTCAGCTTCCACTCTGTTAGGGCCCTCTCACCTCCATTAACCCCTTTCACTCCTCTGTAGGGGTGTGTACACCATCACAGGTGCACTTTCTGTCAAACAACGAGGTCAAAATAACATTCACCTTTCCATCAGGATGGTCAATGCCTTCATTACGAGGGAATCCTAAAGGTGGACTCAGCCCCAGCAGAAAAAAACAACCACCTCTGAATGCCGAGAACGGTGCAGACATGGAGAGTTGATAACAGTAACTGGTGACATTAAGACCGGGACAAAGCTTTCTTGGTTATAGGTGATACAAAATAAGGATGGTTTTGCAAACATTGAGGTTTGGGTTGCTGTTCAGAGCAATTAACAGCAAAAGCCCAAATAGGACAGTTTAATAAGCTGTGTCTTGAATTTTAAAGTCCTTTCACAAGAACAATCTGCTGGCAAACTTGAGTCCTCAAATAAACTTTGCCTCCTCCCAAAATGTTCTCAGTAACCACCCAAAACCACAGCGACTAATGAACAAGAAGACAGACGGGCTGTTGTTTTATTTCACATCTCCAGCACTCACTGTGCATTAGGTTCCATCAGTTCAGATATTGCTTGACGTAACTTGATGTGGCATAACATACCCCAGTGAAACGCAGAGTAGATGCATTGGATTACTCATTTGGAATTGCTCCTCCTTTGTGTTTGTTATCCTTGATCCCCCTTGCTGGTGATGAGAACATGGTTAAACAAACATAAGCATAGCTATGTGTGCATTGTTTCCATACTAATGCCCTCTTCAAACCTCAGCCTCCAGGAGGGTCTTTGGTGGCTAATGTGGTCCATTATGAATAAAATAATTAATGTTTCTGGACATGCTGTCTAAACTCTATTTATCCTAAACTAACAACCCTAAGCAAACAAGGAGTCCTGTGGCACCTAAAGACTAACAAATTTATTTACTGCACGAGCTTTCGTGGGAGAAAATCCCACTTCGTCAGATGCTTTGAAGAAAACCCTATACAGGAGCACATCTAGCTAGTGTGCTAAAGAAAAAATTGTAGCCATGGCAGTGGGAAGGGCTATCCATCCCTTAATATGATCCTGACTGAGACCTCTAGATACAAATTCAGAGCAGCCTGCCTCTACCACCTCATGGTTGCCACGCTTCTACTTTTAGCACACTCGTTCAATCAAAGCTAGCATGCCTATATCTCCTCCAGCTGGAATTTACACCTTCCAGAAGTGTAGTGATAAAAACCAGAAGTGGGTTAATACCATTTACCCACAAATATGTTACTGCTCAGTTGTCTAGGAGCCCATCCATTTTTCATGCTCTGCAATTCATTCTTAAGAAATTGCGTTTGCTCTAATAGATCTGTATGTTTATGGTGACATGAAATAGTTCAGTAATGAGCTGTGTAATGAATGCTCATTCAGATTTATAGTGTTCAAAAAGGGTTTATGATGTCCAACAAGTGAACCCTAATGTCTCATTTATTTTGACGCAGGCTTTCCCACACAAGCTCTTTAGGGTTAATTTTAGCCTTTTTCTGCTTTGCATTAGTTGAACCTTTTTCATCTGAATTTTGCTTCAAATAGCCATTCACACATAGGATCTAGGAATCCCTCTGACAATCTGATTTATATTGCTTGTATCTGCAGTGACCTTTAAACAAGATAAATCTCTCTTACTGCTGTGTTTACCTTTTTGTTTGCATACGTAGCTTGCTACCAAGGACAGACAGAGACACTGAGCTCTCTCGTGGTGAGCTTACTTTTGAGTTCTCTTGTTTTGTTATTTGAGAAGGATTTTTTTAAAGTCCCTACCTAAAGTTTGTTAGGAGCTCAGGTCTCCCATCAAATTCCAAACTCACTTAACTGCTTTTCAGAATCCCACGTTAATACAAAATAGAGATCATAGCTAGATCAGAAAGTAGATTTAAAAAAAAATTAATATGAAAAACCTAAGAGTCATCACTAGAAAATCTCATGAATTATCATGAATGCACTGATTGGAAGCTCTGTTACTATATTAATATATAAGTACCATACAGCCAAGATTTTCAAAAGTTACTGTTGATTTTGAGACACCCAGGAGGGGCTTAATTTTCAGAGAGCAGGTGCTCAAAAACTCTGTAGCCACTTAAAAAAAAATCTTGGCAAATAAAAGCAGGTTGTTTCTCTCAGTCTCCTCTTGTGGAAGGATACTTTGATTAAAACAGTAAACATACGCTGCATTAACACAGCAAGGGTGCATTAACAAGGGCACAGAAAAGAAGAAAAAAGGTGAGCCCAGTCTGTCCTCGCTTTCTGCTGACAGAGAGGTAAAATCTTTCTGAACAGCCGTGACCATTCTGCATGTTAGCAGAGGAGACACAAGACACAGTTGGCAAAACACATTAGCATCTTCCGCTCTGATAATTAGTTTAGTAAAAAATTATTTCATTGTCTATTTAGTTTCACTGGAGACCAATTGAGGGGCTGTTAAAAAAAATCCACATTAGTTGTTTTTAATAAGAGTAATAAACTTAATAGGTTTGCTCAACCAGGCTTAAAATTAGACAGCACCTGAGTAATTAGCAGCAGTAGGACAGGGGTCAAAATGTATTATTTAATAATGAAATTAAATTCGCTCACAAGGAAAAGAGCCCGTTAAAATCCAGAATATGCTGAAATTTCAGTGCAATGTATATAAAACCTGTGGTAGCAGAACTCTTTAATACTGAAGCAAAACATGCTCCAGGGTTTGACAAATCCTACAGTGACTTGGTGGAAATTTTATTGTAGTTATTTAGGATCAAATACTTATAACAGATCCCCTTTGCATAGTAGTATATTATCTATGAGGTGCCATTGAATGATTTTCTCCATTTCTTTATCTATGGCTGTGCCTTAGAATTAGCTGTTGGTACTGAAAGTTAAGAAAAAACATAGACCTTTCATCTGAAGAGCACTGCCACATTTGGTAAGATTAACTTTACCTACTGAAATTCCTAGGAAGCTCATCAAGTATTTAAAACCGAGAACTATGCTCTAGGAAGGGACACGTACACATAACAGAATCGTGGCAAGGATCTTCCTCTCATCTACCCTCAATTCAGTGGGGATATTTTCACTTTACAGTGGAGTAACAAAGATCAGAATCTGAGCTTTTAATAGTAAAAGTCCAGCTTGTAGGGAATAAGACCAGAGACCTGTCCAATCAGATCTGTTAATGTGATGTTCTCAAAAAGCAAAAGATAGAAAGTTCAAGCAGCCATGAGTCAGACTATGCCAACAGTTCCTCGAAAGGGACAAATTTGGCACCAGTCATTCAAAGCTGCAGCTATGCTGTGAGAAGGTTTGCTTTTGAAGGATGACAGCCACTGTATAAAGCCAATTATCTTTGCACAAACACCATTAATGAACCCTAGCTTGCCATAGGAATTCTATGAATTGCAGTAGAAAAGCTGTGTACATCCTAACCATTCACTTAAATCAGTTATTCATTTGTGTCCATAATTCACCTGTTCAAAGTCCAAATGACAAATAAAGCTTGTCAGTTGATACTGGGTATTGGAGTTCCAATCAAGATTAAATGTAAAATGATGCTTTGCACCATTGAAAGCACTCCTCATTTAGATCACACATAACAATCAACTTGTATAGTAAATGTGGATTGCATATAGCATACTTCCAACATGATTTTCAGGCATTAATAAATCAAGGCTGCCAATAGGCATGCATTATAGCCATTTTATATCTGGGCAAATTGAGGCACAAAGCAAGTCATTAACTTGCTCAAGGTCATTTAGCACTTTAATAGCAAAGATGGGACTAAAATTCGGGCATCTTGGCTCTCAAGTTTGGTTTTCTTTCAGTACTACTCCATACACTGTCTCATTAGATGAAACAAACAAGGAGTCCTGTGGCCCTTAAAGATAAGCAAATTTCTAGTAGCTTCCTGACTCGCAGAGGTAGTTGTTTACTCTTGCTGTTGATTTCTCTGATGCAGCAGGGAAGGAGCTATAATATTCCATTTGATTCTTCCAACTTTTTGCTTTTTGTACCCAGACAGATGACAGCAGAGCAAGGGATCATTCATTACATACTAAATGAGATTGGGTTCTCTCTGCTCCCCTCTGCAAACCCTCTTTGATTCCTCAGGGGCTGCCATCTTCGTAAAACAAGGGTACAAAGTAAAAGAGGAGTCTCTCCTGATAGATAATTCAAATGAGCCTAAAGGGTTCAGTTTGTTAGCAGCCATAAATCAATAATTTTTGCTTATCGTCTAACTGTATCAACGGACAAGCCACTCCGGGTGCATTAAATACAGCCTTTTGCATTGTATTCCTTTTCAAGTTGTCAATGAAGGATAGTAGTCGAGCTACAGCAAAAAGAAACAAGATATGGGAGAAATTCTGGGCCCAAGACAACCCCTTAACACCACCGTGGTTGTAAAGCTGCCCTAACAAACTAGATGTGGATTCCTCTAGCATAGTGGGGTAACTAGAGCCCCAGCTGTGTATGCGCTTCCCTCAACTTGGCTTTAGCAAAGGGAGCATGATGAGGAGAGCCCCATAGGGCTGGAACATGACACCCGCGCTGCTGTGCTTTGTCACTCCCGTAACAGTCCCTTGAGGGTCATTACCAGCTGGTATAAATTAGAAGAACCCCGAGGCTGCTCTAATTCATGGTGTGAGCCAAACTGTGACTTCTGAGAAAATTCCCAGTAGAATACTGCCAGAGGGGTCTGAAAAAAAGTTAGTGACTCAAAAAAGCATGTTTCTGTACAGTACAAAGCTCTCAGGCAGATTCACATTGATATACAGGAACCTCTAAATGTCTTTCAAACTCTGTTCTCTCTTCTGAGGGTCACGAACAGAACCACAGTCCAGGAATACTTTTCATAAAGGCTAGAGAATCTACCACAACCATGAAATTAACCAAGATCTTGGCTCAACCACTCATGATTTCGGCCATATTACTCGGTGCTCTGCACTGAGATAATCCTGCCCTTCAAACAACAGACCTTTGCCCTCATTTGCTAGTCAACCACTTCAGTGAGTAACCTCCCCTGCTGGGAATGGCGAGTGCTACAAACATCCATTTTGTGCTTGGATTTTTAATCTACCCCTTCCAGCAGCATATCCTCAGAATGCAACAGTCCGAATTATGGTAAATTCATGTGTCAAACCACTGAACTGACAAGCAATGCTTAAAGTTAAATGACTCGTTGCAAGCACTCTGCAAATTGGCATGAAGCATGGGTAATCATTTGTGAGTGACAACATGGACAACCGGGGTTGGACAGAGTGAAATCCAGTAGAATGCAACGGAAACTGGAATGGAGTTTATAATGCCTAATAGAGAGGGTTCGAATGCATGCCAGGGCTAATTTTTGTCTCTCCATAGGTCAAACACTATGATTCTTACTCAGCTTATCCCACCTCAGATGAATGGTGGTATTGCCAGAGTGAGGCTAGAGTGAAAAACTGAAAAAGGACTTCAAGTTTTGGCCCCGGACGAATGAGGCCTGCGATTAAAGGTCATATGGTTAAGTTACCTTTCCCTGCCAATATGATCAGCCAGGAATCAAAGGGTGTCTGGGTTACTTGATTGAACTGGATCACTCCATTTCACAAGCATGTTTTGTCAAAGCAAATATGATCAGAGCAGGAGTCCTTTCTCCTGAAAACCATTGCAATGAATTCAGTTGGCTGCTACTCAGCTCCAGCCTGTGCATTTCAATGTGTGACACAAGCAATGTGTATATTTAATTGGGATGGAAATCAGACAAGTTTCTTGTGGTCACCTTCAATAACACATACCACATTCCATGGGAGTATGCAGAGTTAATCTCATTTTGGTGCAAACCTCACTTTGAAGGGGACATCATTACCTCATTATTTTAAATGCGTTGCATGCAACATGGAAACACATTATTCAGAAACAAATTCAGATAGAAGAAAAGCAGGTTTTATTAAATAATGAACACACAATACACTGAATCTTCCTCAGGTTCATCCTGATAGTGTCAAAAGAAAAAAAAAGAAAACCAAGCCCTGTTGCTCAACTTCTTTATAAGGGGAAAATTATCTATTCATTTAAGAAGAAGTAATCTTGCTCACTTAGACATCCCAGACAAGCATATGAAAAGAAAAATGTCTTTGATGCTGCTGTTGATAGTGAGCCCAGACAGCTCTAAAAGAAAAATCTGCAAGCTAGGTCTTAAAAAAAAAAAAAAAAAAATTATACAGTAGAAAGGTCTATTAAAAAGGTGGTTTGAATTGCTAGTTCTACTCCTTTGTTGTATAACATCTTGAATTTTTAGAAGAACTATAATGAAATGCAGCTCATTTTTTTCCAATCTCCCTGGAGGTTATTTGAATACAGTTACCAGCCAAAATATGCATGTGGATTGTGCCTAAGATGATTGGTTTGGGCAGTAAATAGAAAAGTATAACCGGCACTGCTGTCCAGAGTCTGCTAAGTTGTAGGACCGATGTAATTGAGGAAGGCACAAAGAAAGAGAAACAAATAGTACAGTATTTGTGAAGGATTGCTCTAATCTCAGTGCATCATAGAGGTTGTCTAGATTAGGTAGAGAATTAGCTAACCCTGGCCTAACAACTTGTCCCTAGTGTAGATGCAGATTAATACTTTTTACCTGGACTAAGCCTGGCTCTCAGCTTCCCCTTACCAGTGACCTCAACATGTTATCTAGTTGTCTGTAATCTGAACAAATCTTAAACTCTGTTCCTAATTTAGACAAACCCATGGTGGGTGAAATTTACCCCTGTGTAGAGGGCTAGCAGAAGACCAAAAGTGCCATTTAAGTCCTTATCCAGGCCTGGCAGTTTAGCCATTGACTTCAAAAGACACAGATGCCAAAGTGGGATTTTCTTCCATGAAAGCTAATGTGATAAATAATTTTGTTAGTCTTTAACAGTGCCTCCAGACTCCTTGTTTGTTTTCGGGCACCTCGATTCTCTGCGTCTCTTGTTGTCAACGTTGCCCACAACATGGAAGTTTTAGAGACTTATCTGATAGATAGCTAGGATCAGGAGTGGCTGGAAACTACAGATTAGAAAGAAAACTCAAATCTCTCTGCAAATTACAAAATATCTCTAGGAATCTCTGAAGTGATGGAATTCCTGCTGCCCTGCATGATTTACGGTAACATTAGAAAGGTGGTTTAAGAATCCAGAACATAATTATAGTATTCTCCTGTTGAGAATTGAAACATCTCATTAACTTTTGAAACCAAGGTAGTCCCCACATGGACCATCATTGCTGATTATGGTCCATCTCTTTTCTTTCCCAGCTGTTAAGAGATGAGACTGTATCACCCATTCTCATCCAAATGTATTCTCTCTCCAACCAGGAGACATCTATGGATGAATTTCTTCACATCCTGTCTATTCCATCAAACAGCAAGTGAATCATTTGAACAAACCTTCCTCAGAAGGCTGACCTTTCATTAGGCCTTGATAGCCCAATGAAGCATGTGTGTTTTCTACAGAAGGACAAATTCCAGAACCCCTCTTCTCCCTGGGCCAAACCTTGGTCCCATTGAAGTCTAGGACTGTTTTTGCTATTGATGACAGTGGCATATGGATTTGGGGCTTTAAGATCAGACAGGCACCTGCTTCTACTTCATATGAGAGCCAAAGCTCTTCAGATGGGCAGCTCCTACATTACTTAGCCCATCTCTTTCCCATTATACCTAACAACACACAGCAAGACAGACAGAAAAAGAGGGGCTTTGCTGTAAAGCAGGTATGAGAACCTCATCATCCTAGAGAATGTGGCACAAGGCTGGCAAGTCTTGTATTTTTAACTTACATTTTGTTCCTGCTTGTCACCAAAATTCAGGTGTTCTGGATTGCAAAATACTTTTCAAAAGGGCACACAACAGTAAAGCCCTTTTACAGTTGCTACCTAGAGGTTACTAAGAACAGGCTCTAAAACAAGTCATAGGATGGAGTGGACAAAACTTGCTCATAGCTAGGTGCCAGCAATTTTTCTTTTGGTCAGAGGGTACTCCTCCATTACATTTCTACTGTGAAGCAATTCAATGGGCTACAAAAACAGGTCATCATGATAACCAGAAACATAGATTTATTGAGGCCTATCATAGGAACTTGTGTTAAGTAAGTCTCTCTCAAAGGAATAGGAATCATGACATAACTTGCTTTATTTGTCCACATGTCTCCTGAAAGCAAATAACTTTAGAGGGCAGGAACCTTAGGAGTATATTTAGGAGAGAATGGAAGGTCTTTACAGGTCCCCTTATCTGCCTATGTATCTATTTTATGGTAGTGATATGTTGCCCCATTTAAGCCGTGCACAAAATTAAATAATGCAACCCCCCTGGCAGTCTGATAGTCAAATCCACCTGCCTTATCCCAGTATAATTGCTTTAGTGGTATACGAAGTGTATGGCAATCTCTGAAATAGCTAGTGCTCAACTCAGTTAGTACCCAGTGGATTAGGATCAGGACTGTGAACTCCCTCTGAAGTGAATGAACAGGCAGTGGCATGTGCAAAGAAAAGCACAGGTGTGATGGACTTGGAGTGGCCTTTGTTGCTAATTAGGCATGCTGCTGCATGCCATGCTATCTTCAGTCATTTGTTAGAAGCTACATCCAAACGTAAGGAGAGTGTTGCAGCACAATCTGAATGCCTCATGCATTGCATATCAAAGCAACTGATTCTCAACTATCTGAAAAAGTGAGGCCAAGATCACCAGCACTGGAGCTTGAGAAGGAGAAGTTTCCTCTTTCCTGTTCTCGGAAACCATGTAGTCCGTGAGAGGGAAAGCAATCACTAAAGAAAAACCAATTGTCCGATACCTGCATTTGAAAACCCGACTCTTACGTATGATCAGAGATGGACATCTCAGGATTAGCTATCCCATTCTCCCTCTTTGGTTATGTAACTGATAAAGAGCATGTGTGCCAACTACCATCTGCATAGCAAATAAATAAAGTTATCAACAAAGTAAAATGATTGGCATAAATAATAGGCTCAGTTGTGTCCTGCTTTGCTTAATGCCCCCAATATAAACACTTTAATTTGTGCAACATGAAGTTAATTTTAAAATACTTAATTTATGCAATATTAACATTAGAAATTTAACACATGAAGATAAGCTTGTTCTTAATCAAAACTTACAGGCTATGAGAAAATATCTGAGTCTGTTACCAAGAAGACTATCATGTCGCTAATATAAATGCAATCTCTTCAGTGTTACCATAACAGACATACTACACCTCCATAAATCCCAGAGATTAATGCTTGCTGAAGAGATCACTGAACTGAAAGAACAAACCAATGATGTTCAATAGGAAAATAACTCGAGCAATATTACAGATATTTATGCCTTTCCAGAAGAAGTTCCAAGCAAACTCTTCTGCCATCTTCTGTTCCTGATGAGTTATAGCTTGTATAAAAGAACACTTTTCATCCCTGTTTTTGTGTGGTTTAATAGGCAAATAACTATGAAACAACAAGAGAGGTCTTTCCAGTTAGAGACTGTTTTCTGTTCCCTGAAACCCTCCTCCTCCCTTGCAGCCAAGCAAGTGACACACCCACAACAAAATAAAGATCTATTCACTGAGAAGCAGAAATCTTCACATTTCACCTATAATTTGCAAATTTAGCTGTTCAGATAAATTGATCTGCACCACAGCATGTGGTTTCAAACATGTAGACAGGCAGTATAGATGTTAAAAGGGTTATGCTGTGAGTATCTTGGATCATGAAAGGAACTTCCTCTCAGGGAAAACCCATCCAGGAACATACATGACACCCATTGTAGCAATAGAAAATGATAGCTGTATGGGGCTATATAACTAAGGGGCTCAGTTACATTTAGCCAGAGGGATGAAGCACAAAGTTTGTTTCATGATGGATTGTCTGCTGGTGCATAGACAGTGTCAGACAATCAAAAATGGAGCATGAAGAGCTGTTTTATCTTTATCAATCTGATTTTCAAACTCAACAAGAAAGAATGGATGGACTATGAGCTCTGAGCTGTTAACTTTTATAGGACTGCTCAGCTGTCCATAATCCAAATTATAGGACAGAGAATCTACATAAAAACTAAAAGTGCAGGAAACCTAAAATAATGTGGCATTTATTTATTAAACATAGGCTACACAAACTGTGTTTTCAGCTGTCAGTGAGTAAATAATTTACAGAAACCAAGGTGAGAATGCCACATGGATGTGCAGTAGCAGTAAGCCTGGCTGATGCTGTAAATACCCCTTCATTACTTGTTATATACTTTTATTGGTACCTGGAACGGTACCTGGGTAGAGACTTGGTGCTCAAGTAGAACTCCTGCAGAGTTATTTTCAAACTCTTCATCAGTAATGGGGTTGGTTATGTTCAGATACTTGGAAGTTTCTTGCACTCAGAGAGAAACAAGCAGACAGGAACACAGGGAGATATAAACGCACAGAGACTGGGTTTATTCTCTGACTCTAACACCAGACAGAACTGGCTGACCTATCAAATAATAAAATAGCACTGTTAGCTACAGCAAGGCAGTCAGGACACAAAACACACAACAAGGATTACTGTACAGAGAGTTCACTTACAAAGTTTTCAGATAATATCAAGCTGGGAGGGCATCCAAGAACTTTGGAGGACAGGATTAGAATCCAACATGATCTTGGCAAACTGGAGAGACACTCTGAAGTAAAAAGATGAAATTCAATACAGATGAATGCAAAGTACTCCACTTACGAAGGAATAATGAATTACACAAAATACAAAATGGGAAACAACTGCTTAGGACGAAGTACTGCAGAAGATGATAGTGGATAACAAAGTAAATATGAATCAATGATGTTACACCATTGCAAAAAACAAAACAAACCCCCCCCCCACCAATCATCATTCTAAGATATATTAGGAGTGTCGTAAGCAAGACACAGAAAGCAAATCTTTGCTCAGCACTGAGAAGGCTTCATCTAGAGCAGTGGTTCTCAACCATAGCCAGGACTCATCAGTGTGTCACCACATAGCAGTAAGTGTGGCGAGCTGGGAAGATGGTGGGATAAAGCCTCAGGGGAGTGGGCTAGTGTGTCTTGTTGGGTTATGATATGCCGCCAAGTGTGTTGCAAACCATAAATTTTGAGAATCACTGACCCAGAGAACTATGTCCAATTGCAGCAGCCACACTTTAGAAAAAAATATGGACAAATTGGTGAAACTTCACAGGACAGCAACAAAATGCTTAAAGGATCAGAAAACATACCTGGTGTCACTGGCTGCTCTATCGCTCTGGGCAGCGACTTCGCCAGAGGCCTGGATCCAATCGTGGCCCACGCATTCACTTCTGGGGTGTGTTGGGATAATTTTGTTAAAAACCACGATTTGTATTTGTTATAGTGGTAAGTTGTAAATAAGAAGTGCTCCTAACCAGTAGTAGAGGCTTGGTCATGTAGGCAGCAGAGTTGCACAATCCAGCCTGGAACAGTTATGTTATGTTGGCAGGCTGCCAAGAGCCAGAGTCTGCCTGGCAGCACCAGAACCTTCTCTCAGGCCTGTGTTTTGATTGGAGGGAGGCTGAAGGGCTGCGAGAACCTTCCCTGAAGCTTTGTATTTGATTGGGGGAAGGTTATTTACTGCTGGAACCTTCTGTGTGCTCTGCTGGGTGATTGGTAGGATCCCCCACAGCAGGAGAATGGAACTCTCTGATTGGGCGTTTTGAATGGGCCACAGAGTTCATGATATGCTGCCTGCTGTGGAGAGGGGTCCTTTTGGTGCTTCTTTTTGGATTAGGGCTTTGGGAAGAGCCTGAAGACCAGAAGACCAGTGCATGCACGAGGTGGCTCTTGCTGAGTAGCCTGCAGGGAGGGCTGGCAGAGCTGAGCGTGCTGGCAGCAGGGTGGCTAGATTTGGTGCGTACCTGCTGGTGTTAGAGGACACTTCCAAGCCCAGTGTGGACTTCCTCTGTTGCTGGGACTTGGGCTGAGCCACCTGGAAGCCCTCAGCTGCACGAGGCAGAGCAAGAGGACTGGGAGTGTGACTGCTCCTATTTGAGGACTCTGGCTCAGGCACCAGGAAGCTCTGAGCGCAGATAGGATAGGGATTGTCGTGGGAGACCAACACAGGAGAGAGCCTGAAGCAGGATCCGTTCTGGAAGCCTCGGTTTTGCTGCCTAGGACTGTGTCTCAGGGCCCTGTTCGACCCTGGGAGGCTGGGATCCCTGGACTTTGCTTAGGGTGAATGGACTCTCACCAGACCAGAAGCGGTCCAGAAGTAGACGGTCCACGCTTGGAGGACGCCGGACCTGGATCCAGAAGCAGACGGTCTGTGGAGCAGGGACTCGGCGCGGCCTGAGAGCCACTGCTTGAGTTGAGTCCTTGGGGGCTCCTCACAGTGGGGGAACTCGGCCTGTGCCTGGAGGCCTGAAGACAACGCGGGAATCGTAGGCCAACGCCCCGCTTGGGTGAAGAAAAACTGTAAATAGACCAGCTTAGATCAAGTTGCAGGCATAGGTTCTCTAATTCCTTTTGGGTTGGTAGTTGGGTAGTTTTAGGAGGGGTTACTTACCTGTGGCTGTGTTTTCTTTAGTATCCTTAGGCTTGTGTTTAGTAATAGTGGGGTGTGGGCAACTAATAAACTGTGTTTGTTTTGGAAAGCCTTGTCTCCTGGTAATTGTTCCAACAAGCTAACGTCGAGCTGATAGACGCTCGAGGGGTTGTTATCGGTCAGTCTTTACCAGTGCCACAGGACTCCTTGGTGCTTTGGAGAACTAAACTACATGCCTACCCCTTTGGGACAGAAACTTGAGATTCCCTGCTTCACTGAAATTATTACAGGGCCCATTGGACATGAAACGGGCCTCAATCCTTGGATCCAGTAGGCTCCTGAAGTTTTGCTTCAAAATGCTTTGAAGTTTGAAACTCAGGCCCAACTCAGTTTAGTGGATCTACTCCTGTAAAACCTTATTCAATTGCTTAAGGGGGGCCAACTCCCATGAATACAGATTAGGATCAGAGTCTATACAGCTTTCCTTTCTGGTTCTCATGCATCAATATAGTCCTACAATTGTTTTAGGAGCAGCAACACTGAAGGGAATGTTCAAAAATGTTCAAAAATAGGAACAAGGAGTCCTGTGGCACTTTTAGACTAACAAACTGATTTATTGCATGAACTTTCATGGGAGAAAATCCCACTTTGCAGGATGTCTGATAAAATGGGATTTTCTCCCAGAAAGCTCATGCAGTAAATCAATTTGTTAGTCTTCAAGTGCCACAGGGCTCCCTATTTGTTTTATTGAACTAGACTAACACAGCTAGCCCTTTGGAACAATTCAAAAAATAGATTTCTCCTTGGGTACAGCAGGGGGCACCATGTAACAAGCAGCAGCAAAGTGACTCCAGAGTGCTGCTTCTAAACAAAAAAGCTTTCTAACACTTCTTGAAATAACCATTTTCTTTCTAAGCTTAGTCTAGTCTCAGCTCTGCCTCCTCAATTGCCATCACCTCTGCGCGTGACCTGCTTGGTGCTGTTTCTGGTGCACGAATCTAAAAGGAAAATAAAAGCATTAGTGAAGATCACTACATTTTAAATTCTTTGGCTCTCAGTTTCTGTGTGAATAATCCATATGATGAACTTTGCTTTCTCTTTTCAGAGGGAATGGGAGGATGGGCATCATCAGGTAATTTATTGGCTAATTAGCACCATGAAGAATGGCCTAAAAAATACAAATCTAGAAGTTGGTGAAATGAGGGATTTTTTATTTGAACAACCAAAACAACTGACTACCAGTAGTGTCAGGCCTGCTGTTCTCCATCACTGCTTCAATATGTACTTTGTACAGAGAAAAATAACGTCACATGTTCTTGATGCAGAAAAGCCATGACAGAGTCGACTGAACATAGGGCTAGGAGCAGGGGCCCTAAGTTCTTGATTCTGCCATCAGCTGAAGCTGATAAATGCTCCTCAGGTCCTCCTCTTCTCCCAAAGTAGGATGCCCAGATGCTACACAGGAGCCAGTGCCAGCATACCCCTCAGCCACACCTTTGCAGTAGTCCCTGATGGCATGGAAAGGAAGGGCATGGACAGCTATTCTCTGCTGCATAGTTGGTCCCCTTTAGGGTAGTATTTCAGCCGAATGTCAGTTAAAGCACTATTCTGGCTGCTCTAGTTTATGGTGTGGCCCAGCATGGTCCCTGGGAGGCCCCAGAATCCAGCCGGCATGGCAGCATTGCTATATTTGCATCCTCTCTTGGTAATGCTGCTGACAAAAAAGAATGCTAACTCAAATGTTCACAGGTAAGCTCAGATGACAGCCCTCTGAAAAAACGAAGCGAGAGAGGTATTCTAAGACTTGGTCAAAGAGAACATATTTAGTCTCAATTAATGACCAGTGGTTTCTGATACATTTAAAGAAGGCCAGCACTGCAGAAACAGAACAATGTATAATAGGACAGCACGTCTCAAATGCATCTCTGACCAATGACCAGATATAGTGATTTGGGCCACAGACTCTTAATCTGTGGATCTGCTTACATTTTAGACCCAGATTTATCACTGTCCCACAAATTGGCTCCAATTCAGGAAAGCATTCCTATCTACGGATGTTTATAAATCAACAGGAATTAAGTCAACATGCTTATGTTCTTTCCTGAACAAGAGGCAATCAGATTTATCCATTTTCTCTTTCTGTGTACTGGAAGTTAAATTATGGGAGAATGAACTCATTTCAAAGAAGATCCCCACCTTTTTTCAGGATGTTGCTCTTCTGCTCTTTGTGTTAAGCCTTTCCCCACTCCATATGTAGGCCTTGGCAGCCTGAGGACTGAGGCAGTTTACTCATAGCCTCTTACAGCTGCTCCGAACATTGCTGTCATCAGGAACACAACTGGACCCTTGAAATTCCACTTACAGGGAAAGAACATACGTAAAAAGGAACTCACTGCAAATCGCCATGAAATATTAGGAATCTAATAGCTACTCATATAGAGCTGTTCATCCAGAGATAGTAAAGAACTTTACAAAGGAGGTAAATATCATTATCCATAGTTTACATATGGGAAACCTGAGGCACAGAGGAGTCAAGTAGCTTGCCTAAGATACAGTACTACACACACACACACACACACACACACACACACACACACACTTCTATCTATAGATGGGTGCATGTGTGCCTACCCACACACACTATAGATATAGATGGACATAGATATTAAAAGCCAACAGTCCTTTTACGGCATGCATTTGGCCTTGACTCTTTCCACAATGAAGCAGAAGTGTTCAACAATCTTCACGCCAAAATTCCTGGCTTGCTGAAGAGCCATTAAGAAAAGAATTTTAAACACATGCCTGGGAAAGTGCAAATATGCCACAGAGGATGGGAAAAAAAGAAATCCAACTAGAGGGTAGGTGGCAATATTATAAACTCAGGCTGTTGTCGGTTTAACATTATCAAATGACTTCTTAAAATAGCAGCCATAATTATTCTTATCCTGTAGCTCAAATTGAAGAGCTTTAAGCGTTTTCATTTTTTCTCCTCTTTAAACACGAGGTTGTCTGCTCGGCAGTTTCCTAGCACCCACCAGCAACAGCCTGAGTACAAATTAATCCCTCTTGCTAGAAAGAACTAAAGCACTTTCAGATGCACTTTTTCTCCTTAATATTTCAGATGCTGGATAAAGCGCAGGTACATGGGGTAGTGCCTCTCAGAGTAGCAAGGTTTTCAGCTGAACAACCTGAATGGCACTAAGCCAAGGAGAAAGGATTCCTGGCATCTTGACTGGTATTGTCAGAAGTGCTTCATAACAGCCCTAGAAATCATAATTTTTGTTGCTGGGCATTGAGAACTGTTGAAAAATCAGACTCTGCTTATGCACTGAGTACTTGAAAACCTAGCACTAGGAGCAGGGTATGTAGGGCTTGTGGGAGGAGCAGCTGGTGGCCAGGGCAGTGGTTTTTCTCAGGCCGTCTCAGAGAGGGCCTCTTTTAGATGGAGGTGGAAGAAGATGCATCACGGAAGAAGGTAGAGTCATTAATGAGTGATCAAAGGAAAATGGCAGGTTTAGAAATAACTTAACCAGCTCACAATAGGAGAGAGAGAGAGAGGACAGATTCCATAAAAATGGACTCTCTCTCAGGTAGAATTTTAGAGGACAAGTAAAGCAAGGGGAAGTGGTTTATTTGACATGTTTATCAGATCCTTGAGATACGCCCAAAATTACCTGAGCCATCCTGACCCAGTTTCATTTGCTTCATGTCTGTGTTGAGATGAATGCATTTTTTTTTTTGCATTTTTAATTGCAAAAAAAATGTATTTACGTGAATAAAACATGAGTCACTCGGGGATATGACCTACTTTTCCCAACAAGAAGAAAAATGTGAATTAAAATTTCGATTTCTTTTTCAACCATTTTGACTCAGGCAGAGAGATATTGAACCATGTCACAGTGGGAAATCTATGCCTCTTTGTGGGTTGTTTTGTTTTGTTTTTTTAAATAATCACCTACTGCTTGACATGACTTACAGATTTTGCATTTCTATGCTAGAGCTTTTAACCTTCAAATACTGCAGTGTGGTTTTGACAGTACATAATTTATATGGAAATAAATGATTTGATGAGGGTTTCTTTGTATTTCTTCTGCACTAGCTGAGATCCTTTTCCTGTTTAACTAAATAATGAATAATAACTTTAAATAATACATAATGCTATTGTCCCACATAAACACGAGGTCTTTTTTGAAATTTACAAACTACCCCAAAAAAGAGCATGCAGGACTCCCAACAAGCAGACACAACAGTAATAAGACACGTCATTCACTTTCTTAGTATAAACAGAAATCAGATTTTTGTTCACACTTGAGCATGTCTAGCTTTAAAGTAGTACATGTGTTTAAAACCTGATTTACTTTAAATCAAATGTTAATTGCAGCAATATGACATTCCATACCACAGACTGCTTATTGGTGCTGTACCTGTCCTGACTGAACAGCAGAGCATTATCAGTGGTTATTTATGTTGTACCAGACTCTGTCATTCCTACTCTGTGAGGAGTTACTCACCATTTATGCTACCATAATGTAGGAGTGCCAGGCTCACGACAGCAGAGCTGTGCATGATGATTTCAGAAAACAAGCCCTAATCCCAAAGAGCTTATTCTGAAAGGGTCACACTTTTGCACCCATTGAAGAAGGTCTGCTATTGATGTTGGGTTAAATTCACCATCTGCCCTGAGTAAAGGGCAGTTGATAGATGCCCGGCCCTAGAAGCAGACCAGGGGAAGCATTGTGCCACTCAAAGTCCCAACGCCTCCCTCCAAATCTGCTGCTTATCTACTTTAGCAGCAAATTACTTCCACCACCAGGCTGACTTAGGCCATGTGTTACAGAGGCACACATGCAGAGGGCTGTAGCTACATAGCGTAGACATTTCCTACACATTGACTGAAGGTTTTTTTTTTTCCCACCTGTGTAGTTAATCCACTTCTCCAAAAGGCATTAGCTACATCAACAGAAACATCCTTCTGACAACCTATCAGTGCCTACCTCGAGGATGCATGGCAGAAAATTTTTCCCAGGCCTGAGCAACACAGTGGGGTTGATCCAATTTTAAAGGTAGACTTGGCCTTAATTTAGCTGTATGACACGTTAGGGAGCAGATCCAAGACTCCACTCAGCTGCTGCCTCTGCCCACCCACTTGGTCTGTGTCAGAGGAGGTGTTGCAGCTTTCCAAAGTGCTGAGATCCCACACATGGGACTAATGAGACACCTGGTGGCCCTTAACACACTGCACTGGGGTAGGTGATAACCCTGTGCATTAACAGGAGCAGGGCTGGGTCCTATTTGAACAAAGCTGTGAGCCATCTGGCATCAAAATGGAAGAGAAGGCATTCAGCAGCACGAAGAATTAGGCTGTTGACACAGACTGTTGAAAAAGCCATGAGATGGGAACCACTCTTTGAAATGGACAGCATTTGGGGCTGATGACCTAGATGCGCTGCCTTGTTTTAGACGCAGGTACACTAGTTCCAAATATTAAAGTGAACAGATTTACACTGGACTGTCATGAAGCAGAATCTGGCCCAGGAAATTGAGGTGACAACCCTGCAGAACCTCCAACACTGAATTTCCTTGTACAAATGGATTATAAGGTCATTTTTGTCTTATTTAATTTCTTTGCTGTAAGAAACATACTGACCTTCCCTATAAAAGTAAAACTGACAAGCTCATCTCCGGATAAAACTGAATTTTACTGCAATACTTTTGCAAAGGAGTTGCCATTATTGAAATCAGATCTTTCTACTGTCTCCATGGTACATTTTCTTCCTCTGAAATGGCTGGGGAAGTTGGCTGTTGTTAATGTACAAACCAACTAGGAACACTTCCAGAGACAGATGTGAAAGATAGATAGATGTCTCATTATAAATATGTAGCAAAGCCACAAAGAAACTCATGGCCACTAATTGGTAATGCATATTTTTTTTTTTGTAAGTGTCAGTTAAAAAGCTAGATAAATTCACGAAACATAGGATCATCGATGGCTCTTAGCCAGGATAAGCAGGGGTTGCTGTTTACCTGAAGTTGGAAATAGGCAACAGGATGGATCATGTGTTGGATCCATCTGTTCTGTTCATTCTCTCTGAGGCAGCTGGCACTGCTGGAAGACAGGCTACTGGTATAGATGGACCGTTGGTTTGATCTAGTGTGGTTGCTTTTACGTTCTGAGTCAGTGGTTTTTAAGCTTTTTTTCTTGGGACCTAGTTGAAAAAAATAATTTATGCCCATGACCAAACAATTATCTTTTTCAGCAATGCATTCCCATCTTGCGGCAATAGCAGCAGGGGACACCGCAAGCCAGCAGCTGAAGGTCTGTGACTCAATGCAGGGTCCTGACCCATGGTTTGAAAACGACTGTTCTAAATGGTACAGAGGCCCAGCTGAACAAAGCATTTAAGTATGTGTTTAAGCCCATCCTATTCATCAAAATACTTAAACGTTTGCCCAACTTTAAACACTTGATTAAAGGCTGGTCATCACTGACTTTATCTCTGCATAGCTATGTCTCTCAGGGTGGGGCCGTAAAAAACCCACGCCCTTGGGAAAAATAGGTGATCCAACCTAACCACCAACGTTGACAGCACTAGGTCATCAGGTGAATTCCTCCATCAGCCTAAACCCTGCCTCTTTGAGAGGCAGATTACTCCCTCCCGTAGTTGTAGTGAGTGTCTATAGCAGCAGATTTTAGCCTAAATCCCACTGAAATAAATGGGACTGAAATACATGCTTCAGTGCTTTGCTGCTGATTTGGGCTGGAACACTGTATTGGGCACCTTAGGCTATGTCTACATACAAACTTGCACCAGTTTAAATGAACTAGTTTAGTTAAGCCAGGGTGGATGCTCTTATTTCAGTTCACGAGCATTTTACTTCAGTTCCTAATCAATTTATGGTCATCTGAAATAAGCCTCATTTAAACTGAAATAAAAGTTTCCAGTATGGCTTTTTGCACTGATTTTTTTTTAACTAAATCATTTTAAAACATTACAGTGGTGCAGCTCTCAATACAGGCCAGACACAAAAAAACCCCATTTCCTTCCTCCCCATTCACATGATGGCTTTCGTCTTCTAAAAATTAATTTGACGGGCACTTGAATTCAAGATTCAAATAGTTGTCCATCATCACACTCCAAGATTTCTCATCAGATGACGTCAGGATAGATTATTGGGGAACAACCTTCAATGCTTCACTGCCTGTTGCCACTACAGTACATATTATAGGTGAATTTTTCATACACATTTTTTCTATTGAAAGCAAGAAAATGGAGACATTACCAGCATTTAGGGATTATTTAGTTTCATATACAGAAAGGTCCCCATGTGTCAGTATAGTACAAGTCAGACAAAGTTTGAAAACCTCCCATTGGGCCAAATGTATTTATTTAACAACTACCACCAGAAAATTAGCCTGGCAACTCTATATCTTGATGCATTTAACCTTATAATTGAAATGTAGCTTCCATCTCACAAGAATGACAAGTCTTCCCTGTCTGGGGAAGTTTAGTAAAGCAAAGTGAGCTGGTCAGAAGCTTAGCAAGGATGTATTAGTGTAAAAAAAAAACAAACCAGAAACAGTGATTGGCTGGAGTTTTGAATTAAGCCATTACCAAGCTCCCAGAGTCAAATCCTGTCTTTGGCTGCACTGGTATAAATCTTGAGGTAGTCTAATCCTGACAGTGGAATTACTCCAGATTTATGCTTCTTGAAATGCAAACAGCTATCGGTCTCTTATGCCTTCTGTAGGTTTCCCTGGATTAAAACCTGTGGTGCAAATCCATGCGAGTTATCCCCTTTAGCAATGCATACCCACTTGTACACTGAAATCAATGTTATTTAATCATGCCTTTATATACTTTGTTGATACAGAACTGACTGGGAGTCAACAGAAGGGCTCTTTCAGTGGGGTCTTGGATTGGGCCCTCTGCTGAAGATAGATCTAGCATAGTCCTTGGAGACCTTGGCAGATAACACCACTGAGATGTGTGACAGATGCAGGGGTGGGCTCCTCATACGTTCTGCTGGATATTCTATTTTCATGGCTGTGTGGGGGAAGTGCATATGCTGTAGCTGAGGGTTCACTCTCTTAGTTTTCCTAACTCTGCAGAGGGCCATGCATACATACAGCGGCACTACAGAAATAACCCTGCTACATCTGAGCTCTGTAGCCAGGAGAGATGAGTGGCTCTGGGTAATGTGAGCTATTAGTATTGCTCACATTGGGCCAACACTGCTCTCATCAAAGTCCAGGGTTTTTACCACTGATTTCAGTGGGAGCAGGATAGGCTGTGTTTAGTTGGAAGAAAAGATGGGAGTTTTTTTGGTATGGTAGCCTCTGTTTCAGAGCTGAGAAGATCTTCTTTCTAAATATAGGGACCCTTTTGTGACATTCGAGACAGACACAGCTATACAAGCAAGGAGTCTGGTGGCACTTTTAAAGACTAACAAATGTATTTTTCACATGGGATTTCACCCACAAAAGCTCACATGAAAAATAAATTTGTTAGTCTTTATAAGTGCCACCAAACTCCTTGACTGTTTTGCTGAACTAGACTGACATGGCTACCACGTTAGATCTAGCTCTAATTCCCTTTTCTAAGACCAGTTGTTACTATGGGAGTAGATAACAGTTTCAAATATACAAACACCCTGCCTAATCTTTTGCATCCACTAGCCTAGTTATATCATCAGTTGTCCACTAAAATGAATATAATTTAATGTTAGACAAAGAAGCATAACAGTGTATTGAGGAAAGCTCAGATGAATAAAAAGAAACTGCAAGTCTGGATAGGAAAATGAATTAAAAGGTATTTCAGTCTGCTGCTGTATGAATGTAATATGCCCATTTACACCCACTGCTATACCCCAGGGATGAGCAGTCAGCATGAAGACACATTCTGTTTCATATGACTCCAACATACACAGTTCAGATTTAGCTCAGCCAATTTACAGAAAGAAAAATTTAAGAAAGGCTCTTCAAAGAGCTTGCATTATTCACAGGGACATGAAACAACAGAAAAAATAAATCCCAGGCAACAACTGAGGCTTCAGTACAATCTGAGAGCAGCCCAACATCCCTATTACAGGACTAGAGACAGAGGGTAAAAAAAAAAAAAAAAAAGTGTTTTTTCTTTTTATTTATGTGTGAATTATCTATCCTTCACAGGCTGTGAATCTGGAACTTTTATCTCCCATCTGTTATAGCAATAGAAATTAAAAATATATATATATATATCCCAGAGCAAGATCTTATTCCCAGACAAAGACTTTTCTGAAAATGACACATTTTGCTTGTTTAAGAACTTCACACCATAGAGATGCAGCTTTTTCCTAAATAGCTAATAAGGTAGCAACAGAGGGAAGTAAGCTATTTATATTCTTCTTAGTTTAAACTTAATGATCACAGAGCCCACCTGAGCCATGGACACTGTGCAAAATTAATACACAGCCTGGATAAAGAGCCTTAAAACAGACATACAAGACCACTTAGCCACAACATTGTATAACATAGGTTCTATAATAAAAACAAAATGTAATGGGGCTGGATTCTCTGGTCTGCTACACAGGCACACCACCATTGAATCCAGTCCTTAAAAATGTAGGTGATGTGTGTTTGCTGGGGGAAAACCAGCACACACACACACACACACACACACACACACACAAAAGACAGAGGTTCTATCAGCCATTTGACCAAGGGAGCATTTGGCTCTAAAATTACAGGGTCTGCAGTTTGGATCTTGTGGCTCCATGGTGCGGGAAGAAACCGGACAGAGTTGTGGATTACGGCAAAGAAGCGTCCCCGGAAAGCCCCGGGGGTCTTTATTTATACAGTCTAGCTTATCTCTATACATTCAGTACAATGATGGATATGCTTGTTTACCTTACTATAATTGGTAGTGAAAGCCTCTCCCCCTGTTCCCCTCACGAGCTGGAGGCGTGGAAGAAGCATGCTTGTATTTTTCCATAAGTACCTCAGAGTCCGGGGTCATGCAGCGAACACAGGCGTGGTTTGCCAGCGTCCATGTTCCCAACATCTCCCCCTGTTTTGTTTAAAATTTGGCAAAAGGAGGTTTGGACGCTGCCCGTGGAGACCAGGGGCAGCCATGAAGGCACATAGCAACAAGGGAGGGGATGCATTGGATACCGCAACATGTGAAAATAAGACAAAGACAGGCCAAACCACCGTAAGTAAGGAGACGGTGGAGCCACCCCCTGCCCCGGGAGGAAAGAGGAGAGCCAATTCCACCACCCCGAAAAGGGGCCCGAGTCAATCTGAATTTGCGAGGTGAGATTTTTGATGATCCGCAATTGATTATCAACAGCGTGAGAGTGGTCAGAAATATTAAAGCAACACATATCATTCACTTTTTCACATCCATAATGGTGCAATAGAAGAAGATAATCAATGGCGGCGCGATTCTGTAAAAGGCCGTGCCAGATCTCTGCTTGCTCGGTATTCAGGAGGGCGATAGCCGTGGACGTGGCATTCAAGGCTTTTACCGCCGCACAAGCTAAGGCATTGATATTCATACTATCATGAGCAGCGAGACCAGGCACACCTATCAAGGAAACAGCTAATGCAACAGTTTCGGTTTTCGAGAGCAGGGAGGTGTGACTATTACAGGAGGAGTCTAGAGGGACAGTGCCCCGTTTAATACGAGACGGGTGGGCCCGCGGGGGCATAATAAGGGAAAGCCTGCTTAAGCAACAGGTGGTGCCATGAGTAATATTGGCTGGAATATAATTAAAGGTGAGCCCTGTACATGTCCAAAACCACCCCGGAGGCAAAGTAATATATTTATATAAATAAGAAATATTCAAATAAGAGGAGCAATTGAGTGAACGGGTTTGGGGCAGATAATTCCCCGTGCAATTCACCATTCGGGCACAGGAAACATTGTGACTAGCAATATAGGGCGTATCAAGGACAATCGCACTGGATGGGGGCTGTTTGGTTTGGGTTCCCCAATTATGATACGCTGAGTACCCCAGATTTTTAATGGTAGTATTGGATTCCAGGGTTTGGTAAAACCAGGTGCTGTTTTCAATGTCCGACGCATCATGGCAGACAGGAACAAGACAAGTACCTAATATCTGTCCAACTGCCACTTGCCGGGTCAGACAAAAACTGGACTGATTAAGAACCGAAGCAAACGTCTCCCACACATTGGGCGTGACAGTCGGGAGGGGGTTTGCGCAGCCCAAAGGACACAAAAAGAAAGCAAACAAGCACAACATGATACAAGAATTAGCATTCAAACATGCAATAATTGCTGTAACATAGTTTTCAGCTGTTTTTTCCAGGCCATTATTGTCCAATGTTACTTCAGCCTGTCTAGCGAGGTTTTTGATCTGTCCCCAAGTAACTGGGGGGTTGTGCTGCCCGCGCTTACGTTGGGTGGCGGGTGAGGCGTCAGGTGCAGATTGAAGTTCGGGATGGGGTTTTTGAGACCTTGATGCCACGCCATCTGCCACCCACGGCTTAACGTATCTTGCTGGAACCCACACCGGCCCGCTGTCGGTTGCGACCGCTGCGTATCCTTGCCCCCAGGTAATGAGGGGCACAGGCTTGCTCCACGTTTCTCCGGGCAGTTGACGGTAGATTACCCTCGGGGCAGGAAGGACCTCTGTTGAAAATGTTCGTACGAGAGAGCAATCGAGAATCATGGGGAAGGAGATTTAAGTGGTTAAGCGTGAACAGAACACTAGCGAGCCATTCCTCTTTTTCGGGCATGCTGACCGGTACTCCCCCTTTTTGCTTTTGGCGGTCAAGGGCGGTTTTAAGGGTGCGATTAGTGTGTTCGACAATAGCCTGACCGCGAGAATTATAGGGGATGCCAAAAGTATGAGTGACGCCCCAGCGAGCGCAGAAGTCCGCAAGGGCAGTGGAGCAGTATGCAGGGCCGTTGTCCGTCTTAAGACGTTGGGGGACACCCATGACGGAAAAGGAACGGAGGAGGTGATTAATAACGTGGGTAGTCTTCTCACCCTTGTGCGGGGTGACCCATAAGTAACCGGAATAGGTGTCCACGGAGACGTGGAGGTAGCGCCAAGGGGAAAAAGGGGGAAACTGCGTAACATCCATTTGCCACAATTGGTTCGAGCCAAGGCCCCGGGGGTTAACGCCGGCAGGAGGGAAGGTGGCATGAAGGGAGCATTGGGGGCATTGTTGAATAATAGCACGAGCATCAGAAAGGGGAATAGAAAACTGGTGAGCAAGGGCCTTGGCATTCTGATGGTGAAGTTCGTGACTGTCGATAGCAGAGCAGGGCCAACAGGCGCGCAATTGCGCATCCGCATGGGCATTGCCCTGCGAAAGAAAGCCAGGAAGTGGTTGGTGACTACGGATGTGGGCAATAAAAAAACGGTGGGAACGGGAGCGGATGAGGGATTGAAGCGCAAGGAAAAGACTCAGAAGCGCCGGATCAGTAGCCGAGGAAACATAGCTGCCGACTATACAAGAGGCAATATTAGCGACGTATAGGCTATCAGTGATGATATTAATAGGTTGAGCAGAAAAATGAGAAAAGGCAAGGCAAACTGCGGCCAGTTCCGAGCGTTGAGGTGAGGTTTGAGGAGGGGTAAAGCGTGAAGACCATTGGCCAGCGGTGAACCAAGAGACAACACCGCGGGTAGGGCTGCCGTCAGTAAAAACAGTAAGCGCGTCGGGAATGGGTTTAAGAACAAGTAAACGCTCGAGCTGAACAGGGATGTGCTGCACAATGTGTAGGCGCGGGTCTTTGGAAATATGATAGGAAAGACGCCCCACATACCCAGCCAAGGCAAGTTGTAGGGACTCCGAAAAGGCAATTGTCATGGCACTGCGTTTCAACGGGAGGGGAAGAACAATTTCAACGGGGTCAAGACCCATCAGAGCCAGAGAACGCATTCGGCCCTTAGTAATCAATTGAGCAATCATACAATCCAGTGGTGTCAGGGTATTGGGAGGGGCGTGGGGAAGATAAAGCCACTCAAGGATACGGAGGGGGGCAGAGGAGGGCTCTTGAGCCAAGACTGCACAAGGCTGAAGCGTGTCATAAAGGCAAATAAGCTTAGGAGGGAGGTCGTTAACGGCCCTATCAACCCATCGTTGGGCAATAATGGAATTAACATGTTCAAGAACCTCAAGTTGCGATGGTTGTAAAAAGATGGGATCAGAAGGATGCTTGCCGTCTTTGAGCGCTAGGAACAAGGGTCGGAGAGTTTCTGTAGTGAGCCGATAATAAGGGCGTAACCAATTAATGGCCCCCAGGACCTGCTGTAACACAACATAAGTAACAGGCGAGGGAAGACGAATAGCAGGGATAACTGGAACTGAATATGCAGCAAAGAGTTTATGGCCTAAATACAAAAAGGGTTCCATAGTTTGAACCTTTTCGGGGGCTATTTGAAGGCCGAATAGGTGCAAGCTGGATTGGAGATCATGGAGCCAGGAGGCCGGTAAGGTAGGGCTGGCGACCAAGATGTCATCCATATAGTGATAGATCAAAAGTCGGGGATATTTATCACGAAAGGGTTGTAACGCCCGGGCAACAAAATGTTGGCAGAGAGTGGGGCTATTTAACATGCCTTGGGGCAGGACTGTCCATTGATATCTTTTGGTGGGTTGGGAATTATTAAGAACCGGGACGGTAAAGGCAAAGTACTTTTTATCATGTTCATTAAGGGGTATAGAAAAGAAACAGTCCTTTAAGTCTATAATAGCTAACTGATAATCATGAGGGATTAGATTTGGATTTGGGGTGCCACATTGTAACGGGCCCATAGGTTCGATAATTTTATTTATTTCACGAAGGTCATGGAGCAACCGCCATTTACCTGATTTTTTACGAATGACAAAGACCGGGGTATTATAGGGGCTGGTAGAGGGTTCAATGTGTTGGGCCGACAGCTGATCCTGTACTAAATGCGTCAATGCTTCTAATTTCTCCAGGGGGAGGGGCCACTGCTCAACCCAAATGGGAGTGTGTGGCTTCCATTGTAGTGCCAGGGCAACTGGGGGGGTCATGGCGTGACAAGAGAGGCTCCAATCTGTGACAGAATGTCTCGGCCCCACAAATTAAGCGTTATAGGTAAAATGCAGGGGCGAATTTGCACGACTTCTCTAGCCTCCTCGTTATCCCACACCGAAAGCCAATTAGCACTGCGACGGGACGCCTGGGCTCCACCAACCCCCCAGACAGAGGGAGCTACCTCGGAGGGCCATGCTGGATCCCAGTTTTGTTGAGCAATAACTGAGACGTCGGCCCCGGTGTCCAATAGCCCATCCAACGCCTTACCATTAATGTAATACGTACGTGTCGGCTTGCGGACCTGTATTTGTTGGAGAAGCGCAGCAACCTGGGGATGGAATGAAGGCACCTGAGTGTCTTCCGTCCTAGTGGAGCCGAAGCCACCGCGTCGCTCCTCGAACCCTGGGCCTCCCGGCGAGCAGTATGGCAAAATGAGAAGCTGAGCCCACGACTCCCCTTGATGGAGCTCCAAAGGAAGGTTGCTCCAGAACTGTACAAATATCGTTCCTGTGTAATCAGAGTCAATAACCCCCGGCACCACCATAATGGAGCGCTTGTAAGCGGAGGAACGGGGAAGGATAACACCAACTGTTCCCTCCGGAAGAGGGCCCGTGAGCTGGGTGGGCATAAGTAAGACCTCCCCAGGGAGGGCAGAGGTCATGTTCTTACCGTTGACCAGGTCAATGCCAGCACTGCCTTTGGTGGCCGGGGGAGGAAACGTAGCGGGAACGACCCCCGTAATTATACCTGGGCCTGGGGGGGGCCCGTCGGGGAGTTTCCCGGCGGGTTGGAGCGGCATTGATTGGCCCAGTGATATCCTTTATTGCAACGTGGGCATTTTTGGGGGGGGGGGCGGCCCCCACCCTTGTCCCCGGGGGGCTGCTCCTTTCCTTTAAAGGCCCCACCCCCAGGCGCTCGGCATTCCCGACGGAAATGGCCCGGCTTTCGACAATTGAAACAACTGCCCAGGGGTTTGCTGCCGGCTCGGAGAGCGCCGGCTAACAAGGCCATAGCATGAGTTTGTGTGCCTACCTCAGCACATGCCTGAATCATGTCAGCAAGTGTGTACTGAGCCCGATGGATAACAGATTGAAGGATTTTTTTTACAATCTGCGTTTGCTTGCTCGTGCGCTAAGCGCTGGAGGAGTTCCATCTGGGCATCGGGATTATCAATTTGTCTGTGTATGGCTTCTTTAAGCCGATCTATGAACTGATGGAATGGTTCCAACGCCTGCTGCCTGATACTGGTGAATGATAAAAGGGGTTTGCCCGAAGCGGGGACTCTCCGGAAGGCGCGTTGTACACAGAGCGCCGTGCGGCGAAAAGACTCCGCGGGGAGTTGGGCCTGTGCCGGGATGTCGGCGAATTGCCCGGAACCATATATTTGGTCAGGGATATTTTCTGGTGAGCTGGCGGCCACAGCGGCGAGCCGAAACTCATTGTCCCAAACTAGATATTGGGCGGGGGACAAAATTAGACGAAAGAGTTGCTTCCAATCCTCAGGAATCATAGTGTAACCATTGGCGAGTCCCTCAGTAAGCCCCCCTACATAGGTAGAGTGAATGCCCGACTCTCTAACCACCTTATTTAATTCTCTGAGAATCGAGTAACTAAGTTGGGTGTGATCCACCCGCTGACCCCCCCCCCCGTGTTCGCCGTCGATTTGTGTGTACGTAAGGGGGAACAGGGACGGGAGTTCCCCTTCCCATTGTTCCAGAAGTGGGTGCTGTCCCTCGCGCTGCGCTTGTTGAAGAGCGGCACGGACAGCCCCTGAATGTACCTGAGCCGGAGACGGCTCAGAAGGGGCCTGAGGAGCGGAGGGTGCGCTCGGAACTTGGGCAACCGATGGGGCTGGGGGCAACACGCAGGGATAAGCCGGGGGAGCCGGCACCGCGAGTAAGGGAGATGCAACGGGGGACGCCTCTGCCCGTAATCGCCCTATTGCATCTGCACAGTGCTGCCAAAGAAGAATGTGCTGAATTTCGGCCCGTGGTTCACGGAATAACCGTTCTCCAATTTTCTGCCAATTGGAAACACTCAAAGAGCCCTTATCAGGGTACCATGGGCATTTATATTCGATTGTGCGGAGGAGATCCTCCAAATGTTTTTGAGAGGCAGCCACACACCCGGTTTGCTTGAGAAGCTTTAAGAGCTCTTTCGCATGAGCCTTTTGCTGCACGGATAAATCCCCCCCCATACTCACGAGAGAGCGAGAACGCTGTGGTGCACCAAGGCTTTGCCAGCCGATGAGGTGGAGGGCTGGATCACGTCGGGGTCACCAGATGCGGGAAGAAACCGGACAGAGTCGTGGATTACGGCAAAGAAGCGTCCCCGGAAAGCCCCGGGGGTCTTTATTTATACAGTCTAGCTTATCTCTATACATTCAGTACAATGATGGATATGCTTGTTTACCTTACTATAATTAGTAGTGAAAGCCTCTCCCCCTGTTCCCCTCACGAGCTGGAGGCATGGAAGAAGCATGCTTGTATTTTTCCATAAGTACCTCAGAGTCCGGGGTCATGCAGCGAACACAGGCGTGGTTTGCCAGCGTCCATGTTCCCAACACCATGGCCCACAGATGTGTCACTAAAACATCATGGTTGTTGGCTTTGAAGGCAGCTGACCTGCCTGGAAGAATTGGCACAGACACTTGAACCTTATCTGCTACTGAGTGATGACCATTGGTCAACTCAACCACTGTGGTTTCTGTACCTCATCCAGGCCTGAAAATGGAATGACTAGGGTCAAGGTAAGTTGAGGTATCACCAGAATTGCCTTACCACAATCTTCTTAGTCAGTTTTGGCATAATAGGGTGGTCAAGGATGTATGAGCTAATGAAGGCGAGGAAGGAGCTGGATCTCCGGAAACCTTGCTTCATCCTCCTTTTCCCCCCACTCACAACACCTGCTTGGGCAAGTCCCTTAGTCTTCCTGTAACTCCATTCTCCGTCTGTAAAATGGGGACATTATTACCTTACCTTACAGGGGAGTTGGGAGTTTAACTACATTAAGGGTTGTGAGATGGTCAGATTCTGCACTGATGGAAGGGGCCATAAAGTAACATAGCTACAATGCAGTACATCTTCACTGAGCTGCCACTGTTTTAGCTGTTTTTGTATTTTGCTGTACCTTACATCTGTGGTTCTCAACCACTGTGCTGGGACACATTACTCTGTTGCCACACAGCAGTAAGTGTATCTCGGAGAGCCAGGGAGATGGCTGGATTTGGCCTGGAGGGAGTGGGCTAGTGTGCCCTGTAGAGTCGCAATATGCTGCCAAGGGTGTCACAACTCACAAAAAGTTGAAAACCACTGCCTTACATAGTAAAGATATGACCAGTAAATCAGAACAGCTCCTTAAGGCCTGATTCAACCAGCTGCTGAGGACTCATGGCTCCTCTCAACCTCAATGAGACTGAGGAGAACAAGGCCTGATCAGTTCCTTTGTGGATATTTTATGCTACTTATATCTGATAAATCAAACTTAGCTGGCAGCATCTAATGAGCCTCTTTTATTCAGAGCTGAATCTCTTTATTTTAGAAGGTTTCCAGGGTATTCCCTGCTAATTTACACACACAAAAATTATATCATTCCCTCTTCCTCTGTTTCCATGCCATCTAAGTCCGATCTCTGTCTAACGTGACAGTTCAGCAGTAATTAAGCAATAAGGCATGACAAGTGGTATATTTCTGTGGTGGGGTGAAGAAAGCCTGTGGTGGATTATGAGACAAAAAGTCAAAAGGGCAACATTTCTCCATTCACCCAAGCCTTAATCTTTACAGGAAGGCACTGCCTCTTTGGACTATGTGCACATGAACAGAATTATGATAAAGTGAGGAGAAAGAGACACCTAGGTTTTACCTGATGGGTATTCTTGCATGGGATTGTAATTGTTCAGTCACAAAGCTCCATCTTGTGACCCAGCTCCAGGCCTTTTCACTACCCACATGCTATTTCTTCAATCATCATGTATTCCTCATCAGCCACCCAACGTCATGAACTCCACATATCTCCCAAACTGCTGAAATTCTCGTGTGTGTGGTGTGTGGGAGGCTGGCGGCAGGTGAAAGGAAAAAAAAAGCTATAGTTTGATGCAGGATTTAAAAGCTGTAGGGAGCCCAGTGAACTTTATGGAAATCAGGCAGCAGCTAGATTTTTTACTGCCAATTTAGCTAGCCAGCCAAAGTGCCGATCCACTTGACTAGTTAGCAAAATGTGTGTTTTATACATATACATGGTGTACATGGACACATGGTTCCCAGACAGATCTTCACAACACTGGTTCTCTGCTCAGTGTGAAACAAGGAAGTCTTTCTGCTTATATGTTTGCAATGACTGCAATACCTAAGTATCCTACAAACATTTCCCGTGGAGAAGGAGTATTATTTCCATTTTGCATAGCAGGAATGGAAGCAGAGAGAGATTAAGTGATCTGTCCAAGGTCACACAGCAGGCCTGCACCAGAACCAAGGACTGAACCAAGAACTCTGACATCCCCATCCAGTGCCTTAACCACCTGGAGACCCTTCTTCCCCGTTTCTATGTATGGAAGAGGTTACAATCGAACCAGACAGAAATGAAGCCAGCTGAGGTGGGGAGAGCATTCCAAAAAGGGGAGGATGCATGGCAGTAGGCCTTAGACAGGAGTTGGAGGACAACCAAAAAATTTGAGTCCCCCTGATGTAGCAGATGGTTCTGTGGCCTGCATTGTGCAGGATGTCAGAGTGGATGATCATGTTGGTCCCTTCTGGCATTGCAATCTATGAATCCATGAGCAGAGAAGACAGAAGGTGGTACAAGAGACAAGATCAGACAGGCAAGCTGGAGCAAAATCTTGCAGGGATTTGAAGGCAAGGATAACTTGTTTAAAAGTGACGAAGTGTACAGCTAGGGAATGGCTGCAAGAACACTTTGTTTAGAGAGAGAAAAAAAGGCAACCATAGATGTATTGTGTCCTGATTGTTGCACAGGAATCAATGTCAGAACTCCTAGGGTCTGTTGCTGAGTTTGCCATGGACTTGCTGCATCACCTCTGGCAAGTTATATTAACATCTCACGCCTTAGTCCATCCTTCTGTAAAAAACTGAAGTAACATTTGCCTACCTCACATGGATGTTATGAAGTTTCATCATTGTACAACAGTTTGAGCTCTCTGGATTTCAAGCACCATAACTAGGAGTAAACATAACAAACATAACATTGCAAAAGTGTTTTGGGGCCCAAACCTGAGAGGCAGCTGGACACCATCACGTCCCATTGTAGTCAACAGCTGACTTGCAGCATGGATCTGATTATCTAGAGACTTGGCAATCTTATCACATATTCTCTGGGAGGCGAGGAGGCAGCCATCCCCATTCAGAGATCTGATGCATTCAAACACACAGTTGACCAAACCAGTGCTTAATTTGTAATGAAAGAGATGCCGGGGCTCAAGCAATTTTTTTTTTGCATTTCTAATTGATGCAGCTAGCTAGGAGATGCTGGAGCTATGAATTGCCAATCCTAGAGGTGCCCTGGGTCAGTCCTCGCACAAGTTAAGCACTGGGCCACTCTTGGCATGCTTGCCCATGTGCCTCCCTTTGCTCATTTTATTGTTAGAGGCCCCAGCTCAGCAAAGCACTGAAGCATCTGAGTAGTCTCAGTGAACGTTAGGGAAACTAACTGCATGCTTAAAAATAAGCATGTGCTTAAGTGACTTGCAGACTCAGCACCAATTCCCTGTTGAAAAGGAGCAGCAGACCATGAGATGGATGTTGGAGTCTGAAACCAAGAGAAAGACTTCTACAGGAGCTGGAGCAGGCCTTGGAGGAAGGATGAGTGCAGTCCTTTAGCACTGAACCTTAAATAATATCTGTTAAATAGACCTTTCAGTCACTTTTAAAATTGGGCCTGAAGAAATATGGCTGATGGGAAGCAATTTGCTCCTGTAAATAAAATCTGTCTCAAAAACCACCCACCATGCCCATGCACCTTGAAACTAATGTTCTTAGGACCTGTGCTCGAGAGTAGAAGCTAGGCAGATATTTTTGTCTCCCTAATCTGGCCCTTAGGAAGAATTTTAACTCCTTCACTGAACTAAATTCCATTTGGAAGCAAAATGATCTACAAGCTACTTAGACAATTTCCATCTCTTGATTTATTCTGGGCTTTAACCTGCTTAGATGAAGGAGATTCCTTTTGTAATAATTACAGTTTCTTCCCTCCTTTCCTGCCCCCATTATTCTTTACTAGAATCAGACCACAGCTGCTTGTTTCCAACATAAAGAAATTGGAGTGACTTAGATCTCATGAGGTCCCTTCCAGCCCTATGATATGATGATGATGATGAAGAAGTAATTTGGAGAATCCATCTGCATGGTAGATCACTTCCAAAACCAATGACCAACAGTTTCAACCAGTTTCCAAGTAGCACTGCTCAACTGGCACTTATTATGACAAACAGGGACACAGCTTTTCCCCCCTACATTAAAATAAAATAAAAATTGTTAAAATTAAAAGAAGTAAATTATTTTCCCTAATGTATTGTTCTTGGTTAACTGGAAAAAAGAATCTAAATTGTAAATACCATCAAAACTTATTTAATCATCAACTTATAAATATTATATCAGTAAAAACAGTTCTATTCTAATTGCCCTCTGTACACTGAGAGTTGAAAATTGAAGTCAGAAAACTGAACACTCAATAAAATGGCAAGTTATACATCATTACAGCCAGGCTCGCTAACAGACCCCTGATCTTGCAAACACTTCTGCACATGGAAAACTTTATCACAAGAATAGCCCATGGGATTCTATAAGACTATTCATGGCCTTGATTCATGATAGCACTTTATCATGGTCTAAGTGCTATCCAATAGGACTTTGATCAAGCCCATGCTGAATGACTTGTGTTTGCAAGTCTCTATTTACACATTGCAACACCACATGGTAGAAGAAGTTTGGCTTTTAAGTTTTCAGTCTGGACTGAGGAAGTCATTTTCTATTTATAAGTAATAAATATCAGGCTCTACATTACGGGGTTTGTTGTTGGTGGTTTTTAATGCGTAAATATGCCTGAAAACAAATCAGTTACATAAACATATAAATTGTTTTTAAAATGAGAAACAGATGCCTTAAGGGAGAGAATATAAAAACTCAGATAAATATAATCATATTTACAAATTTTGGAGTGTACAAAATGCTGCCCTGGTTTAAAACTAAGCAAGTTCTCTAGGCATAAAGAAGCCACCATACACATTACAATTCTTATCTGCAGTATATGGACAGCCTGGATACTGCATTAGGGTCAGCAAGCACGGACCCACCTATCTGCGCAGGAATCCCATGCTGCTGGATCCTGATACAGGACTGAGACCATCTTTTGGAACATTATATAAATAACAACAACATAGAGCAAGGATCATTACAAATACTTGGTAAATAGGTTGAAAATCAGTGCATTACATGTATTAAAACTCAAATATAACATACAAAACACACCTGTAGGATTTTCTGAAGCCATTAAAACAACAAGAGTAGAAATCATACATTCTGACACAGTTCTTTCAGTAATCTTGTCTCATTTTTTTAACAACAATACTATATATGGATTTTCACCTTCAGGTCCCAAACTTTATCTACAAATTGTCTGATATTCACCTCCCAGTAGCTCTGAGCCCTCCAAGACAAAACATTAATTTTTTATGAAAGACAAGGTCCCCAAGTAAGGCAGTCTGCAAAATTGATTAAACCTGAAATAATGTATCTCATTTTCTGTAAAATATAATATTTGGGCCAGTTTTTCACTGGTGGAGGGGGAAGCAAACTTCTGTGGTGCTGTGATGGTTTATACCAACAAAAGATCTGATGTCAAAAGTTTTCACTAACAGGGAAGTGTAACATGACAGTCATATTGGAAGGAGGTCTAACATGATTTAAGGTGTGATTAGCCAAGAGACCTAAGTGAATGTCTTGGCTCCTGCAGAATGTCAGTGGGTACCTAACTCAGTTATAAACCTCTGAAAATCACCTGAGATATAGCTGGTAGTGGTGGCTTGCTATTGATCATTATGGCCCTTCTTAGAAACAATGCACAGCCATGATGAGATGGTCTATCATTGCAAATGTCAAATCAAGACACAATTTGTACTTTTCTAATTAATACCATTATCTTGAAATTTACATGTGTTGTTCATGCCAATAAATCTACAGCAAAAAGATATTAATACACGTGTTTGTGCCACCTGCCATGAAATGCATTTTTGCTAATGGTGGTTCTCTGATAACAAACCCTCTCTGAGCCCAATCCTATAACTATTCCACATCCAAAGTTACTATTTATTGGGTGTGTGGAAAGGCTGGGGGTTCAGGACCTTAGATGTATTGCTGATATGTAGGTAAGCATCATTAAAATAAAAACAAAACCAAACAGCTAACACACACACTCTCTAGGCAATGATTTACACCATTTATGATCATATAAATAGAGGACTGTCCTGAAAGAGTAGCCTAAAAATGACAAATTGAATCAGAAACAGCTGCTGTTTTCTCTTAATTCCAAACAGGCAATGTTGTGAATTGCCATTCAACATGGGGAGGATGACATTTGATCATAATCCGGACATTTGAGCAGAGCAGGGTAGTTACTGTTCATCTGGAGAGATGTGTCGCTGGAAATATCAGAGGGGCTGCGTCCGCGCACCCAGGCATCTGGGTGCAAGAACTGCCCTGAGTAATCTGAGCAGTTGCTAAGACGGGGGCGGTAGAAGCCGGGGTGGGGTCTGTACATCTCTTCAGCAGTGTATCGTTTCATGAACAGGTAGACTGACATCACACCAGCACTCTAAAGGAGAGAAAATGAAACAACGCTATTCACAGAGTTGGTAACCGTGCTGACATTTAATTCTAATGAATGCTGTACCGACACGGCCAGGGACAATGAGATGGTGCAGTTTCAAAATCAGTATGGTCTAAGAGGCAGAGCATCAGAGTGGATGCCTGGAAACCTAGCTTCTTTTCCTTGCCCTGCAAATGACTTGCAGCAAGACTTCTGGGATAGCGTAGCTGTTCCTGTACTTCCATGAAAAGTGTGACATGCCTCCTGCCCATCCCCAAAGCATGGTCTCTCTCACACAACACATGCAAGATCACACTGCAAAGGGGCACACCATTTTAAGGTGGGCACAACCCACCCCCACCAGCATGATCTCTCATGCACACTGCACGTGAGATCACACTGCACAGGGAGACACTATATTGCAGTGTGCACCACACCACTTCCACAGGCATGACCTCTCGTGCACAGTGCACGTAAGGTCATGCTGTGCAGGACACCTTTGTGAGACACCTAGTAGCCCAACCCACCTGCAGACCTCTCACACGCAATTCACGTGTGGTCACGCCGCATGGGGGGAGAGGGAGGTGCCATTTCAAGAGTGTTCCGCCCTGCTCCAGCCAACATGATGTTGCTCTAAAAATGAAATCCCCCAGCCAATCTCAGACAAAACTGTGTCCACATTTGCCAGTACCAGATGGGGTCATTTGTTTGTCATTCCATATAAATGTCTCTTAGTGATTTTGGGCTCAAAAAGACTGCTGCCCTTCGAAACCCCATCATCACAACCCTCCTCTTCACAGTGACCAATTCCTAAGGCATGGCCCAAAAGTCAGTATGTTAGCCCCTGAGAACAGAACAAGTTTCTGAGGTTACGTCTACACTGCCCTGCAGCTTGGGCTACAAGGGAGTGAATATCATTGAGCATGAAAATGCTGTGCTGTAACTCCCCCGTGTGGACACTGCAGGAGTGAATAAAAGCTTCCTACTCCGCATTAATGGACTCCTGTTTGAAGAGGACTAGGAACCTTTCAGTTAACATCCACCATAGAGAGTTGCAGTGCAGTCACCTTTTGGTCCACACTGCTATTCACACCCCTATTCAAGCTGTGGGGCAGTGTAGAGATGACCTTTGTAAGTACTCCAGAAAGCTCCCAACTGACAAGTACCTCTGTGAGAAGGAAAGATATAGCAGAGAAAGCAAATGACCATCCGTATTTATAACTGAAGTAAGTCTCTGAGTCCTTGGTCTGGTTGAGCATCTCATCGTTTATGCTGGATATGTACAGCACCAACCCCACAACCAGAGATAAACCTGAGAAGAGAAAATGATAGAAGGAAACGTTCTCCATTAAAGATACAAAGCAGCTTATGGTGGTTCTTCCTTTATGAAAAAAAATGTGTATGTAAAATTTAAAATATGTACGTTGCATTTCAAAAAACTGGGGAAATCTGAAACAGATTTCTCAGCCATTGAACCGATCAACACATTTATGTCATCTGAGCAAACTATCAGGTTCATAAGCACAACTCTTTGGAACTAGAAATGACCTGTGCACAAAAATGCTTTAAAGCTCATCTGTTACTGCTGTTTGTTTAACACTTCTCTAATGTGATGCATAAAACATTCATTGGTCTCATGTAGAAATACCCCAGCTGACTATTTTAAAGTTTCAAACATTCTCTGTGACTGATTTACCATAAGAAATAAGGGGCCTTGGTGGTTTGTTTTGTTGTTTAACCTCCTCCAAGAGTTCAATCTTGTGGGATTGAAGAGTTGTGCATGCAAACTCCAACATGCCTCATTACATCACAGCAATTCCAGACTAGGTTGTTAAAGGCCTACCATTTACATCCTGCAGTGAACAAATGTGGAAACCAAGTCAGGAGTCCCCTAAGTTACCAAAACAAAAAGCTAAAAGATATCAGAAGGTCAGACTAGATGATGATAATGGTCCCTTCTGACCTTAGAGTCTGAGAGTGTATGAATTGGAGAATACTGAAAACTAAAATAAATGAATAAAAATAAAAATAAAATCCTCTCATCACAGATTTCTTCATATGCCTCAGGAATGAGAAGTTAAGAAAAAAAGGAGCTAGAAAAATTGTTTTAGGGTCAAGTATTTTTTCATCATTATTCCTAGATGCATCTTATGAGACTCCAATATTAATATGGATTTTCTTTAGCTCTTTAGGTCTGGTATTCCTGAGTTGAGCATAAGAGACTGCATGGTGTCATGTCACATATCAAGTGAAGAGCTCCTAATTACAGCTGGTTGGGAATTTTTCTTTCCCTATGAAAACCCCTATTTTTTTTTTTAATAAAAAAAATTATTTTTCACAAATTTCTCATTTTCTTGAAAAGCCAATTTTTTTCATCTGAGAACAAAAATAGTTTTGATGACAATTTTTTGACCAGGTCTAATCATAATGTGCCATCTCACAAGTGACTTCAGTGGGCAGTTCTGCTTAAAAAAAAGGGGGGGAGGGCACAAAACAGCCCAAAGTAAAGATTTAACACAACTTTAAGGATCTGTGGGGTTTACATGGCTATTGTTTTTTTCCCCTGAGTACAAGAGTTTCAGAGAAAACGCAGGCAGATGAAGGTAGCATGCGCAATGTTGAGAACGCACCAATGAAACTCACCAGACAGAATGAAGAAGATTCCGGATACAAAAGCCAGGATGGTTCTGTGAGGCCGAATGTGTCCAATATTGCTCAGTATAAATCCAATGAACATGAAAAAGAGGCTAACCAAAGGGAAAGGGGTAGCAGAACGAATCATCTCTGGTTGTAAAATGGAAGGAAAAATAAGAACAGAGTTAACCCCCTCCACATAACACCAGGACTGGCCTAGAATACAAAGGAGAGCTCCTTTACGTTGCCAATTAGTAGCATTCTCTCTTTCTTTTTCTTTTCCTGTTCTGTGTTTCCTGTACAAGGTTGCTCCCACATCCAAACCCAGACACACCATACCTACCTTGCTAAGCAGTTGACCATAGGTGCATTTATGCCAATCTGAGAAAATATTCTGTCAATGGTTGCAATCTCATGGGTGTCCACAAATGCATATTTGCACATTTGATATTTTTGTGTGGTTTCATTGCAAGACATTTCACTGCATACTTGTATCTCTTATCTCAAAAATGTACCAAGTGCTATCAAGGTTCACACACACAAGTGGTAAAAATAAAGTGAAAGATTGTACAGCGAGAGCTGTGACATTCCATCCTTAACTCATCCCACCCGAAAGGGGGTCTAAATCAGTGTGCAATGCCTCAAACTGTATGTAGGGACAGAATGTGAAATCATCTATTACAAAAAGACCCAATGGCCTTGTCTACTCTAGCAACAGGAATCTCTCTCAAATGAATGGCCTGGCTTGTCACCACTGTGAGCTTCCCACCGGTAGGGAAGACATAATCAGACACCTTTGATTGTGTTTGGCATTTCACCAAGTAAAGAGTGGACCTGTACACAAACATCTGGTTGGTTGTTACAACACAACACCAACAGGGAATCAGAAGCCCCCCCTTTGTGTCCTGAGTTCTGAAGAAATTTCCTAGATACTCATTAGTTCATTAGCAGACTGCAAGGAATAAATGATAGAACAAAAAAAGTAAAATACACCACCTACTTAGAACGTTAACGGTAGATTCAGACGTCAACTGGACATTCATGGGCATGACATATTCTATCGTAAAACAGCGGCCACGCTCTTCACCTGCCGGAAGAAGAGTCTGATTCATGCTTGCAATTTAATTAAAATGTTTTCTTTAATAGAAGTTGATTTTTTTAAAATGAATTTCAGTGCATGCAAAAGAAACTTGCTTTTTTTGGTTGCTCCTTGAGTTAATAAATCAACAGATTTATTTCTAAGCTAGCTGGAGAGGGCTCAGCTTAGGGTGCCTTCTGATGAGGCAAACAAAGATTCAACGTGATACAATGATGAATCAAAAAGGATGGTCTGGTGGGTACAAAGCACCAACATGAATCAGGATATCTGCCACTTGCCTGGTCCCCTTGGGAAAATTATTTGGGTTACTCTAGCCTGAGATAATTTTAAACCAGTGGTGCAAGCCTTACAACATTGCTGGGGAACTGCCATTCTTTGCTCTTCTAAAGTATCCAACATGGCCACATCTCAGACCAATTTATAGACCAAAGAACAGGACTGTGACCTCAAAGCATCATGCAAAATGAGAACTGTCACCAACTTCTGCAGACTGTATACATCACAGATCTCTGTGCTTGGAGGACAGGGAAGCAACCTCCATGGGGCTGCTGCAACTCACTGCACAGGTAGGTAGAAAGTCGGTGGGCAGGAGCAAAGAATGGAGTCTTAGTTTGGCATTTCTCATACTGCATCTGGGAACCCCTGAAGTACAGAGAGGACGAGGGTGAGAACTGTGACACAGACCAATTCTTTCCCTGCAGCATTCCTGAGCACCAGTCATCCAGGACAGACTTGAAAGTTTCAATAGAGTTGTAAGGAATTATACCACCCCAAGTCCCTATGGAGGAGTTGGGGAACTGGAGGCACAAAAACCGTTAAGTGTCTTGCTCAAGGTTGAGCAGGACATATGCACCAAAGATGGGAATGGCAACTAAATCCCTGGTTCCCAAAGCTCCGCTCCTCTCAGCAAACCTTCCTCATTGAAGATGGTGTGAAAAATCACTAAAGTGCTTTGTACAATGCACTGTACCTGCCAAAAAGCAGACCCTCCAGAGGCCAGAGTGCAGCGACATTTTGATTTCAGTGGTCTGATTCTGGGGCAGAATAATTCCTTCTTCCAGGTAAAGCCAGTAGTCAGTGCTCACGGCGATTCCTAAAAGCCCCAAGCCACATACAGCGAATACACTGCTGAGCAGTGTCAGAGCCTTCCTGCCACACACACTCATTCCAAAAAGCATCAGGGTTTGAGATGACAAGAAAGAGTAGCTGGAAGGGAGAAAAGATGGTGTGATTAGCAGAGATTGTAGTGCAGCCAATGTATTTCCAGCTTTGATTCTTTAGGGTCTGTGACAAAAAGCTTCACCCTTTTCCCCTTAGTGATTATTTGGGTCAAGCTGAAATAAACTATTTAAAAAAATCATAAACTTCCCAGATGGACAGAGCATTTGAACCAAATGCTATCTGATTGTCACACAGCGTTATTCAGTTTTACTCCCCCTGGGTTCATGGATTTGCTGAATGCACTGCTGCCATGGGGATGTACACACCCAGCCATAGCGGCCTACAGCCACATGCAGTGTTCTTACTATGGAGACATTATTATTTATCATTGGTTTTACTGAATTGCCTGCATGCTGCAACGAAAACTGGGATCCCATTTAATTCTCTCTCTATGGCCGGAATGCTTCCCAGTCTTTATCCTCTCACCTCCCCAGTGTGGTAGACAAGTGTTTTTAAACTACAGATACATAGGTTCCAAAGGGGGAGCGGTGTTAGTCTAGTTCAGCAAAACAAACAAGGAGTCTGGTGGCACTGTTTGAATCTAAACAACTGCTTTGATTTGCTGTAATGGTCTGACCTGATCCTATGACTTACACTTCCCTGCATTTATTCTCTCCCACTCTGTAAGTTCCCCATCTTCAAGCATCTGATAAAGTGGGATTTCCTCCCCAAAAAGTTCATACGATAAATCAAATGTGTTAGTCTTTAAAAGTGCCACAAGACTCCATACAGGTACATTGTATAAGATATTTCCTGTTCCAGGAATCTTACACTCTAAAGCCTGAAGCCTGCGAAGATTTACACGTGCTCACACATAGGAGTTGGAATTACCACCACTGAAGTGAATCAGACTACATACAGTGTGTAAAGTGAAGCACAGGTGGAAACGTTTGCAGGATCAAGTGTTCAATAATATACTTATCTGGAGCAACAGTTCTCGATGTGGTGCGCAGGCCCCCTGGCTGGCCATGAGTAGATTTCAGGAGGTCCACCAAAATAAACCAGGGAGCAGGGCTGGCGTTAGACTTGCCATGCTTGTTGCTCGCAATGCAGACCCTGGCTTTTAATTTACTGGTTGTACAGAAAGACTGTCGTGGCACAGGAGGGGGTGGAGTTCTTAAAGGATGTTGAGAGGGCCACAGAAAGAAAAAGGTTGAGAACCATGATCCAGAGCCTTTAATTCACAAGAATCCTCAGCACATTACAAACCAACGCACTTGAGCACCACAATGATCTGCCCTTAACAACATACACACAGAGTCATTTCTCTGTGTATTATAGTCTTCCCGCTCCTTTGAGGACCAATTTATCATCAGGGAGCTAGACTGAATTCTCATAATAAATAACATTTCATTATTTTAGCGAGTGGACTGTGGACTACACACTAAATGACATTCGCTAGATAAAAGAATGAAGTAAATCACACAGCGCATTAACTACACCTTTATTTACTTTTTATTGTATTGTTCACTTACTCACTAATTTGCAGGCCTTCCAAATGACACTGCAAATTAACAAGAATTTATCAAAGGTCATAATTTTATTTATTAACTTTTTAGCAAAGGCTCTTAAGCAAAGTAAGTAGTCATACGGTAAGAGGGAAAGTCCTCTCATGGACCAGTCATTGATTAAAGGCAAGGGAAAAAAGCTAAGAATAGATGGTCATTTTACACAGCAGAGAGGTGAATAAAAGGCCCCTCAAGGATCTGTACTGAGTAATGCTTTTCAGCATATTCACAAATGATCTGGAAAAAGAGGAAAACAGTGAGGTGGCAAAGTTTCCAAATAACACAGAACTTCCCAAGATAGTAAAGTCCAAAGTAGACTGTGAAGAGTTACAAAGGGATCTCATAAAACTGGCCGTCTGGGCAACAGAATGGCAAATTAAATTGATAAATGCAAAGAAATGCACACTGGTAAACATAATTACAGCTATGCACATATAAAACAATGAGGTCTAAATTAGCCGTTACCATTCAAGAAAGAAATCTTGGAGTCGCTGTGGACAATTCTCTGAAAACAGCTGTTCAGTGTTAAGCAGCCTTCAAAAAAGCTAACAGAATGTTAGGAAGCATTAGGCAAGAGATAGATACTAGGATAGAAAATACTTTCTCATTATACCACTAGATAAATCTGCAGTACGCTCACACCTTGAATACTGTATGTAGTTGTTTTCACCCTATCCCAAAAAAAGATATGTTAGAATGGGAAAAGGTACAGAGAAAGGCAGCAAAAATGACTAGAGACATGGAACAGTTTCTATGCAAGGAGAGATTAAAAAGATGAGAACTGTTCATCTTGGAAAAATGGCACCTAAGGGGGGAATGTGCTAGAAGTCTATAAAGTCATGAATGGTGTGGAGAAAGTCAGTAAGGAAGTGTTGTTTACCCTTTCGCATGACACAAGAACCCGGGGGAAGAGGGAAGGCACACTCAATGGGATTAATAGGCAGCAGGTTTAAAACTATACAAAAGGAAGTACTTCGCTCAATATCTGTTGACAATACAGTCAATGTGTGGAGCTCATAATCAGTGAACATTGTGAAGGCCAAACATGTAAGTGGACCCACTAAAATAATTAGATAAGTTCATGGATTGCAGGTCCACCAATGGTTATTAGCCAAGATGGTTGGGAGAAGCAATCCCATGCTGTGAGTGCCCTTAAGCCTCTGACTGCCAGATGTTAGGTCTGGACAACAGGGGATGGATCACCTGACATGTTGAGCTGTTCTGTTCATTCCCTCTGATGCATCTGGCAATAGCCACTGAGAGAAGACGAGATACTGGGCTAGATGGACCATTGGATTGACCTGGTGTTAAGTTCTGACAGTTCGCTGCTCCTGATGAGACACTAAAGACAATGCTCGACAGGGCAAAAGCATAACTAAAAGAGAAGAAAAGCCACAGCAAGTGACAGATTAGAGCACTGAGAAGAAATGAGGACAGTTTTGCTAAAGATATTATAGCTTGGGGGTGGGATCAAGTAGCTAGATCTGTTTGCTGGTTTCCTACAAAGAAACTGTGTGAGCCACAGACAAGGGCAATATTAAGCAGATTTTCCCCAAATATGTCTGGTTCTGTTGAGCACTATAGAAAACAAACAAACAAATTTTTGTCTTGACAAATAACCAAATTTAACACAGGAGAAGGCGGCAACATCTTCCTCGCCCTCCTTCTAAAACTGCACATGAACTATTCAAGCTGTGTGAAGCTTCAGACAATAAAATGGTAGTTGACTGAATCCAAACAGAACACAGTGCTACTGCTCAGCTAGAGTACAATCAAGGTGATGAGACAGAAAATGTCTAAATAAACAGAAGACGCAATTTCATTTCAATTCTTGGAAGATCTATGTCCAAAATGTTGATAACTAATCAAAAATATGGGTAGCTTTGTGTTGCGCTAGTTATGGCTGGTCTGCAAAATAGCTTGCATGGAAGCAACAATCATTTTTCATTTCACACCTTTTGTTATTTTGGGGCAAGTCAGCGTGTGGGTGCACTCAATTTAGAATAAGCAAAATTGCAGTAGGATATTGCTAAGTTTTTTTTTAATGTTCTTGTTGAAATGAAGGAGGGATCAAGTGATTAAAGCAGGAAGCCTGGGAATCAGGAGTCTTAGGTTTCTTACGCTGCTCTGAGAGAAGAGTGGTGTTTAGCAGTGTGATCAGAGAAATGGGGCACATGGGCATCAGGAGGCCCCTGCGATTCTGCTTCTTCCCTGGCCTTTTAACATATTTTCCACCCATTCTGTAAGTTTCCCCATCTTCAAAGCATCAGACGAAGTGGGATTTTCCCCCACAAAAGCTCCTGCAATAAATAAATTTGTTAGTCTAAGTGCCACAGGACTCCTTGTTTACTAAATTAGAGTAACATGGCTGCCCCTTTGGACACTGGTTCATGTAACTGGGTTGTGAAAAATAAACAAATTAGTATTTCAACTGGCTGAGCAACTCTGACCACAGCAATAGATCAAGTTCTAAAGCCCTCCAGTGCTAATGGCAAATGACCCTCCTTTCAACCCCAAGTCCATGCTGAAAGAGCAGAGTTAAATCAAGCAAAGAAGGCAGCTATTAGGACCTGACTTGCTTGCTAGAATGCAGTCTCCAATTTAAAGCTGTTTGTGGCAAAGTGAAGCACTAAGAAAGTTATCTCAGCTGACAAGAGAAAACGTTTCATTTATGGACACCCACTGGGATGTGGGACAAACCTCGTGGCCTGGCTGTGTGATTTCAAAAGCGTGGTGGATGCTTCAAGAGGAAGGCAGGGAAAGCACAAGGGAATCTATCAGAGGCTATTGGGTAAATACACACACAAAGTTAGATTTAAGAGAGGAACTACTAAAGCAAAGGCAGAGATTAAGGAGAAAATAAAGAGAAATGAATAGAGCATAGCAAAAGGAGGAAGGTGAAACCCCACCGAGTGAGCTTTCAAGTGCAAGAAAAACAGTAGGGAAGTAGGTAGCACCAGCAAGTTCAGGAAGAGAGAGCAAGGATGGGATAAGTAAAGAACTGACTTGAAAGATCAACTCCCCACTAAGCTGTAGCAAAGCTCTTCTCACAGAACTCACTAAAAATAAAGGGCTTTCAAGCAAGGCCACCACCTCAGGACACAATGTTGCCCATACAAGAGAGCAAGGAGAAACAGGTCAAGGGAGAATGGATCTTTTCAAACTAAACTTTGCAAAGTTGTGGAGAATCCGAGTCATCAGGAACAGGCCTCCAGGCTTGATGCAAGCACTGTTCCAATTTGCCCAGTGGCTTCAAGACAATTAGCAAAGATGACACTGTGCAGGGCACTCACGGGCAGGCAGATCCTCATGATGCAAAACTCAACAGGATGATGCTATGAGAGACCAGGCAAGCAGTTGACTCCCTCATATCACTTCTTATTCCAGATCTTAGCTCATAACCAGATGGAAAGCACAAGGTCAATGGACCTACATGAAGATGCTTTTAGCCCACATTACAGTGAATTTTATGTTTAATCCTGGTAGGGGACAGAACAAACCAGGAGGGTGAGGCTCATGGAGATCCTGCATGCCCAGCTATCCAGACAGTTCTAGTCTCTGTTGCGCTCAGTTTTCAAGACTTCCAAATAAGAGCCAGGTTTTCAAAGGTGTTCAGCACCCAGAGTCTCCCACTGTGACACTGAACTGAGTGCTTTTGAACATATGGCTCAGCATCTCAGGGGGAATCACCTGACGAATGGGACAGGAACTTTACAGAGGACTCTCTCTATTCCAGCCAAATGGGGAGAGAGTTCAGAGTCGGATAGTAAGACTGGGTGAGAGGAGATGGGACCCTGAAGCAACACAGGATCAAATCCCAAATGTCATTAATGTCTTAATTTATACATTGACAAGTTCCAGAGGGGTGGCTGTGTTAGTCAAAATCAGCAAAACAAACAAAGAGTCCTATGGCACTTTTAAAGACTAACAAATTTATTTAATGCATGAGCTTTCCTGGGAGAAAGAGATTTTTGCCCAGGAAAGCTCATGCATTAAATTCATTTGTCTTTAAAAGTGTCACAGGACTCCTTGTTTCTTTTTATTTATACAGACGCCTTTACCTCAAAAGATCCCAAAGTGCCTTTCAGATTCAAAGTGAAACATAAACCATGCCCCAAGATCACTCGATCTACATCTGAAATAAATCAATTAATCACAACACGGAAGCAAGTGAAGAATTGGACATTATACACATCATGGGGCCTGATTTTCAGAAGCACTGAGCACCTACCATTCTACCTGCTGATCACAGGAAATGTGAAGTCTATTGAAGCACAGAACAGGAGCAGCATGGGCAGCAAGGAAATGAACATCTACAGTATTTTTGAAGGGTCTAACAGGGGCCTCCATTTCTTTGCGATAAATGAAAAATCAGGAGTTGACTGAGAACGAGACATCTCTGTGAGTGTACACTTTAAATACACAACAGGGAAGAGATGCATAGAGAGGTAAAATGACTCAGTTCAGCGGCTGTGTTGAGATTAGAACACAGGTCTTCTGACCCCCCCCCATTCAGGGTGCTCCCCAATGACAAGACCATACTTCCTCCTAATTAGCCCCATTGTACAGGTGGATCAACCGAAGTTCAGAGAGGCTACACGACTTGCCCAAGACCACAGTCTCCAAATACTCAGATGACAAGAAAGAATGAGCTGCCACAGCACTACACAAGTAGTAGTGGACTCTAAGAAAAGCTTTTCAGATCATCTTTGGGGTATTCAGAGTGGACAAAAATGACAGACTTTAAATCAGGGCTTGACAAACCCCGATACCAGGCTCCTTGCTCTGCTGTGGAAATGCAGCAAAGGAGCACCCTCTGGTGACCAAAAGTAAAACTGCTGGCACTTAGCCAGCAGCCAGTTTTGTTAAGCCCTGTTTTAAATCATTGTATCCCCACTGTTCAGTGTGGTGCTCCCATTTATCGCACACTATTGAAACTGTGCCCTGAATATGGGTTACTTTTCTTTCTGTCTAGGATTTTCTGTGCTAACTGTAGCTTTACTATTTAACTGCCTCACGCATGGGATTGAATTTACCCTTTCCTAGGAACTATTACGACTCCCATCTTATAGGTGCAGAGCTAAAGCACAGGATGGGTGAGTGAGTTCCCTTGGTTCCAAGGGGCACAGGGAAGCTATGGTAGAGCCAGGCACTGAACCCAGGTTTTCTGAGTTCTAGTCTAGCACCTTAACTGGAAGACACTTTCTTCTTCCAGTGGGTCCCCACACTGTAATTACACCCTGCGCAACTTCTGCCGTGAAGTGACTACAAGGCCCTGCTTCATTCACTCACACAGCATACAATGGCTCTGACCTGCTTTCAGTGACCCTAGTAACTTCTGAGTGATGTGGGAAGGCCAGGACAGTACCTTACATAGATGCCATCTTAGGCAATGTGCATATATTCAAGAGCTCATTAACACAGTTGTGGGATCAAAACATAACCTCAGAAAGCTCATATTTAACATACCTTACCTGCTGGCAGCAGTGACAGGTGGATTGCTTATCTCTGCTTACCACTGAAGAACCTCACCTCTTTTAACCCAAGATCAAAGAAACACTTTAGCAGGCAAAGGAAACCATGCCTAGGAGGCTGGCAAAACTCAGGGTCTGGGGGGCTGACCAAGGCAGCAAGTTTCATAGCACAGGACTCCCTGCAACAAATGCTTTTGTGTCTGTCTTACACAAGTTCAAATTTAGAGGAGCAGTCAGCAGAAATAGAGCTGTTGGAAAAGTGAACCAAGACAAAAGCAGTCTCTTTGGTAGGAAGGTCCCAGACCATGAGACTTTATAGTCTCATTGGTCTCCATCAGAATGGTTAAAATGACACAAAGGGTTAAGATAACAGACGGACTGGGGATGTGGGAGGGGAGTTAGTAGAGACCCTCTGTTCATGTCACGGTGAGCCTCTGACCTAGAGATTTGATAGAAAAGATTTGGACAAAACTGATTCTTCAAAGGAAAAGCATGCTCTAAAATTCTCCCTGTCCTCTAAATGCACCCGATTGATACAAATTCCAGTTATCTAAACTCTTAATCACTAATAAGTGATATCACCTTTCTTTGACTACCCCTTTCACACCATTATGCCAGCATCCATGCATTCAAAACCTGTCTACAATATTTATCTACCTGCTGCACTGGTTTTGAATTCCAAAGTGGGGACATCATTCAGAAATCCAGATGCTAATACACTCAGCACCAGATGCAAGATTTACAAAGAAGGAATATTCAATCACTGAAGAAGCCTGCAGATAAATCTGAAGAGGGGAAAAAACTGGGAATTTCATTCTAGGCTGCAGAATTCTCATTGCTGTGTTACTGATTATAGTTCGTGTCAATGTTCCCTCTAAGCTGCGCCAGTGAGCAGTAGCGCAGCTTCTGCCGCTCACTGGCGCAGCAAGCGCTGACCCCAGCGCAGGTCCAGCAGCCACAAGCCATGCCTGGCCCCAGAAGCATTTCTCCTGGGTGCCAGGAAGCCTCGGGAGGGGCTGGAAGGGAGCAGAAGCGGAGGAGCTGGGGGATTGGGGCTGGTGGGGAGCCAAGGATTGGGGCTGGTGGGGAGCAGAAGAGCTGGGAGATCGGGGCTGGTGGGGAGTGGAGGATCGGGGCTGGAGGGGAGCGGAAGAGCCGGGTGATCGGGGCTGGCAGGAAGCAGAGGATCAGGGCTGGCAGGGAGCGGAAGAGCCGGGCGATCGGGGCTGGCAGGAAGCAGAGGATCAGGGCTGGCAGGGAGCGGAAGAGCCGTGCGATTGGGGCTGGTGGGAAGCGGAAGAGCCGGGCGATCAGGGCTCGTGGGGAGCGGAGGATCGGGGCTGGCGGGGAACTGAAGAGCTGGGCGATCGGGGCTGGTGGGGAGCGGAGAATCGGGGCTGGCAGGGAGCAGAAGATCAGGGCTGGCGGGGAGCGGAAAAGCCGGGCGGTCGGGGCTGGCGGGGAGCGGAGGCGGGTGAGTGGAGGAGCCAGTGTGGGGGCTCCGAGGCTGGGGGCAGATTAGAAGCGGGGGTAAGCTCATGCCACGCAGCGGGGAGGGGAGTGTTGATGTGTAAGGAAACATATTGTTTCCTTTTCAAATCATTGCTGCCACATGTCAGTGATTCGCAATGTTTTCTCTGCCATTGCAGTGGCACTCCTTGCTACCTTTAATTCATTTGACGCACACTGCCATGTAGTTTCCAAATGAAGCCATATATTTTCATGAGCCAATCCAGAGCTCTTTGAGTAGTTTTTCAAAAAAGTCTGTGGCACACCTGTGCACTGTGGCACACTGGTTGGGAAACAGTGGGATAGGTAAACACAACACACAAATTCCACCCAAGATTCAGAATAAACACAGAAAACTGTATAGAGCCTTATGTTACTTTATTAACACCCAGCATTTTTACAGCACTTTCCATCCCAGGATCTCTCAATGGCTTACTATACTAGGTATTCACACATGCTTGGCTCTGTGGTATCCAAGAGGCACACCCCACCTGTGCTCACATTTAAGCGAATGGCCCTGACAATACATTATAGGCAAACTGCATGTCCTCCCATTTTGATATCTTTACCAACTGCCATAAACAATGGCTTTAGGAGGAGGTGTCCCCTCCATGTATTTTTAGCACAGCTCTGTTTTCAGTTGGAAGCTGGCAAAGGAAAGTTCAAAGCTTGCAGTCAAGAACACCACAAAACTGGTAGATGGGGACTGTAGCAGAGAGAGAAGGCAGCCTGATCTAACTTTTTAAGTAAAGTGGAAAAACTGTCATTGACCTTAATTAACATCAACTCAAGTAACATATAGGCCTAAATCAGGGTGACTTAATTTAGCTCAGTGAGTGAGATCTAGTCAGAATTGGCACATTCATTAGGAATCTGTAAAAAAAAAAATATATTATATATATATAGATTCTTGGCTATTGGTGATCATCAGCTCTTATCTGTGTAATTGCTCACACATTTGCTTATATAGTTTCCCATCTTCTAAAGGTGAGCTGAGATTACAGACAACCAAAAAATCAGAAGCTGTCCCACAGGCAGCTTCACAAATTCATAACACAAAATGACAAAGTGTACAGCCAACAGTGTGGTGGAAAACAATTGCAGTGATTGCAAGAAATATAAAAGTATTGGAAGTTTTAAGAAGACATGGCTAAATGAATTAACTGCAACTGAGACTATGGAATCTGGAGAGGTGCAGCATGTCAAATTGGGTCAGCTATTTTCTTACTCTGAGGACTATGGCATATTATGCTTGTCATGTGCAGAAGCCAAGACAAGCTGTGATTTTGCTAAAGGAAAGACATGGAGTTCATGGAAGATTAACTATTTGAAGAGGCATCTCAATCAGAAAATCTATACGATGTTCCCTCTCTAAGTTGGTGATGCAACATCAAGTTATGGATGCACTTGGGGAGCCGATGGGCAGTGGCTCAGGGGCCTGACCCGGGCCCAGGAACTTGCTCAGCTGCATCACCGGCTTAGAGGGAACATCGGTTCGTGTCCATTGACCTCTGTTCATTGCACTCTCATATATTGGTGGCACCTTGCCCTTTATATTCTAAATGCTTACAGCCTAGTAATCCAAAAAAACTTTTGGCCACACATTGGGAACCACTGCTCTATCTGAATGCACAACAGTTCAGTAAAAGATGGAGAGGAAGGGATGGTTAGAGGACTGGTAACTGGACATGCTGTCTTCACGTCCAGGACAATTCTAATTGAACCTGGAAGCAGAAGAAATTACCATCCATACTATATTGACTTCCTAGTTTCTTCCATGCACAATTCAAGATGTTGTTGATCCACAAAGTACAGAATGGCTTGAGCCCCGGTAAAGGGAAAGATTCCCCTGTTTCCTTATGTAGCAGTTGACATAACCTACAGCACATATATGGTCTTTGTGATAAATGTGGAATTGCTATATATAAATCTGGTGCTACTGTTGGCAGTGATTATATGAACATTGTGTGTGATCTGATCAATGAGGTAAAGCTATTGTAAAACTATGGTGGGTTATTCACATTTTCTGTAGGACTACGTTGACCTAACTTAATAAGGGGGGTAGGGGTGGAAAAGCAATCAAGGCAACCACACAGTGGGTCTAGATAAGAACACCCAAGCTCCCACCTGAAAAATGATGATGCAAATTGTTTGTTTCTCAAGTACCCTATCTCTGACAAGATGCAAACTTTGTTTTGCCAGAGCTGGGCATTTACCAGCTCAAAGGCCTACTAAACATTTAAAATTGTCTTGATTTCTGCAATGGGGGACATTAAAGATTATATTTTATGGTGGAAACAACTAACTAAAAAAATGGCAAAGGACAAACAAGAACTGGCAAGAACTGACTAAGACTCATTGCAAATGCGATCCTCTAACACAAGGACACACTACAGGACAACTTCTGCTTTAATTTAAGTCAATGTGAGTTCTTGAATTGACTTCCATGGGAGGAGGACTGAACTCTGAATATGATCACACATCAGGGTTTGGCTTGTTTCCAGTGAATTCAGTGGCAAAATTCCCATTGTTCTGAGTGTTCTCCTACAAAAGTAGTGCCATTAATGTAAGAAAAGATGTGACAAAATCCCAGAAAGATGAACGGGATAAAAATCCAATGATGATAAATCCATGGAAATGGTAGCAGAACATCCTAGGGCTAGCACACTGGACTAGGAGTCAGGAGACAAGGGCTCTGCCGTTGACTTGCTGTGTAGCCTTTCAGTAACCTTTTGTCCCATCCTAGCCTTTGATTTGGCTATTTAGACTACAAACACTTTGGAGCAGGGATGGTGTCTCACCGCCTGTCTATACAGAACTAGCCTCCCTCTGCAATCTCAGATGGGGCATTTAAGGCAAACACTTGGCAAGCATTTTTCCTTTACTAGTCTCATCTTGAGGTTTAATTATGTGTAAATCATCTTTCGTGCCACTTGAGATCCAGATCCACCCTCAGTTTCACATATTTACTGACATTTAAGGTACTTCTTGTCTTTAAAGAGAGAAATAAAATCTCTTCCTTTCATAACTGAAACATTTCAAGGTCTTCACATTCTTCCAGCAGGGTTGTAAAATGCAACATGACAGATTAAAAACCAGGACATCTTTTCTGAATCCAGCCCCATAAGATATTTAAGATGTTTTAGTTTAAACTAGAAATGGGGTGGGGGTGAGGACTGAATCACACATGCTCTGACAATTTTAGCCCTGTACAAGCCGGGAGTTACATGAAGTCAAGAAATTTCTGTGCTACAAAATTTTATCCACCTAGAGGGGCTAAGAATAACTCACTGCTAAAGATGTTCATCACAGAAGGCACAGAGTGAAAGAGCCTGCATGCTCCAAGATTATTCTGATGAATAGCACATTCAGTCTAAGTAGAAGATCTTCCCTTCTCTGAGTACTTGATTCAGCTAGCGAGCTACAGACAGAGCCATGGTGACCTGACAGCAGGAGTTAGATTAAGCAGAACCCGGGGTAGTGAGAACAACCTCAAGAGCCAAATTAAAAACTCCACCTCCATGTTCCCATGTGTTTAACATTTCACACAGCACACAGAAGTAAAGATGCCTGTGTATCAGGGGTTTTAAAACATGGTTCACAGAAAGAGCTCTTCCCAATGTTTCCATGAAGTTCCTGCTTGGGCAAATTAATATGGATTGCATTTCATGAAGCGGGCCTCCCTCCCTTTCCATGTGACGAATGCAAGAAGAGCCTGAAAAGAAATCCCCAGAGCAACATTTCCATCCCTGAGCAATGTGCTGCAGACAATGCGTGATGGAGCTTCTGCATGCACAGAGTACGACTCAGAGACCTGGCCAGCCTGCCTTAATAAAGATAGTTGCTACCAGGGAACAGCATCCTGCAGATGCTGCTGTTCATCAGTCCAACGGGCAGATTACATCCCCTTTCACCACGTAGAATCCACTCTTGCCACAGAGCACGGAAACTGTATCATAATGAAACCGGAGACTCACTTCATACAAACACTTCAGACAAGCACCTCAGCGACTCACACTTAGCTGTCCACACTAAAATCAACCAAGTGCAATCTTCATTTACTTATGGCTTTATGGAAGTAGTTTGCTTTGTGGTCTCTCAGAAATGAGTACCAGCCTGGGAAACCCAGTTGTAACATCATCTTGATTAATGACAGCAGGCTTAACTAATCATTTGGTGAGGATTCCTCCATCTCTCTTTGCTTCATGCCCCCATTAACTTTCACTGGCACACATCCTAAGTGTCATCATTGGTTATCTAGTCTGAGTGAGATTTTGAAGCATAGAATAATGTGTCACGGCTCTTTTGATATATTCAAACTCGGTGCTTCCCATGACTTCAGCAAGATTCATTACCACCTCCTGAGGTGAATAGCTAATGTCCTAGGAGACACAATAGGAAAATCCTCACGGAAATGCAGTGAAGTCTGAGCCTCTCCCACACACACATCCACATATTTGTCACTGTCAGATCAATTGAGAAATTGATCTCCGAAGAGCACTCACTCAAGAAGCGCAGAGCTGAGTCAGTGGGAGGGTGTTTCCCATCAACCTAGCACACTGAAGACACCACATTAAATGGGCCTCAGACAGTTAAAGGGGAGATGCAGAAGTTATTTTAAGTAACTTGTATATCTCCCTTCTACTGCCTCTGAAAGACCCTTGCACTGTAAACCAGGACTCTGTCTATAAATTCTTTGCAGCAGGGACAATCTTTATCAACCCTAGCACAATTTTGGTCAAGGTCTTTACCTGTGATCCAAATACAAATAATGATTAAAATGTGGAGTGGATTTTGGAAATTTTCAAATCCTCAAGGCTGTTCCTTGTAAATGCACAGCACCATTGGCAATGGAGGGACAAGACGTGCCTGTCATCGCCACCTAGACCTTTGCTCTTTATGCTTGCACATTTTGGAAGCTGCCTTACTATAACTGTTGCAGAAGAATGCTCTTCTAGGCAATGGCTGTCGGAAGAAGAGAGGATCCAAGTCAAGCAGATACTGGGAGGTTGAACTAGCACAAACAAATCATTTCAGTCCTGCAAGAAACTAATCAAAATCTGTTCCCATCTCAGTGGCAGTGTGTAGGTATACCAGAGCTGATCTCATCACATACTGGGTATTCACATGGCAGATGCTTCAGCAAAAAGAGTGAAGAGAACATTTGGCAAGCCCGATGTTCTCTTGTCCCTTTACTGCAGCTTCTTCCTTGACCATCACACCAAGAAATCTTCCCTTGGTTCCTACCCTCCATTTTCCTTGGATAAACATGATTCCTCTGGCAATTTAAATCCCTTTTGTGCTGATAACTTTCCTGCCTCCCCTAGCCCTCTAAGTGCAGATCTTTGATGGAAGGGTATTTTCCAATCTTGTGTTTTTCTGCCTGACCTATCCTCCCAAACTCCACTGCTACAGACACCAGACAGCATGATCTTCTGTACAAGAACTTCCATACCAAGCAGGTAGATTGCAGTGTGGTTCACTAGCCAACAGGCATACGTGGGACAAATCAACATGCTCATCTCCCTTCCCCATGCTAGCTGAAGGCATAAGAAGCCTGAGGTCACACTTTTACACATTTGTCCCATCCGGCAACATATTATTCCATCAGCCGAATCACAGTGCTTAACTCTCAGAGGATTAATGCCTGTCCAATTTCTGGTTTCAGGTGAATCCATGATGTAAAACTTCAGACCACTTCAGTGCAAGAACACCACAATTTGGCAAAAGACCTTTTCCCATCTCTGCAACTGGGGAGATATCTCATAAAAGATGATGGTTTTCAGAAAGAGTTGCAGGTCACTGGGAGAAGAATGTTTTATATTGTCCAATTAGCTTTGCTGTGTATGTCATTTTCTGGCCCTTTGCATATTTAGCAGGTGTGCCAGGGGAAACTAAGATTGCAAGAGCTGGTTTTGGCTCTGTTTTGAGACAAATTGTTCTTTCTTTTATCATGGGTGATTGCTTCTGAACACCTGGGTTTCCAACCAATTTTAAATGCAGTATGGGGGCTCTGGCTGTGTCAGCTAATGAATTCTTGTTCGCTTTTGTGAATTGCACCTGGTAGTTCAACCTCCTTGTTGCCATGGCATGCATTTTTGCAGCAGGAACATGACACCTAGTGGACAGACTATACCTGAGAAACTGTGATAAAGCTATCAAGAGCCATCAATAGTGCATGGTATCTCAGTGAAACAATGGGTTTCCTACCAGCAGGAACACTGACTTTGAACGTCTCTTTGCCCGGAAGTCAACAGGGGACAGAGGGGGTTGAAGCCCAGAAATATTCCACTGGAAGCACCCACAGGAAGGCATCAGACACTGTTTTAAAAGTGGACTTCTCCGTACTGCCAGAAACAAGAGAAGGTCCAAGCAGGTTAGAAGGGCATCCTGACCCAAAGCAAAGACCCACAGGGGTGGTGATGACCCTGAGGGGACTGCGTTCAGGAGTTAGTTGTTTTCCACAGATCCCTAATTCTCTTGTGCTTTTTAAGAGTTAAGTATGTGTGCTAATAAATTTCTTTGCTGAGCCTGTGTTTCCTCACCTTACTGTCATATTGTCCCTGAAGGCATTAATTGGGAAGCGAGAGCTCCCACAGCCATGTGGATCTGAGGAAGAATGTCTCTAAGCAACCTTGGGTCTCAGGAGGGCTGAGGCGCCAGACTACAGGGGTCCTGCTGCCCAAGAAAGGGGTCTGTAGCTCAGGGAGTGCATCTGAGATACCCAAAGTTAGGAACAGCACCCAGCCATTACCTGGCCCCGGGGACTTAGAGGCACATGGGATTCACCAGCTGGATCCCATCTGAATAGACAGGTGTGAATCTCAGAAATGAGAATTGGCTCAGGTTATAACAGACCTTAAAGTTTTATCTAATTATCAAACTTTCCTACCCAAACTGGGATCCGGTAATGAATCTGCGAGTTTGGATTCATCAAAACACACGAAACTGATCCAAACAATTGAATTACAGCCTCCTGACAGCGTTCCAAAGGAAAAGGTAATTTTCTACAAAACATAACCACCCTACATTTCTATGAGAATTAATAACCCCCCTACCCCAACCCATGGATCAATGAGGCTAATAGCCAAGAGACAGGAACAGGAGGAGGACTTAGCACAGAGATTCTCAACCCATGGCCCATGGGCTGCTTATGGCCCAATCAGCACACAGCTGCAGCCCATGAGACATCTTCAGGGCCACACAGGTAGTGTACATATTGTGTGGCTGAGGCTCAGATAACTCTGAGCTACGTATAAGCTCACAAAGGTAAGTAAATCGAGAACTATTTTAGCATCTTATTCCATGACTGGCAATAATTAGGCAAAAATTAAGTGCAGTCACAAGAGAGCCACACAGTTAGCAATGTGATTAATGCTGCGACGAGGCACCAAGAAAAGACAGCATTAAACCATTTTTGATATTTAATGGCAATAAGCCAGAATAACTGTGCTGATCAATGTCTAAAGGCCAGAGCATTTTGTCTGTGGACACAAAGGATGTACGCAGACACTTATCAAGCAATTGTCCAAAATGTGAAAGCCATGCAGATGGCAAGAGGTTCCCATTGACTTAATGGTCTTTGGAACATGCCCGTAGTTGGGACTTGACCACAAACAAAATGCCTACAGTTAGCTCCAATGTGACAGCTGCAGGAGGGATTCTGTAATGTTTGCGATTTCATCTGGCAGGTTTAAATGTTCTTACATCAACTCCTTTGCTTTAATATTGTTCAGCTCCTGGTGTGCGCCCTTGCAGTAGTGTTTCATCTTGACAATAATAGTGTAGATTTAAATATTGTCTATACTGAACATTTCCTTTATAATTAAAAACTGAGGTCTCCTACATATGAATAATGTATCAGTTCCGGAAGCTGCTAATTTTTACAAACAGACAGCTCAGCCTTTGCTTGAGATATCGCATCCGCTGAATAATCTTGTCTGGGAAAAGGAGATAACAGGAAAATTCTTGCTTTCTTCTTTCTATGCAAGTGAAGATAAGGGAGTTTTTTCCCCAATTTAGTAATTCTCCACTGGATGAAGCTTCAACCCCTCTTAGCCCATTGCTCTGTTTTGATGCTGTCTTACTGAGGTTTGCCATTAAGGTATTTGCCCCCGTCACCAGATTCATTATAAAAGTAACCAAATCACTGGAGTTCTCAGAACTTCACTGCCTATTCAAGTTCTGCTATCTGTCTGCCATAACTAGGGACCACTGCCCCAGAATATGAGTCTTCAAACTTACAGCACACACCAGATCTCAAGCAACACAATCTGCCAAGGCTCTATGTCCATACCCACAAAACAGAAAACAGGAATCATTCCTGTCTTGGAAGGGTAAAGGGGGGATGGCTGGGTTGTGGGGTTACATTCATGAATCTTTGTAAAGCATTGAGAGCCTCAGAGGAAAAGTGCCATGTAGGTTTAAAGAGATAAAAAGATCCTTCATTGGAGCCTAGCCCAAGACCACTAATAGCTTCAACAGGTCCAGTAGTCATCTGAAGGAGACACCTTGTACAGAATTCCCTGCACCTTGTACAGAATTTAACAAAAGGCTTCATTTTCCTACTATGTCCACTGACAAGTAGACTCATGTTTTTCTGGTGTCCAGGATTATTCACAAGTGCACAGTACTCTGATGAAACCAAGCTACGCTCATCCAGATTTCAACACAACTCCAGGATTTGGTAGAGTCTGAATATTCTGGATAGTTCTCATGTTTGTTGCTTTTTGTGAGCTTATTTACATGAGCTGGACCAGTTATGAGGGAAAGATGTGTCCCAAGCTTGTGGAGCTCTTAAAGTGCACTTATTGCTTAACTGTCTGGACATGGAGCAAACAGACAGGCAGGTGACAAAGAAGGTGGTCCAGCCATCCACCTGTAAAAAGGGATCCACTGACATTGTTGATGATCCATGGGCTGTCAAGAATAAACTACAGATGATCACTCCTGCTCCAAAGTTTGTTCATGAAGCAGTTTTACTCTTCAAATGCAAAAAGTCCAAGTAATACAAACTTATCCCCCTGACTAAAGCAGGCTGCAGGGGCCTAGCAGGCCTTCTTCTTTGAGCAGCTGCTCACATACATTCGACCTTGGGTTTGTATGTGCCAGCGTACCCGATCACTGGAAATCTTTACCCTAGCCCGCTCTGCAGGACCAGCATTGGAGCCCCCTGGAGTGGCACGCACACCACTCCAGTTAACTACCCCTACTGGTCCAGCAAGCGCTCAGACCCTTCTTTCCACTAACTCCGAAAGTGGGGACAGTGGGTGGGTGTGGAATGGGAAGTGAGCAGTGCATCTCAAAGAACAGAAGTTACAGGTAAGTAACTATCCTCTTTCTTCTTCGAGCAGCTGCTCACATACATTCCACGTAGGGTAGATTACAAGACTTACTGCGGATGGTGGACGGAGTTAAGAGAGACTGAAGTGAAGGACAGCCTTTTCAAAGGCTGCATCAACACTAGCTTGCTGCACTATCGCATAATGAGAGGTAAAGGTATGGACCAACGCCCAAGTCGCTGCACGACAGATGTCCTGGACTGGCACTCTCGCTAGGAAGGCTGCCAACAAGGCTTGCACCCTGGTCGAGTGGGCCCTCACCTCCCCGGGTAGTGGGACGTGTGCTAACTGGTAGCAGGTTCTGATACAGGATGCAATCCAAGTAGAAATTGTCTGATATGAAACCGGGTACCCTTTTACCCGCTCCGCTACTGCCACATAGAGTTGTGTAGTTTTTCTGAAGGGCTTCGTCCTCTCAATGTAAAAGGCCAGAGCCCTTCTCACATCCAGTGTGTGCCACCTCTTTTGCTCACTCGACGAGAGGGGTTTGGGGTAGAATGCAGGAAGGAATATGTCCTGATTGAGGTGTAAGTTTGAAACCACCTTTGGGAGGAACACTGGGTGAGGTCTGAGTCGCACCTTATCTTTGAAAAAGACCGTGTATGGGGGCTCAGAGGAGAGAGCTTTCAACTCTGAAACCCTCCTCGCGGAGGTAACGGCTACTAAAAACGCCACCTTCTGTGATAAAGCCAATAATGGGGAGGTAGCCAATAGTCTGAATGGTGGGCCTGTCAAAATCCGGAGGACCAGGTTCAAATCCCATTGAGGAGGGGGCGGTCGAGTTGAGGGAAAAACCCGCTCCAACCCCTTCAAGAACCTCACTACCAGCAGGTGGGAGAAGGTAGATTGATGCACAAAGGGAATATGGGCTGCCGAGATCGCTGCCAGGTGGACCTTTAAAGAGGCCAGAGCAAGGCCTTGGTGTTTCAGTTCCAATAAATACTTTAATGCATCTTGAATGGGAGCAAAGCACGGGTCCAGTTTCCTGGCCTGGGCCCACCTGCAGAATCGCCGCCACTTGGCTCCATACATCGCACGGGTCGAAGCTTTCCTGCTAGCCATCAGGATGCATCTCACCTGGGCTGAACAGGTAAGCTCCTCTGAGGTCAACCAGAGAGTCTCCAGGGCATCAGGTGGAGCGACCTCAGGTCCGGGTGGAGAAGACGGCCCCGGTCCTGAGTTAAGAGATCGTGCCACAATGGGAGTTCCTGGAGCGGAGCTATTGAAAGGTCCATAAGCATATGATACCAGTTCTGGCATGGCCAGGCAGGGGCGAGCAAGATCACTTGGGCTCTGTCCATCTTTTTCTTCAGCAACATCCTGTGAAGAAGCGGGAATGGTGGAAATGCATACATTAATGGGCCTTCCCAAGACAGTAGGAAGGCATCTGGAAGGGAGCTGGCTTCCCACCCCCTCAGGGAGCAAAACTGGCAACACTTTCGGTTCTCCTGGGTGGCAAACGGATCTACCAGAGGAAACCCCCAGGTGCGGAAAAATCGAACCTAGCACTCTTGGGTGTAGAGACCATTCGCATTGGGAGGTGAAGTGCCTGCTGAGGTGATCCGCCCTGTCGTTCCTCACCCCTGGGAGGTGAGAAGCCACAATATGAAAATCGCAGGCCACTGCTAGGTCCCAAAGATGCATCGCCTCTTGGCACAACACCAGCAAGTGAACGCCCCCCTGGCGGTTCACGTAATACATGGCCATTGAATTGTCCGTCCGGACTTGAACTGAGCAACCCCGCATCTTCGTCCGAAACACTTGGCAGGCGAGTCTGATGGCGTCTGTGATCAGCATCACCGAAGGAGCATCTGTCCCAAAAGGGACTCCTTCTAAGGCTAACTGTGGACTCTGCCACCATTCCAGCTGTGCCAGGACTCCATGTGGGACCATCACCACTTTGTCCAAAGGATGCCTGCTGGGGCAGAATACCGACCGAAGCCACTGTTGAAACAGCCTTAGTCTGAGGCGGGCCAGGCATACCACGCTGGTGGCTGCTGCCATGTGACCCAAGAGTCTGAGGCAGTGCCTGGCCGTAGTGGTTGGTCTTTGCTTGAGATCAGAGATCATGTTGGACATGGCCTCGAATCTGGTCCTTGGGAGGAAAGCCTTGGCTTGGGTCGAGTCCAAGACTGCCCCTATAAACTCTAACCTCTGAACTAGGCATAATTGTGATTTCTGGATGTTGACAATGAGGCCCAGGCGATCGCACAACGACTGGACCACCTGAACACTGGCTCAAACTTGTCTCCTTGACCGGCCCCTGATCAGCCAGTCGTCGAGGTATGGAAAAATGTGAACGCCCTTTCTTTGCAGGTGAGCTGCGACAACGGCAACACACTTCGTGAAGATCCTCAGTGCCAGGGAAAGACTGAAGGCAAGGGCGGTAAACTGCAGGTGCCAATGCCCTCTCACGAAGCTCAGGAAGCATCTGTGCTGAGGCTTGACTGCCACATGGAAATAGGCATCCTGCAGGTCAAGGGCGGCGAACCAGTCCCCAGGATCCAGTGAAGGGATGATTTTCTTGAGGGTTACCATTCTGAATTTTAGCTTCCTTAGGAACCTGTTTAGGCCATGTAGGTCGAGAATGGGTCTTAACTCCCCGTTTGATTTGGGGATCAGAAGATAACGTGAGTAAAACCCCTCCCCTTCGTGTCTTCTCTGAACCTCTTCCACAGTGCCTAGCCCTAGAAGATTTTCCACTTCTTGATTCAGGCGTTGTTCATGAGAGGTGTCCCTGAAGAGGGACTGGGAAGGGGGAGCAAGGTTGGGGGCCCCGGCACAGAACTGCAGTGAGTAACCATCCTGCTCCATTCTCAAGACCCAACAGTCCATAGTAATGGAGGCCCATTGGGAATAAATGGGGGACAGTCTGTTTCAGAAGGGGGGGGGGTTGGAAGGATCCTGAAGTTGGGTAGTTGGTTCACCGTCCTCGCACGTCTTGTCAAAATCGCTGCCCTTGATTGCTGGAGCGATGATGGCTGGGCTCAGACACCCTGCTCGGGGAGTTGTTAGGTCTAGTCCTGGGAGCCCTCATTCTGTCCCTGTCCCTCTGCCTGGTCGGCCTGTTGGCGAATGGCTGTCTCGGCTGAGAAGGGACCAGAGGAGCTTGCTGTCTGAAAGGATGACGAGATGACGTAGGCAAGAGGAGACCCAATGATCGAAGAGTCACTGTCGAATCCTTTAGACTATGGAGCTTGGCGTCCATCTGATCCAAGAAAAGTGACGTACCATCGAAAGGTAAGTCCTGAATCGACTGTTGGACCAATGGAGGCAGACCTGATGCTTGCAACCACGCTGCTCTACGTAGCGCAACTGTGGAGGCAATGGTCCTGCCCGCCAAATCGGCTGCGTCCCAGGAGGCTTGCAGAACTGCCCTCGCAACCGCGAGGCCCTCGTCTAGGATGGTATTAAAATCGACTCGGTGATCTGAGGGCAGGAGCTGAGCAAATCTCATCAAGGAATCCCAGAAGTTGTAATTATATCTCCCCAGGAGGGCCTGGTGGTTCGCCACACGGAGCTGCAAGGTTGCTGTAGAATAAAATTTCTTTCCAAATGTATCAAGAGTCTTTGCCTCCTTGTTCTTTGGAGTGGACACTGGCTGGCCCTGACGCTCTCACTAATTCACAGCTTCCACTACTAGTGAAGAGGGGGCAGGATGTGTACACAAATACTGGAAAGTAGTGGCTAGAACATAGTATTTCTTTTCAGTGCCTCTTGAGGTGGGTGCCACAGAGGAGGGCGTTTGCCAAATGGATCGAGCAATCCATAGTACACCCTCGTGGATGGAAAGGGCCAACCTAGCAGGGGCTGAGGCCGATAGAACGTTGAACAGCGAATCTGAAGATTCCTTCACCTCCTCTACCTCCAAGCCCAGGTTGGATGCTAGTCTACGGAGAAGGTCCTGGTACGCCTTGATATCGTTGAGTGGTGAAGAAGGGGCACAGTGAGCCTCCTTGTCCGAAGAAGCAGAGGGGGAGTGACGGGTTGTTGTGGGGGAGTGCCGATGTTCTGACTGGTCCCAAGTATTCCCCAACACTGATCTCCGGCCCCCAGTGCCGTCCATCTGTGAGCTATGGTGCACCTGGGCATCCTGTGGAAATATCCAGGGAGCCCAACAGGGCCAATTCTCCAGCCAACCCTGGGGAGGGGGAGCCATCACAGGTGGTGATCTTGCCCCAGATCTGGGCAACTCTGCGATATCACTTGCCGCTGAGAGGTGCCCTCCGAGACTGACAAAGATGGTGAGTATGAAGAGGAGGACCAGGAAGGATTTCTCCGCTGATGATGAGACTTTTTAGATGGAACATGCCCCCGGAGGGGTGGACGAAGAGCGGTGCCTGGGACCCCAGTGCCACGGTACTGGAGATGAAGAAGAGGACAAGGAGTGGACCTCCCTCTCCCTGAGTGTCTCAGACCCTTGGTGCCTCTTGCGGGAGATTTCTGGTGTTCGGGCACGCTGGTGCATACAAACCCAAGGTGGAATGGAAGTGAGCAGCGCATCTGGAAGAACAGAAGTTACAGGTAAGTAACTATCCTCTTTCTCCCTTGTGTCTCTCTTCCTTGCACCAAGTTCTTCCACAGGACAGGTGTCAGCTTCCTTTCTGCAGCTCTCCATCTTCATCTGAACTCTTTGGGCTCTTTAAAGAAGTCACCTGACTCCTGTTTGCTGAGTCTGAGATGACATAACTATGGCTGGCCCCAGGTCCTAAAAAGGCCAACCTACTGTGTTTGGCTAAGGAGCTGGGATGGACTTAAGTCCTATTCCCCTTAGAAGAAGACGGAAGGTGTCTACATAGCTCCTACCATTTCTGGGTCCATCAAAGAATGAGGAAAAAGGACAACAGATGGGGTCTTTGCTGGTGCTCCAGCTTCCGTCCTTGCTGTTCATTGCTGGAGAAGTCTCCGCAGCTCTTCCCCAGGCCGCATGGCTGCTTGGGGCGTAAACACCCCATTTGGATATACTTCTGCTGGGACATGTGGACAGAACTCATGCTAATAAATAATAATTAGGGCTGGAGTTTTGTCAAGACAAGAAAAATGTTACAAATAGTGTGATTTTCTTCTTTGCCCACGACCCAGCAGAAGCAACAGCTCCTGGCTTCTGTCCCATGCACACAGCATTATAGGGTTGGAAGGGATGCCATGAGATCACCTAGTCCAAACCCCTGCTAAAAGCTGGACCACTCCATGGTTTGTGACCTGCCTGATCCTCCATCGTGACAAGGGGAAGCCGAATCTGAGTGGCACAGTAACCACTGCACACCAGGTCATAATCAGGCCCAGTTCTGTGGGACACCCGAGCTGCCATTGCAGTAAGCATGGAGTGGACCCATTCTCTAGATCCAACCCACTCTTGGCCTCTCCTCCATACCTGGCCATGATTAGCTTTGCAGTGCCAGCCATGGAGGGTGCTGCTGAAGGTGATCAGTAACCCCTCAGTGAGGCAAGAAATAGGGCATTTTCTAAATCACAATTCAGGAAGCAGACCCAGGACTTTCGCTAAATTTTCCATTAACAGCTCAGTGAGTTTTTTTATTTAAAAAATAGGCCACAAGAAATCAGCAGCCCTACTCATAATTAAGTTTCCCACAGAAAAGCAAAAATAGAACAAACAAAGATATTCCTGGCCAACCACATTATCAAGGTGCGTGAGGATGCATTGTAATCAAACATTTCATTTCTTCTAAGATGACACTGGGAGCACAAGGCTTGCCCTATTGTATTGCAGCCAAGATGCATGGGGAGGTTCCCTCCTGCTTCATATCACTCCCCCTGATACACTTGGGCCTCTGAGTGGGACTTCATCCAGAAATACAGGATGAGGGGAAGAGCACTGAATGAGAAAATGAATTATCAGTGAGTGGTACTGGGTTAGTAGATATCATCTGTTATACTCTTGTTTTACCTCAAAACATCCTTCCCGTGCATCTGTAACCACAACTGCAATGAGATAGCTCACTAATGAGCAAAGACAGTGGAGAGATAATTCTATTTAATTGACTCAGATTGTCAAAGTCACACGACAGATGAACATGGTCCTGGCACATGCCCTATTTTCTGAGTAATCACCAGGACCAAACTTGGTTATTTAGTGTAAAATTTCCAAAAGCACCTTAGTGATTTAGTCTCCTATGTCTCATTTTCAAAACTGACTTGGGCCCTTGACACTAAAAGCCCAAGACACTTGAACTTTCAGAGACTAAGGGCTTGTCTACATGGCACCACAGTCAGTTCTGTGGCAAAAATATTACATGGCAATGTACCGTAATCTTGTGTCAATAGCATCCTGCAGATGTAATACATTCAGTGGTAGGTCCACAGGTTATTTCCCTTCCTTATCTTACAGTCCAAAACTAAAGCTGTAGCTGTAAGTTTCCTGGTACAGGCTATGGCAGATGGGGATTCATTCTACTCAGTGAATATATTCAACAGCTACAGTACTGCAACAAGACATTAGAGAAATAAACACACAAAAATTTGTCTGACCCCCAGCTATCAAGCTTAACAGCTGTGCATTGAGTGCTGGCTGATAAAAGAGAGACCTATTAGGGAACCTTATTCTGGGTGCTTAACAAGCCCAGAAAGTCCAAAGAATCAAACCTTGCTCCTGCAAATATTCTCACTCAAATCAATGCAGATGCATGAGAAAGATGGGTGGGATTTCTTTTAGAGAGTGTGTACACTGCTGGTGCAAAGCAGCCTTAAAGCTGTTTTCATTGGTTATGGAAGGACCAGCAGTGGTATTGACCCAGGATATGACTACATTGAAAAGGCTGCAGCTGGACTGCTCTACCACTTCAGGATAGACACTACAGCAAAAGGAGAGGTTTTCCCATCACTCTAGCTAATTCAGCTCCCTGACAGACTGCAGGTAAATGTATGGAAAAATTCCTCCCTTGACCTAGTGCTGTCTACATTGGGAAATAAGGTTTAGCTTAGGGGTGGACAGAATTGGCTCACAGCTAGACGCTAGCAATTTTACTTTTGGTCACCAGAGGGCAATCCTCTATTATAGTTCTTCAGTAGAACCGGGCAAAAGGCTACTAAAACTGGTCACCATGGCGACCAGAAACAGATTTGTCAAGGCCTGGTTTACCTACATTGCTAGCAGCAGCTGATTTTTATCATTATATGTATGACTGTTGTACCTAGGAGTCCTTGGTATGTACCAGGACCATTCTGTTAATCACTGCACTAACACAGAACAACCACCACCACCACAGTTTCTGCTTCAAGGATGAAAGTAAGAGCTGTCATTAGTCTGCTTTAATTTACAGTGAGGGATTAAAGCTACTTTCTCACTCCCCTCCTGAACTGCAGTCTGTACTTCTTGCCTGCTGCAAAGGTTATGGGCCTAGAAACAGCAGCATACAAGTTGCTAAAATTAGACTAAAATGTGTTATTTGGGAACTCAGAGGAAAACATGGAAACAAAAGGCACTTCACCAGAACAGGGTTAATATATTAATATTCTATGGCAGGGCTTTCTTCAGAATAGCAGATAATTATCTCCCACTGTTCCCCTACAAAGATATATAGTGACCAAAAGAAATTGACTTTTAACATACCTGCAGGTACTTATAGTTTCCTCAGTGTGGTTTTTGACAGAGAAAACTGCTAAACATCTCTCAGCAAGGCATGGTGCTAGTGGGTAATGAATGGTTTGCGGAGGCAGCAGCATTACAAACCAGACAAGAGCTCTGTACAAAGCAAACACGCTCCCCATTGCTTCTCCACTGGAGAATGGTGTGATTGTGTTTAGGTTACAAAGCGGGGTTTGCCCTGGGTTTCATTCACGTCTGACAAAAGTGACTGAAAAAGATGCTAAAAATGTCAGCCTTAAGAGGTTGATAGCTTTACAAAATGTTGACTGACTAGTCAATCGTCCCCTGTGTGGAAAAAATAAACCCTCTAGCTCAGTGGTTTTCAAACTTAGGGTTGGGACCCAGTACTGGGTTGCAGCACCCCCTTCCGCAGCCACCAAAAGACTGGAATGCATTGCTCAAAGAGAAGCAAGGAGTCCTGTGGTGCTGAAAGACTAACAAATTTATTTATCACATGAGCTTTCATGGGAGAAAATCTCACTTCATCAAAGCATCTTCCATGAAAGCTCATGAGATAAATAAATTTGTTAGCTTTTAAGTGCCACATGACTCCTTGCTCATCTTGCTGACTAGACTAACATGGCTTCGCCTTTGGAATTTGCTCAAAGATGTAATTGGTGGGTTGCAGGCATAAATGATTTTTTTCAGCTGGGTCATGATGAAAAAAGTTTGAAGACCCCTGCTTTAGCCAAATGACATGATGACTAAAAACCCAGTTTTTATAGCTTACAACATGTTCAGTTCCAAGGGGGTAGCCCTGGCAGTCTGTATACAGCACCAAAAAAAAACCCAAAAAAAACCCCAACACCAAACCACCACACACACACACACACGCACCAAGCATCCTGCGGCACCTTAAGGACTAACAAATTTCTTCAGGCATAGGCTTTCATGGGCTGCCTCTGATGAAGTGGGTTGCAGTCCATGAATGCCTATGCCCAAAGAAATTTATTGGTCTTCAAGGTGACACAGGATTCTTGTTTTTAATACCTTCAATGGACTTTAATAACCACTGTTTGCAGAAGTGACGACAGACTTTTTGTCTCAGTTCTTGTTCATATTGCAACACAAGGTCTAATATTTTTATTTATACTTCATTTAACAAGCAGATGAGGTGTTTTTCATGTTGCCACACTTGAATTCACATTGTCTTCTCTAGTTGCAGGGCACATTGTCTATAACCCTCTCACTTTCCTGGGTACAGTAGATTTTTATATCCACTGTACAGCTATGCACCTCACTTTTCATACCAAGACCTCGTTATTGCTGTGAGTGTCCTGAAATTGCAGTGTCAGCACTGAGACAAGGTAGATGAGGCAATATATTTCACCTAACCAATTTCTGTTGGTGGAAGAGTACAAGTGTTCATGTGAGCATCGTTGATTTTACAGAGATGAGATTAATCTGAAGACTCCTCTCTCTCTCTCTAGTGGACTGTCTCTCGGGAAAACATATACATTTCCCACACAGATGTGGGGAGCACAGACTGACTTTGCTGAAGTAATAAAACTGAGAACCAAAATCAAGAGATCAAATCCCCAGCTGCATCTCTATTGAGCAATAATAAATGATTCTCCCAAGTTGAGAATCTGGATCAAAGTTCTTAATCACGCAAACCCAGTATAAATTCCAAATTGGTTTGTTAGCAAAGTTCCTCAAATCAATCATTTGAATAACCGTGATGCTCTTTTGACGATTTTATAATTTTAACAGGTTGAAACTGGTAAGACTAGGATATAGAAAATGAAAGCTTGATTAATGTGTTTGCTTACAGAGAAAAACAAGCAGTGTGCTAATAAATTCATTAACAGATTTAAAATCTAGTGGCCAAATTTATTAACCCGTGCATTCCAATAACTGAGCGACCAACAGAAATCGAACAAGCGACAAAAGGGCTGTATAGTCCTAGAATTTAATGCTTCACTGCTCTGCAAGAAAGAGAAAGCTTTTCTTTTTAAACAGAAACTCAGTGTTTATTCAATGGCTTCCACCCAGCAGGATAGACAGAATTCTACAACTAAAGGACTTAAAGCTCCTAAACAGGCTACATCACTGGTTTTCAAACTTTTTTCCTCAGGACCCAGTTGAAAAAAATCATTTATGCCTGTGACCCAGCAATTACATCTTTGAATAAAGCTTTCCAGTCTTTTGGTGGTGGCAGCAGGGGGTGCTGCGACCTAGTGCTTGAGGTCTATGACCCAGTACTTGGTCCTGACCCTATGTTTGACAACCACTGGTCTACAGCACAAACAATCTCTTGTTTAGGATCAATCCGGGAGCCAAATTCTCACTGAAGACACTAGGGCCTTGTCTACACTAGCAACTATGCTGTTAAAAATTTTGTTGTTCACGAGTGTTAAAAAAGCAGATCACTGAGTGACAGAGGTTTCACCAACATAATAGCTTGTGTGGACAGGGCTAAGCCAGTGGAAGACGTCTCCTGCCGACATAACTACTGTCACTTGTTCAGGTGATTTTATCATGTCGGCAGGAGATCTGTCTTCTCCCAACAAGACGTGGCTACACAAGTGCTGTTACAGTGGCCCAGCTGTGCTGATATAGCTGTGCCACCGAAGTTCTAAGTATGGACTAGCCCTAAGTGTTTAGGGTGATGAAACACTGCAGGATTCAGAACCTGACATTTCTTTTTGTTAAAAGTAAAAGGAAAAAAGATGTTACTAAGAAGTAGTATTTGCAGCTGGGTGGAAAAAACAAAACATAAAAACAAAACAGAGAAGCCTCAGAAGCTGTACATCAGTTATTTCATCATGAATCACCCCTCCTTTAACTAGGACCCAGTTCATCATTTTGTTAAGAATATTAAAAAAAAAAAAAAAAAAAGGTCCACTGTGAAGATTCCCAAAACAAACAAGGAGTCTGGTAGCACTTTTAAAGACAAACAAATTTATTTATCAAGAGTCTGACAAAGGGATTTTCTTCTACAAAAGCTCACATAAAGTTTTGCTGGACTAGGCTAGCATGGCTACCCCTACAGAATCTGAGAATCAGGAGACACTTCAGTACTCTGGTCTCATTTACACTAGGTTAAAAGTTGTGTTATTAAAATGCTTTAGCTAACATGGTCTGAGGCACTTGCCAACCCAATAAGGGTAAGACCCCCACTACTTATTACATGTATTAAACTGTCTGGGATAAATGTGAGGAAGAGCCTAACCTTTAACTTAATTGATTTAGCATGTGGTTAAAGTTTACTCTGCCTTGTTTGGACTGGACTTTTCTAAACACAAAGGACCTTCTCTATGCACCAAAGTCATACCTCATTAAGTATAATGGTGTGTAGATAAACAGGTACATTCCTCTGCTACAGAAGCAATTATTGCCATTGCAAAAGAGCTGATAGTGGTATAGGTTATAGATTATTCCTCATACAGGACACTAACGGCATCCAAGTTTCAAACGGGTAGCTGTGTTAGTCTAGTTCAGTGAAACAAACAAGGAGCACTTGTAAAGACTAACACATTTATTTTTTGCATGAGCTTTTGTGGGTGAAATCCCACTTCGTCAGATACACCCCAACTCTCAGTGGTATCAGTATAAGTTAAAAAAGAAAAGAAAAGAAAATCACATGCCAAGACAGTGCATAGACCAGTTAGAACATGGGTCATCCCTTCTGGCTGACTGAAAAGTATCAGCTAAGGAGGTTAGACTTCAACAGCCCTTGTCCAAGCATCACAAACCTTTCCCTCAGCATCACACACAATTTCCTCAAAATGAATTAATTCTCTGTACCATTTACTCACCAAAAACAGCGGTAAGAAAACTATTAGATCAGATAAGAGTTTGACTCCAATGGATGTGTATAGGAGACCCAAGACCCACCTGAGATCAGCTTTGATACACAGGCCCACGTGGTACCTCCTGGTGTGTCCCATAAACTATCTAAGATGAATGTCTTCAAGCTTTTCCGCATTTGTGTCAAATTAAGTAACATAAATCACATACCACTGCGATTCCCCTCCTCCACCCAACCATTCATCTGACCTTCCTTCTTGCTGCCTGAGCATATTCAATGCAGTATTTTATAGCTGTATATTTTAAATAGGAGCTTGTATCTGAGAATGAGAAAAAACAAGGGTTAGCCTACCAATGGCTAACATGGCAATTAGCATCTCATCTACTTGAACAGTTAACACCAATCAAAGCCATAGAAGAAACTGAATCCCAAATGAGGGTTTTCCTTTCGGGACCCAGTATGCTCACTCTCTCTGTGTTCCAGGCACCCGTGCTGTACAACGCTGTATTTGGTACCCTGGCACGAAAGCTGCCTGTTCTTGCATGATGCTTGCCCACGGCATTATGTTTATACTGCTTCTTATCACTTATTAACACCCTTCCTCCCCCATCTCTGTCCCCGTCGCTGTGTCACATGGTAACACCTTCCCACTCAACACACTGGCAGGGCTGGAATGGAGGGGGACAAAAGTGCTCCACCTGTTTTAACACAGAGAATGAGAGTTATTTGCAGGTGGCTTCGGTTTCCACAGTTAACTCTGAAGTCTTGTATCACATGGGGAGGGGAGGGAAGAAGGTGGCCTGCTATAATATCTCTGCATGGTGGAATAGCAGATCCTGCGGACTTAGCCTTTGTCTCACCCTCCTTCATGTTCTCCACCCCATCGCAATCTGCCTCTTTATCCCCCCAGCTGTCAGCTCCCCCCACCATACACATTCGTCCTGGTTTAGCTGCTCTATGGGCATTTGGCAAAGGCTACAGAAAGGGAAATGGCTTCAACCAGGCTTCCCCATGCTCCCCATCTGTCCCTTAAGTGTTGGCGCTTTCTCAGAAAGAGGAAGAGGAGGAAAAGCCAAGCACAAGATGCAGCAGAGCAGAATCTTCCTTCACCCTAGGCTTAGCTCACCCACAGAGAGAGGCTGCCCAGTACTGACCGTCAAACCAAAGGAAATATTCCAAACACCCCAGCACAAAAGAACTGAACCAGGGATTTTCCCAACACCCCCTCACGAATTTCCCAACACCCCCCCCCCAGTATTCAGCTAGTAACAGTGCTATACCAATTTCGTGAGCACCCCCAACACTCCCCTAATTTCAAGTCCTGGGGAGAATACTGAACCAAACCAAGATGGATTCAAAGTTGTCTCTTTGTTAGGGACAAAGGGCCTCTCTCTGCAATGCCCAGATCAGCCCAGAGGGTGAGGTCTCTTCTCCCATCATTTGCTGGCTACCCACTGTGCAGATGAGCACAAGGGGATGCCTGCAACATTTCTGCAAGAGCAGGGAGCTCTGCCTTAAACCAGCAAAGTGCAGCTCCCATGTGCTGATCTCCAGCCACCCCAGGAGGCAGGCAGGGGCTCCTGTGCTTTGAAGTCCCCCTAGCACTGAAATGTGTGCGCATGGCTGGGCGTTTGCACAATGGCCCTTGTCTCTCTCTCTCTCTCTCTCTCTCTCACACACACACACACACACCCCGGAGAGAAAATGCAAAGCTGCTCTTACCTTCAGACTGCAGAAGACAGCAGATTTCCTTTCCTCTTGGAGCTGAGGTCCAGGCAACTTAGCCACTTTCCCTCCTGGGCTCTGCAAGCAGGCTCCTCAATGCAGGCGAGGAGGATGCAGGCTCCGCTACTAGAAAGAGAGGAGGCGGGTGAGCTGTCTGTGCAGCCTCAGAGCTCGGTTTTATCCTGGTCCAGGGGGAGGGGGAGAGCCAGGGATGCTGGAAGGGTGGGGAGAGCAATCACATGGCACTAGGGGAAGGCACTTGCAGGAGGAAGGGGGCTATCCCTGGCCCCCCACTTGTCACACCCTTGTCCTGCTGCTGCCAGGTTTCCCTGGGGTCCACATCTGACAACTCACGAAGAGTAACTGATGGTACAAAAGGAAGCAACGAGTCCTGTGGCACTTAAAGACTTAACAGATTTATTTATCGCATGAGCTTTCGTGGGAGAAAATCCCACTTCGTCAGGCTTTTATTGATGAGGAGGCTGGACGAAGCGTACAGCGCTCCTGGCTGCTGAGCTGGGTGCTTGGCTTTAAATTAACAAAATAAAATAAAATAAAATAAAAACAACCACAAGGAGTCCTGTGTCACTTAAAGACTAACAGATTTAGTTTTTGCATGTGCTTTTGTGGGAGAAAATCCCACTTCGTCAGATGCTTCAAAGATGAGGGAACTCATCTGACGAAGTGGGATTTTCTCCCACAAAAGCACATGCGAAAAATAAATCTGTTAGTCTTTAAGTGCCACAGGACTCCTTGTGGTTGTTTTTATTTTATTTTATTTTATTTTGGTTAATTTAAAGCCAAGCACCCAGCTCAACAGACAGGGGAACACTGTGTGTTTTGGCCAGCCTCCCCAGTGATAAAAGCCTGACGAAGTGGGGAAAGCCTCACAAAAGCTCTTGTGATAAATAAATCTGTTAGTTTTGCAGTGCCACAGGACTCCTTGTTTTGTTTTGCTGGACTGGACTAACACAGCTGCCCCTTTGGAACTTTCAAATTAACAAACCATAGCTGGTCCCCTATGCGCACAGCGCTGAGCTGGGACCCAGGTGGAGATATAATACCTCCTTTGGATCCCAAGGCACCACATTCCCACAGGCTGCTTTGAAACCCAGCCGGCGTGGGGGAGTGCCTTCCATCCTGAAAGACTTGCCCAGCTATGGACATAGGGACCACTTCTCACATCACAGATGCAACTTCTCCTGGGGTGCAAACCTGTGGTTGTTTAACTTCCCATACACAGTGGCAGGACATTGTTTAGGGCAGTGAGAGAGTCTCCCTTTGCATCCTGGTTCCTTTTCTTTTTTCCTGCTGGTTTTGGAGCTGTTCAAAGTATTTTGAGGAGGCCTGGTCGATGCTTAAAAATTAAATCAACTGAGGTACATTTCTCAGGACTGTAAAGAAGTTTCCATCCAGCGTGGTGCAGTTAGGCTAACCTAAACCCCTGGGTAGCTGTGACTAGGCTGGTGGAAGAATTCTTCCGTTGACCTAGGTGCTGCATCTTGGAGAGATGGATTAACTACATACTGATGCAAAAACCCTTCTGTGGATGTAAGAAGTATATATACTACTGTGCTATAGTAGTGTATCTGCATTACTGAAGTTGTGCTCCTATGAAGTAGATGTATTGTATCCTAAGACAGTGGTTTATAAACTTTTTCCCTTGGGACCCAGTTGAAAAAAAATAAAGAAATTTGTGTCTGCAACTCATCAGATGCAACCTCCTCTATGAGCTGTTTCTCAGTGTTTGAATCTGAACAACTGCTTTGATTTGCTGTTACTGTATGACCTGATCCCATGTCCTACACTCCCTTGCATTTATTTTCATCCCATTCTGTAAATTCCCCCATCTTCAAAGCATCGGATGAAGTGGGATTTTCTCCGACAAAAGCTCATGTGATAAATAAATCTGTTAGTCTCTAAATGCCACAGGACTTCTTGCTACCTTTAAACAATGCAGTCCAGTTTTTTGGTGGCAGCAGAAGGTGCCATGACCCAGTTCCTGAGGCTCTGCAACCCAGTACTGGGTCCAGACCCATGGGTTGAAAACCACTGCTCTAAGACACACAGAAAAGGGCAAGCATAAAATTCATCTCTGATTTGATGCAGCCGGACACAGCACAGAACAGCATCACTTTCCTGGTAAAATGTCTTTCAGACACAACCTGCCCCGAAAACGCATAACAGGGTTAAACATACACAATTACAAATGCAAACAAAAAACTACCACACATAACGGGGGACAGGAGGCAAAACTGAGAGACAGAGATAAGGGAGAAAAGAAGCTTCCAGCTGTGATTTAAAATGAGATGAAGCATCACACGTAAACTATTCCACAGGCTGCAGAGAAGAAGGTGCTTGCATCAACATTTGTAAGACTGGAAGGGCAAGGTGCAGAAGGGCGACAGAGAAAGAAGGGGACAGATTCAGTGCAACTTCATTGAAACCCAGAGAGGCACAGAGATGCTGTGTGACTCACTTGAAGTCTCACAGCAGGGCCATAGCAGAGCCAGGAATAGAACCAAGTCAACTGGGCCATGTGCTTGGCATATGACTAAAAAGATGGTTATCAGCTGCAGAGCATCCTAAACTAAATTCTGATCTCTGAGCAAGCAGAAACATGGATAAATTGTGCAGCAGCTCCTTCCAGTCTGACTCCAGCAAACATTATCAGTTTACGGATGAACTTTCTAGTGGATTAAGCCTTTGATTTGTATCGATATTTCTAAATATGGAGCTCAGTCTTTGACAGGACTCAGCATCTAAACACTGTGACATTACATGTTCCTATTGGCAGCAGCCTTTGCAGCAGAATGCCAGACATATGCAAAAGCCCTTATTAAATAGTAATGGCATCAATGCGCTGAAGATAAATTCTGTTTGGCAGCTTTCAATACCAGGCACCAGAGAAGAGATTTCCCGGTACAAAAATAACAATAGCAATTCACTAGTTATTGTGTGAAAGCGAGTGATCTCACCTTGGCTCCTGCAGGTTACTTATTCCATGTCTGATAAACATTGGATTACCATTTTTCAACTACATTATTCATGCATGCCTCAAAGTGTTTTACAGATTTCTGGTGATGGTTAAGACTCCAGGCTTGCATGCTGCAAAAATGATGATCAATTAACAATCTCTCACAATAATAATCTCTGAAGTAGGTTCACAAAGGATCATTTAAAATACATCTGGCAAAGGACACTGCTGGTATTGATTTGGTGAAGTCAATGGATCTCTGCTGATTTGTACCAGCTGAGGATCTGACTAATTGTTTTTTTTTACTTTGGGGTATATCTATAATAAAAGGATGACAGTTATGTGTTAGCATTGATTTGTTCATGAAGTTATATGGTGCTATTTTATACACTACAGCCTTGCATCAGATCAATGCAGGCAGTAACCTGCACTTCTGTGGGCTGCCAAGCACAATATGTGCATTAAATTGCTCACATCTGTAAGTCTGTCCAGAACTGGACATTAAATTTGTTCTTTCATATAATATCATGGTGATATACAATAATAGCCTCAAGCTGTTTCTCTCTGCCACAGTCCAATCCTTTAGAGATAAACCATTCACACCCTTAGATCTCTTAATTTATACTTGCATTATCTCAGAAAACAAAGCCAAAGCATACCAGTATCCCTCCCATAAAACAGTATTACTTTTGGGGGGAGAGTTGAATGATTCCTGCTCCCCTAGAAAACAAATAAGGCCCTGTGAAAGGTCAGCATCCAGTTCCTGTCTGCTTTGTAGTCACAAACCACCCAGAGATGATCTTCTGATCTAACACCTTGTGCAATTTATTTATTGTGTTCTCTGCACCACTGTGTTTACAGCATCTGCCATGTGTTCTCAAACAGGGCGTGCAGAGGTCCACCAGGGCATACATCATCTCATCTAAATGTTAGCCTGCTTTGATAGTAAGCAGCATTAAAAAGCCCTGGCGAAGTCAGCACAAACTAAAATTTCATACAATGACTTGTTTATACTGTTCTATTTACGATACACTGAAATGTAAGTACAATATTTATATTCCTATTGATTTATTTTGTAATTATATGATACAAAATAAATAAGTCAGCAATTTTTCAATAATCGAGTGCTGTGACACTTTCATATTTTTATGTCTGATTTCATAAGTACGAAGTTTTTAATAGAGGTGAAACTTGGGGATACACAAGACATTTCAGACTCCTGAAAGGGGTACAGTAGTCTGGAAAGGTTAAGAGTCACTGGTATATATTCCTGAGCCAAGGAGGTGGGGAGCTAAACAGAAGGTATTTTCCTGCATGGAGATCTCTCCTGTGACTCTGAAAAGCCTGCCATATTCTCCTTTCCATCCTGAGAACCTCCTTCCTATGCCTTTCTGCTCCCCAGACTATGGGTTCATCAGCCATGCAGGTCTCTCCATCCCCATGCAACCAACCAACTAAACACAGCTTTGCCCTCAAGTTTAGTCTGGAGAAATTTAATTGGTTGTCCAGTGCTCACAATGCTGGTACGGCTGCTGTTGTCCATCAGAAACTCCATCAATTTGGGCTCTGGAGTGAAGGGGATAAAAATTCCTGACAAGAAGAAATTGAATCTCTTTCACGCACACTAGTGTCTGAGGGGCAAAGTTTCCTAGACATACACAAAGAGATGCCCATGCTGCTTGGCTTGGGTTAGCCCTGAAAGACGCTTCAAATTCAGAGATCATTACAACCCTGCCACCTTTGGAACCTCACAGACTGAAACTCACTCGTTACTGTGTTGGTGAAAGCTAATTACACAACATACCGCTCGTTTGGGGTGGCTGGCAGTCAGTCAGTCTGTCCTGAGGTTGGTGCGCACAGTTGTGAGCCACTCCAGGGAGTATGACAGAGACGTAAAAGACCAAGTATCCTCAAAAAATTAGCAAATATACAGACTAGATTGGTACCCATTAACAAACAATGTAAACAGAGAAAATTATTATTATAAATAATCTGCCAACACCTGGAAGATCCAGTCTTGGACCAGGACCAGATTGTTATTTTGGTACCCCAAGTGAAAGAATCCGAATCCTAGGGCTCAAAGGGACCTCCTGAGGTCATCTAGTCCATCCCCTGCAGGACCACTTCCACTAAATCATCCCAGTCAGGGTTTGTCTAACCTGGCCTTCAATGTTTCCAAAGACGGAGATCCCACCACCTCCCTAGGTAACCCATTCCAATGCTTCACCACCCTCCTTGTGAGAAAGTTTTTGCTAATATCCAACCTCGACTGCTCCAGCTGCAGCTTGAAACCATTGCTCCTTGTTCTGTCCTCTGTCACTACTGAGAACAGCCTAGCTCCCTCCTCTCTGGAGCACCCTGCAAGTGGGAGGCTGTGTCTTTAACGGACAGAGAAGTGGATCAAGAATAAGTACTCATTGGTTCTATTCCCGGCTCTGCGATTTACTATGTGACTGCAGGCAAGTCACAATTACTTTGTGCCTTAGTTTCCTCTTTTGTAAAATGGAAATAACACTTACCTAACTCGAAGGAGCCCGTGAGACTAATTTAAAGAATGTTTGTAAAGCAGGTAGATGTAGATGGCACGGGGTGGGAGGGATGGTGATGAGAATTCGTTTTTATAAACCTTGTGGATTCATGTTCCAAACACTGACATTTCTGCCAAGCTGTAACAAGTCTCTTTCTTCATTTAAGCCAGGCAGCTGTGCAGAGTCCAAATTGACAGCCTAGTGCAGTCTCACCTTTCCCACTGTGTTTGTAGCCCTTCATAATTAATTTCTCATAGGAAAATCCTTTTAATAAAACTGTTTGAAGAAGAAACAAGAGGAGACAATTTCTGTAGGAGGATGCTGGGCACGAATTAGTCAGAGTAGTTTCCCAGTTATTCCTCCAGTAAGAGAGAGGTTAATTAGCACTTTGCATCATCTCAGGACTGGAGCCTGGCTTTGGTGACCAGTTTCTGTACCACACATTACTGTATCACCCTCCAATGCTCTCTCATCCCAGGTGTCAGCATCTTCAAGTCAATCATTCTCTTTTTGACCTCTGTTCTTTTTACTATTTGGTGCTTTAACATTTTTTTCCCCACCAAGGTAAGAGAGGGAATTTGGCCTAGACACATGACTGGCCTGTAGTCCCACCAGGAGTCCCTTTAAAGTTTGCATGAAAAGAGAAGATGGGAAAGCTGTGTTAGCCTAGTTCAACAAAGGAGCAAGGAGTCTTGTGGTACTTAAGGGCTAACAAATTTATTTATTGCATGAGCTTTCTTGGGAGATAATCCCACTTTGTGAGATGCTTGAAGATGACTTCAAAGTGCCTGATAAAGTGGGATTTTCTGCCACAAAAGTTCATGCGATAAATGAATTTGTTAGGTCTAAGTGCCACAGGACTCCTTGCTTGTTTAGGCATTAATAGGGATCGAAAATAAGCCACTGGCTGTGCTTCTAACCCTGCGGTAAAAATTAAATCTCTTTATTCCTCCCTCCCTGCAACAGCTGCATTTTCTTTTAAAAAGGAAATGAGAAAGATGAATTTTCAAGTATAATTTTGATCAATGAGCCTAAGGGCCTCCAGCCTTCCATGTCCCAAGGTTCAACTTTTTTTCTCCTTGGAGAAATTTGCTGCTTCATGTTAATTCCCTTTGAGATTTTTTTCCCCCTTCATTTTGGAGCACAAGAATACCCAGGGGAGAAGTCATCTCCAGTGTAAATAATATTTTCATCTGCCTGCGTATATTAGATATTAGCATAATGGGTCAAAGGGATGTCGTGCTGGTATCTTGCAGTTGGGCTGACAGGCATAGCAGAAATCAGCAATGCACAGTGAGGGTATCCTTCACAGAAAAAATTAATTTATTTTTACATGCATGCCAGTTTGGAAAAAGAAATGATCACAAACTATGCACTACTGCTTTCAGGGACCTCAGGACAAGCCCCAATGCCCAGTTCCAAGGGGATAATGCTGCCTCAAGAATTTATTCTAGTTAGAGAAGGATGAAGGCTGAAAGCAAACCCCTTTCCCGCCACCGACTGATTCTGCAAAGAAATGTCCACAGAGAACAAATAATGCTCCATTTCTCCCAAAACTAAACACTTGCTCACATGAGAGTAAAATGTATAACAGCACCATCTGGGGAGCCCTGCCGTAACAAGAGCGTTCACTCACCAGGATGACTTATAAACATGGACTTTTCTCCAGTCACTTCACACCATGAACAGAACAACAAACTCCTTGCTTATGTTGGGTTTTTCCTGTAACAACAGACCAGGGGCAGACTGTCACACAATTTTCCCCAGACGCATCTGTTGAGACCTGAGAGAACAGAAAGGGAGAACAGGAAAATTTCCACAGCAAAAATAAAACTGATTTTCTGACCAGCCCTAAACAACATTGATTGGTAATAGGTGCCAGGGTGAGAGCCCAGACTGGTGTGATTTGATAGAAGTAGGTCTGTGCTTTGTGTAACTAACCTGGTCTTTTCTCATATCCTTTTTGCACTTTTTCAATATAGTGGCACTGAGAATGTGTTCGATTTGTTATAAAACAAGATTGAAGAAGTGTAGGAGGTCCAGCCTCACCACAAGCTGCACTTGCTGCAGTTACTGTGCAAGCATGCTTCATTCTTCATGGCGGTTTACTGAGCAAACTTGCTACCTGCATAGCCCAGCAAAGGCCAGCTTAGAGGGAGTGAGAACTGCAGGGGGTGAGATCTGGAGTTGACTCTGGTGTCAGATTGTGTGCCTCATTAGAAAGCTGGTCAGGTGGATATTGCCAGGCAGATTCCCCCTGCAACGTGTACTAAGGTTATTAATATTTTTGAGCTTACCTCTGCTGGAACATAAGGGGGGGCAATGAAGTAGGTAAGTTTCTCACAGTGTCAGAAGCATGAATGAAGCACCTGTAATACAAAAGGGAGGTGGAACCTTAGAGGTACTTATATTATGAAGCATGAGAAATGAGCAGTTCACATGGAACTCAGTGGTTTTAAAATATCGGGTTTATGTCCATTTAAATTCATCATCTTCTCCTCTCACCTAGTACTGCAGAGTGGCTTAATGACAACCTCTTATCTGATTGGCTTTTTATTCTGCACTCTCATCTGTGATGAGATCCTATGATTTTAAGCAGCTCATTTTATTTTTAAAAGAACCATCTGTAACTATGCATTGGTAGCTCTTGTAGCCCTTTTTTTTTTAGGTTGAAATAATGTTTCTCTCTAGCAGTTATCTGGTGCAACTGTATCAAGTATTGTAATCAAGTCTCTAGATAGGGCGCGCACACAACACTGTCCTCTTTTGGATGAAATCAAAACTGCTTAATTGTGTGTCATAGGCCCTTTACTGTTATGAGCTAATGGGAATTTTCCCTCCTTACAAATAGTAGCAGGAGGCTCTCAGTTCTATCCCCACTTTGTTTTTAGGGGCCATGATATGCTTACTGAGAACTGTGAGGTCCTCAAATAACCACATATTTCTTGCTATACTATTTGTCCATTGCAATGAGCAACATATTTTAAACCTTTCTTCAGTGAACGACATTCACTGAGTGCCAATCCCCCCACATTCAAATCTATCAAACAATCAACACAAGCAAGTCTATTCAAATAATGAGAATATGCAAAAATAGATTAGATTGGATAAAAAATGTAAGGGATTGGAAGCTTTAATGATTAAGACAAACACCAGTTGAAAGGCGTAAGAACTAACTTTTGCTGCAGGTTGGTTATTCTATAATTATCCAGTGTGAGGTTCCCTGAACTTTTCTCTGAAACATTACTTTCAACAGGTCACTCTCATAGACCAGGTACTGAATTGCAGAGGCCACTCATCTGATCTGGTAAAGCAATTCCTGTCACTTAGTATTCATTTTTCAGATTAATTCTCTCTTCAGTCCTTTCATTAGACCTTTTGAACTTTACTTTGTTACAGCCACACATTTTTTCTATTTTGTTTGTGTATTCCTGACTTTTCTACACTATTGTGAATCCCAAGTCATTGCTGCAATCTCCACAGACTGTTTTACAGCTGTCTTTCTATTTGCCAGTCTTGTAATTGGCAGCCATGTCGGCTTTATGATCAACATTCTGAGTCCACCAAGACCCCAAAGTTTTCATAGTACAAATGCCAGCAAATGGAAGATTGTAGGAATATACTTGTATTCATTTTGAAGAGAAAATCTGTTGCCACCATTCTTTAATCTGCAGGTACTAGCAATCTTGCACTGCTTTGCTTTCACATGAAATATGTACTATATGGTATTGCATACACTGGGATGCTCAGTAACCTCCAGGTCAAAATTGTCCTTTGGTTAAGTGCAATGAAGTAGCAAGCCGTCTCCTGTAGCTAGCAAAGATCCCACTACCTGGAGAAGTGATTCAAATGCAGAGACTGTGATGAACAGTGCCAACTTCAGTACAAAATTTGGTAGGAATCAACCGGAACCATCCACGCTAGAGAAAGCCCTTGACTCCATCAAGCCAGATACAGTGGCAGGTTATGATATCTTCCTGGAATTCATCTAGCACCTTGGACCAAAGACATCACTTCTACGTACAGGTTATTAGTGAAAAGAAGTTGCAACACATTTGGCATCAAGCAAAGATTACTGCCATATGGAAGCCAGTCAAGGACCACTACAATGTGTTGAGTTACTATATAATATCCTTGCTGTCAGCCATGTCTCAAGGTGCGTGTATCTGATCCTTCAGGAGACCGCTCTATGTTCTGGAAAGGGTGGAGCACCTGTGCTCAAGTCCTGGCCTTGACCGCCTTCACTGAAAATTGTTTATTAAAATGTAAAGGTGAGAGCTGTCTTCTTGAATTTGACTGCCACCTATGACGCAGTTTGGCACAGAGGCCTTTTGTTTAAACTCTCAAGTTGCCCTATTTTGGATGGTCAAAATAGTAGAGTTCTTTCACCAAAACAGGCAGCTAGAATACACTAAATTAAGGCTTTTGTCTCCATGTTGCAGCGCATCACATCATACCATTAGCTGACATTAGGCACCGGAGTGCATTTGGGTTGGAACTGTAGCCTGATCTTGGAATATTCTCACTTTTTTGAATGCTAAGGCTTCAAAAGGCCTCTGAGGATATTAAGTGCCAAGTCGCATCAAACATCTGTAGGAGCTGGGAGCAAACTCTTTAATAATCACAACCTCAAGGACTAACTTTTTAACTGACTTTGCCCTTTTGCTTTTCCTGTTGTCATTTTTGCTAATTTTAGCATTAACTCAGATGGAAGACTTAGTGCTTTCTGAGTTTTTAAAATGTTATCATATGTTTTAAGTGGATTAAAGGCCAGATCAAAAGCCCACTGACTGTTCAGTGGAAAAGGGCTTCCAGAGATTTAAGCAGTCTTTAGATCAGAGTCTTAGGCCTGCTCTACACAACTGCACTAAGGCAACAGGAGATACGCAAGCTATGTTCAGCAGAAGACAAAGTGGGATTTTCTCCAATGAAAGCTCATGCAATAAATTTGCAAGGTTTTAAACGTGCCACCAGACTCCTTGTTTTACTAGATCTGGGCAAAATTTCTTTTAGAAAATAGCAGATTTGCAAAAAATGCATTTTTCAGGGCATCAAAATTATTTTTGCATCCAGGTTGAATTGTTTTGACTGGAAAAAACTGAAAACAAAATCTTCAAAAATGTCAAATAAGATTTGTAGCAGCAAAATCAAAATGAACCCTTTGGATGTTTTATTTGGAAATGACGTTCAAACAAAATGTTGGTTTGGATCAACATTCAAAGCATTTTATTCAACCGTAACAAGCAAACCAAAAATTCAGTTCCTGTTAGAAACAAATAATTTTTTTCGTTTGGCCACCATATCAAAAAGATCAATTAGCTGCTAGCTTTATGTCAGCTCTGCTTCTTCTTCTCACATCTTCTGCATCATTTCTTCTGATGTACTTGCACTGTAAGATGACAATATTTGATTATACTTGCTGAGTCTGGGAAAATGTCTCTTTGTAGCACAGCAAATAACCACATTCTTGAAGTGCTTTCCTGATTTGGGCCCATACTGTGTTTGTGTTTATTTAGCTGTACATTGCTTATAGCATGTGGGTGGAGAATAGGGACCGTACAGGTTACTAAAAGAATCGTGGTTCTTTAGCTCTTTTTCCAGTGATTGTTAGGTCAAGTTCTCAGTGCCACAAAGATGTCATTGATAACATAGGCTACTCTTTGAGCAATTGCCTCCAGGGACTACTTTATATATTCAACTGGGTGCTTGTTAAAAGGATGAATTTTTGTTGTTTATGTGCTGTGGAAGGCTTGTGAAAATGTTATGTACTTGAACCTTTAAAAAAAGATGGAGAAAGGCATATTACATCTGCACGGTACAGTAATGTAAACAGTAGTGGATAACAAGAATTACCATCTTGTGTAGTCTGTGATGAACCTTGTATTTCTTTTCATGCAGTGCAAATGGTTTCAGGCAAGCACACTCTATTAGAAGACTACCTTTGGCAAATGAGGGATGGTCATGATCACTGATCACATGTTGTGAGTGACAACACAGCCAGTAAATCTAACTAGTGTTACTGCTAGCTTTCTATATGGCCACTTAGAAAGATGCTTACAAATTAGCTCTGAAGAGGAACATGACCCAGCTGTTGAAGTTGTTTATCAAGACTTCTAAGGTACCAGTTATGTTCCTCAAAGGAGACACAACTCATTTGACAATGGAAGTATAGGCTTTCTTTAAACTCAGGTTTAGACACATGGATAATTGGTCTATGGACTCCTGCCCCTGCATTTTAAGTGAATCCCAAGTGGTGGTATGCTGTGCCCTTTTACAGCTTTGTAGGCAGTGGAAACACTTTATAAATGCAATATCCTATGAAGATGAGAGACCTAAAAAATCGTGCTGGCTGCTCTGGAACATTTTCTCCATCCGCTGCTGAAAGTGTGTCTTGTATATATACACAGCCTACTTATGCCTATGGGATTTTCATGCATATGTCCTATGACCAGCTTTAAAAATTCATCTTGCATTCCTCCCCACCACCAATTTTCCTCATCGTAGAACTGTTTCTCCTAATGCATACATACCAGTATGGCAATATGTCTCTTGAACAGCTCAAGTCCAAAATAATTCGGTGTTCACAGGTGCCTCTCATTTTATTCTTTTCCTCTAGAATGCTAATCCCCAGGGGATTCAGAAGTCCTCTAATGAGCTTGAGCTGACCTGAAATCTTATGACCCTGTAAATGCTGCCAGCGAGGGTGTGATATGCGCTTGCTTTCATGATATCTTGCCATTTTATTTTATTCCTACATTCTGCTGACAAGTGGAGTAGAGATGAGATGCAAGCATTTCTGTTCTTAAATGATTTGGCGCTGAGGTTGCCTGGTCAATATTTCCTCAGCTTTATGAACAACAGTTCTGGCGCCATTTCTATGCTATGAACTAGAGGTGCAAGTCCCCTGAAGACGTACATCACTCTTGCTTTTCTAGAGCTAGCCTAAGCAACAGTGTAGATGCAGTAGCATGACTACCAGCAGTAGAGATGTGCCTGAGCAGTGCCATGAGCATACCCATTGGTTTGTGTTCTGCTTGGCCGTGCCATTCCTATTTTATATTCATTCGAGCAATGAAAATATGAGCACAAGAGCAGAAGAATCACAACCCTAGCTCCTAGCGTAGGCGTGGCATGAGAGGCAACCACCAGCTCTCGTGAAGGTAGGAGACCATTGACTGCATTACATGGCCTGAATCAACAATCCTCATTTGGATGATGCAGCACTTTCCATGCCAGGATGTCAACAGACTTTACAAACATTAAGAAATTAAGCCCTGGAACATCCCAAGTGAGGGAGGAGGTATGAGTTCCCAGATGGGGAAGCTGAAGCAAATTAATGTTACACACCTGGGCCGAGGGGGGCCAAGTACTCTCAAATGGCGCTGATGTCACAGCTTTTGAATGAGGTAGCTCGCAGTTCTAATCTAAGCAATGAAGATGATGATAAATACCACAGCTCTGAGTGTGGGATAGTTTTTTCCCTTCTGATCCCACCACAGAAGAAACAGAGCCACATCCTTAGCTGGTAGACTTTGGCACAGCTCTTCTGACTTTCCATCTACACTAGCTGACAATCTGGCCCAGAATTCACAAATCAGCTACCCTAATTAATGATTTTGCGATGCAGAAAGTTCCATGGGAACCATGGGGGAGCAGGGGTGGGGGCACAGGGAGGAAGGGCATTTTTCAATTAAAATATTGCCTGCCTTAGAAGCTGAAGGGAATCCAACAGCTGCAGATTGTGTGTGGGAAAGAGAGTAAGTCGGCCATACTCATTGCCATATAATAAAAACCCAAGTAATGAACTGAGTGTGAGATTCAACAGATGTCTCAAAATGGCACAGGCAAAATCTGGTCTCGAGATTTCATTCACGATAATACGATCAAAACGGCTTTTGGTATTTGAGGATAAAAGAATGCTGGTGAAGACTTGGAAGATTAAATCTTGACAAGTAGGCATGCACGGACATGCAAGGACTATGAGTGGGGTTTACAGAAGGCTGAACTGAAAGATTACACTGGACATGTAGTCATGCTGAAAGTGCTAAAGCAAGTACCAAAGGAGAAAAATCGTGTCCTTTGTCGCAGATGTGGTAAAACAAATTCACATCCCAGGCAGGCTGAGGGAAGGGTGAAAATGGATTACAGACTTCATTACTGAGAACAGACAACAGAAGAGAGTTTTGATGCCCGTTAATGGACTGGATGAAAATTAAGTGGAAATGCACCTTCTCTGAGATGCTGCATGGTGTGGTTCAAAATTACATTCACAGACCCAGACTACCCAGAGGTGAGAGCGGACAGACTTGGTAGGGCATCATCAGACATCACAGCAGAATCCACTCTCAAGTTAATCAGAGTGAGCATTCATGGACGTCAAACTCAAAATAAGGTACATTTCTGTGTGCTTTTTTATTCCAAGGCAAGGAATCTCAGGGTAACTCAACAGAGGCAGTTCCTTAAAGATAACTAGTATCCTGTCTTATTCTAGCTGAACAGTTGAATTTACACAGAAAATAAAGAACAAACTGAGCATAAGGGTGAAAGAAGAGTTCCTTTTACCATGCTGCATCACTATTTGATAGCAGCTCATACATTCTTCCATCTCATGAAGTGGGATTTTCTCCCATGAAAGTGATAAATAAATGTGTTAGTCTTTGCCACAAGGTTCCTTGTTTGTTTTGCTGAATTAGACTAACATGGCTACCCCCTTTGGGATGCATTCTCTGATGCCATGGATGTCAAGCACAAAAAAAAAAACAAAACCCCACCACCTGAGATGGAATAGCTTAACATGAGTATTTGTAGAAAAATGACATGTAAAAAAAAAAAAGTTACACCCTTCAGAAATTTAGATACATACCTTTAGCAAAGGCTACCCTATGGTTTGGGTTAGAACTAAATTCTTTTCCCTTGGCAATGATACCCATTGCAAATAATGCAGTTCTGAACACAAATCATGAACCAGAGTTTTAAGGATTGGGAGAGACATGGAAAACATACAAGTTCAAAAGGGGCAGCTGTGTTAGCCTTGTAAAGCAAAAAAAGCAAGGAGTCTTGTGGCACTTAAAGACTTACAGATTGGCCAGCTAGTCAATAAAGAAACTTTTAAAACTTATTTAAAGACCAAAGGTAACTTTAACAGGCCCATTCTCCCGCTGTATTAGTACTTTTAAGACAGGCATCATGCTTCTCAACTTTCCACAATAACTCTTTTTTATGGAAAGCTAACTTCAAAGCAGTGGGGCCTGATCAATTAGGAAACAAACCAACCAACCCTAATTTATATAAATCTTTGCAGACAACTTTCCTAACCAAAAAAACCCGTCCTGGTATGACATGCTGGAACAATGACATGGATAGACAAATTACCCTAGAGGAATGTGTCTTGATCAGAAAAAATAAACAGCAAACACTCTGTAGCATAATAAAATAAAATCTCTTTAAGGTACTTCATATCGGTCAGGTTATGAGAGGGAATGCTGCAGAAGTTATTTCATTATCTGATAGCAGCAGTAGGCTCTTACCTTCTTTGCAGACTGGCCGGTAGAAGAGGGACAACTGCACTACACTACACATGCATCTGACGAAGTGGGTTGCAGCCCACTAAAGTTTATACCGAAAGAAATGTCAATCTTTAAAGTGCCACAGGACTTTTGTGGTGTTAACACGACACTAGCATGGTTAAGCATTTGCTCCATGTGACCCTAACTGTACCTCGGCTCATTTCAACTCCAATTCTTCATTCTTTACCTGAGGTTGATTTCCAAATGGGTCAAGAAACAAGAGTCATAAAGGCAAGTCAGTATGGGACTTGCTGGTTCAAAGATTCTTTCTTATCTCTCCACTTCCAGAAACTGTCTTCATTTCCCCACAGCATATATCACCATGGTGCTGTAGCTCTAGAAAATTCCAATTTCTTAATGGTTCAGCATAGCTCAACTAGGATGCAAGTATTTCCAAAGTGCCATCTCATTTAGTACTGTCCTCCAGGTTTACTTGTGGTTATTTATATAGAGCCAGATTAATGCAGGATGCTCTACAGACAATTTACCATGCCCCCCCCCCACCAACCATCTAAGGTGAAGCCTGAGGCCCACTGAAGTTGATGGGCCAATTCCCAATGACTTCCATAAGCCAGGATTTCACCCATCATCTCTGATACTAGATTTGAATCCATGCAGGCGCAGGCACTGCCCATGTATAGGAGCCTACTAGCATAGATCCCTCTGCAGGATCCAGAACTGATTTGAAATTTTTCCACAAAGAAAGAAAGAAACAAAGGTCTTTCAACAGGCACATGCAGAGAGCCTGCTCTTTCTGTAACTGGAGATCCTTTAGGAGTAAGTTTTTATTTTGTGACACTGTCAGCCTGGAAGGCTTCCAGAGAGCACTAGAAAGCTAAATATATCAGCCGCAGGCTCAGCAAGTATCCTTTTCCCTGGTAGCTGTTTAGGTGGTAACCCCAGGTTAAATGGAGCTAATCAAGGCCCAGCCCAGGACTTGTTAAAAAGCCTCCCCTCCAGGGAAAAGGTGTAGGTGAAGTGTGAGGGCAAGGGAAGCTACCAGGGTGCATATGAGAAGTCATGGGTATAAGGCGGTCAGATCTAGAAGGACAGAACAGTGGTCAGGAAAAGCCCTGCAGGTACCAAGACTGGGAAGAGGAAAATCCCATGCCTCCAGGGGGGAAACAGATCCTGCTAGAAGAGGAAGATTTAATGGGGTACTACCACACCCAGTGGCGCTGTCAGAGATCAAGGGCTTCCCCATCAAGGAGACCAGGAAGGGCCCCTGGAGGAACAGAGTCCAGACATTACGTTGAGGGAAGTAACCCAGGGAATCTAGCTGTTTCCCTGAAGCAGCAGAATGAAGCTGTGGCTTGTAGGATCCCTGGGTTGGTGCCAGAGTTGAGGGTGGAACCAGCTCCTACACCTCCACCAGCTGTGCACTGGAGGGATAAGAGCACCAGTGAAGAGGCAAGGGTCTATGAGAGCCCTCAGGAGCAAGGCATTTTTGGCCCACCGTTAGGGGGAAGGGCGGGACCCATCAAAGTAGAGGAGGTGCTTTGTCACAATTTAGAATTACTTTACTTAAAATGGTTATACAGAAACATAGCATGGCCACAAGCTCATGTTTTCCTGAACCTACACCGCTGAATCAATGGTAACTTGGCCACTGACTTCAATAGGCTGGGACTCATGCCCTCAGAGAGGAGCCAATGAAAATTCTTTATTTGGACATCCTCAACTGTGGGAAATTCAGGTCTGGCTCTGAACTTCACAGCCGACTAAGCGAAATACAAGGAAATGCAGTTTGGTCATGAGCTAAGCCCCATCTTTGCAGGAAAGAATTCAGTCACTGGAATATCGCAAAGAACAAAAGCCAGACAAAAGACACAAAACAATGATCAGTATCTTTATTCGTACACACTTGCTTTTAAACTACAATTAATATTTAACAAAAGCATACCATGCAAACAAAGATTAAGGAATTAAGAAAAAATGCTGTAATTTATACATCAATCTTGCCATCTATTCTTCCAATGTCTTTTGAGAAATGAATTGCCTCTCCACATTTTCCTACCTTATCTTGCAATTAAATAATAAGAAAATAATATTTTCCTCTTTATAAATACAAAGTTTGGGTCTTCAAATGATATCCTTCAGTATTAATGATTGCAAGGTAATCCCTTGTTAAAAAAATAAGCAGACATTAACAAAGCAAATGCAATGATTCCAAAGGTTTCAGGCATATTCTACAAAAGATGGACATTCCCTTGCTAGAACAAGTACTGAGTGCTGCATTTTGAAATTTTTAAAGGAGGCAACAAAGCATTTCTTTTTGACAGAATTATTTTTCTTACATTCATTTTTGTAACGCAAAGAAAGGAACAAATTTGCAACTCTTTCTGGGAAATAAATCTACCATGTTAAATCTTTACCCGACTACAGCAAGAATGCTTACTGAGGTCCTGAGATCCTGATTCATCAAAATACTTAAGCATGTGTTTAAGTCCCACTGAGTTCAATGCTTAAGCATGTGCTACTTGAAGTTAAGCATGGAAGGGCTTAAACACATGCTTCTGTGCTACTGATTTAGGGGCCAGGAACTCAGTTGTGCAGGGCACGGTGCATTATGACCCTGGATCCAGTATAGTATTGAAGCGCATTCTGAGCTGTATGTTGTTCTACTAACTTCAGTGGGATTGCTCATGTGCTTAACATAAAGTACAGGCTAAAGTGCTTTGCTGGATCAAAGCCAGCATGATCAGCACCTGGTAGGGCTGAACCCTAAATGCAAAGGATGGAAATGAAGCTGTTGTTTAATTAGGGAAAACATAAAGCCACAAACTGTTGGGTATCAATTCCAATTCTTGTTTTTAAACAAAGATGATAGTTTATAAACATTAAAAACAAAGCTTGTTTTTTCTTAAAATTGGCTTCCCCCCCCCCTTTTTCTAATACAAAATAACTTGATATTAGCTTAAGGTTTCCCAACAGATCATTCTCATCAGAAATCAACATACGGCCCAGTCTGCTCCCATTGACATAAAAGGGCAATGGATTTGGATCTCACCTACTGCCTATTCTGATTCCCACTCAAGTCAATAAAAACTTCCCGAGTTCACAAGTAGCAGGACTGTGTCCTTGCACCACCAACTTCAGGGGATTTTACAGGTAAACGAATGAAGTTACATCAATATAAACAGGAGTGAGATCCAGTCCTGTAGCTTCAACGGACAGGCTAACATATGGCACTATACCTTTTGCATTTCTCTCTTTAAAACAGGCATGGCCAAGCTGCGGCTCAGGAGCCACACGGGGCTCTTGAATGAAAAAGTGTGGCTCACAGAAGAAAGTCAGCATATCTGTTTAGGAAAGCAGCCCTAGCCTAGTAGTTTTAAATCTCCCTCCCTCACCATGCTCTGAGCATGCTTGGGTGGAGGGAGCCCCAGCCTGTGCCTATCCACCAGAGTGGCCAGGTAAGGGGACCCTGGGGGCGGGGTCAGCCCAGGGGAGCCAGCATCAGGGCTTGGGACTTCAGGGGGGGGATCAGGATGGTAACGAGAAGTGCTGCGTGCTCAGGATTCCTTTCAATTTTTGGCACAATTTACTTGTGTGAAGCATTGTATTCCACAAGGAAATTTGTGAAATCAGAACATCATGCAATACTTACAGATCAGCTGAGAAGGCTTTTACGTACTGCATTGACAAATTAAAACCCAGGTTTTAAAAAAAAATCACCACTAGCCTGCAGTCTTTTACATCGAGCAGCAGCTAACTTTTTACTGTATAGGCCTAGTTTTCATAGTAGCCTTCAGTCATCATTAGAATCTGACATTAGTAGGATCAATATTTGCCTCTTTTTACGATAAAATTGAAGAGTGCAATGAATTTTAAACTTAGTAATTTTGGAGTAGGTAAAAGTATATGGCTATATGCCTCGGTGCGGCTCTCAAAGGTTTAATAATCAACTTGTGTGGCTCTTGTGTTCCATAAGTTTGGCCACCCCTGCTTTAAAATGACAAAGCTTACTGACATTTTATGCAGCTATCACAGGTGGAGCAAATATATAGTTGTGGGGCTGTTTCTTGCCTGAAAAACTATCGATGGTGCTGTAGTTAAGCATGGAGATGGCTGAAGTAGAAGTCTAGCAACTCACAGAGACCAGTTACATTGCAAGTTTAACAAAATCCTCGGTGGTGGGACAACTGCAAACAAAAGTTCACTTCTTCTGTTAGGAGACACAACTGAGCATTACTAAAAACCAGCTGGGTTGTCAGTTTTATCTAGCTGCAGGAAATTTTGCCCTACAATAATCTGCTAAGACTTCCATTTAGAAAGAATTTTTAAATTGCACAAAGAAATCTTGGTAATCAGAAAACAGGTACTGCAACTGACTTCTACACAATCAGCAAGCAACACTTCACAGTGTGATACGAGTTCAGTTAACAAGAGCTAAGCTGTACTCCAGATCCTATAAGAAACGTACATCAGGTTTGTTTTTATTTTCTTTTAAATGGTTCCAGTAGAATTACTAAAGTTATATAAAAAAGTATAAATAGCATGGTATATTCAGCAACACCATGTGAATTGAGTAAGTTGACTTATTTAGTATTAAAAAAATCATAATAATACTTACAATTACATAACACTTTTCATGTTAAAAGTGTATTAGAAACATTCGCTAAGTAGTCCTCACAGTACCCGGTGAAGGACGTAAGTATTATTATCCCCATTTTACAGATGGGGAAACTGAGGCAGAGAGGTAAAGTAACTTGCCCAAGGCCACAGAGGGAGTCAGTGATAGACCCGAGATTACAACACATTTGTGGATCCCAGGCCTGTGCTCCGAACAGAGAGCACCTCCCTCTCTCTCAAGATTTTCTTATGAACAAGAGGGCTTTAGTGCATGATTATCATTCATTATAAGGCTATTTAATTACCAATAACTACCTGGCACAGCTATTATTAGTTGATATGAAATCATACATGGTTACAGTGTCGATTTTTATATAACACTTCCTTGAAACATTTCAAATATTTTCTGAGATTATGGAATTGAAGGAAAAGGTGGCTTGGCTTTTATATATTCTTTTTTAGTTTTGAACAGAACTAAATGTCTTCTTACCTAAGAGCACAGAGATAACTGAGTTCCTATTTGACACAGACATTGGTAACAAGACAAAAACCATATACAACAATTTATGCCAATGGCTAAAACAAAACAAAAACAAAAAACAAAACAAAAAAATCACATCACATTTCCAGAAATTCCTTGGCTGGTTAGTACAACTACTGCAAATCAAATACTGTAAATACTCTCCTTAGTGATATCAAGGATTTATCAGTGATATTTCAATGCTGTGGTTTGCTTAACAAGTACCCTTTGGTGACTGCACGTAATTATGAGGAACTAAAACTTTGGACCTCTAATATTCCGTGTTTCCTACAAGAGAGGTTTTTTTCCTAGTTGGTTTTACATGAACTTGGTTGCTTTTCATTGGAATTGATCCTGCAGGACAGGTAGGGTTTTAGAGGCTCAGTGTCTACATTGTATAGATTAATTATTGTTAACTAATGGATGATTTTGACACCATCTTTAGATTCTGATATCTTTAGATGGCAAAAGAAAAAAAGTACATTTTATTTCTGCAGACTATGAGAACTCTGAATATCTATCCTACCCTCACCATGAATTTCTAACATGGATTCACTGGAGTTTTTAATGTTAGGGATGTGTTCTCACTTTCTAAAAAGTGCAAATTCCTGTTGATTCCAGTAAGAATGGAGTACAGATAAATGGGTGCTGTAATGCAAGCTCATATTCATGTGAGCAGTCCTTACCTCACCTAAGTAATGCCACTGGAGTCAACAGGATGTGAACAGACTTCAAGGATTTTCCCCACAGAGTGAAATCCACACCATGCAGAGGACCAACAGAAGGCCTCAGCACCCAACTCATACCTTGAGGGCTCAAGTATGATTTAAGAGGTTCCCAAAACTTTGTGCTCACTCTCTGCATAGGAGTGGATTTTACCAACACACGGGAATGAACGTAGCCCCTTTATTTCACTGCTCACTCTCAAATGCAGCTGTCTCTTTGCCTCAGTCTAGCAAATGGACAGTTTTGCATCTCCAGAGAGTTTCTAACAAATGATACAGAAATACTTCACTAGACATTAGTTTTTAAAATCCACTAATTTTAAAAATATGCAGTTTATTATGGATTTTTACGGGGGGAAAGGGACCAGTGGTCCACCATGACAAATTTCAGATTAGTTGTCTGAAGCCAAAACTTTTTTTTTAAGGGCTAAAATTTGCCATGAATTGAAAGTTTAACTTTGGGGTCTCTTTGGGACATCTCTGTATTTATCAGCCCTCACCCCAATTAACTTTAGTAACCAACAAGCACCTCAAATTGCTGTGCAGCAATCCTGGAGGTTCATTCTGGGCACTCTCAGCTCCTTCAGAAGTGAATGAGGGAGAATCCTGTCAGGATCTTACAAGATCAAGTTCTTATAACTTTCACCCAAATTCTAATGCAACAAAATGTTAGTTCTAGTATTAGAAAATCCTGATATCACAGGGTTTTCTGGTTGTTGTCTCAAAGAGAAAGGTTCTAATGGGGTCATTTTAATATTAACCAAAGTCTTCTGGAGAGCCACACTTTGTAATTAATTATCTCATAGCTGCTGTATTAAAATGGCTTTAGGAACACTCCTGCGGTACACTTCGGATTCTAGTTTTTATTCTGCACTTCCAAATAACAAGGATGTACCTTTTAAATTTGTGTAAAGGGCTGGTCCCAACATCAGTGCTTGCGTCATCATGTGCGTAAGGCATAGTAGCTAGTTAATGGTAACTTATATAAGCCAATCCTTTTGGACAGTTCTACACAATGCTGCCTTGTTTTTGCTGAATGGTTGGGTTCACAGTACCTTTTCTTTAGCATTACAAAACCTACACAAGACAATGGGAGAGGTCACAATGGAGGAACTTCCAGGTAACAAGATGAGAGGGCTTCCTATATTTAACCCTACAAACTGCAGAGGAAGTGCATATGCATAAGAAAATAAAAATGAAAATATTGAGGAAATCAACAAAAGCAAACATTGTGAGTTCTGTTTGGATGTTGGAGCAGCCCTTGGCTTGTCACTCCATTACTGCACTTCACCACTGATATTGCTTGAGGAAACCACAAATTCCCTAACTTTTCTACCAGTCTCCCGGCTGTGCCCAGCTTGGCTCTGTTCCATTCAGTCTTCCCTGCTGCTTCACTCATCTCTAGATCTCCTGTGCTCTGATACTCTTTTGTATTTTTTTCCATTTCAGAACCTCTCCATCAGTTAATGCCCAACATCTGACTCCAAGGGTACCTCTATACTGCAACAGAAGACTGCAGCACAGCCACAGCTGGCTTTGGTCAGCTGACTCGGGTTTGCAAGGCTTGGGGTCTAAAAACTGTAGTGTGTTGCAGCCAGAACTCTGAGACCAGGCATAAATCCACACTTGAACATCTGTCTATACAGCCTCACACTCTGAACATCCTGAGTCCGAGTCAAGTGACCCAAGATCTGAGACTGGCTGCTGGGGGTTTTTTTATTGCAGGACAGACATACTCTCCATTGCATTCCAGCCCAGATCAATATCAGCTGTGACATTCACAGCCCCTTCTTCTAAGTCTCAGCCTTTGAAGGCATCTACTGAACCCACCACTGAATACAGCATTACATCTTGCTGTCCCTACCCTAGGTCAGGTGCTTGATGCTAATATTAGAATAATGTAGAAAGTCATGAAATACTACAGGTGTCTACATAATTTATGTTGAATACCCATGTTTTATAGCTATATATGACATACAAACAAGACAATTCATTCTCAGGTTTGGCAGATTATTTCATATTTGACACATATTTTTAAAAAAATTATAATTCCTAAAATAATTTTAAATTTTATTTTAAAAGTTTCTGTAGTTAGGTAATAGCTTGAGCTGTGGTTTGTTTGCAGTGTTTCTCTGTAATCTTAGAATGTTCTGTTTTACCAGTAGCTTGGGGTCACTCATTCTCTGAGAGCTTGATCCCAAAAACTCATACTCACATGAGTAGTCCTTTCTTAAACAAGCAGTCCCAGCAACTGCAATGGGGATGTGAAATCCAATTCATTCGCAGGTAAAATTCACTCATATAAAAGATCAGCACAAGTCACAAGAATTATGTACCACTTACATCCCTCAAAAGCTTTTGAAAATAAAAGAGATGTATCAGTTTTATGCCAGCTCTGTGCACATGGCTGATTTCTCCCAGAAGGAGTTCCATTGCAATCTGCACGACTTCTCAAGAAAGTAAAAAATACTCATATGAGTGACAGTTCACAGGATTGGGGGCTTCCACAGTATTTTGGCACAGCGTAGTCAACCTAGCGTAATACAAAACCGATGTCAAGTAGATTGTCCCCTTCGTTACAGATTCTGATTTTTTTTAAAGTCTTTTACGGCAAATACTTTATCTTGCATGAGAGTAAGTTTTCATGCTAGAAAAAAACAGATCACTATGCATGCGGCAATAGAGACAACATGCTTCTGGCACTGACATGCACATCCAGAAGGCGAGAAATGTCTAAGATCGCGAACATTAACAAGGCAAAAGGAAAATAAAAAGGAAACTGTCATGGCTACACTCATTTGCATGCTGTAATGGAAGAAAATATGCAAAAACATATTTACTGATCTTAGAATCAATATCTTCTAGTAAGTTCCAAGAAAAAATACTAATCATTTTAACCAGGGGATTGCTACAAGAGAAGGCTGCATTAATTACAGTGTTCATCACTGTGAATAAAGAAAATTATTTTATTTATTTATTTATTTAATTTATTTTGCAAGTAATAGATGTGAAAAAGAAGCCTAACTGATCTTGTATTAAACCTGCAGGTAGCTGTTATTGTTTAAAAGTGGATCTACATTTAAAAAACACAGAATACCCTATTCCGCTGACTGTGTCCACAAACTAAAATAAAAAACCCAACATAATTAGCAATATAACAGTAAGCTAAATCTAAATAATAATGCTCATTTAGAACAAGAACCTTCACGAACAGCATAATTTTGTCTTATTTTTTTAAATAATTCTCTCTTTATACTCGATATGATTATGTCAACAATAGATTTGCTTATTATTAAGGGCTATTATTAAACATGCAAAATTCCATTGCATGAAGCATATGCAAAACATTAAATTTCCTTCTACGAATAAAACAATTTTAACTGTTTTTTTTCTCTCAGGCGCCATCCTCCACAGCTCCAGGGATTGTAAACCAGTATATAAAGTGGAATTTAGACAAAAAACCTCTCATATTTTCCTAAATTACTTTGGCGAAAGCAGGAAGCTATTCTGATCTTCACACTGTTGTTAAATTATTTTATACCCAGTGCTTTCCGCCACTACTCTGTCCTGCAGCCTACTAAATAAATAAGTGTGAATGGGTTCTAAAGGGTTATGATCTGTTTCACACTCTGGTTAACAAAAGTTTTACAGCCAAATATTGGTATTAGCAGAACTGGCTAACAATGAATTTGAGTAGTGTTGTAAATTAAATGAATCAAACAATGGCGCCCTGGATCACAGAATAATCTCATGGAGATTAAAGTTAACACAAGCATTATTATTAAATATGCAGTTTTATCCTTGAGCTATTATTTATCACATGTGCCAGTGAGCATCATTCCCAAATAATCTGGGCACTACTGAAAATCTGTTTAAAATCATGTCTGTTTTGTGCAATTGAGTCTCAAACCCAAGCGCCTGACTTTATTTCATTAAAAAGAAACAAAAAAACAAAAAAACAGACACAACTTAGTACCTGTCTCTATTTTTCTAAATGCAATGATTTTGAAACATCATGCTTTGAACAGTCTTATACAATGCCCTCCCCCCAGTCACCCCTCATTTTCAGTCACTTGTGCTGTCATTCCATCAGGAAGACCAAAAAAAAGTGTCCCTCAGGGCTCACATTTCATGATAGCCGTGTTTAAGGGCTTAAGATGGTTCATTTAAACATTTTTTTTTCCAGTTTAATTGATGCTGTTGCATTCTTTCTACTATGTTTTTCCACTGCCAGAGAGGAGGGGGGAAGGGCAATGAAAATTATGAATATATATTAAAAAGTACCAAAAATGGTGAACGTTGTAAAAGTAAGCTACAGCCAGTACTAGATGAATAAATGGGCTCCCTCTGTTTCATATGAGCTTCTACTATGACAACTTTTCTTTGTTGCAAAGCCATATCCTGAAGAGTGTCCTCCCCCCACCCCAATCCCCATACTTTTAACCCTACAATTTTCAGGCCCAAATGGAATCAACAAGATGAAGGCCTAAAATTTCTAGGGTTTAGGACCATTTCCCATTCTGTTTTTAATATTTTCATATATTTCAATGTTAATATGGTTTGTTCATGTCTATCATTTTCATACTACACTTTGTAAGATGGGGTGTACAAACTGAGGGTTGACATAGGAGAACCCTTCAAAATCTGTTTGATCTATGTTAGCAATGACGAGCTGATCAGGCGGTGTTAACACTGGCTGTCCTCGAGTAAAGAATTTGTCGAAGTTTTCAGCACCTTTGCCACACTGAAAGAGAAAGAGAAAAAAAAAATCAGATGGAAAAGTATTAATGATGTCAACTGGTCAAGCCATCTCCTGGCAAATCAGTCAGGATAGATGCTGAGGGGTTTTCTCACATTTTACCTTACAGGTAGCTAGGACAGAATTTCTCCCCTGATGTTAAAATATATAGCAAAGAGGCAAAATAAAGAGATAATGAAAGGTCTGTAACCCACGGAGTAGCTGGACGATGATGTAATGGAGTTCTTTCCTGAAGTACACTGTGGCTCGGGAACATAGCTCAAATATACACAGGACAGACAACAAAACTCCCTTTCTTCCCCCGCCTCTAGTCAGTCACATGAGCAATGCCTTTGTTCAATGGAGTAATCACGTGAATCAAATCACTCAAGTGTATAAAACCAGAAGCATGAATCTGTCAATCAGTGACAGCACATTCTATACTAATATATGTGTTATACATAGGCTTGGAATAATTTGATTTTTATTGGCAACTGTAGATTTTCACTGCACACACACACACAAACTGTGGAAAACACTAACATCAATAATTGAAATTGACAAATAAGCCAAGTAAGAAAAATGACACCTATCAATTTATCAGGATTTAATTTAAAGATGTTTACTGTGCATATTTTGACATGCAGTGTTGACAATTTGGGTTTTAACTGCCATAAAGCTTTAACTTTTTACAGGTCAATGTCTGCTGCTGTGAAATAATTATGTTTGAACCCCCAATGGTCTGACACTCCGTAACTTCCTGCAACTGTGAAAATTTAAAGATATGAAAATAGAAAAAAATACTTTACAATAAACATTAATAATCAGTCAAAATTCTAAAAAAAATTGAATTCTACCACATCTAATTATAGAGCAAGCACCTGACTATGAATGTTGACTCCCAGCTTTTTTCAGCTACATGCATCATCAGTATGTCATTGTTTCAACTAAACACCTTCCTAACACTTCGTCTTGCCTGCAAGAAAAAACTAACTGAAATACACTATTCCCCCTACTTGGATTGCTGAGAGACTATTTTCTATGGAATATTAGTAGGCCCCCTTTGTAAATTAAACCTTGTGGAATCTATCCTGTTTGTTTAGTAGGTATGTTATTAGCATGCTATTTTCTGGGTTTCTAAGGGTATAACTGCACTGTAATTAAAAGCCCATGGCTGATGTGGGCTTGTGGGTCTCAGTTAAGGGGCTGTTAACTGCGGTATGGACATTTGGGCTTGGGCTGGAGTAAGGATGTCGCTGGCACTGGGCTTACAGGGCTCAAGCCCTGGATCCACCACCGGACTACTTGCCGTGGTGGCGCCTGAACCCTGGGTCCTTTCCCAGGCCAGTGGCACTCTTGGACTGGAAGCTGGGTTCTAGGGCCCTGCAAGGTTATTGTAATGATATCAAATTCTAAGGCAGTCATTAGTCCTGAAATGAGCTGTGTAAAACTTACATTCCAAATCACACTTTGAGGCTATGTAAACTTAAAGTTTCCTTAGACAACAGAAAGATGGAAGCCAAGAGAGACAAGTTATGTCTGCCAAAGGAAGGACTTCTAAAAGTCGGGGGTGGGGGAGGGTGTCTGGAAAAAACTGGCCTTATTTCAAATACAGGGGGAAGACAGAGGTAAGGGAATGACCTGACACCAAAGGAGGAGTCAGTGTAGGAACTTGGATTAAAACTTCAGGGTTGGCATCTCCTAGACCTGAACACCTGACCCTTACGCAATTTGTATTCTTCTGGAAATGAGCCATTAGTCACACAACTATCTAGGACCTGCAGTCATCCACTAACAAAATCTTCATGCTGTGCACATGCACAGGAACAGCGAGTCCCACTGTTTGATCTCACCTGCAGAGTATAATCCTGATTTAAACAATGAAATATGTGCAGTGGCCCATCTGAGGTCTTCAACCACCTCTACTGACTAGCATGGAGGATATGGTCACACACTTGTTTCTAGGCTGTGGCTGGAGACCTAAAGCACCAAATTACCAGTGAACTCTGAATCAGCTGTCCAGCCAGAGGGGCATATGAGTCAGTAAATGCACACTGATTACCTGGACCAGATGGGCTGCTGTTACAAGCCCCTAACAGAATGCTTTGCCAGATGTTCTCCTTTCTGGATCAAAAAGAAGGAACATTATAAACGCCAGCTAATTAGCTTGGCTGGGAGAAACAATGCACAGTTGGGGAATACTGGACTTTGCATATCCTGGAGAAGCCTAAAGGAATTTAAGGGCAAATCAAGTTCTCTCAATGATGTACTATGCTGGGTGATGTGTGCCAGTTCTACAAGGCTGCTGACAATGTCTTCCCATTACACCTGCCCCTTTCCTCTCTGCTAACTTCTGTAGGGTGTCTGAACTGCTCTTTATTGCAAATGGTTGCATTCATGCTTCAAGGATGATAGGCCACTATGCGCCCCCTACTAATCTGGGAACGGAGAAAGACGCAGGTCTCACCTGCATTATCTAACAGCAATGCAAACTGGGGTAGGGTAGAAGAGGAGGAGGAAAGGGAACTCAAGTGGTCAGATGCATGGTTCATACACTACTTTGGAGACTGTTTAATTTTACCATATTCCCAATTTGCTTGTAGATCGCCTAGCATAAATTACAATAATAGTATTAAAATGTAAGTAAAGCTGCAAAGAAATTTTGCTGTCTTGGGCACAAGATGTCTTATGTTTTAAATAAAAACTGCATGCTCAGGACACTGACCACAGTGTTCACAAGGCTATTTTTTCAGTTCATTACCAACACAAGCAGAAACACTCCAACTGGTTAAAGAGTTATGTTAGTTTGCTTATCATGTCACCAGCATTCTGAATATGTGCTCACCGAAGACCTCGATGCCCACTGAAGCCAATGCATTTTGGTACAGAAGTTCTGAAGAACAAGAATGGACAGAACTGAATTTTGGTGAAGGGTGAAATTGTCCATCTTCAGAGTTGTTGTGAGAAAGCAAGTACGTTCCACAATTAAGAGTCAAATGGACCTAAAGTCGTGGCAGTCAATTCAAAGCAGCAGTAAAGAGCCTTCTCTAAAGGGAAGTTTTTTGTTTTTTGTTTTTTTTAAAAAGACCTTTGACAAATGCATCTTTCTGCCTTCAAAAGAAAAAAAGATGCCCAGAATCAGCAGGACAAAGTGCACATGGAACCCCATGACTAGATACAACTTCCAAAGGGGCAGCCACGTTTTTAATTCTGCAAAACAAACTAGGTGTCCTGTGGCACTTAAACACTACCAGATTTATACAGTACACTGTCTAGGTAGAAGTTCTGAAGTTCAGAGAGCATCCCCCGGGGGAACTCATTCAGCTTTGTAAGATGGGGTTATTATAATATGTTATCCAGAAGACGACTTACTGGAACTCCCACAGATTTTCCTGAGTTGAACCATATGAATGTACCAAAGCTACTATTTCAAAATATGTTGTTTGTTTTTAAATAAGGATGTGCAAATCAGAAAGGACACAACTAGAGCCACTAAACCTTGCTCAAACTGATCCCAACCTTCCTGTCCATGCCCCACTCTACGCCTCTTTCGTCTGGAAGCTATAAAATGTTGCAGTAATGGTTGTCACTGAACGTCATTGAAACAATATGAGCAGCCTGAACAAGAAATGATCATGGGTCTTGCCAAAAAGATGTTCCTCTTGTAGCATTTCTAGCTTGATTTTGAGACCAAAGAAGTTGAGAGAAATTCCGATAAGCATTTTGTACCAGTAGCCAGTGAATACTGACCCCATCATAACCTTCAGCTTTTTGCCAGCATGTGTAATTCTTAGTACAATTTAAGCTTTTGATGCTGTTTTTTTCCTGGCTGTATTTTTTTTCCTGATAAGAGACACACAGCACTGAAACCGGTGACAGTGGGCGTGTGGGAAACAAGCAGCAGAAACTACCACAAAAGTACTCATCCTGATTTAATATGGGTTTATTCATCATAAATAGCTCAATGTGGAATGTTTTTAAAAAAAAGTTTAAACACTGACATTGCTATTATGGATGTGTTCCCCAGTATTAAAGCAGAATAGAAGAGACCCACTTCCTACACTGAAAGCTGTGAGTAAAATATCCCTTTTTAGCAATCAATCAGCAACAGTAGCCTGAGAAATGCCAATCTGTAACAGATTATTTAAAAATCCACTTTACACTTTATTCATAAATAGGAGCACGTCTAACACACTGTGAACTTTCAAATTGTGAGGATAAGCAAAATTGATGCACTTTTCTTTTAATAGTGTTTTTCTGCCTAATTGGGATGTGCTCATTAACAGATTGCTGTTTGACTGGAATAATTTATATTATGTTCATACATCAGAACTTAGTCAGGCAACCTCATAATCAAAGGCCAAACATCACTTTTAACTCGTGAGTTCATTCCTCCTCTTGAAGTCCATGTAAAACTCCTAGGAACGTGTATTAAAGATTTTACCTGAGTAACATATGTATTAAATATGGGGCTATTGCCTGCTCAAGACATCAAATAGACTCCCTAGCATATTATTTTCAGTGACAGAAATACAATGGCTCACACTTTATTTTATTAACAGTTTACTATAAAAATGGTTGCACAAGTACTTCCACACCAAAAATCTAAAATGAATTATGATTTTATTACTGCTGTGATGATTTAAGATATAACTGATAATTCACCAGCAGGAAACACTGAATGAAATTTTCAGAAGTCCCTCGGGTACCTAGAGGCCTAAGTCAAACTGAAAATTAATGATACATTAACTTCTAAGTGTACTTAGAGAAATAGGACTTAGGAGGTGCTTTTGAAAAATTTTATCCACTGTCTGATGACTTTCCTTGATAACTCTAGAGACACAAGATGTGTTTAACAAAAGCAGCGAGAGTCCTGCGACACCTTATAGACTAACAGATTTCTTTGAGCAAGATTTCAAGCTTCAAAGAAATCTGTTAGTCTATAAGGTGCCACAGGACTCTCACTGCTTTTGCTATACACAGACTAACACGGCTACCCCTCTGGAAGATGTTTTTAGTACCTTATTGATTTATTGCATACTTCCAGGAGATGTAGAAAGGCAAAATTATACCTAGATTTCAGGTAGGAGAACACTGGCTAGTTTATTCTACAGCAACTTTAATTTTATATAGTTTATATCATGGGTGGACAAAATTGGCTCACACCTAGGCACCAGCAATTTTCCTTTTGATCACTAGATAGCACTCCTCCATTACATTTCTGCAGTGGAGCTTGGCAACAGGCTACTAAAACTGGTTGCCATGGCGACCAGAAAAATAGATTTCTCAAGGCCTGCTTTATGTAATTACTTGTATAATAATTTACAACGTGCTTGTCAAAACAAAATGTTTTAGGGCATTTTAATGCAGTCTATTTAATATAGTTCTATAAAAGGAGACCCAATCTTCCCCTGACTTGAACTGGTATATAAGTATTAAATGATAAGGAAGTACATCAGAAATCTCTATGATTAACAAGAGGAGGTTACTTACCGGTAACCGGTGTTCTTCAAGAGGTGTGCTCCTGGCCATTCCCCTATAGGTGTCTGCACGCCAGAACCTTTTTTCCCTAGAATACCCGTAGGGCCGGCTGTAGCGCTCCCTGGAGTGGTGCCATCGCCACTCCCTATATAGCCACCAGCCAACCCTTCCCTCCTCAGTTCCTTCTACCCAGACTGAGGGGACTTGAGAGGGACTGGAATGGCCAGGAGCACACCTCTTGAAGAACACTGGTTACCGGTAACCTCCTCTTCTTCTTTGAGTGCTGCTCCTGTCCATTCCCCTGTAGGTGAGTATCTAGCCTTACCTTGGAGGTGGGAGACATCACAGGCATACGGACTGCAGCACCGCCCTTCCCACTGCTGCATCATGTTGCGCTTGTTGGGTGATGGCTTAATGCTGCGCAAAGGTATGTGGGGAGGACCATGTTGCCGCCTTACATATATCTGCGATCAGAACTCCCGTCAGGAATGCCGCCGATGCCACCTGGGCCCTTGTTGAGTGGGCGGTTGCTCGCAGCAGGTGTCTACCTTCCAGCTTGTTACATTCTTTGATGCAAGCTGCAATCCAAGAAGCAATCCTTTGCGTGGACACAGGTTGGCCTTTCTGCCTGTTTGCAACTGCCATGAAAAGCAGGGGCGTTTTACGAAAAGGTTTTGTTCTTTCAATATAAAAGTCCAACGCCCTGCGCACATCCAAGGTGTGGAGGTGCCTATCCTCCTCTGACCTGTGGGGCTTAGGGCGAAAAACCGGCAGGTAAATGTCCTGGTTTACATGGAATTGCGACACGACCTTGGGCCTAAAGGACGGGTGAGGGCGCAGCTGTACCTTGTCCTTGAAGAACAGTGTATAAGGGGGCTCTGCCACCAAGGCTCGCGGCTCCGATACCCGCCTGGCTGATGTGATCACCACCAGGAACGCTACCTTCCACGAGAGGTAGAGCAGTGAGCATGTTGCCAACGGCTCGAAGGGGGGCCTGGTGAGTTGGGAGAGGACTAAGTTCAAGTCCCACTGAACCATCAGTGGTTTCGCTGCCGGGTACAACTTAGACAGGCCCTTCAGAAACCTCTTAACTATAGGGAGGGAGAACAGCGAGTCGCGCTCGGGGGTCCGATGAAAGGCTGCAATCGCCGCCAGATGGACTTTGAGACACGACAGTGACAGCCCATTCGATTTTAGGTGCCACAGGTAATCTAGTGTGTGCTGGATCGAAAGCATAGCCGGATCCTCCCCTTTGTCCGTAGCTCACTGCACAAACCTGCGCCACTTGAAGGCGTACGTGACCCTTGTGGAAGGTTTCCTGCTGCCACATAGTACCTCCCTCACCGGAGAAGAGCACAGCTGCTCGCTGCTCGTTAGCCACGAAGGCACCACCCATGGAGGTGCAAGGCCTCCAGACTGGGGTGGAGAAACCGACCGTTGTCCTGGGATAACAGGTCCGGTCTGAGAGGCAACTGGACAGGATCGCACCTCAGCAACCTCAGGAGGGTTGAGAACCAATATTGTCTCGGCCACGCTGGGGCTACCAATATGACCTGTGCCTTCTCTTCCTTTATTTTTTGCAACACCCTGGGTACTAGCAGTGTCGGCAGAAACATGTACAACAGCCCGAGCGCCCCCCAATGGACCTCGAAGGCGTCCGCCCTTGACCTGGGGCTGAGCTCCCTGAACGAACAGAACTCTTGGCATTTGGCATTGCTGTGTGAGGCGAACAGGTCCAGATGGGGACAACCCCACCTCCGGAAGAGAGACTCCACCACTTCCGGGTGGAGAGACCACTCGTAGGTCATGAATTTCCTGCTGAGCTCGCCCACCAAGCAGTTCCGGAGGCCTGGTACGTATGATGCCACTGGGCGAATCTCATGGCGAATACAGAACTCCCACAAGTTCATGGCTTCTTGGCAGAGTTGCCTCGAGTGCGTGCCGCCTTGTTTGTTGATATAAAACATCGCCGTGGTATTGTCCGCCCATACAGACACTGTTCAACCATGGAGGCGATCCCGGAATACCATGCATGCCAGGCGCACTGCCTTGAGCTCCTTGATATTGATATGCAGCGGGGAGTCCCCGCCCTCCCATAGGCCCTGCGTTTTGAGGTGGCCCAAATGTGCTCCCCAGCCTAAATCCGAGGCATCCGTCGTTAGGTGAACCGACGGCTGGGGGAGCCGGAAGAGAACCCCAGAGCAGAGATTGGACTTGCGACCCCACCACCGAAGGGACGCTAGCACCAACGCTGGCACGGTGACCATTGTGTCCAGACTGTCTCTCGCCAGGCAGAACACACTTGCCAACCACAACTGGAATGGGCGCACACATAGGTGGGCATGGGTGACCACAAACATGCGCAGGCCGGCATGAGGCCCAGCAAGCAAAGGCATTCCCGTGCAGAGGCCAGGGGAAACTTTGATAAGGAGTCCACAGCCTGCTTGATCGCTTGGAATCGGGCAGTGGGGAGGCTCACCCTCGCGGACACCAAGTCGAGAACTGCCCCTATGAATTCTATTCTTTGTGCAAGTAGAAGCACCAACTTCTGCGTGTTCACTAATAGGCTTAACCAATCAAACAGGGACTGTGTCAATGCTAAATGGGACAGCACTTCTTGATGCGACCTCTCCACGACCAGCCAATCGTCGAGGTACGGAAAGATGGTGACCCCTTTCCTTCTGAGGAACGCCGCTACCACTGCCAGCCACTTTGTGAAGACGCGCGGAGCTGCTGAGAGGTCGAACGGGAGCACGGTGAACTGCAGATGCTTCCGTCCCACCACGAATCGCAAAAACTTCCTGTGTCTTGGGTTGATCGCGATGTGGAAGTACGCGTCCTGTAAGTCGAGGGCAGCGTACTGATCGCCTGGATCCAGAGAGGGAACAATGCAAGAGAGAGACACCATGCGAAACCGAATTTTTCGAAGAAACCGGTTGAGGCGCCTCAAATCTAGGATTGGACGTAGGCCCCCTTTTGCCTTGGGGATAAGAAAATAGCGGGAGTAGAAACCCCTGCCCCTGTGGCTGGGGCGCACCTCCTCCACCGCCCCTTTCTGGAGCAGTGTCTGCACTTCCTCCAACAGTAACTGCTGGTGTGCCCGATCCTGCAGGGAGGGACGTAATTCTGGGGCAGCTGACGGGGGGTAACGAAGAAAATTGGAGGGAATAGCCCTCCTGAACTGTCTTGAGAACCCAACAGTCTTTTGTAATCTTGCATCATTCTGGTACATAATGGGATAGTCTGTTGGCAAACAGGGGAGTCTCTGGATCCCTGGGGGTTGGTATGTCGCCCTCGTGCTGACCCTCAAAAGTTCTTTTTCTGGCCCGCCGGCTGACATGAACCCCCTTGGCTGTTGGGCTGGCGCCTGGTGGACCTACGGGCCCCTCTACCTCTCCGCCTATCGTCCTCTTGGTGGTGGTGGTAGGGCCATGAGGGAGGAGGAGGCGGCTTAAACGGCTTCCTCTGACTCGCTGGAGTGTGGAGCCCCAGCGATTTAAGCAACGCCCTTGAGTCTTTTAAGGTCTGCAAGTGGGTGTCTGTTTGCTGGGAAAACAGCTCAGGCCCTTCAAATGGCAGATCTTGAATGGTGGCCTGGACCTCCTGAGGCAGTCCCAAAGCCTGCAGCCATGAGCTCCTATGCATTGTGACCCCCCGATGCCATTGAATGGGCTGCTGCGTCGGCTGCATCCAAGGCCAACTGTAATAAGGCCTTGGAAACTACCTTCCCTTCTTTGATGGAGGCTGACAAAGCCACTCGAGTCCTGCTCCAGCGAGTCCGAAAATTTTTCCAGGGCTGACCATGCACTGAACATGTACCTGCTGAAGATAGCTGCTCGTTAGCTATCCTCAACTGCAGCCCCTCTCCCCCGTTGAATAAACTTTGCGGCCAAACAAGTCCAGTTTCTTTGCCTCCTTGGACTTGGGCGTCGAACCCGGGTGGCCTTGTCTTTCCAGCTCGTTCGCTGCGGCTACCACCAATGAGCTTGGGGTGAGGTGAGAATAAAAATGCTCATACCCTTTAGAGGGAACAAAGTATTTCCTCTCCGCCCGCTTGGCTGTAGGAGGGATCGAGGCCGGGGTATGCCACAGTGTCTTAGTGGTACTCTGCACTGTATTAATAAAGAGCAGGGCGATGTGGCTTGGGCCTTCCGGAAGGAGAATGTCCACCATTGGATCCGCATCTTCCACAATTTCCTCCACATGAGTGTTCAAGCCCGTGGCTACCCAGCGGAGGAGCTCCTAATGAACCTTTGCATCGTCCAGGATGGACGACGGTTTAGCCCCTGCCACCACCTCATCCGGGGGGGGGGGGGGGGGGGATGAGGAAGACTCCTTGAGTTCGAGGCCACCAGATAACACCCTGGACCTCGCGCTGTGGCCTCCACTAGCCAGGCTGGCTTGGTCATGCTCACCCTGCAGTGATTCCATGTCCAGCGTCTCACCAGTACTGGGTGGAGTGCTTACTGAAGCGGACGGGGGTGGTCTGATGTCTGACCCCGGTGCGGGGGCCCCCGGACCAAAGCCTGGACCTTGTTGGAAGGCCCACAGTGCCCAGAAAGGCCACTGCACACCAGATGGCCAACCGGACCATTGAGAGTGGAATGGCGGTGCCGCAGGAGCCGGCTGAGGCTGTGTGGTGGTCCCTTTACGCAAACCTTGCGGTGCCGATTCCTCCACGGAGCTCATAGATGGGCTACTCCATGGCGACCAAGGCGGTGCCAAGGACAACGGCACAGGGGAACAGTGCTGACCCTCCTCCAGGTGATCTCGGTTCCGATGAGCTGGTGAATCACTGCGGTGAGAAGTCACCGGGGAACGGTACCGAGGAGCTCCAGCTGCCGCCACGATGGCTGGCGGTACCGGTGAACAGTGCCGCAGTGGAGGAGTTGGTGCCAGACCCGATACCCGGCCAGTGCTGAGTGGGGTGGGCTTCCCTCTTGACGGTACCGGCCCTGATACGGGGGCCGGTGCCGGGGCCCTCGGGGCTGACTGTCCCAACAGCTCCTGTGCTTCCGCAAAGGCCTCCAGCGTAGATGGCAGGACCAAGTCCTCCTCCAAAATATCCCTAGTGGGAGATGAGGTCGATGCCGGGCTGTGCAGCCTTTCCCGCCGGTCCTGCACTGAAGCCAGGGACAAGGAGATAGTCAGGCCAATGCAGCTCTGACCAGCATCCTTCTGGCTCGCTGTATCACGGCGCGGAGAGCGCCCCCTGTCCACTTTCCTCTTCTTAGCCGGCACCGGAGATGACAAGCGGTGCTGAGCCTCCCGGTGCGGCTTGGAGCGGCTGGACTTCGGTGCTGATGACAGTGCCGATGACGCCGGAGCACTCCGCACCGACGGTGCCGTGCTTGATCCTGAGTTGCCGGGAGCGAGACGCAGGGCTTCCTCCATCATGTGGAGTTTGAGTCTCTGGACTCTGTCTTTTTGAGTCCGTGGCTTAAAGCCCCGGCAGATCTTACACCTCTCAGCCAGATGAGCTTCGCCCAGGCACAGCAGACAACTGCTGTGCGGGTCGTCAACGAGCATGGGCTCCTTACACTGCCCACAAGTCTTGAAGCCAGGAATAGCCCAACCCTGAGCCCGGGGCGGGCACTGTTCTACCTAAACTAACTATAACTAACTGTTCTAACACTACAAACACTAAACTAACCAAACTAACTAACTAAACTCCGGGTACTCCGGATCAACAAGTTGCCACGTGCAACACTGCTTGCACAGCAGAATGTTCCAGTGACCGACAGGGCGGTGAGAAGGAACTGAGGAGGGAAGGGTCGACTGGTGGCTATAGAGGGAGTGGCAATGGCACCACTCCAGGGGGCGCTACAGCCAGCCCTATGGGTACTCTAGGGGAAAAAGGTTCCGGTGTGCCATGCACGGGGCGTGCAGACGACTACAGGGGAATCGACAGGAGCAGCACTCGAAGAAGAACTGTCTTATCCTGTAAAGCCACATTCACCTACTTAGTCTTTTGTTCTATACAGGACTACATGTATGAGTAAGAACTGCTTGTGCAAATAAATAACTGGGCCTGGCTTTCTGCAGGAATTGGCCTCAAGGAACTCATTTCCCATTTCAGTTACAAAAGCTGCTTATACCGGGTAAGGTTTTCTGCAAAATGACATCACTAAATCCAAGGTTACAAATGCTGTTATGTTCTTATCAAGAGACTTTTACCCAGAAATCAACATAAACAAAATTAGTGAGTAGGATATGCTGGTAAATCAGTAACAAGGAATGGACTATAAATACAGGTCTAAGAAAGTAAGGCAGCCACTTGAATACTAGGTGGTATGTTTTAACAGCAATCTGTATAAATAAAATAAGTCATATTCAACAGCAGAGAAACAGCACAGCTGGTGATTAATTTCCATTACAATATAAATAGGAGCTGTGATATAGCTTTCTGCAATTAAATGTGACATACTGGAATCTGATTGCTTTTCAAGCTTTTACTACTTTACCCTTTCATTAAGTTTCATATGGGAAATGGGTCTAGATCCTGTGAGGTGCTGAGGCACTCTCTTTAACTCAGCTCCTCTGAAGGATCAGGTGTACAGATAATAGAGATATGGTTTATTATTAGCTGTAATTTTGACACCAACATTGCATAAATAAAAATGTACATAATGTGTTTCTGAAAAAGAGCAATTTCCCAGCTGCGTGCCAGCCTGTGTGGAGACCCGCCAATTAAGAGAACCATATGCATTTCCTACCTATTTACACAGTTCTGTATGTCTGACATTCACTATTTATAGTATGCCTGACTTTTACAAGCACAATAAACAGTTTTCTTGGTGTGCAAGCACACCTCCTTGCAGAGGTTAAAGAATGTATGTCACTCTCAAGGACAGAAGAATATAGGCTGCCTTTGGGGTACCTGCCCTCTGTTCACCGATCCCTCTTTAGTGAGATGTACTCTAACGTTCCGAACCTTTGAATCACTTCAAACAGATGCCATCAACCTGCCCGAGAAACATCTTTTTCCCTGAACAAAGAGTCTCCATCATCTCTCATCCAACCTCCCTGGCATCTAAAAACAGAACACTGGCCCAAGGAGCAGGAGCGACAATATTCAGACCTGCATAGTGGCAGGTCTGAGGTCTGGTATCGCCTGACCTTGCAAAGCTAGAATTGAGTGGTTTTTATATCACTGGACAAAGCTTGATTCTAATGAAACACACAGAATTTATCTTCAGCCACAAAAAGTACAGAAATACCTGTATCAGATCTCACAATAAAGGCAAGCTATTTGAGTCATTCACTTATGGAAATATTTGAAGCTGACCTAATCTATTTGGACTTTTCTTCTCCTCTGAACCCTTCACAGTTACTATAACATTTTAAAAAATCTTTCCAAAACGTTTCTAACCTTTTCCATGCAGAAATACATGATAGCAAGGTATTGTATAAAGCTTTGAGATGACCCATTTTATACCAGGTTTCACGGCTCATGAGCTCCAGATTTGCTTTGATAAAACATTTATATATCATTGTCCTGGACTCCCCATCCATCTGCACACACTGGTGATTACATTGACTGTTTTCATTCTGTTATGCTACTAAATAGAAACAAAAAAGTGTCACAAAGGAGAGCTGCTATGATAAGACTTGTTTTAGTGGTCTTTGCCAGCTTTGCCCTCCTTCCTTCTCAGGTTTAGCCTATTTTCTCCTTTACATCAAGAACAAGCCTTTATTTATCAATAAAAACATGTTACAAGCTGAAAGAAATTGCAAGCTTGATGACTAACATGAATTTTTCAAAGTGGTTTAGATTTACTGAATTTACATTTTTAAATCTACATCCATCCATTGGTCCAGCTATGTGAATGTTAAACAGTTAGAAATCTTCCTCAGAAATCAAACTGAAGACTCTCCTCCCCTAGGGACATGGCAAGAGTAATGAACACAAGCCCCACAAATTGCCCATATCTAGCTAGAGCTTTACCAATTGAAACCCAGCTCCTTAAATGGCAGCCAGCACAGGTCATGGAGAAGAAGCGTGAGGTTCCCCTCGTGGGAAGTCTCATCACAAGTAGGCAGACCACTGAACTGTTCACTAAGTGAGGTTTCTGAATGGTTCTCATGTATAGCTAACACTGCAATAATATAATTCTGAGTTGGTAAATAGATGGATAACTGTGACAAGGCCTTCACCCAAAGGAATAAGTCGCATTTCAGATAAGCACAGGTGGAAAGCATTAAAGTAGGAATTTTATTATACAGAAAATCTCTACAGTTTACTCCCCTTTAGTCCACTGCGTGTTTTCTCATTGTGTTCTCACCTAAAGCAGTGACATCAGAGACTTCCTATCAGAAGCGTGGCAATGCTTTCATAACAATGTTGATGATGCACCAACTATAATGGGTCACCCTAGAGCAAAGGTCTGAAACCTGCAGCTCCAGAGCTGCGTGCGGCTCTTGGGTTGCCCCCTTGCCCCTTCACTCCCCTGGTGCCCCACCAGCCAGCAGGAGAACTGGTGGACAGCCTGTGCCAGGTTCCAGGCTCACCTGCAACAGGCACCCTGGTGCAGCCCCCTCCACCAGCAGGCTACACCCATTGCAGCTCTCAGAACACTTGCTTATTGAAGGAATTTTTAAATATGCCTCTTCATATCTTTCGGGTCACTGGCCCCCTGTCCTACAGCACAGAGTACGCGGCATTTTGTCACAATCCAAGTGCTTGATTTAAGAAATGGCACCCCTACTGGGATACAGCAGTTTTGAAATGTCATCAAGTTGGCACTGGCCACATACCCTGGAAGGCTTGACTGCAAGCAGTGCATTTTAATACGGAGACATCCTGCATCTCACTCACCACTTTAGGCTTGAATGGCGGCTGAATCTCTCGGTTTTCCAGTTTATCCCAGTCGATTCTCCGGAAGAATGTGTGCTCCCTGATATCTCGCTCCCCTTCAGGCCCACAGCCGAGCCGTTTTGCTGGATGTTTTGTCATTAACTATAAACCGATAAAACATCAAATCATTAAAATGACTTTTGGGATGAAAGAGCAGCTGACTGTCCACAGGTGGCGTTGTCACGGCTCCTCATGTCAAGTTCTAGCTCGGCAACAAAATCTTTAGCAAAAGCTGTGCTTTATTTTTAGAGTGTTAATTTCTTTATATCAAAGCTAGAGATTGCCTGGAGGCACTGAAATTGAAGGTTGCATTTTAAACCGTTTTCCTCTTTCATTACACATATTTAAGCCTGGTGTAGGTGGGCACAAGGGAATTACACCTGCATTCATCACACCTGAAATTGGCACTTATTACAACCTAATCTTGGACAGGTCCAGAACTGGCTCTACTCTGCTTCATTACATTCTATTCCAAAATTATGACCTCTACCAAAAACAAAGACTTGTGCAGCAGTTGTATGATTGCCAACCAAAAGATTCAAGCTCAAGAGCAAGCAGGATTCCTCGGTTTTGGCCAGCTGAGTCTAAATGTTGTATGTTGCTGAAAAGTACAGCACCATGCAAACAATGTGCCTGGTCACAAAAATACGTACTGATGCTCAACTGTCTGCAGTTGCTGCTTTGAATTCTGTTCTCTCCTTGAGCATGGCACTCTTCTGATGGCTGTTCACAGACTACATGTATGCGTGAAAGAGATTTTAGAAGGGTATAAATGACGTAACAGTTCTTCTTGGGTCATTTCAATCACAGAAAATGTTCTAAGAAGACAACCAAAAATGTTCATCCTGAATGATGAGCTATTGAATAAGTTCATAAGGAATTAAGAGATGTTAGCAGGAAATTAAATTAACTCCTCAGAGTCATTTCTGTACTTGACACCTCTCCCACGTTGGTCTGCATTTGCTCTTGTTCAGAGTACTAGATTCCCAGAAAGTATCTTCTGTGAGCAAAATATCCAGCCATTATGGACAGAGGGAATTTAATAGCTGCAACTTAGGAAAGCTGCTTTTCACCATTATAAACTGATAGGATGCTCTAAACATGTCAGTTCTGAGGTGAGTGTGCTGTATATTGTTGGATGCAAGTTCTACTTTAAAATATGTCAAGAAGTATCAGACTTTTTGGGTGGGAGGGGTCTATTCAATCTGCTAATAATGAAAAATTGAGAGAGCTGGAGGCATAAATGCAGGGATGTATGTTTGTTGCGGAACATTTGTGACAATATATTAGCATACTTGGGAATGCCACTGAACTACTTTGGCGGCAAAACACATTCCAATGTTAGCACACAAGGGACACAGAGAGATGCAAAATCCAAGCTGTACAGCAACCTATCAGTCCAGATGAATCACTCTAGCGAAAAGCTTAAGGCACTCTGAGAACTAAGGGCTTTGGCTGCATAGATTCACATCACAGCTGAGTAATCTTTTCCTGCTATTCAGATGAAACTTTTAAAAAACTATGTTGCCGTTTGTTTATTATTTAAGACAGGATGGCTGGAAAAGGGATATCAGGCCAGATTAGAACAACATTTTTAGTAGCACAGGACAACCTGTACTCACATACAGAACTGGTTTCAATGAACATTGTTGTAAAAAATTGAAATGTAAGCAACACACACAAACACATTTCCTTCAGTGCTCACAATCCAAACACAGTAGCATTTGTGTTAATACAGGAAAGCTGGAAAATCAATGCAAGAAACGGTGAAATTGTCTAATCTATTTTCATTGACTTGGGTAGAAGAAAAATCAAAGGTAAACATGGAGATTAAACAGTGGGTGGGGGAGGGAAAAAGCAGCTTTTAAAATTCTTTCAATTTACAATGTTGTCTGAAATTTAAGAAAGGAAATAAGATGTTAGGCTATACTCATCTTCAATTGGACGGTTTCCTTCAGGACATGATTACCTTTGTGACACTTACGAAGCATCCTTTATGCCAAGGACTCTCAAGTGCTTTTGAAAAGATATTCTGAAATGTGGCTACTTCTGGGGCTGGGAGTGCCAACAATTCCCAGGAAGGGGAATGCAAAGAGCAAGGGGGCGAGGACAGCAAAGCTTGGCTGAAGATACTAAGACACATTTCTTATTTTACGGAAAATGACATGGCTTTTTTCATTTCCACAAAGAGCATACAGGATCTCAGCCAAAATACCTCACCAATACTACAGATATACAGAATTTAATTTACCTGCATATGAAGAATGGACCCCTAAGTACAAGAACTGCAGTATTCCACACTAATGAGGGCACGTGCATCTTGAACTAGCATTCTGGGTGCTTAGCACGGGTTTGTTTTTTTTTTTTTTTTTTTTAAATAAGGAAGATCTGAATTGATCCCAATACGACTTGAACTTGTAGAAAAAGGAGGTGTATGTAATTTCAATCCTGAGATCTATGCCATCCTCCTCCTATGTTGCAATAGCCTTGGGTTTATTGCAACAATTAAAAAGATATTCATTTTCTTAGTGATTTTATCCTATAAGAGGAAAAAAAATGGAGTTTGCTACAGTACTGAATATGCATTTTGGAAGAGCTGCACAACTGAGGTGCTCCAGGGAACACACACACACTCAGGAAAAACACAAAGCAAAGTTAGGCTTTGTCTACACTAGCACTTATTCTGGCAAAACTTTTGTTGCTCGGGAGTGTGACCCCCCCCGCAAATGACATGTTTTGCCAGGGGCGTTGCTGGCGTGGGGCACCTGGGGCACATGCCCCGAATCCCAGCGCCAGTGCCCCGGGTCTGGTCTATCCCCCCCACCGTCTCCAGCTCAATCAGGCCGGAGATCTGGGGCCCAGCCACCCATGGCCGCAGCAGCCCCGTCCCCAGCTGGGGATCCAGGGCTTGACCGCTGAGTCCTCTCCTGGCCCCGTCCCCAGCCGGGGATCCGGGGCTTGACCGCTGAGTCCTCTCCTGGCCCCGTCCCCAGCTGGGGATCCGGGGCTTGGTTGCCCACAGAAGCAGCGGCCTCTCTGGCCCCATTCCCGGCCGGGGATGTGGGGCCCAGCTGCCTGCGGCAGCTTCCAGCCCTGTCTCCGGTCAGGGGGCGGGGCCTGGGGCTGTGCCCTGTGTCCCTCCCTGGGGCAGCAATGCCCCTGTGTTTTGCTGGCATTAGCACTTGTACGGACAGTGCTGTATCATCTCCCACTGACATAGCTGCCACCACTCATTTGGGTTGTTTCATTATGCTGGCAGGCAAGCTCTTTCCTGTCAACATGATTGTTGCTACACAAGGGCTCTTACAGCATCAAAGCTGTATCAATATAGCTGTGCTGCTGTGAGTTTTAAGCATGCCTCACCCCTTAATTATTGCTCTGCACATCAATTCCCTCCCCTCAAACCCCATTAAAATAGCCTAGAATCAAAGAAGAACTCCAGACTTGGATCAAAACTTCCTCACCACTCGCTGGTGTTTAGACCAGAGGTTTTAGTTCAGGCTCATCTCTATCTGAATTCTCAAACGGTTTCCATTAATCTATTGCTGTTTGTTGTCCTAATGTAGCCATCATATTCCCAGGACATCAGAGAGGTAAGGTGGGTGAGGTAATATCTTTTATTGGACCAAGCTCTATTGGTGAAGGAGACAAGCTTTGAAGTTGTAAAGCTCTGTGTAAATTGCTCCAGTAAAGTTGGTCCACATATGTTGTCCCTTTTTTGAATTGCTTTAGTTCCCCCTATCTAGTCAAACATACAGGGGTCAATGCCACAGAGTGCCTCCTGCAAACTGCTGTGTGCAGTCAGCTCCCATTTGGCATTGAGAGCGCTGAGACAGCTTGGCACCTTGCATGATCAGGCTCACAGTGCAGTCAATTTAAGATGTGGGAAAGGCTTACACAACTACCTGTGTAACTTCTGCTTTATATTTGGCTGCAACTGATTCTGAAACCTTTTCCTACCCTCAAACAAGCAGGCACTGCAGAAACAGATGAAATTCTTGCAGCCCTGACGTTTGGCGGAGGCCACATGATGATGCAAGTTATCATCCACATTATCAGGCGTTAGCCTAAGCAGGCTACAGAGGGTTTATATTTGGAAAAGCCCAGGGATATATGTCAGTCAAACTCCACATGCTGATTATTGAACACTCTGTTGGAAAAGGACCCCAAGCAGCTACTTGCTTACCCCTTTGCAGATAGAAACAGCTTCTTTGGACAGAGATTTAGGATAGGAAACATTATGCTCCATTATGGACTGGAAGAGTTCATCTTCATCCTCCCCATCAAACGGAGGCTATTCAGGGAAGAGAAGGAAGCTAATATTATGCAGTGCTCATTTTAATTCCCTGTGAATACTACTTATTTAAAGCACTAATTATTGAGGAGTTTCACATTTACAATGTATTTTACATTTCTGCCTCTGCATGGGTTCCAGACAGTTCTGCTTGCCTCAGGGTTTATCTTCAATTAGACCTTTTTAATGGTACCTAACTCTAGCAAACCTATAACAATCTAAGTGGTAAAAGTCTTGGGCTATCGCTTTGAATGACTTTGATCTAAGTGTCATGCATTTCCAATGATGCTCCAGTTTGATTTACTTGTAAATAATGCTTCTGGGAGGGGAAGACAGTGTCACAAGCACAGACTATTTGTGTTTAAATGTGGTATGAAGATGAAGAAAACCAGTGCAAGGTCTCTGGGTTCTGCTCAAGTCCCATATAAGCCTGGAACTAAGATCTGAAGCATTGCATATGCCTTTTAGTGGTCCTTTGTGATGGGTGAATATCATCCTGAAAGAACACTCCAAAAAAGAAAAAACAACTAGTTCGAATCTATATAAAAACATGAGCTCATACAAACAGATACATTTCTACAGATTGCTGAGCCAAGTCTTATGTTTCTCAAGATATTTTCAAAGCAGCTATCATAATGAACACAAACGTTTATGCATTTATCTGTAAACAAATCCACATGCTCCAAGAAGCTCTGGAAGTTACTTAGCACTCATTGTAAATGCAGAAAATGCTAATAAGACAATACTCTTTGAAAGACTTAAGACTTAATACATGAACATACCAGACTTCCTCAAGAATAAGGAAACAACAAGCTGGGATCTCCCAACATTATCAGGCACAGATGGACCCTATGTGCCAAATTCTTCAGTTTATTTCTGAATATGATCAGTAATTTTAGTGGATGGTTTACATGGAACACTAAAATTGTAGCTAAACCCACAGAACTCATCTGTAGAGCATCAGATTCTGTAGTACCATTAAATATCTTAAGGTTCTCATACACCCTTTTTTTTTTTTTTTTTGTTGGTCATAAAACACACAGGTCTTGAGGTAACAGAACAATTTGCAAGTAATTGGAAATGACCAGAGATCACAGGGACAGGGATCTTCATAAGAATTTGGAAGTTAAAAGAATACAGGAACAGCATACAATATTCAGCTGTTATACAAGAAGTCAAAAAAATCTAGTGGAACTTAGCATGGAAAGGAATAACAGAAGCTGGCTCCACACTGTAAATATAGGAAATTCGGTGGTAACTCAGGCTTACTCTCCCAGGATAAATTGCATAAATTTTCCCCACATCACAAGAATAACTGAGCTCTTAGAGTTGGTTTGTTACCTTTGGCCAAACTTTGCAGTACAGGTCTTGCTTTTCCAGTTGTGTGATTTGGTGACTAGAATCCCATTTTACATGTAGAGAAAAGACTCTGTAATTAACTGTGGTTTGAGCAGCAAACCCAGCGCTTTGACCTCGTGTACACAATACAGAAATACTATCATGATTCTGTGACTTAACTTCCATGATGAGTGTCTAAAAACTTTGTTATTACATTTCCAGTGACCCTCTCACAGTAGTACAATCTTTTTTCCTTTTATTGTGTCCTGCCTCAGAAGCTCCTCTCATTAGATTTTGGAGCACAGCAACAACTTAATTCTTACCTGACCAGCCAGCATCTCATATAGCAGCACGCCATAGGCCCACCAATCTACCGATTTTCCATAGGGTTGGTAAGCAATAATCTGCGTAATAATACAAATAAAGAATATCCACGTTAAAAAATGTCTGTGGCAAATCATACAAATGACTTATGAAGACAAATACATTTAACTGAAATGTACAGGGAACCCATCCATTTCAGGCCAAAAACCCATTAGGGTTTATGCACATTCCACCAAAAGAGCCAGATCCTTGTTTTATAACTGTTGGCACAGATTTACAACAGTATTTAGGCACCTAAAGAGATTTATCCAAGCACCTAATCCAGGTTAGATGTCTGATTTCCATTAAAACCAGTGGGAGTTAAGCGCCTTTGAAAATTAAGCTAGTTGTCTATTTACTTCTTTAGGCACCTTGGTACCTTTGTAAATCAGGCCCTTCAAAGATTCAGGAGACACAGGCAAAGTAATGGTACACAGAATGGTTTCACCAAGCCTTTCATGTTAAAGGAGTAAACCATCATTCACACTTCAGAGGGGACCAATGATACAGAGCTCAATTTCATTGTTCTGCAATATTTACATTTTAGTCCCACTCTAAAACCCAACAAAAATCCCCAATATGAGCAAGACTGAACATCTCAGCTTTGCTTTACCACACTATACATTTTTATGATCCTAGTATGAAATCAGGGAACCATTGTACCAACAAAAAAGAAGTTTCTGATCATCACACTAAATGGGAATTTCAAATATTTTGCACCCATAGGGTTCAATTCAGACCAAAGACACAAGTATGTATTGAGTGCTGACATTATGGAAGTCTGATGGGTGTATAAACCCATCACTCACTGTACATTGTTTTGTAAAATGGGAAGGTCCTTCAAAGGACACTGCTAATTTATTTTAATGGTGCAACTGACACCTTTAAATACCAGGTCTAAATGACATCCCCATTTAACATGATTTCTTTGTATCTTTACTATTATTGATACTAATCACTCCAAAGAGGATGACCGTCTCTATTTCTTTGCCCCCCCACCCCCCACCCCCAGCGTAGGGACTATTCTGAACACACTTGGATTTTTCTCTAAGACTAGAGGTCTTGTGTTTCATTTGAGAGCAAGTCTGCTGGATCCTGAAATCATAATCCCTCTATATCAGTGGAATAATCAGAGACTGACATACTGTTCTTTCACCATTCAACATTCATTTATTTACTTTCCCTTTCCTGTTACCATGTATTTTTCAATCCATGTGAAATATATTGTGAAGACTAGCGCAGATGACACCGTAGGTTTTCAGCAGTCTGGCAAAGGAACCAAACTAGCAATCCATAAGGAAAACATCTAATTATTAGTTCAACAAACAGGGCTACATAGCCACCACACAATGACTACAGACTATCTGAAAATTGTCTTCACCAGCTAATAATAGGATGTGATCTGGAAGATAGTCTCTCTCTCAGGAAAGAAAACATTTCAAAGCAAGTTTACATTACTCATGAGTTAGTAGCTAAGAATAATTACATTTGTACCTTAACTTTACTGTAGAAAACTAATTTTTAGAATTTTTTCTTTAAACTCAGGGTTAACTGCAAATAACACTCACCAATAATTAAACTAACAATCTAGAAAAAAATGGAGGAGAATTTTAAGTAGAGCCTTTTAAATTGTGCAGAAACATAGAAACAATTTTATTTAACTTAGGAAAACATCCATTGACTGAAGCAGGGGACTGGGAATCAGATTCCATTCCCTCATTTTGTGTAATCTACCATACAGTATTTGTTGTTCATACTTTCCTCCTTCTCCATAGCTAGATATAATGAAGATTTTGCTGCCATGGCACTGAGACATGAAGATGAAATGGACTACAGAAATGCAGACTTAATTTTACCTTTCTTTTGCAATTATTGCACATATTGGGCCTTATATATTTGAGGCCACCTATTATCTATCCTGTGGTTGACAGACTTGATAACTCACAATGTATTTTCACAATGTATTACTTGAAATGTATTTTCCACTCACAGTAAATTCCCAGGGGGGTCTATTTAAAAAAAACAAAACAAAACAAAACAGTGTTGCTATTTCAAAGAACAAACACTTTCAAAATTTCAGCCAGAAAAAAGGACTGTCCTTTATACATAAAAGATGTTAAAAATACCTCAATGTGCTTGAAAAATCCCACCCCTATAAAAGAGTGTTTTCATCCACTAAGTAACATCTTTATTTTTAAAAGGTCATTAAAACATAAGAACAGAATATTTTTAAAAATTAAAACTTTTCTCTGCCAGGGGCCTAAAGTAGAGATATTTTTCCATTCTCTAACTGCAGTTGACAAAGTATCAGATTCAGTCCATAGAGAGGGGGCAAAATCCTACTAAAACATAGACCCAAGGTGTTCTCAAACTGGGGATCACAAATAGATCTGGTGAAGTCACAATAAACTTCCCCTGCTCTGTGGCCAGATGGGGTAGGGTGAGAAAGAATGGATCATTTTTGTTATTTTAACATGGGGTCGTGTTAAGGAAAAATCAAGAAACACTCATTTGCTGATGCTCACTGTTTGTCAGTCCCCAGCAACAGGTAGCTAGTGCCCTCATCCTTGAATGTGATCTCCCCAAAACAAATCCAGTTTTAGCATGAGAGTCTCAAACAAAGTCAGACACAATCAATGTGAAATACCATAGTCCCCTCATACCTCTAAGACCCACAAGAGAACTCAAAACTGGTTTTGCAGTGGTCCTATCAGTGGAGCACGAATACACATTAGACATTGCACATCAGTAAATTTGTGCCTAGGACACTGAATAGACTGGCCAGAATCTCCTCACTCTTGGAGTGCCAAAAAGATTAATAAGATGCAGGTAGAATCAAGGGCCTAGATTTAGAAGGGAACCTCAAGATGACAAAACACACTGAAGGGGATTTAGTTGCTATTTGAAAATCCCAGTTAAAGTGTTATTAAACTCTCATTGAACCATGGGATGTGTTATTTCAGTATGGTTTCATTCTTAATATTACAAGAAATATGGTTTCACTCTTAATATTACAGTTCTTTTCTTGAACAAGTGGAATTTTTAAATATATAATCACAGCTCAGAGGCACCAGGAAAATTCACCAGGAGCTGTGAAAACAAAAGGACAATGATGCTTTCCCCTCATATTGGGGAAATAAGCTCATAATAATGTGGAACAGGTTGAAAGATACATTGGTTGCAACTTCTGGCACTTTCAAAAGACTTAAAAAACCCCAAACAAACAAACCCCACAAAAAGGCATAAACCCCAATTAACTAGGCCCCAGGTGAATTGTTAGCTAAATTACAATATGGCTATATAGATCTGGTAAAACTGAATTGCAAGAAAGCAAACTGCCTTGTTAATTTGCTCACCTGGCTCATCACACAGAACTGGCAGCCAAATGGGAGCAATTCAGAGGATTAGTTGGGAATGTAATGGGAAAAATTCTGGACTTCAGAAAAGGGCAGTAATGTGGTGCAGGCAGAGAAGAACTGCAATTATTTTGGTTTAGGTCATGCAAGTTATCAGGTTTATGGAGTTTCTGGTCACATAAATTTCAAACAATCACAAATCACTTCAAGGGAAATATATTTTTATTTTTATTAAACAGCAGGAGTTACTAAACATGGCAGGTATCACTTCTTCACTGCATGATGACACAGCCCCAGCAGAAAGTGGCAATCCCTCACAAAGGATAAAACAAATTTGGCAAGCTCTGATCCCATGCTCAGATGGAGGCAAATCTGCTGAGTCCAACAGCAGCCAAATCTTGCCTATCTGTTCCTCGCCAAGGTGTGGCTATTGTAGTTCAGAGAGAGTGAAAAGAAGCAGATGCAAAATTTGTCTGTAAATCTAACAGGATTTTACAAAAAGCTCAGAGCATAGACAAAACACATTATTTGGGTGTGGTGATGACCTGATTGCCCAATGAATGATTGCCCTGGGCACTGTGCAAACACATAATAAAAGGACAGACCCCTATGCATAAGAGATAAAGACTCCAAAAGCAAAGCAAACTTGTTTCCTCTAAAAGGCTGAAATGCTTCATCACCAGATCTAATCTGATCAGCATCACCGGACTACTGTAGACTATAAATGGTGCAGGGTCAGAACTGAAAAGCTACTGTATTGTTCATGGGCTTGTTTTCCACTTCACTGTAGAGTCGTGAACACTAATTCACTCAGTATTTCAAAAAACTCTCTCCTTCACTAAATTCTTATAATTGAACATGTTGTCTGTGTAGTGTTAATCCACGGCCGCATGCAGTCTCAGGACTGGCCGCTTTTCAAAGGGAGGTGCCATGTGAATGCTGGAACTCTTCTGGGTAAAATGCTCACTATCAATATGAATGAGCCAATAAAATCTCTCCTGCTGCTATTATTACTTCTATAGTTATAACAATAAATTCGGCTGATAAAATATTTATCAACCTGCTATAATCCTGGCAGGTACAAGTTGTTGGGTTTTTTTTACATTAAAAAACGTATTATTTCAGGTTCTTTTGGAATCAGCATCAACTCTTCGGTCACTGAAAAGATTCTAATACTTGGAATTTTCTTCTCTGCCCGAGAGAGCAGTTTGTGGCCCAACATATGGGAATCTTGTTTTATTATTTTTGACATCCGCCTACCTCAGTCCCTGGTGACCAGACACAGACATACTGCAGCATTAGTCAGTTTCAAGATTATTAGACCACTACAGTCATATATTTACATCTCGGCTCAGCCCACTAATAAAAATTTCCTACAAGAAAATCAGTTTACTCCTGCCTAGCAGAACTAGTTGCACCAAGCATACAATTATTTTCACCTTTTCACAGTTCTCAAATCTTGAACTTAACGTGCTTAAAAATACCCTCTTCAGCTAATATACATGATGTGCAAGCTAAAAAAGAATTATGCTAAATTTCCTAAGGGAATTATTATTTTATAGCAAAGCATATGCTCTTGGTCAGGAATCATGACCCCAAAGTGAGCAGGGTCATGAATAGGTATCAGGGGACCACTACTACCATGCCCTTTCTGTATAGCTAAATTGGGGAGGAAGTAAAAGAACAAAGAATAGTGACAGTTGCGCAAGATTCCAACTACATGGGACTAAAATTCTGGTATGGAAAAATCACAGACAATTAGGGTTGGAAGGGACCTCAGGAGGTCATCTACTCTAGGTCCCTGCTCAAAGCAGGATCAACACCAACTAAAAAAGGAGGTTACTCACCATGTGCAGTAGCTGTGCTTCTTCGAGATGTGTGTCCCCGCACTGCTCCACTTTAGGTGTGTGGCTGCGCCTGCACCTAGCACCGGAGATGATAATAGCAGAGTCTCAGGGGTGGGGGGGTGTGCTGCCCTGGTGACGTCACTGCTGTCTTCCCGCCATTTGGAATGCGCGCTCCTCCCTCCCACCCGTCAGTTCCTTCTCTACCACAGAGTACCCGGTGAATGATATTCTGAAACAGAGGGGAGGCAGGTGGGTAGTGGAGCAGTGCGGGGACACGCATCTCGAAGAAGCACGGCTACTGCACATGGTGAATAACCTCCTTTTCTTCTTCGAGCAGTGTCCCAGCTGCTCCACTTTAGGTGATTACCTAGCAGTGTCCCTCACTGGAGGCGGGACCTTCAGGGTTGTCCCTTCTTACGGCATTGAGCACTGCAAGACCCATGGCAGTGTCTATAGAGGTGTGGCGATCCATGCCATAATGTTTCACGAAAGTGTCCGCCGATGCCCAAGTGGTGGCCTTGCATATGTCCAATATGGGAACGTTTCGGAGGAATGCCGTTATGCTAGAAACCGCTCTGGTCGAATGAGTCCTAACAACACCAGGAGGTTCGTGTCCATGTTTCTGATAGGCGAGATGGATACAGCTCGAGATCCGTTTGGACAATCTTTGATTCGATATGGGATTGCCCTTAGATCTTTCCGTTATTGAGATAAATAGCTGAGGTGTTTTACAGAAGGATTTTGTCCTGTCAATATAGAATGAGACCACCCGTTTCACATCCAGAGTATGTAACACCACTTCCTCTGGGCCAGCATGAGGTTTTGGGTAAAAAACCGGGAGATGAATCGTCTGGTTCATGTGAAACACAGAAGAGACCTTTGGCATGAACTTTGGGTGGGCCCTGAAAGAAACCTTGTCTTTCATATGGAGTGTAAATGGAGGACAAGCCATAAGAGCCGCCAGCTCACTTTACTCACCGGGCTGATGTGACCGCCACTAGGAAAGCTACCTTCATTGAGACGTGTAGTAGGGACCATGTAGCCATGGGCTCAAATGGTGGCCTGGTGAGTGCCCTCAGAACCAAAGATAGGTCCCATGGATGGACCGGAGGTTTGACATCCAGGTAAGTATTCTGCACTCCTACAAGGAAACACTTAATGATAGAATGCGAGAATAAGGAACAGTCATCCACTGTCTCGTGAAATGTGGATATTGCAGCTAGATGCACCCTCAGAGTGGCTGTCGCCAACCCTTTCTCTTTCAGGTCAAGAAGATACTCCAGTACGGTTGGAACTGAGGCCGACTGTGGAAGGACTGACCTCGCTTGACACCAGGTAAGAAATCTTTTCCATTTTTGCAGGTAACCAACCCTCGTCCCCGGCTTCCGACTATTTATTAATACATATTTCACTCTATCAGAGCATTGTCCCTCCGTGTCATTGAGCCATCGAGGAACCATGCTGTGAGGTGCATCCTGCCGAGGTGAGTATGTTGTGTCTTGCTGTTGTTCTGAGTGAGTAAGTTGGGAATTTGTGGCAGGGGAATGGGTGAGTCCTTGGACATGCGTATGAGGAGAGAGTACCAGGTCTGTCTCGGCCAGGCTGGGGCGACCAATATGACCTCCGCCCTGTCCTGTTTCACCTTTTGGAGTGTTCTGTGGATCAAAGGAATGTGGGGAAAAGCGTAAAGGGGACCCTGATTCCACCCAGTTAGGAATGCGTCTCCCAGTGATCCGTAGCCGTGACCCGCCCTTGAACAGAACAGCGGACATTTCTTGTTGGCCTGGGTCGCGAACAAGTCCACGCTCAGATAACTTCACCATCAGAATATACTTGTGAGAACTGTGTCGTTCAGTTCCCATTCGTGAGGATCCAGGAAGTTCCTGCTCAGATTGTCCGCGACCGTGTTTAATATAGCCAGTAGGTACACCACTGAAATGCGGATATCGTGATCCAGGCACCACTGCCATAACTTCAACGCCTCTAGCCACAGGGCCTGTGAGCAAGCGCCCCTCTGGCGATTGATGTAGTACATAGTCGCCACGTTGTCTGTCTGGATTTTTATGTTCTTGCCGCTTATGATAGATAGGAAATGGTGACAGACATTCCACACTGCTCGAGGACATTGATATGCAGGGTAGCCTCCTGATGGGCCCACCTGCCTTGTACTGTCAGGTGTCCAAGGTGGGCGCCCCATCCCGCGAGAGAGGCGTCTGTGGAAATAAGGATGTCTGCTGCTGCTTGAGTGAACAGAACACCCTGAAGCACATTTTGTGGGGAGGTCCACCAGGTAATAGAGTCCTTGATTGGCTGCAGGACTGATAGCCGCCGATATTTCGCGTGCCTGTGCGACTTGAATTCCTTCAGGAACCACAACTGCATGTGCCGCATATGCAGTCTGGAATCGGGGACCAGGTAAGTTGCTGCTGCCATATGTCCGAGAAGCTGCATGCACGTGAGAGCCGAAACCAACGGAGAAGATCAAATCTGGTCTACGATGTCGGATAGGGCCGCGACCCTGTCTGCTGTGAGGAATGCTCTGCAAGCGGGGGTACATATCTGAGCTCCTATGAATTGAATTCATTGTGTTGGGATCATGAGGGATTTGTTGTAGTTGATGGTGAGGCCCAACGAGAGGAACAAAGATTCTGTCAGTTTCACTGCCTCCTGAGCTGCGGCGAAAGAGCATGCCCTCAATAGGAAATCGTCTAGATAGGGGAAGACAGATATTCCCCTTCGCTGCAGATATGCTATTGGTGCCACCATAATCTTCGAAAACACTCTCACTGCTATGCACAGGCCGAAGGGGAGGACATTGAATTGATAATGCTTTTCCAGGAACGTGAAGTGCAGGAATTTCCTGTGAGCTGGATGTATCATAACATGGAAACATGCATCCTTGAGGTCGAGGGATGCCAGCCAATCATCTCTCTCTAGGGATGGAAGGATATTAGACAACGTTACCATTTTGAATTTATGCACCCGGACAAATTTATTAAGGGCTCTTAGGTCCAAGATGGGTCTCCAGCCCCGTCTTTTTCCGCGTTAAGAAATATCTGGAACAGAATCCCTTGCCTCTATACTGTACCGAGAACTCCTGGATCACTCCGATGGTCAGGAGGGTGGTCACTTCCTCCCTCAAAAGTTGTACGTGAGAGGGGTCCCTGAAGAGGGACGGGGAAGGGGGTTTGAGGATGGGTGTGGCTATGAATGGGATTAAGTAGCCAGACTCAACAATCTCTAACACCCATTTGTCCGATGTAATGGACGCCCATCTGTGGATGTACGGTACTAATTTGTCAGTGAACCGTATGGGTGCTTCAGTTCCTTCAAGGAAAGATAGTACACCTTGACTAGGCAAACCCTCGACCTGATTTTCAAAAGTGCTGTTTGGTCGATTGGGGTTGTAAGTTATGTGCTCGTTGGGCACCTCGCCTACGTCTACCATTTTGCTGCTTAGACCTCGGACACGAAGAGTCAAACCTTCTGCGCTGCTGCTGGTAGGAGAATCTATTGCTTCTATTGTATTGATACCTGTTGTTGCGAGGTCTGTATGTGGGCGGTTGAATTCCTAGCATTTGGAGAGTAGCCCTCGAGTCTTTTAACGAGTGCATTATGTCGTTTGTCTTTTCTCTGAACAGTTTAAGTCCGTCGAAAGGCAAATCCTCTTTAAGGGCCTGTAACTGTCTCGGAAGAGCCGCTGCATGAAGCCATGCGGACTGACAGAGCACTACTGCGGAGCCAATGGTACATGCTGCTGTGTCTGCCGCATCCAATGCTGCCTGGAGAGCTACTCTTGATATCAGCAGCCCCTCCCGAAGGACCGCATTAAACCAGTCCTTTTTCTCCTCAGGGAGTAAGGGGGAGAGCTCTGCCAGCTTGGAATAGTTATCATGATTATAGTCCGCTAGGAGAGCGGCATAATTTGCTATTCTCAGTTGGAATGTTGCGGACATATAAATCTTCCTGCCCATTATATCCATCTTCCTATCCTCCTTATCCGGCGGTGATGCTCTGGCATAACTCTGCTTCATACGCTGGTTTGCCGCGTCTATGACTAATGAATTTGCCTGCGGGTGGGAGAACAGGAATTCATTATTGCCGGGCTTAATGAAATATTTTTTATCAATTTTCTTGTTTGTGGGCGGTATGGAAGCTGGGGTCTCCCATATTGTAATGGCCAGCTCCATAATGCTGTCATCCATGGGCACTGATACCTTGGATGAGGTGCTTGCCTGAAGGATTCTATACAACCTGTGTTTAGAAGCAGTAACAGGCTGTTATGGCAAGTCCAAAGCTGTTGCCACTCTCTTGAAAAGGTCCTGGAATTGTCTGGCTTCATCGCCCTTCAATTGTGGCACGTCTATACTGGCAACCCCATGTGATTTCACTTGGGTCGCTAGATCGTCTGGTGATCCAAAAGTGGGGAGCGCGTTAGCCTGTGTCTGATGCGGCTTTTGAAGCTAAGCAGGTACCCCGGGCATTTGCGCTGGTGGATAGCCTGGCCAGTTAAGCCAAGGCGCCCACGGCATCCCATAAGGTGGAGAGTGGTACCAGGGGTTGCCCTGCCACTGGCATGGTTGAAATTGCAGCTTATCTGGTCCCGTTTGCTGCGAAGGGACTCCGGTGTTTCTATCGTCCAGCTCTGATCCAGAACTTGTGATAGAACAGGCATCAGAGGGTGACTGAGACCGCTCGTCCTCATCAGAGGATTGCATGCCATATAGTGGAGAGATGTGAGGATGAATCTGAGGAGAAGTCTTGTCTGAGGCAGTGTTTCGTCTTCCTAGACCTCTTCCTGGGTGGAGACAAAGACCTGCTCTTGCGGTGCGAACCTGAGTCAGTCCCCTGCGCCCGATCCTGACAGATAACAAGGCAGGGGGGCATATGCTGCGGTGCCGGGGGCTGATAAAGCGGTGCCGGCATCTGGATCCCCGCTGGAGTAGGGAGAGCCGGTCCCTGCATGGTGCTGTTCGGCACCAGCACTGTGGGCGCCAACAGCAGTATTGCCGCCCTGGGTGCCGCGGCGGTTGGCGGGATCGGGCCCGTTCTAGTCATAGCCGCGGTGCCGGTGACTGACTGTGGCAACAAAGCCGCGGGCACCGTGATTGGTGCGCCGTGGTCGTCTCTCTTAGCCCCGGCGCCAGGGAAGAGTGCTCCGGAGGCGGCGTGCTAATTGGTGGCTTCTTCAGCTGCTCCGCTGCGGGGCTTTCCTGCAGCTTAGACTTGCTGCACCCTGAAATTTTGGGGGGAGCCAGAGTCTTTTTGGCATGAGACCCCGAGGAGGCTGGGGATGACGGCTGAGAGCCGGTTTTTCCCGCGGACACCCTGCAGGGTGAGGCACTCGGCTCCGTGGCTGGGCGGAGCGTGCCTTCCATTAACATTATCTTCAGCCTCCTGCTCCGGTCTCATCTTGCCCTTGCCTTCAGTGAGGCACAGTGAGGGCAGGAGGTTGCCAAGTGTGCCTTTCCCAGGCACTTTATACACTGGTCATGCCCGTCCAAAATCGGTACAGGGTCATGACAGTCCGTGCAATGCTTAAAGCCTGAGGCGTTAGGCATGTCAAACAAGCGTTGGTATTTCCGTCCTCCGCTGTGTTTGTACTCTTCTGTGTGGGATTTTTTTTTTTTTTTACAGGTAAATGATGAAGGGAAAAAAAGAGATAACTACCTAACTAAGTAAGTAACACCAACGAAGTATAAGGAACTAACTAACTAACTATAGACAACTGAGGTAAGGAGCTCCTCTCAGACGGTGCTAGTGCTGAGGCGGTTGAGAAGGAACTGACGGGTGGGAGGGGGGAGCGCGCATTCCAAATGGCAGGAAGACAGCAGTGATGTCACCGGGGCAGCACACCCCCTCACCCCTGAGACTCTGCTATTAACATCTCTGGTGCTACGTGCAGGTGCAGCCACACACCTAAAGTGGAGCAGTGGGGACACTGCTCGAAGAAGAACATCCCAAATCAGGGCTTTGTCAAGCTGTACCTTGAAAAAATTAGAAGGACCAAGATCCCACCACCTCCCTAGATAACCCATTCCTGTGCTTCATCATCCTCCTAATGAAAATGATTTTGCTTATATATACAGCCTAGCTATCCCCCACTGTAACTTGAGGCCACTGCTCCTAGTCCTGTCACATACTACCACTGAGAACAGCCTAGCTCCATCTTCTCTGGAACCCCCTTGCAGGTTTATTAAGGCTGCTATCAAATCTCCTCTTACCCTTCTCTTCTGTAGACTAGACTAAGCCTAGTTCCCTCAGCCTCTCATCATAAGTCATACTTTAGCTCCCTAATACTTACTGTTGTGCTCCACTGGAATCTCTCTATGATTTCTGCACATCCGTTCTGTAGTGGGGGGCCCAGAACTGAACTCAATACTCCAAAGATGACCTCACCAGTGCTGAATAGAGGTGAACAATCCTTTTCCGCAGAACAGCTGCCTAGCCAGTCAAATCCCTGCATGCAGCATGCACGGGATTCTTTCATCCTAAGACTTTCGGATCAGGAAAAAATTCCTTTACACCAGGGGTGGCCAAACTTACGGAACTCAAGAGCTGCACTGAGGCATATAACCACATATTTTTACCTACTCCAAAATTACTAAGCTTAAAATTCATTGAGCACTTTAATTTTGTCATAAAAATAGGGCAAATATCGATCCACTAATGGCAGACTCTAATAATTATTTAAGATTACCATGAAACTAGGCCTACACAGTAAAAATGTAGCTGTTGCTAGATGCAGAACACTACAGGCTTGTGGCAAGTTTTTTTTTTTTTTTTTTTTTTTAAATCTCGGCAGCAACTTATCAATGCAGCAGGTAAAAGCTCTCTCAAATGCTGATCTCTTAAGTATTGCACAATGTTTTGAATTTCATTGTGAATATGATGCTTCACAGCAGTAAGTTGTGCCAACAACTGAAAGTAATCTATGTTCAGTTTTATACTTTTCTCGTTTGTATTTTCATTTCTTAATATTCCACATCATGTTTAAGACATGTAAAACATGATTTTATTTTAACAACGAGTAAGCTTCATTAGGGCCTATGAGAAAATCTAAACATGCTATGGCTTCTCTAACCATGTCATGCTTCTCTCCCCCACTCCCTGATGCCACCTCCCTGCTGTCTCTTACCACGCTGCTGCTTCTCTGCTCTCCCCAACCAGGCCATATTTCTGCCTCCCATTCCATCCTGGCACCTACCATGCCCCCACTTCTCTGCCAATATTTCTGCCAGTAAACTTGTTCACTAAAATACTCATGGACAGTGAAGACAAAAGGTCTGAGGACTCAGACACAATTAATTTTAAAATGAGAGTAACAGTAAGGGAAAACACTGTTCTCATCTTAATCCTGTGAAGAAATGCACACAGGGACACTTTTTCAACTGTTCAGAATCACAAAAGATCAATGAGAATTTAGGGGGACATAAAGTGCAAGATCAGAGCCTGTTTCAGTAAGTGCTTTGGAGTCCATGCACAGAAGATACTATGGAAAAAATCTCATTGAATTTATTCAGTTTGAGGTCAGGCCCTGTATAAATTCTAAATATCAATATTTGGTTTTTATAATACAAAGTAAAATCTTTACTGGTGAGAGATTTTTTTTTCAGAAAGTCTACAAACACAATTTTCCGTCCTCAGCCCTTCACAACAATTACTCTTGTCCAATGGGCTCAGATACCCACAGAGTCATTCATGAAGATTGCACTGAAATATAAATAGATTTTGACTATACAACAAAAAAGAATTAATAAATGTTGAATGCATTTAATCAGTGGAAGTATAGTGCTGCTATTGAACTTTGCAGTGAATGTAAATCATCTTGGTAATCGACTTAATTATATTAATTAAAATTTTCTTATAAAATAAATGTACTAGCAGTTCCTTCTGCAAACAGATGACATACTGATGTCTCAGGCCCACTTGTTCAATGGACTTAAGGAATTTTTTTCTAAAGCCAGTTTTCAGCAGTGGTGGTCTATCCTAAGTCTGAATCATTTTGCATGCTGAAAATGAACCATGATCCATAATAAGTACTTGTAACATTCTTTAAATTAATAGAGGTTTTTTTAATAACCTTTTGACAGTAGCCAGTGGTTTTGGATGCAACACTTGTGTCAATTTTCAATCATTTTTGATGATTCTTATTTAATTCTCAAAATAGAAATACAAGAGAAATAATTTTGCATTATACTACAATATCTGGAAATGCCAGGTGATTTAAAAAAAAGAAAGTTAATTTACAATTGCTTTTCAGGTTTAAATTGCTAATTATCACCACTTATCTGTAGTTCACTGTAGACTTGTTCTTGATCAATTTATGTTCCCAGTTTTAAAAATATTTACCCAGAAAACACTATCAAAAAAGAAAATTATTTAAAAAATCATGCCCTGATGTAATTAAAGACTGTATCATAATGCACACAGACAAGGAGGGGAGAATTAATATTGTGGGGGTAAACTGTGGAATCTGGTAGGTACTTGCTGCAAGTGCCTGTCTTTACACCTAACTGAGGAGGTTGGCTTTCCCTGCTGGCTCTCACAATGCTGCCACTCCCCTCCCGGCTGTTACCAGGTTGCTTTTTTCTGCTAGTGAGGCTCTCACAATGCCGCTCCACTCCTCCCCTCCCTGCCCCGCTCTGACCAGGCTGCTTGTTCCCTGCAGGCTCTCCCAGGGCTGCCCCTCTCCCGGCTTGGACCACGTTGCTGTCTCCTGCAGCTCTCACAAGGCTGGTCCTCCACTGCCGGCTCTCACCCTGCCGCCACCTCTCTGCTGTCCCTGACCACTGCAGATTTCTTGCCCCTGGCTCCCACCCTGCTGCCCTTCCCTCTTGTGCTCTCCCGGGAGCCGCAATATTTCTTTAAAGAGCCGCATGCGGCTCACGAGCTGCAATTTGGCCACGTCTGCTTTACACAGAACTAATTCTGGAGAAGTTGACTGTAGATCCAGAGCAAGGCTTAAATTCAGCTGCAGCTGTCCACAGCAGAGCTCTGGTAAATATTTTCAATCCCCCCTCACTGAAGTTTCTATAGCATGACGGTGGGGAAGGGCTATGATGAGGGCTGGAGTGGGGTGAGCTCCAGGACATACTCTAAAAGAATTTAAATCCTGATCCAGAGTTATAGTTGTGTTTAGATTTGCTGTCAAAGCAGGATTTAAATTCATGCTTTTGAATTAAGGCGCGATCCTCAATGCGCAAACACCAGATCTTAACATTTAATCTTCAAATCACTTCATGTCCACAGCTCTCCATTTCATGTTATACCTAAGTTCATTACTGAAAGTACAACTCTCTCAGGATCACATCTTCATTTTTAAAGACTGGAATTAAGGTGGGGTTTGAGGATTTTGATTGCGAGTATGCTGAACAGATGCATTCTGCACGAGAAGGCTACAGTTTTGAGCTGAGCAGCCTGAGTATGTGGGGTGTTAGATTGCTTAATGGATAAAACAAATTTAGTTCTGGATACTCATAGTGCCTGAAATTCCCTTGATTTCTTCAGCAATTGTTGATGCACTTGAACTACCTTAACTGCAATAAGTTAACTAAGATTTTTGGGTGTTTATGGGTTTAAAAAAAATATTTAAAAAAGTCTTTCCTCATTATAAACCCAGACTATGAACACCTGACTAAATTTTGGTACTGAATAGGTCAGACACAGACAGGTGATATTTTTGGTAACACTGACATACACTAATGGGAAGTTTAGGAGCAAACTTTAGATTCCCTTTGTCAACTACATCAGTGTCCTGAATCTGCAGATTAATAGGAGGAACTTTCTCACATCTAGAGGTGGTAGCCCAAGGTGATAGGCTAGACGTTAGCCAGGATATGGCAAAGGAGCACTGCAGAAAAATTGGTGAATCACTGCAGGAACTCATTAATCTCTTGCTGAAAATCAATGGAGGTGTGTGAGTTCCTGAAAATAGTGCAAATGCTTGTTAATGCATCTGACAGCATCTGTAAGAACCCATGGTGAGATGTCTTAGTGGAGTTATGTTTGCTCCCAACAGCAACCTCATTAACACCTGTCAGCACCGTATGAATTTAAAATTAAATGCACAAGGCTTTTTATATTCATGTATGCTACAACTTGGATAAGACTAGATTGACAATTCAAGATGGCATTACGGCTTGCTTAGCAGTTTGTTATTTTATGCACAAATCTGAATTTCAATCTGATAACACACCAAGTTTCAGGTTTCTCATGAGCTAGATATTCCCTAAATGAAATCTTATTAATGATCTTTTTTTATTCATTCACAAAAGTGTCACATCTTCCTGCAGAAGAAAGGAAAGTCCTATATATATAGAACAGCCATTTTTGTAGCTGCCATATATTTCCTAGGTGAAACGTTTAAATGTGTGCTCACAAAATCCTTTTGAGAGGTTGCCCGTTGCTTTAAATGTTTACCTCTGGTGCAATGTAGTCTGGAGTGCCACAGAAGGTCCTTGTTGTTACCGCCTCTGTCATATGTTCTTTGCACATCCCAAAATCAGCAATCTTTATGTGTCCTTCTGAATCCAACATCACATTATCTAATTTCAGATCTCTGTGAAGAATCAGTTATTTAATATTAATATTTATGCCAACTAGGCCACCAGAACTGTTGTCATATATCAGTTTCATTATTGAATACTATGTATTAAATACATACACACACACACACACGGTCAGGGGTCTCAAATCAACTCAAATCACCATGAGGGCCACATGAGGACTAGTACATTAGCTCGAGGGCCACACCACTGAAACCTCTTCATACAACAATATTGCAAATATCAGTAACAATGGTGTTGTTGCGGGCCACAGGAAATAGCTTTAGGGGCCGCATGTGGCCCACGGACCATGTGTCTGAGACCCCTGCAGTAGGTATTATATTATATATCTATCTGTGTGTTTATAGTGGAGAGAGGAAATCTTTCAGATGACTGCTTAAAAACAACAAGTATTTTTCCTTGAGTTCTGTGTGGATTTTAAAGAACCCATGTAATCTTTCATAACCATATGAGTTTGTCCAACAGTTCAGCTGCCACATACACCTTGCCTTTTGGGTGTGCTGCCCCACAGAAGTGACTACACTTCTTCATGTAGTAGAGAGCTTGTGTAGCTCTTTGGGTGGACTGTGATATTTCAGCAATGGAGCAATACACTGAAGCAGTATGTCTCAGGGAGGAATAGGAAGAGAAGACAAAGGTAGCTTGAGGGGGTTGTGTGAAAATGGATAGTAAGATGAAGTTCTTCACAAAGACGATAAGTCATATTACATACTAATAAGAATACATATATGTTGTCCTGTCAAAGGGATGTTATGAGATTAAAATGGGGGAAGAAATGTTCATGGGACACGCTCTCCTAAAGTGTCATCCCTAACATGAAAATGTTTGAGACTCACTACTCTGTCAATTTTCTAAACTAGTAACCACTCAATTAAAGTGGTTAAATTAATTACTAAATGAGTGGGTAAATCAATTAATTAAACACAGGTGGCTGGAGACTGACTCCTTGCTGCAAGCCAGGACTTGGTGGAACATGGGGAGAAGTTCCCACACAGGTGGGATGTGGCAAGCCTAGCAGGGGACAGCTTATATCAACAAATTTTTCTAGTGTTGAGGAGGCCCAAGATAAGCAGTTACCAGGAAATCAACAAAACAATCAAGTTTTGATACCAAACCAACTACCTTTTATAAAAGCATCTTTCAAAATATTTTAAATAATCAAACATATCAGTCCCTGTATGGTTTTAAAAATATTATCATAGGAGTTACTTGTCTCAGTTAGTACTCACCTATAAACAATTCCTCTTTTATGGAGAAAAAATAACCCAACTGAAATCTCAGCGGCATAAAACCTGTAAGAACAGAATTTCAGATTTCTTATCTTCCACATATGATTATCCATTGCAGAACACATCTGAAGCTCACCATAGCAAAGAATGAAAGCAAAGGAATATGAAAAGCTATTGTATTCATTTACCTATAAAGCAGAAAAGACAACATCCTACATCAACTTGATTATCACAGCCACTCATGAAGTGTTTGATAATATGTAAAGACAGAGTAAAATGTTTGGACAGTTCTTCCTAAATTTATTGCACAATTGTTATAGGACAGTTATGAGGTAAGTAATCCGATTGGATAGGTCGTTCCTCTCAATGTATGATCTCATCAGACCATTTATGACTCATGAGGCTGCTTAATTTAGATTGAGATTCACACACCATTAAAATAATTTATAACATTACTGTTCCTTTATACAAATGTTAATGGATCAATTATGTGCCACTAACTGAAATGATTGCCATATAAAATCTAATTGCCAAAAGTCATTCAAGTATATACAATATTGACAAATTTTGAAGCCACAGTTACTGTGGAGCTGTGCCAATTACATGCAAGACGGCCAGTAAAAGACAAGATAGATTAAAAACCTCCATAAAAATAAGAAGGCAGGTTAGCTCTAGAATGCCAGAATTGTTTTTAGTCTCTCTGGAATGTGCCAACACTGAAGCTGGGGGAGGCTGATGTCACACCCCCACTGAAGTCAATGGAGCTGTGGCAATACACACCCACTGGAAATCAGTGGCGCTGTGAACATTTCACCCACTGAGGATCAAATCCCTGAGATGACTCTGGTTTTTATGAATTATTGTCTTTTGTGCATCAAACATGTAAAATTGAAGTTTAATGACTTTTTCAAATTCTTAGCAGCACCAATTTTCTGCATTTTTAAAAACAGGACAGGTCACATTCTATATTAAGGGTTAATAAATGAATTGTTTATAAACTGTTAATAAATGATTAACAGACATTCAAAGCATGTCACAACTTCAGTAGTACATGATAAAGAGAAGCACAGCAGAAGATGTTACTGGTGGTTAATGACCTACTGATCTGTTTAGACTTTATAAGAATAAATAATATTTGATTAAGGATTTACTAACATCTATTAATGTATTGACTATTTTAAACTGTTTATAAGATGTACTTTAATATCAAGTGTGACCACAGAATCTATCACTAGATATGCATTACATTTATGCTTAATTATGCTGTAAATTCTGAATCTGTTTCTACCGTCTCTGGACTGATATTCATTTAATGTGAATTAATAGCCCTATTTTTACTCACATACTCTATTTAGCTGTTAAAAAAATAATTTCCTGTTAAAAAATATATCACCTGTGGAGTGTGTGTTTTATACATTCATGGCTTTTCTTTCAAGGTTAAGCTGACTTCTGCAAGATGTGCAGTGAGTTTAGACCAGCTGGCATGTTTCTATTATAGAGGATAAAAGGATGACAGCCCCAATTTCTATCTAATACTGCATATCTGATCCCTCGCCTGCAGTGCAAACTTAGCAATGACTTTACTGAAATCAACAAACACTCACACTGCTTGTGGCTCCTTAAATTTTCCTACTTGCTGAATGTGATACATGAGGTCACCTCCATTCACATACTCCATAACGAAGTACAGACGATCCTAGAAGACAGTATTAAAGAGGGTAACACATTAGGCATAGAGAGTGATGTACTGCCCAGTAGAACATGCTATTAAAAAGATAAACACATTAGGCATGGACAACACTGTGTTTTCCAGCAGAGGTCACTACTATAAAGAGCATAATTCAAAACCATCTTAAGAACACATCTATAGATTTGGCACATGACAAAAACAATGGACTAAATCTGAAAATAGGATGATTTATAGATGTTGCAAGAGTCAGTACTATGCTGGAACCCTATTCAGTCTTGTCAATTTTAGTGATGCAAGTATATTTCTTTTTACTTGTATTACAGCAGTGCCTGCCATGTCACAAGCACTGTTCATCAGACAAAAAGACATAGCTATGCCCAAGACCTCATGTTTTTATACAACATGAGGAAAAAAACAATCTGTAGATGATAGGACATTCTTGCCACGTGTAGATGGGTATTTCCAATCCTCTGTCCTAACACTTTCCCTAGGAAGACATAGAAGATGAAAATGTACCTGATTTTAAAAGAATGTGACAAGAAAGCTATCAGCATAATATCTGAAAACTGGGTTCATGAGTCTTGACATTGAATTGGCCAACTCCTAATCATTTTTCTCCTAGACCCACTACTTCAGCAAGAGAAAGATTTGAAGGTATTTGAAGAGAGATTTTTCTCTCCATGTCAAAACCGCTTTGGCCAAAAGGTACACTAGCTGAAAGTCAGAAATTAGACACCTACAGCAACATTTTCAAATGCTGGATGGTCCAAAGATGATGTGAAATGAGTCCTCATTCCTGGGATTATATGTAAAAGTACATATGCAGCCTATATGTACTAAAACCTACATTTAGAATTAACTGATCGCCACTGATCTTTCCCTGTAAACTAAAACCTACTGTAATTGGATCATCATCTGACGTGTATGACAAACAAGTTCTAGGGCACTTTTTAAGACTAACAAATTCTTTATGTCTTTAAAAGTGCCACCAAACTTGTTTGTTTTACTGAAATAGACTAACATGGCTACCCCTCTGGACTTGACATGTATTACTATCCCCCAGTTCTTACATCACCTACACAAATGCCATTGTCAGTGAACCTTTCTGTATATTTCAAAGGGGCAGCTGTGTTAGTCTAGCTCAGCAAAACAAGCAAGGAGTCCCGTGGCACTTAAAGACTAACAAATTTATGTATATCGCATGAGCTTTTGCAGGAGGACATATCACTTCATCAGATGCTTTGAAGAACTTACTGACATAATTGAAATCTTGTATACACAAAGAAAAAAGCTTTGTATAACTAGTTTCAATAGAATGCTCCTCAAAATCTTTTTGTTGTTTTTATGGATTTTGCTGATAGAGACAAGAATTGGCTTTCTTACTACAAACATTAGCCTTTAAAAGTGCCATAGGACTCTTTCTTTGTTTTTCATTACAGAGATTCTTACCTCACTCAGCCTTACCACTTCCGATATGTTGTTATTCTGTTTGAATCTATATAACTTGCTTGATTTCCTGAAGTAATCAGACCTTATGCAGTGACATGTAACCACTGCATTTATCTTTCCTTCACATAATCTAAGTTTTTTGTTTTGTTCTGTTTTGGTTGGGGTGTGGGGGGGGGGTTCAATATAAGTTTTCTCCACTTTCTGGCAACTGACGAAGTGGGACTTTGCCCACAAAAGCTCATGAGAAAAATAAGTTTGTTAGTCTTTGAAAGTGCCACAGGACTACTTGTTTGTTTATTGAACTAAACTAACATGGCTACCCCTCTGGAACTTATTTCTCTATAATTTTCCTGCATAAAGCACCTGTGAGAGCTGCAAATGGATATATAACAAATGTGTCTGACTTAGCATAAGATTAAACTGTAAAGGAGGTGGAGGAGAGAGAAAGGCCAGAGATCACGTACAACTGTTTGGAAGCAAGAATGAAGATACGTTAGGAAAGGCGGTTTATCCTGCAATGCAAGGACTCGTTTTTCAACCATGGTACATTCCACATCGTCATCCTGAATCACCACATCTTTTTTCAGTATTTTGACTGCATACAGCTCCTCTGTCCCCTTCCTCTCTGCCAGCATCACCTGCAGAAAGAGAAATGATAGGCTGAAAATCTCCTTCCCTGTCAGACAACAGCGGTGACTCACAAGCAGAAACTAAGGTGTCAATAGCACACCAGCTTTCCATTTCATTGACGCTTATTGACTTGGCCTGAAGTGCTAAAAATACCATGATTACTCACTGATTACAATGAGGTGACATCTGTGTCAACATTCTTCAGATAATCCTGGGCTTCTCTCTTAATGGCCAAGAATGCAAACAACCGCACATGAGCTCCTCCATAACAGTGGCCCCCAACCAGTACATCGCAATCTACTTTGGATGGGCAGTAGCCACTGAAACCTATGAGTGTTGCATCAAAGGTTGGAGACCAAGTGCTCTATAAGGTACATTTTTTTATTATGAAATCAACTGATAAAACAGCCAGAAAAACAGCAGCACATTTGGTGGGTTAACGGTTTTCACTGTTTCTCATTTCTGGCATTTCCCAAAGTAGAGACTACATTTAAAAACTGAATCCCTAAAATCTGCAGAAAATACATATAATGTCATTTTCCTGCTCTTAATTTAACAGATTGATAGACTTTAGCCTGGAAGAGTTAAATTAATCTGTACTCCTGCAATTCACAGGCCACAGAATTTCACTTAGTGCTACCTGCATCTAGCTGTACAAACTGCGGTTGAAACAGGTGAGCATTTCTTTCAGAAAGACATCCAGCCTTAAATGCTCCAAATGATAGAGAATTCACCACATTCCCAGAATAACCTGTACCGATGGTTACTTACTCTCACTGAAAAATCTGCATCTTATAAACCATAGTTCATGAAAGGACTATTTTCCGTTCATTTCTATTAGTAACAATATGGCAGGAGGAACTGAGTTTCAAGGTTTCTTACCTTTCCAAAGCTCCCCTTCCCAAGTACCATGAGAAAGTTGAAATCTGTCAGTTTCACACTGTCAAGGTTGTTGGATGGTATATTGGAAACCCTGTCTTCTGCTGGAGTAATAACTTTGTTACCAGCTGGCCCAAGTCTGGCTTTCTAAAGAATTAAAGAAGATTGAAGTGAGAATTTTAACCTGCTTACTCAGGAAAATGAAAGATTATAAGAATGATGGTCAGTTGTAGATGCCTGGTTTGAAGCTTCATTCTCAGGAGAATGGCTGCATAACAAAAGTGGCACAGGCATAAATTCAAATACTCATTCCAACACCACTTACCATTAGGTGAAAAAAGCAGCAAAGTGTGTACGAATCTAACCAGATAAAAGCAGATACACTTAGCTGGCTAAGAGAGCAAAATCAAAGCAAAAGAACAAACAAAAATCTCTACTTGCATGCCAAAAGCAGGTTAATTTGTGGTTTTTGTTTTTAAATATAAAAAGTGCTCTTTATAACTGTCAGACTAATGCTATGAGTATTTCTCATACACATTCTCTTTTCAAACGTCACACACCAGTTCATTCTTCACAGCAAGAGTTAGTCCGTGATATGCATGATGTTAGTATTTTTCCTAAAGTATATGAAGGCCCATTGTACTGGACTGTCTACATAATCCTAACTGTTCGTTCTGTGCTTTGTGTCTCTAAGCCACTACAAGAAGTTGCCTAGCCAGGTTGTGGAATCACCATCTTTGGAGGTTTTTAAGAGCAGGTTAGACAAGCACCTGTCAGGGATGGTTTAAGAGTGTACTTGATCCTTGCCATGAGTGCAGAGGACTGGACTCAGTGATCTCTCATGGTCCCTTCCAGTTTCTATGATTCTATGGAGGCACTTTACAAATCTAGGAATGATTCCTAATGCTGTATCTGGAAGATACAGTAGGTATGTATTATTAGCCCATTTCCCAGATGGGGGAACTAAGGGAGGAGTTAAGTCGCTTGTCCAAGATCACTCAATGTGAATGTCTGGGTTAGAACGCGCCCTGTTGTGTTCCCCCTGCAAACCTAAGTTAATTTGCCCCCTCTCTTTTAGACATGTCACTTAAAAATCAAATGCCCCTTCACCCCTTCATAATGAGCATTCCCTTTCATCCACATGAAAAGCCTTAGACTCTACTAGTATATACACATTCCCTCCCCACACACAACTTTTCAGTAATTTCAGATGTTTGCAATAGAGCTTAAAATTAACATGGCATTTCTTGTTTCTTCCTTTATTATAATTAGCTATTTGCACTGCAGTAGCACCAAGGTACTCCACTGTGCGAAGTACCATAAAAAACACACAGTAAGAGACAGCCCCTACCCCATGGACTTTGCAGTCTAAGATTCAGTTTCATAACACACAGAAGATGCATTTTGTTCCTAAGTGCTAATAAATTCCCATAGATTTTAGCAGGGTTTTGCTGGCACAGCATCTACTTCTGAACAATACACGACGTGACAGATGTGTTAACAAACAGATTGTAAACTAAAGTCTTATGTCTATAAGAGACATTAAATCAGACCCCCCACTCCATCTCTATAGATGGCGTATTTCTGGATATTCTGATGTATGACACCGAAAGGGCCTGAAGAAAACGTTTTCATGAGTGGGGCACAGATTAAGTGTCTACCTTTACAAAAAGGTAAATGAGTTCTAGCCAGACAGAGCAGGCAGTACCAGCTGCTTGCCATCTGCTTTTCTTTTCAAAAAATATTCCAGTGAAACGCCTCAACTTCTCTAGTTGCACATCTGGGTCATTTATACCCAATTTCAGCCCTAAGGCAGCAAACACAATATTTGGCACTCCTATCATTCCAAGTCACTGCAAAAATTTTGGTCCATAATATTTGTTTTTGGGACAAAAGCCTAAGGTTCATTTACAACAGATGATTTATTAACAAATGCTCTAACTTGCTTTCTGAGATAACTGTAAAGGTTAATTGGTAAGCTCTGCCTTCTGCTGGCTACACAGCAGCATTATAGAAAACACTGTAGCTCCTCCTTTGTAATTATAGTGAATATTTAATTGTTAAGGTCAGACAACATCATTAAAGATGGAGAAATTTTTTGGTCATCCTGACACAGTAGACTGGTTCTTGTAGTAAGCATGCTAAAATCTAAAATTGTCAGCATGTAACGGAAGTTCCCTTTGCCATTCTTTAAGTGAGCTAAGAAGCTATTTATTGGGGCAGAAAACTTTTTCTTCTAAAACCAAAAAATAAATAAAAAACACATCTTTCTAGCTATCATGCTAATCAGTTGAACATAAAGAGGAACAGTTATTCAATTTATTGAATTAAAAGCATTTGGAAATGTACAATTTACCATATAATATGAACGGGCATTTTTTTAAACGTAAAATTAATTAAGTCATATGTTTAATGTGACTGTTTTGGTCACGGATGGCAGAATGATCTTATAAATAAAATCAGTATGTACTGTAGCATTTCAGGTTATTTTAACTGAAAAAGCCACAAGTATTCTGGGATATGGGATGTGGAACAAAAATGTATAGTTTGGGATTAGCAGGGGAAAAACACTTGGTACCTTCAATATGGTGGGTCTAAGAATGTTTGAAGAGAATGCCCTTGTAAATGCTCCATAGGCTTCACAGTGGGAAACGGAGACTGTTGCAAAATTTTCCTTTTGCTACAGCATGAAAATGAAGAGAAAAATCCAGATTTTCTACTTTCCACTAGCCTGCAAAAATGGGGCTCTCTTTAAGGTTTGTAACAGCAGTGTCTTGTACAAGACTACAAATGTGTGTTTTGTGAGACCTACCCAGGCACCAGAAATAGTATCAATACCTTTTAACATATAGTCACGCCTTATTGCCCAAAACAGTGTCTCATTAAGAGAGAGTCCTAATCTTAAAACTTATCATCAGTATCATAGTAGGGCACATGCACGGGAGAACACGGGGCAAAAGGAACAACATTGGCTTTGGGTACTTCAGTATTTAGACAAATGCAAGGCAAAGAATCAACACAGAAGATTTCTGAACAAATGCAGAGTGGCTTGCTCCCAACCTGGATTACTCGATAAAGGGTCATAAATCAGAATAGTTTAAAAATCCTAATGAGAAACACCCATTAAAAGATCTGCAGCCCTCTTTCGCCTGGGCTAACATTACAGAACTCCGTTCGTAGTGGACAATTAAAAAAAGACCATGTGAAGTGCAGAGCAAAAACAGTGCATCTGAATCTTTTTGGCTGCCTTTTGATTAATAGTGTATCACCACAGTACAGTGCAAATTTTGGGGCTGGTCAACAGCTTTTGGAAGAACTGACCCACTCAGTGACTTAAACCATGCATTTCAAGGGTGACTTGTTTGTAGCGCAGCCCAACGGGAAACGTCAAGGTCCTATTGCAGCATGTTCCAACCACTTATTTGCTGAAAGATAACTTTGTCTTCCTTCTTTCTTCTATTCACAGAAGCTGCAGTGATAATAGAACAAATGAAGGTTGTCTCTATGGGAACAATGTCAGGAAAGTGCTACGAAGACCCTCCAGACTGAAACAGTAAAAACAAATTTTTGATGGAAAGCTACACCATCAGTGTCAGTTGAAAGAACCAGCACCTTAAAAGCCTTCAGAGTCAATTTCTAGAATGCTGCTTGTTGTTAAATTTATCCCAAAGAGGGGCCCAAAGAAAAAGGGTTACATTTTACAATACACTGGATCAGCACAACTCTGTGACTCTTCCTGCCCCACCACTAATTGATTCTTCTTTTGTTGATGTGTGCCTTCATTGATGGATTAAACCTCCCTCCCGATAAAAACCTTAAATCTTGCCTTTAAAACTGCAAGAAGCATAGCTGAATATTGTGATTAACAACGGCAATAGCTTCTTAAGAAAGCTGACAAGTATCTGAAGGATGGAACTTCACTGTTCAGTAGCTACTACGAATAATTTAAAAGTTTCTTTATGGGGGATGATCAGCAATTATTACAGCTTTGTTAGGCGGTTACTAAATTATTCATTATACAGTGAACAGTTACTTCTTACCCTCACTCCCTTCCTTAGGGCTTCAATGCTATGAAGCATGCAAGCTGGGGTGAGAGCAGGGACCACTAAAGGACGGTTAGCAACAATTTCAGTAAAACTTAGCGTCCTGTCCCAAGTGATACACAATAGACCCAGAATGCCTTCCTCATACCAGCTCTGCAGATTGTAATTGGGATGGTCCTTACATGCCCACAGAAAGAATAAAAGGTCCTCAAGGCAAAAGACAGAAGTGCTAAAGGCATTTTCCATCAGAAATACTCTATGTACAGTACTTCAACCAACAACATCAGATGTTTCCCCAACAGTTTTCCCCTTCTAATAAGACTCTATACCAGTGGTGTCAAACATGCGGCCTGTGAACCTCTTCCATCTGACCCATGACTTCACTTGGCAGGATCATATACTCAGAGATTGAGAGAAAGAGACATCTCACATACCTAGAGCTCCACAATGCTGTTAGAGCATTTGGTCCTGCAACATCAGGGAGCACTGGGCATGCAAGACTGTGCTGTGGGAGACCACACACTCTCCCTGACAGAGAGAGAAGGTATCATGGAGTGCAGTTTCACATACCCAACACTCCGTGATGCCCTGAGAGTGCCATAGTATTTTGATTTATGGTACGTACAGCCAAGCTGAAGCACATTTAAGTCAAACCTGGCCTGCCATACCAAATGAGTTGACACCCCTGCTCTATATGTAGGAAATTTATTTAATAACTGATTCAGGGCAAGCACTGTACAACAGGAAATAATTTGCCACACAGATACTGTAGTTTTCTAGTTTTACAGCATAGAGCCTTCAAGCCCAAATAAAGAGGCTTTGCTTTGGAGAGCTATGCAGAATTTGATTCAGAATGAGTTAAAACACATGTTGAACAACATGGGGACTCCCAGTAGTGGTTTTCTGTTTTAGTCATGGTGGTGGCCTGTGCATATGTCAGAGGGTTTCATAAACATCCCCTTCCTACTAAGCCTTGGTCTTTCTGTAAGGAAATGGTGTTTGTGACACATGGGATATCTACGGACAATTCTATCAAGACTAAAAATGTTACATACCTACATCATAAAGAACTAGGAATCGTATTCTATTTCCGTGGAGGAACTGAAGAGTTTCCTGCAGGAACTAAAAAACACTGGAAGCAATTAATGCAAATTACTAGGTTGGTGACATGCCTGGAGAAGCCTATTCTTCTATGGAAAACTGCACTTCCAGAAGCCACCGGTGATTTGGAGTGATTCAATTCATGGTCACCTAGTTCGAGACACCTTAACGGGTTACAAGTCTCAGAAAGTGCTGAGTACCCACCATCTAAGTAATCAGGCCTCCTTACAGTGTTAGGTTGGGCATCCAAAATGAGGCATATAATATAACTAATAAATTTTGAAAATATAGTTCATAATCACAAAAAAAACCCAAAAACCCAACCCAAGGAATCTCAACACATTAGAAACTGGAAATTGTGCATGTGGCCAATCTAGACTACCCTCTTCCTGCTACAGTTCTCTCTATCCTCCCTATCTTGTATTTTTTGACATATTTGTCATGCTGATTTGTTGCACCATCTTAACTTAGGTTTAAGGCAAGGAATGTCTCTTACCACATCTCTGCAAGGTACTTGGCAGAATGGTGCTGTCTCGCTGATGCTGCCTGGTGCTACATTAACACAGACAATAAATAGCAATGGCTCCTAGTAGCACTCTTGTGCACCATGGAGTGAATTTTGAATAGCCATATCAACATAGCTCAGTTATGCTGTACCCAACTGCAGCCAAGGGCTGGATTTAGAGGACAATCTGTCAATACAGCATCAAGGTAACAAGACTACAATCATTAGCTGATAGAAATTAGTGCGTTATTAATGCCAACTTTCTCCAATTTGGAGAAGAGTGCCTACAAAAATATGTTCTCACTGTATTCAGGACATACGGCAATATTATAGATAAAACCTTAAAAGAACACTTAAAACCTGATTGTCACTAAATATCTATGCTTAGGAGACAGTATCCTATCGCTAATTCTAATCTCTATAAGTAAACACCAACATTTGGGAATTGGTTCAGTGAAGCACTTAAGGGTGTGCTTAAATACCATTGAAGTCGAAGGGACTTGAACGTGTGTTTATATGCCCTGATGAACATGGACCATTGAGCGCTGTTTGCTATCTCAAGGTATAAGCTGCTGAAAAACCATAAGCAAGTGGATTAGCTGTAGGTACTAAAAGAACAAATAAACTTTAAAACCCAAAGCTTAATGAAAGATGAACTAGTTATAAATTTCATTTTAAAAATCACATCCATTACATTTAAATTATTGACTTTTGGAGCCCCAAATACACAGATTCAAAGTACTATTGAATATGACTTCATATACAGAAGAGGAAAAATGAACTCAGAAGGCAAAGGGAGAAAAGGGTGACTGCATCATAAATTTAAAAAAATCCAGAATGGTTTATTTTCATTAGATAACACCATGTACTTAGTTCCACAGGGGTAGCTGTTTTAGTCTGCATATAACAGGAACAACAAGAGTCGCATCTGATGAAGTGGGCTGGAGCCCCCAAAAGCTTATGCCTGAAGAAATGTGTTAGTCTTTAAGATGCCACAGGACTCTGGTTGTTTTTACCATGTGCCTAGCTTTTTAAAAATAGTATGTTTCTCTACTTCCTAATATCATCAAAGCTTTCACTAACAGAACCTTATTTTGCATTTGTTCATTTATTTACTGGCAGGAAATTAATCAGAATCAATCTCGACTTCTCTCATGCTGGATTAATTTTGCATGTGGACAACTTTTGTTAATATGTCTGATAAAAATAAAACAAAGTTCTCACAATAAAACTAGTTTGCAACAAGCCAACCAGGATAGTAGTATTTTAAGTGCACGTTAATCTGTACTGAGAGTTGAAGAGTTCATGGTAAGGAAAACAAGACTTGCACATCATCTTACTTCCTTTGGTTTGGACGCACCTTATCTTGGGCAGTTCTTTTACCCTGCAAAGTGAGGATACATTTTATATTTTCAGCAAAGGATACATAGGCAAGAACATAGTTCATATATTCAGCCAAGTTATTCTGAACATATTTTGATGACATACTGTAAAAATAAATCAGCATGTTACATTTAGGAAGTTTACTGTTTGTAGAATTTGTAATGTTTATTTTTTGAAGAATGATGGCTGAGTTTTGGGGGGAAACACATGACACATCAGTGCTTATTATTTGTTTCTCTTTAATTCTATCTAAAAGCATTGCCCTGATCCAAAGCCTCTTGTTCCTAATGAAGAGCTGTTAGAAGGCAGGAAGGGGTTGATTAGAGACTGCCATCACGCTCCCCCTGAATCCAATTTTCTACTCTACAAAATTTGTACATTTCAAATCTTTTTGAATTTATTTCATTTAAGAAGAAAAGTCTAAGCCTTCTGTTGCAGAGTCAATTTAATGGAATTAAACAATGGAAATAAACTTAACGACCCTATTTATACCACATTCGCTAGAAGATCACCAGTCAGAGAATCATAGAAATGTAAGCAAGACCCAAATCATTTTGCCCATATAGTAATATATCTCTTCTCAAAGAAAGCAGCATGATTTAAAACTTTGATCTTTTGCCCTAAAAATAATAACCATACCTTTAGGACACTGGCGATTATCAATTAATCATAGTTACTTTCCTTCTCATTATTCTCTTTTGTGTCATTTTGCACACTTACACACAAAGGATGCTTGTTCACACCTGAAATGTGAAGATCAGGTCCTGCTGTCAATTGGGAGAGCTCTTACCTCATCCACAGGAAACAATTTCAGAAGGAAAAAACCTCACATTGTTTCCCAGTAAAAATATTTTAAAATGACACCAACCTCTTTACAATGGTAAAATGAAGTTCAGTTGAAAACACTGTATTTCTCTGTTGTCATGGCAACTCATTCTTAAGAAAGATCACTCAGTAATGTGTTTACAATGTGGAGAAAAGGATAAAAAAGATTTGTTCCTTTTCAAATCATTGTTAGATACAGTATATATGAATATAAGTCACTTTTATTAATAGCCAATATCCTTCTCTCCACATTGCCACCGCTCACCCCCACTGTTGGCTCCAGTGACACCTAGTGGGCACTCTTTTCTTCCCTGCAGCAGAGTTGGCTTAGAGGGATCTCTTCTGGGTCATTAAAGATCACAGATTCTCCCAACATAGACTGCTCATGAAAACACATACAAATATAAACAGCAAACAAAATAACAGAGCAATGTTGTCTTCAGAGTCTATTACAAGCATCACAATGTTGGCGGGAGCAAGGAATGGAATTCTGTGGAACAAAAGGCTGGTGTTTTGTTTGGTACATCACCTTAAGTCTCTGTGGATGGATACATAGAGCCTGTGACTGTTCAGCTAAAAAGAGGTGCTAGGATTGTGAAAACAGGTGGTGATGTCCTGGCCCCAGAGAAGCCAAAGACAAAACCCCCATTGACTTCAGTGAAGCCAGGATTAAAGCCAACAATTAAGCTTGACTTTACAGATCCTTTGCAGGATAGGGGTGAAATCCCAGGCCCATTGATGTGAACGGCAATAGTCCCCTTCACTGCAGCAGGGATACCAGGGGGTTGCAGCTGGCTGGAGGACACAACCCTGCCTTTCCAGACGAACACCAAGCTTTTTTCATTCACAGCTGGACCTCAGAACTAGGACTGCCCTGAACTTGCTCCCCTTGAAACAATGAGACCACTTGACCTAGGAGGGCCTAAAATGACAATTGCAAAAGGATCTTCTTCACCCATGGCGACAGAACTTCTCCCACCCAGTCAGCCACCTAATACCCCACTTTCCACTGGGTCAAGGAAAAAGCCAACTCACATCCCCACATAGACACTAGAACTGTGGGCCACCTTGTTTGTCCATGTTCTTTGCTGGCTAACTTACAATAACTGGAAAGTATACAACACTATAGGCCTTGTTCTCTCTCTTCTACATATCACATGGAAACATGACTAGTTTCACTCTCATGGCCGAGCCTTTACTTTCAAGAGGAAAAGTGATTGTCACCACTGGAATCCTATCTGACTAGCCTGAGCTGAAATAAGAAATGTCAACACAATTCAGTGCCTGATATTGTCTACAGTCCTCAGACAATTTAACTGGACACAAGTGATGGCACACGTTCAAAAGGAACGACTCTGCCTGTGTACTGAATTCTCCGAGTCTTGTCATGAGAGATAACTGGGAGAGGAGCACAAATCAAGTTGTCTATGTCATATCATCAGCAAATCTTTAATAAGCAAACTTACTCAGCAAATTAAAATGAAGACTGGAAGGGGTAGGAGAGCGCAAGGAAGGGCAAACTTCTTGCTTAACCAAACGTTCCTCACAAGTCTGCAAACTTGTTTACTATTTTATGAGCCTTTAAATTCAGCAATATTATATCTCCTGTGGTGACTTCATTAACCTACTTTTTTTCCACTGAACATATCTTAATTGGATGTTTGGTCATTATGGGTGACAAGAGCCCATTTCTCAGATTTAACAAGAGCTGAGTATTTCAGCAGTCTGGGTTCTAATGTTAAGACAACAACATAGGGAAAGTTCATAATTTAGTAGCAGAGGGCCTAGTAACCATGGAAACAAGACAGAGCAAGAGAAACCCCAAACTATAGATTACTTAAAAGTCTAAACACTCTGATAAAATAATTCAGCTAAATGAATGTTGTATGCAGGTGCAGCCGCAGGCTCTGTGCTGCCCAAGGCTAAATTCATTGTGATCTCCCTCTGTTCTCTGTCCATTCTACCCCTTCCTTTTACAACATGAACTGACCTTTCTAAGGAAGGTTTTGCATTAAGCTTTCTATTATGTAGGAGTTGTGAACATACTCTCTGTCTCTCTTGCACTTTCTTCTCTTTCCATTTCCCTGTCCTTCATTTCAGCTTTTCATTTTGCTGCCTATCTTGATGCATCTTTTCTGCCATCTTTTTCACTGAGCATTCTCAACTCAGTCTTACTTGTCTACGTTTCCTATTAAGAACAGACAAATAGTATTAATATCACATTTAAAAGAATTGAATTTCACAGACAATGATAACATTAACTAATATGCACACATACATTTACGTCCATAAGGATGAATGTATTTATACAACAGGAATTTTTATAATTCTTACTGGCAAAGACGTTATGTAAATCATCTTGTAATAACCCCAACAATCCCACTAATATCATTAGTGTATGTTGTACTATTGATAATTCCAACAGCCTTTCTGACTAGAGACTTTCTTATCTCTTGATTTATGAACCTTTTGGTAAAATTTCAGCCTGTCTCATAAAAATTAATAATGGCAAAAAACAAATCAGCAGACATGCAAAAATAAATGAAAACCATACACCACAGCTCCAAACTTACTATGCTGTGATTTCAGTCTATTAAAATGTGTCCTCATCATTAAGAGAAGCACAGTGTGCAAAAACACCCTTCCCCCCCAAAAAAAACCTAAACCAAACCAAACCAACAAAAACACCAATGCAAACCAAAAACCCACCAAACTAAAATTTATTGTATTTATATTGGTGACTCCAGTCCATTTCATAACCGCCTTCAATTCAATTTAAATGTAAATATATGAAAACATTTGTATAAATATGTAACAACATACTTTCTTCTTATTTAAATGGTGTGCAGATGTGTCAGAGCAAAAACACACTGCAATGGCCTTTAGTACCATTGCCTCTCTTCCATGTACACTTTTTTCCTCTATTTAGATTTATGTCCTAGTCATCCTTCCAAAAGAGAGTTCTAATCAGCAATAGTATTATAGTTTGCATCCAAGTATAACCAATCCTTATGCCACATACAAAGGTATTTGGTTGTGCTTAAATGTGTAACCAGCTCAACATTTACCACCTAAAATTTAGGAAAATTGTGATTAAACAGTACTAAAAATCATGACATTCATGACAACACTTTTGTTTTGTCGGCATGATGCCCTTAGCTATCCTCAGCTTGCACCAAACTTTCTATTGCTCCAAGGTTGGTATATTAACTTTTTTTTCCTGTCTCGCTCTCTATGACATTGGGAAGAGAAAAGCATTGAGTTCTATGGAGAATTCTGGTGGCCTGAATGGATCTTGTCCATATAGCCCCAATCCTGCAAACTACCATGTGGTCATCAACAGTCTGTAAGCCCAATGCAGCTTCCAGGAGCCAGTTTTCCCAAGTAACCAGAAATTTTCATAGATCTCAACATTTTCCTTTCCAAGAGACTGAGAGTGACAGTGACAGACAGACAGAAAGGAACTGTACCACAAGAGTTTTGATGTAACAGAAGTCCTGTTACACACCAGAAAATACTGAAATATGGCCAGGAGGAATCATCTGCAAGATTTAGCAGTTATTTAGCTGTTACTTTTACAGAAGTTAAACAGAATTGTTGACAGACAATATGATTTTCCTTCATAAATATTAAAAAGAAGAAACAAATTCTATTGTGAATTTTACCAAAAACTCACTGTAATAAAATCTGTATTTTTTCATGGGTATATATTTTTAAGTATTCTTTTTGCTTCCTTCAGGGCCATCTGAAAAGATATTTTTACTGAATTTAGTATAATTTTTTATTCTTTTCTGCCCTCTAGTGGCTTGCAATTTTAGGGAAAAATTATTTTTCTTAGATCTAAGTTAACTTTAAGACCCAGTATCCATTTGGAATAGGGTCAGTTAAAAAAAAAAGCAAAAGCAGTTTCAGAGAATACACTGCCTCTGAGCACCTCTGTCAATTCTCATGGTTTTACAGTCTCTTAACTTTTCTTTTTCAAATGGTTTTTCTCTCCTTTGTTGTTCTGGGAAAGAATCATAAAAAGAAAAGGGAACAATAATTGATTACCATAAAAATAACAATAAATAGTTTGTATGTCTTATAGTTAACATCACCCCAATGCCAAATAGATCAGAATCAAATGCCTACAGAAGAAGGGCCTGTTGGGTGAGAATATATTTGTCCAGTTTCTCTTGAGAAGAAGTAGGCAGGCCACACATCTTGTTTTAAGCCAGACAGTCCTTTGTTTAAAATGGTTTGTCCCAAGCCCACATGGAGACAAAACTGGTACTGTTTAGTCCAGTATCATGGACAGGCCATTCTGAAGACAGCATGACTCTTCTCTACCCCCCGCCAGAGTGATCTTACACACCCCACACTTAAGGGGTGGAGTAACTTGCGCTTCAAAACAGCGTCAGTGGGGGCAGAGTCACGCAGGGGTGGATTCATGCTGCTCCTGCAAGTACCAGAATGTGTGGAGTTCTGGGCATGCCCAAGTGGCCACCCTAAGAGGAAGGGCTGGGGGCATAGCCTGGGGCACTGGATCGCTGGATACTGTATATCACTGAGCACAGTGATGCAAGAAGTAGTCAGGATTTTTTGTCTTAAATAATTATTTTCCAGGTACCCTTTTATGAAGTTAACATGGCTTAGTGTTTAATAAAGTTGCAACCACCTGACTGTTTTGTCTTCACTCTTTAGTACCTAATGGCTATACCTATACAAATCAGGGGCATCTAGTTAGATAGAAACATAATTAAATATGTTGTCTAGGGAAGATATTCAAGAATTCTTGTAGAAATGATCTGAGACAACATGCAGAAGTACTAAAAAAAGCAAATGGGATTATATTGCAGTGTGCATGATCAAAAAAATCAGTAGGAACAAGTTCTGTGGCTGCTTTAAAACAGAGTTGTTACAAAATTCACCCATTTTTAAAATGACTAATTTGCAATGCTGTACAGCATTTAAAAGAAAGGATTTAAGCAGAAAATAATTATCAGTAACAAAATACCAAAAAGCTAATCAGCTGTCAATGGCTTAACATGGACAAAGAATAAAACAATTCAGTAAAAATTATTAATGGAGTCCAATGGGAGACCCTGAATTAGTCATTTTCTGCTTCAGTTCTTGCCCTAGATGCCTTTGGGGCAAACAGGGAACCAAAAATTCTGCTACTGCTTTTTAGACCAACTGGGACTATGTGAGCAGCTCTAAACTGATACACTTCCATGCCACAGAGAAGTAAATATTCTGAAGACAGACTAGATTTGTTTGGCAGATGATGTGGAGGAAAAAAAACCAAAAAAACCCCCCAAAAAACCAAAAAAACCAAAAACCTATACAATGCAAGCTTTTCTACTGGGGAAAAAAAAACATCTTTCTCTTATTCTAAAGCTGTTCTTACCCAGGCACCAATAATTTGTGAATGCTAGTGTTCTTATCATTTAAGACAAACCTTGCAGACTCAGTCTCACAGTGTTCCCAAAATACTGATTTTATTGTTATTTATTTTCAGTTTCAAAGAGCTGCACATCAGCAGGAACATAGCTTTCCTTATGGTCTGCTCCTGCTATTTCTTTTCAATTCCAATCTTGTACATTTAGGAACACAACCTTCTCTGTGGTCCAGTGTAAACTGATTACTTACAAAATTATTTCCAAAGAGATGCTAACATTAGTAACGATTAACCTGCAGAATGGTGTATGCAATGACACTTTTGAGAGTGGCTTCATCAATGAAGCAGTGAGCACAATGTTTCAGGGCAAGAATGAGGGAAGGGATTTGTAATAATTGGTTTACAGAGAAAAAGACAGCAATCAAAAAGGATCACTGTCTCAGAAAGAACTCTGGCAGGGATAAAACTGGAATTCTTGGAAATTATTATGTTACCAGATCACTGTGCTAAGTCCCCACCTTCCTTTGATGGAACAACAGTCCTGTAATTCACTTTAAACAAATGTTAATTATGCCCCCAAAAAAGTACTTTTATCATCTCATTTATATGCGTGGTGCAGGGATGCACCACACAAATAGTGGCCAGGAACAGACTGTTCATTAATTAACAGGATCTTTCCAGCTGCAATTGTGTGGTGCAAGCAGCAAAAGACCAGATACTTGCCTCCCTAACCAGCCACCTGTCTCCCTGGAAGCTGTAAAGGAAGTTTTCCACTTTGCATTGGTCCATTTCAAAATTTTAAGTGCATTTGTACAGTAACAGCAAAATGTAGTTTCACTTTTCAGTTCGATCGATAGATAGATAGATAGATAGATAGATCGATCCATTAATTTAGAGTTGGATTTTGCCCTGTGCATGGGTAGTTCTTGCTGTAAAGTCATTTTTTATTTACTATTTGCTTTTCTATCATGTTTGGTGGATTGTAAGGTGGGATCCATTTTTAATAACTCCTAAGTGTCATGTACCCCAACAACAACTTGAACCTCTGAATTAAAAGACAGACAGTAAACTGATAAAACAATATCTGCAGACTATTCTACACAAATCAGGTTAATGGTCACCTCCAGTGGTAGTCTATGGAAACAAAGACATTTGAAACATTGTTCAATGAATCAAGTTTCATTGACGAAACCAGACTGTGGTTTTACTTTGAAACAGGAAACAAGAAGTGATCCCTATTGTGACAGGGCAGTTTTCTTCTGAAGATGCTTTCTGAGGCAAAGGCTCCAAATAAAAGATCAAGGTTAAAAAAGAGAGAGAAAGAAGTCACCATAAAACTAGTTGCACAAGAAAGTCATATGATTACTATCTTATGAAATATTAAGCAATGAAAAATAATCACTTTTATTATTATTTAGCTCAATATTAATAATGATAGAATTACGTCAATATAATACAAACACATGACCTCAAAAATGAGAAACTGATTTTTAAAATCAGATCTGCTAAGCTTCATGCCGTTTATTATCTACAGCTGCTTTAGCTCTTCTCATATATATGTTAAATATAGTTTTCATAGATGACAATGGCCCTGATGCCACTGAGATTTAAAGTGTTCTTAAAATAGCGTATAGTACAATACTCTTGAAAAATAATTTGTGGCAAGAACCTTAAGCTAGCTATATATAGGACTGCGAGTGTTGTTACGTCAGTAGTCTTTACCGTCCAATAGCATGAAAAGTTATTAGAAAGAGCACATTTTTTTAAACAGAAATCCTGCATGCAAATCAGAAAATTCTGATTGATATTTTCCAGGGCTAAGATATAGTTTTAATGGAAATAACTCTGAGGTGGTATGTCAGTAAAATAATTAAAATGGGAAGCAAAATAGTGCCATACTTATGGCTACTATATTGTATGGTTTATTATACCACAATATACATATATGCACATATATACATATATCTGTGGCATATTATACAATAATATATGCATGCTGTAAACTATTTACATGTATATATTTAAATATACAGTAAAAATGAATATCATCTGGCAAATGGAATTTATTCACAGTTCCATAAAAAAATAATTGTGCTGCTTATCAGACTAAAGATGCACTGTTTCCATTTTCCAAGAGAAGAATCAATTCATTTAACAAAGTCTTATAAATCAGGGGTGGCCAAACTTATGGAACTCAAGAGCCACACAAGTTGATTATTAAGCCTGAGGCATACAGTCAAATACTTTTACCTACTAAACTGATTTGCTGACGTTCTTCTGCAAGCCACACTTTTTAATTCAAGAGCCACAGTTTGGCCAGGCCTGTTAAAGGCATGCTGCACATGTGCAGGTATTGATGACAAACTTTTGGTTAATACAATGTTCATGTTAGGAACACAATGGCAAATTACAAAAGACTCATACCGGTACTTCAAAAATTGCTGATGAAGAAGGGTGAAAGCTGATGATGATGATGGATGGTTTATACGCTAAAGCATCTTTAGCTAGGAAAAATGAAGTGAGTCCTTAAAAGGTGATAAAGGTGACAGCAATCCGAATGTAAGAAACTGCAAACATTCAGAGAAGAGCTTTAGTGTACAAAAACAAGCAAGGGAACACAGAGAATACCTTTAAGAAGTGGATATTTATACGACAGCCCTGAAAGAGACAGGAGAGGGAGACAAACTTCTGCATTAGTAATGGACTAGCAAAGCAAAGCAAAGCCCCAACAATTAGTAGCACCAATACATAAGGATAAAAGCAGCAACTCCAACACACAGCATGAAGTCCAAAAATGGATGTTAGTTATGCAGATCACAGCAAACTCAGGAAAGAAGGAAATACTGTACCCTCAGCACCAGCAAGGATCATGGAAACAGCACAGCAGGGCACAGTGACTTAACATTCTCTATACCCATTATTTATTTTGTAAAATGGATGAGGTATTTAAAGCAACTTACACAACAACTTAATTCACATTGGCCACAATCCTACAAACACACACACTTTAGATGATGCATTTAACAGGATTACTTGTGTTTGCAAAAGTAAACAGGTATATGACTGACTGCTGCAGGATCGAAATCTTAATATCAAATCTACATTAAGGAGGTGGGATTTTCCCCTCAATTCAATAGTTTGGCGACTGTTTTCTGCACAGGAATCTGGGCCCTGCTCTGCACCATGGCACAATTTCAGCAGCAATTGAAGGGAGATACCCGAAGTTCTTAAAATACCTTGCTTATCTCTCTCTGATTGCCTACCGCCTACTTACCACAATGTTTCAGGAGCCTGAAAAGAGCAAAACCCCTTCTTCTGACTCAGCGCTACTCTTTCAGCAGCAGTGGTTTTACTGGATCGGCTTTCTGATTGGCTGAGCAGGTCTTCACAGCAGTGAATCTGCCACCATCAGTAAAGACGAAGTTTTACTAACAGCAGCCTCCGGGCTCATGCAGGAACCCTTCATCCCATGGCTTCTTGTCCAGGGAGAATAAATGGCAAAGTGACCCTCCCAGCCACTTAATTTCCTTCTACCACCCTTGGGCAGTCAAAGCAATTTAGTGAGCACCAAGTGTGGATCCTTATGCTGAAGAACTTGAAAAAGTGGTTTATTGCAGGAGTGGATGGGTGAGGTTCTGTGGCCTGCATGATCATATTGGTCCCTCTTGACCTTAAGAGAGTACAGTCATGTCTACACTCGCAAGATTTAGTTTGAATTAAGGAGGCTTAATTCAAACTAACTTAGTACCTGTCTACACTAGGCTTTCATTAGTTTGAATCAAGGAATTCCTTAATTCGAACAAATGAAAGCTTAGTTCAAATTAGTAAAATCTGCTGGCTAGGCTGAACTAAGGACGGTGTAGACTAGGATTAACCCTTAGCCTGAATTTAATACATTTGAATTAAGAAAGTGGGCTAATTTGACTAACTTTTCCTAGTGTAGACACAGCCCATGAGTCTAACATTTCTAAGCTGAGAAAAGGTATTACTTCAGTCAGTTAAACCAGAGATTTGGGCTGATTCTAATTTTATTTGAAATAGTTCAGTTACCTTGTGTGCTAACCACACAGTCAACTTAATACATGGTATAATGAGTACAGGGGGATGGTGGAATCCTATTAAATAAAGGCAACATTATTTTAGTGGTTATTGGGTGATTGCTATTCTGTGGTTGTTTGCGAGGTTAAAATGGTGCTTCATGTCTGTGGTGTATTTCATTCAGTCAGTTCTATATGGTCAGAAAGAATGCTCTACCTTTCCTAACTAGGACACAGATGCTGTTTGTTTTTGGTTAAAAAAATAAAGAGCTAACCCCCCCCACACTTTTTTTTTATTTTCTCCTTTTCAGAACATAGCATCAAATATACAAGGAGGATAAAATTGTTAAAAGCAGATTGATAAGAAGTTATGGCTACACTGAGACTTATCTTAAAATTGGTGAGATTAAAATGTTGGAGAAAAACCCGCTCACATGAGTGCAATTATTGCCCATTGCTGCTTTGGCCATTTTCTTTATTCAGTTTTATATTTGTTTGGATACAATCCTACAAACAAATGATGGATCACAAAGCTTTAAATGCAAATGGAGAACCAAGAGGGAAGCTTTGCATCTGCAATGTCTCTCACTATCCATCAGAGCCCTAAGATTATACAGAAGAATGCACTTCTGCCTGTCTCCTTATAGGTGGTGCAGAAAGCAACATACTTATAGATAACAAAATCCTGTTGTCAATTTCTTGTGACTTTACCAGACACGAACCATTCAGGCTATCTATAGCTGTTTTTAAATGTTTTTAACATTTCTGATAAAGCACTTCAGACATTTCTGAGAATCTGATTAGAGGAAAGCATCTTGCTCTGCTCATGTTTAAAAAAAAAAAAAAATCCCTACAACCATTTTATTGACAAGCTTTAGTGGCTCCAAGGTGTGCACCAGGGAGTTGAATTTTGGTAAGCCTTTGGATCTGAGATGTATCTTTTTGCTGTTACTAGACTCTGAAAAATTGTAGTTTGCCCTTAATTCAGAAGAAAGCTCCTTAGAGTTTGCAGTTAAATGCTCTGAAGCTCCCATCTGCAAATATTGCTTTATCTGCTAGAAGAAAATCAAGATAAAGATACAGAAAAACAAGTTTACAATAGAATTTTCCCCTAATTAATTATCAACACTGAAAATGACTGTTAACAAGGTAAATTTCACTAAGGCAGTCTCAATTAAGCAAGATTTATCTACAAAAGTTTCTTCCTTCATGAGCAAATCTCTCTTTTGCTCCACCTGCTTTCAAATTTCATAGGAAACAGAGATATCAACCATTACCTATATATCACTCAAAATATTTTAAGGAAAATCTAGGCTAACACAACAAAATTTTTCGCATGCACTAACTGAAACACGTGGCTTTTCTCAAAATGGATTAAATTTGCTCCTAAATAAATGTGTAATTGTCTCATCTCATGTCTTTTACCAACTCCTTTTTTCCCTCCCAGAGAAAATGGGTCTTGGGCTCTTCAGAACCAGTTATATATTTATGAAAATTCCACCCCCTATCTCTTATAGACCTCAAATATATAACTGATTCTGAGGAGCCTGAGGCCTTTACTCTTAAGTTTTGGAATTTTTCTTATTCATTATTTCTGCTCCATTATTTCTGCTTTATTCATGCACAGTAGCTTTTTTAAAAACAATGCATTAACATTAATTGCTACATCTTATATATTGGCTTTGAGAGTATACAGCAGCCCTCTGCTTTAAACAGCTTCCATGTTCCTTTTCTTCCATACCTACTCCACACCAAATTTGTACATTTTGAAAATATTCTCTTCTGAAGTCTTTTTGCCTTTATTTACTTAGACTCCAAGTCATACTGATTCTATTCCATTGGTCCTCCACTATAAAGCCTTGTAAAAAAGAAATTATTATGCTCAAAACTAATTCAAATGGACTTGAATTCTGTGTCGTGGATTGGAAAGTGGGTCAAAGACCATAAGCTGAGAACCTGTTTAACACATTTAATGCCTGATATGCTCTATTCTTTTTCACCTTTACCTACTATAGGTCAACTGATACCTGTTCTGGGCTATCCTCTTGCTTCTGATCTCTCTTCAGGTCTATCTCTCCCTGTCCATAGGCTCTCAGGATCATCAGCATTTTCTTGAAAGACTGACTGGTAACTGATTGCAGAATAGCAGCAGTGTTCTACTAAAAGTGCTACTGGTTCACAAACAACAGCAGCCTTCTCAGTTTAATCTCCCTAGCCACTCAGGGTAGCTTACCTAAAGAAAAATGAACAAACGAACAAACCTAAAATTAAGAGGGAGAAAAACAATACAAGGCTACAATTGGAAGAGATGTTAAAACAGAGCCAGAATCAAGTGCACACTGTGTAGGGATATGTGGGCAACACCACAGTAAAATAAGGGTTAATTTGGGTTGGGCTATGCTAGCAAACACATTGTCCTACAATATATAAAATTTAAGGCTTATGCAAAATATGCCCCAAAACTCTCCCCTAATGAGAAAGGGGGAGAGAGAAAAGACAGAAAAGGCTTCTTTTATTTATTGTATGTTTTATATAAATATTATGTGCTTGTAAACACTTTGCCATAGCACAATAAAATAAGAGTTATTTATTTACCATCTTGCTTACCAAAAGCATGAGAAGAGATGAATAGTTCTGAGAGGCATGCAGAGACTACATCCCCTTAGTTGCACTTGTCTATTTGTTCTGTGAGAAATGATTTTCAGAAGGTTGAGTTACCCAGGTTAGATTTCTGCCACTGAGGCACTGACATGACTACTTGCTGGTGACACAACACAGTAACTCCTTGTAAAAACACATAAGCACAGACTCTGAATACTGCCAAATGTGCATTTCGCATGGAGGAAAAATGGTTCATAATCTGAGACCTCACAGAAAGAAGAAACTGGTGCTTATTACCCTCCAACATTTATTGGAAGCAATTTCATGCATGCAGGACTTATTTGCAGTATTTTACTCATAAAAAGGGACACCAATTTATTTGATTACTATTTCAGGTAATGAATTTAAATAAAGATTATTACTGCAAAATAATCAGCTAATAAATATTTAACTAAACAATAGTCTAATTCTCTCAGAGGTTTAGTGCCCTCAGCTCACATTTCAGTGTTAAAGCTTTGTAAAAACTCAAACAGCTGGATCATTTTCAAGGCATGTTTTATATTAAGGATACATTTATACAGAGTTAGAAAGGGTTACTACGTGATTAAGAGATGCTAACATGTTACGGACATGTGAAACTGGGCATAAACATGGTAGCAGAAAAACACAAGTAAGAAAAGCCATATTGGGTCAGACCAATGGTTCATCTAGCCCAGGATCCTGTCTTCTTACAGTGGCCAGCGTTAGGTGCTTTAGAGGGGATAAGCAGAAGTAGAAATCTTTGTGTGATCCATCTGCTGTCATCCACTCCTAGCTTCTGGCAAACAGGTGTTAAGGACACCCAGAGCATGGGGTTGGTCTAAGAGCCATTGATGGACTTATCCTTCACTAGCTTACCTAATTCTTTTGTGAAGCCCATTATAATTTTGACCTTCACAACACCCACTGGCAAGGAGATCCACGGGCTGACTGTTCATTGTGTGAAGGGCTTTCTTTGTTAATATGAAAAACAACAGCCTATTAATTTAACTGGGTGACCCCACAATTCTTCTGCTAAGTGAAGGAGTGAACAACACTTCATCCAATTTTTCGAACACCAGTCACGATTTAATATACTTCCATCATATCCCGTTAGTCATCTCCTTTTCAAGGTGTGATGCCCCAGTCTTTTTAATCTCCCCTTGTACAGAAGCTGCTCTACACCCTCAACCATTTTGTAGCCCTTTTCTAGATCTTCTCCAATGTAAATTTATCTTTAGCTAAGATGAGGTGACCAGAATTCCATAAAGCATTCAGGTGTGGGCATGCCATGGATCTTTATACTGGCATTATGATATTTACTGTCGTCTTATCTACCTTTTCCTAGTGGTTTCTAAAATTTAGTTAAAATTTTTATGATCCAAGTTTAGCAGATATATTCAGAGAAATATTCACAATTTTAACATTTCATTCTTGCATACTAAATGCTAATTTAGATCCCCGCATTTTGTATGTATAGTTGAGATTATGTTTTCCTAATCACATTACTTTGCATTCACCAATACTGAATTTCATCTGTCATTTTATCGCCCATTAAAAAGGTGTAGATGGTGATTAGCCATGGATAATACCCACTTAGCGACTTGTCGAGCTTCAAAACAATTACATAAACATTTATTAGCATTATTAGTTTACAAATAGTTAATATATTATTTATAAATATATTCTTATTATAAAGTATGACCGTTTTTCTTGCTTTTCGGGGCTGCATGGGAGAGGTTTAAAATTTGAAATAGTTTCATTTTGTAATTCACTTATTTCCAGAAAGTTCATAATCGAGAACATATCATTATACATTCCTTGCATTTGTACCAAACTTGATAGACTGCATTTAGTTGCTGATAAACCATTTATAAATCATATTCTTACTGATTAAATACACCAGACTGTCACACAGAATGAATAGGTTTTTGAGGAAAGTAAAGACTTTTTAAAAGAATGCAGTCTCTCTTGATTTTCACCAGTAAAGCCGACTTAAGCTTGGATTTTTCCCCTGTTTTGGTCATGCCCTAAATCTGCATTTTACATAATTTCCTACCTTGCACCCTGTACTGTTGCTATTCCAGGATTCCTGGTCGTTGATCCGTGGTGGTGAAAGAGGAACCCTCACTTTTTTGTGATGAACAGTCAAAACAAATGAGTGTTAGTTTTATCTATTTCTGGCATCTGACTCCCAATGCCAAGTGCAATGCCCTTTCTTTTTATTTTGCCACATATCTTTGTGCTGTTGCTGTCTTGAGAAACACATAACTAGATTTTATTTTCATCATCAACACCCTACACACACAAGAGTAACCCAGTTAAAATTGTATACTGCACAAGAAAGCTTAAGTGTTGAAATAGCACAGATAATTTTTCAAGGGATTTTCATATGCCATCATTCACATCAATATCTGCATTAAGTACAAACAGTATTGATTAACATGTAGAAGAGATCTAAAGTGTAAAAAATTTTGTATTTTTAAATGAGTTGAAGCTGCCAAAAGGCAGCATGTTACCCAAGCTCAGTACATATGATCATTTTACATTTTTTTTTTAAACAGATGAAAACAGTGACACTTGAGTAACATGGAAATTGTCATCTAAGAACATGAAGCAGTTTAAGTTGTTACCTTATTTACAACTTTACTCACTGGTATTATAAAAGTAGCACGGTTTCCAGCTACCTTAAACGGTTCTTATAAAAGGTTGTAAAAAAATATTTTAAAAATCCCAGGTGGTTTTTTTTCCATTAATGACTGCCCACTGGGCTGGGCCCTACTCCCAGAGAAACAAGGAAAGGGGAAAAAATAAAAAGAGCCAGAAGAAAAGAAACCCCAGCACTTTCTCCACATCTTTTTGTTTCTGCAACATCAACTTTGTCTACAGACAAACTCAAAGCAGCGCTAGATGTCACTTTAAATTTTGAACACCTATATCAGAATCCAAAATAGATCAGATACAAAGGTTCCCAATCTTTTTGGCTCACAGGCCAGAGATGATATTTTTTACAACCCTGAAAGGCAACCAGCCTGTAAAGCAGGCCCATCTCCCATGCCAGTGCAGCCAGATGGAAGGTACTACCCCTTCACTGATCTCCTCTCTTCCTAGCTGCAGCAGGGAAACTGTGTGTCCCCTGTACACTCCTTCTGGGTCCCTAGGCAGTGGCCTCCTTCTGTAGCCAAGTGGACAGGAGATCAGTGCTCCCATCCCTCTGCCATCAGTGGGGACCCTAACACCTAAATACCCAGGCAGAAAGCTTAGCCCCTACTGGATCCAGGGGAGAGGGGTGCTAATTTCCCCTTCCTCTGGCTCCATGAGGGACCCCAGTGCCAGTGGACCTAGGCAGAGCGCTTTGCCATGCTCCCTGCTACAGCCAGGGGAAAAAGTGTTGATCTCCCATACTCTTGGCTGCAGCAAGAAGCCGGAACCGGTCATTTAGCCCCACAGAAACGTGCTTCGCCTGGCTCCCTAGGTAGTAGCTCCCTTCTGCAGCCAGCAGGAGGGGAGCCACGGGCCGCTTTTGGCTACTGATCCACAGGTTGGGAACCACTGGGATAAAACAAACATTGGCTTGACTGGAAAGACCTAATACTGCAAAATAAACTTATGATGGAGAAAGGGCAATTGTATGTGGGACAAAATGAAAATATGAACCTGAATTTGAAACGCTTCTGAAATGTATAAAATAAAGACTATTTCACGCAGCAGGGCAAATGTAGAGTAGCTGATTCCAACACACTATAAACTGCAGAGCAACAGAACACACCTTTTCTTTTTGAAATCTGAATACTGGCTTTTCCCTTACTTTCTTGGGTGAACCTGTCTTCTAAAACAACAGTGAAGAATTCTGGCTGATGGCAAAAAACATATAAGACTACAATTTCAGGGCTAAAGAAATAGGCTTGATATTATCTGGGCACAGCATGTTAACTAAATCTGAGATAAATAATTAGCGTCAAATACTCAAATGCCTTATTAGGAAACAGAAACATGACACCATGCCATGAATGTCTCAGAAAACTGTAGTTGTGTCAAGAGGAATACTGAGTCCATAACAGTTAGAATATAAAACCACCCTGCCTCCTCCATGCCCTACTGTTTGATGGCAAGTACTCTGTTGAAACATCCTCTGTGTGTACAACCAGAGGAGCAAAGGCTCTTGCAGGTATTTTTTTTCCTGAATTTTCTCCTTCTGGCACGTGACCAGAAATGTACCTAACTTAGTTTGAGATTTCGGCACCCACATTTGTGAGTTCAGTGATTCAGGACAGAGTCCTTTGTAAATATTTTAGAAGGTCTAAATAATAAGTAAGGGCCTCACAAAATTACATTAGTGTACATCTGCTGAAATAAATATTTAAATATTAAAATACTGCTGGTTCTGAGCACATAGTTTGACAGTAATGTTAAATGTTATCAGCCCACTCTGTAAGTAACCCAAAAACACACAGTACAGGAATGCACAGCAAAAATTATAATATGTTTTAATGATGAAACGTCTTTTTCTAAGCATTTATGAGTTTCATTCAATTATATAGTCGGGGGAAAAACCATATGCAAAATGTAGTTAGCATCACTTATACTTAATCCTCACCTCAAATTTCTGTCTGAGTTCTAGGTTTCCATCTTCATCAGCCTCTGGAATTGGGACATTGTAGTATTCACCTTCCTCTTGGTTAAGTAACTTGTACCTGTTGAACACAAGGGTGTGGGGTGAAGGACCTAATTAATTTTCTCTCTCCTTAAAATAGGATTTAATTTCTTATATGTGGTCTGTCTGAAAATATTGGGTGAAATTCTAACTGACTCAGGTCAATGGCAAAATCCCCAGTCATGTCAATAAGGATCTTCTCCCACGAAAGCTCATGCAAAAAATAAATCTGTTAGTCTTAAAGTGCCACACAACTCCTTGTTGTTTTTTCACTGGACTAGACTAACATGGCTATCCCTTTTAAAATTGACTAGAATTTCAACCACTGTCACAACAATGTGATAAAACTATTTCATAAGGTGTGCAGTGGACATGTAATTCATTAAAAATAAGACCCAACTGATGGTCTGTAAAATCAGTTACTATACGTTTTTGAGTAGAATGACACTTCTCATGATATTTTTAGGCTGTCAATCACAGTCAACTCATGCAACTGACTGAAAAAATTACCTCAATTAAAAATTAAGTGATTAATCTAGTTAAATAATAATAGAATACCAATTAAAATTTATTATAAATGTATGTGGGTGTTTTCTACATTTCCAAAGGTACTGATTTCAGTTACAACAGACTACAAAAGTGTACATTGTTCACTTTATACTACTATTTTTTATTACAAATAGTTACGCTTTTCTTTTGTAACAAAAACAAGAAAGACTGTATTTTTCAATTCATCTCATACCAGTAATGGAATACAATTTCTTTATTGTGAAAGTGCAACTTACAAATGTAGGGTTTTTTGTTTTTGTTTTATTACGTAGCTACACTCAAAAACAGAACAGCCTACAAGTCAACTCAGTCCTGCTTCTTGATCAGTAAGTCTGTTTACATAATGCTGCCATAATGTCAGGTGAAAGCGAGAACAGACATTTGCCTCACATCATTGCAGTGCTAGGCATTTGTATGCTCCTTCCTGCTTTAGCCACCATTCTAGGGGATGTGCTCCCATGCTAAGTTGCACTACTACAATAAAGAGACTGCACTACAGTATTTGTATGAGGTGAATAGAAAATGCTATTTCTTCTACCTTTTTTACAGTGTAAATATTTGTACACAAAACAGTAATCTAAAGTGAACTCTGTGCACTCAGTATTGTAATGGAAATCAACATAATTGAAAATGTAGAGAACACCCAAAAATATTTAAATAAATGGTACTCTATTGATGCTTAACAGTGCAATTAAACTGATTTTTTAAAAATCTCACAATTAACCTCTTAATTTTAAAGCCCTTTTACAGCACATGAAATTATGCAAAAATCATAAGGAAAATCTTAGGGTTGAAAATATTGCTATGTAACTTTTTTTAAGGCACCTCTTACCATCCATATGCTGGCATTTTCATAAGCTCCGACACCCCAAATGAAAGAGAGCCCATAAAATCATTTCTAGTTGTTCGATCCCAATCCCAAACTTCAACAGATAACCTTCGATCTTTGTCTGTAGGTTTCAATTTACTGCAAAAAGAGTGAGAAAAAAAAATAAGAAAAAGGTTTACAAATTTTGGGTGTTCAAAATGCAACTCAAGAAACCATGCAGTACTATGTAGGTAAGATTCCACCACAAAAGGATTTAACTTACAATGTGAATGACTCATTCCAATGTGGGTTTAGAGTGGAACGGATGGTTTTGGTTTTTTGTTTACTTTCGTTCTTAGGGTCAGGAATAAGTTTCAGCTTCACATATGGATCTGAAAGTCCATTTGGATCCATAGGGATTAAGTTTTTTGCTTCTCGCACTGCAAACGTAAGACGTATACATGTATTATGGATCTACTGAATGAAGAGGAATAGCTTCATTCTATTTATATAGGATTACAAAAGATCTTTAACAAAAGAATAGCATTAAGTCAAAAGAAAGAAAAATGTTAATTACTGACTTTAAGCATGTTAGAAAACAAAACTAAAAAAACAACAGGCACTTATGAAATCTGGCTGGTGGATAAGCTTTGGCTATTGTGAACTGAGGGTCATTTATGGATATTTGCTTCTGCCCTGAGCATGGCAGGAAGAAATGGCAGGTAAATTGGATTATACATGTAAATGACTAGGACTATGTCTACACTGCCAATTTAGTTCAAATTAAGGAGTTTGAATTAAGGCGGCTTAATTTGAACTAAATTGGTCCCAGTCTACATTAGCCTTTCTTTAGTTACAACTAAGAAATTCCTTAGCTGAAACTAACGAATGCTTAGTTCGAACTACTAAGTACCTGTCGTTAGTTCAAACTAAGCACTTAGTTTGAGTGTTATTTTGAACTAAGCATGATGTAGACTCAAACTAAAGCTTAGTTTGAACTTAAGAAGTTCGAACTAAGGGTAGTTAGCTTGAACCAATGAAGTGTACTAGTTCAAACTAATGTTAGTTCAAACTAACTTTTGCTAATGGAGACATAGCTTAATATAGCACAAAGACTCTTTTCTGACCATGGTACAATTGTTTTGCATTCAAATGTGACACAAAGAATTTCTGTGTTGGTAGCTATTGTGAGCGCCTTTGTTAACTTCAACAAATAATAGTACTGTATTACATTTTGCTGCACTTGCAAACATAAATAAAAGGAGAATTTAATAATTCTGGGAACACAATAAACAGATGTATTGTTTGTTCAGTTTCTGAATCATAAGACCCAATGTACTACATTCACCAGCCTACAGGAAAAGGACGCCTTTGCAAATGTTAGCACCTTGGCTACAGATAAGGTATTAAGTTGAGGTCATGAAACAGAATTGCTGAAATGAGTGGGTTTTTTTTAAACTCTGTAAATAGACACACAAAATTGCTGGAGAATACACAAAATATTAAATTTCCTATTGACTAAATGTTCATTAAGCTATTACATGGAATCACTACAGAGTGTTAAAAGACATGTCAAAAGTTAAAACAAGGTTACTATGCTATTCGAAGTTATCTCAAGTTGTACAAGCAAATTATGACATCTTCCAATTTTATGGTATTGGGAAGAAAAAAAAAAAACCCACAAATTGGTCACTGTTGTACTTCCCAGATTCTAAGTTAACACTCCATATAGGATCGATCCCAAACATGTGTGAAATATATGGAACAGTATAGTCTGCACACGTAGACATACAAACTGGAGTCTCACAAGACCATCTTCTAAGAGGTGTCAAGCAACTACTGACATCAATGGGCACAGATGGGATTCATCAGATGATCAACAAACTTCAGCTTTTCATCCACTTCTGACTGCATCCGCCGGAAGACTTAGAGTCTAGAACAATGGTTCCCAACCTGTGGTCCATGGACTACTGGTAGTCCACTAGGATATTGCAGGTTGTCCATGGGGTGAGGTGGAGACATAATTAAACAACATAATCGTGTGTACCTCTTATGTATCATATTCAGTGTAGCATTAGTATTTGTACTACCCCATATGTTTGACTCTCTTTAGCCATAGTTTACATTAAAAATGTTTAAAACAGCTTGCTTGCATGGTGGTCCACACAAAGCTTTTGATGATCAAGTAGCTGAATAAGCATATCCAAACCATAAATATGAACTATGCATGGCCAAACTGTGGCTCGGGAGCCACATGTGGCTCTTGAATGAAAAAGTGGGGCTCATGGAAGAATGTCAGCAAATCAGTTTAAGAAAGCAGCTGTAGTCTAGGAGTTTTAAATCTCCCACCCTGAGCATGCTCAGAGTATGCAGGGCAGGGAAGACCCAGCCTGTGCCTAGCCCAAGGAGTGGCCAGCTAAGGGGTCCCTGTGGATGGGGAGATCAGCCCAGGGGAGCCAGCGTCAGGGCCTGGGGATTCAGGAGGGTGTCAGGACAGTGGGGAGAAGTGCGGCATGGTCAGGATTTTAAAAATCTCACCACTAGCCTGCAGTCTTCTACATCAAGTGACAGCTAAGTTTTTACTGTGTCAGCCTAGTTTTCATGATAATCTTAAGTAATTATTAGAATCTAACATTAGTAGGATCAATATTTGCCCTCTTTTTATGATAATATTAAAGTGTGCAATGAATTTTAAACCTAATAACTTTGGAGTAGGTAAAGTATATGGCCATTATGCCTCAGGGTGGCTCTTGAAGGTTTAATAACCAACTTGCATGGCTCTTCAGTTCCGTAAGTTCGGCCACCTCTGATATAAACAATGGCTTGTCTATTTAAAATCATGCTGAGTGGAGTAGCCTTCCAAGCTACACCTTTCACTGTCCTAAGAGCTCTAAATTCCCCAAAACTGCTGTTTTAACATGATCTGCCCATGGAGTCTATGGGTGAGCAGCCAGCAACAGCTACAATACAGCAGTGTTCTGGCACTAGTTACACCCTCTGAATCTATCCCCTGGGGGGCTGCAAGGGATGCTGGTGTAGAGCTCTTCTGCCAGCACTATACCAGTGGAGGACATCCCATTGAAAATTCAGCCTTTCCACTTTCAGAGCAGAACACTCCTTTTATGATGTTTGCCTTATACATAACCACTTTCTTCTCTGATTTCTTCTGAATTACGAACTGGTGAAGTTTTAACACGAAAACTGCCAGCTGTCCTTAGAGCAGGCCTTGAGAAATCAATGTTTCTGGTTGCTATGTGTTCGGAAAGCACCTTGTGGATGCTACAGCAAATCAACACCACCACCACCGCCGATAAGCACACAGGTCTGTAGTCATCAACAAATAAAAATGATAATACGAGAAATTAAGGGACGTGCAAATTTACATAGTGATTCAATGCCAAATAACCCAAGAGTACAGATTCCAAATTCTTTGCTTAAAAAATAAAAAATCGCCACCCATTGCTTCTTTTACAAAGCCAGATCCTACACCACAACCTAACCATTGCACTGTTCTTTCTCCTTTATGCCTCCTCTTGTTTTGAATAACAACCTTTTGCACAAAATGGAGGAGTCAGTAGACAGAGGCTCTGCAACTTGTGTTATGACTTGCCTTTAAAGCAAGACTCAAGTTCATCTGTTTTTAACTTTAGCAGTTGAATTCATTTCTAAAAATTGATGGTACATTAAACTGTCATTTAATTAAAAAATTACTAATTTTTAGCAAAAACTATTTTAAGCTAGTTTCTTATTTGAAACTTTGCCCTTGCAGCCTTATGGTGTATGTGGCAGGGTTGTTGTTTCGCATCACCCTCGTTGAACCAACATAATTCCCACTAATTCCAAACCTCTGATTCTGAGCCGACAAAAACTTCCTAAACATGTTAAATAAACAAACCAGTGATTTTCTTAACTTAATCCATCTGTTCCTCTCTTTAACTTTATGTTTTTAAAATTATGTCCTCCCCTCTGATCTCACAAAACAACACTTTTCTATGAATGTAGTTAAACTACAGTAACAGGCACATAATTTTCTGGTACAGTGATGACAAAAATTTGCTAAACTTTCAGGAAAAAATTCAAAGTCTCTTTCTTTGCCTTTGTTTGTTGAAGCTACTGAAGATACATGCACTATCTTTAGAGCAAAATAATATAAAACTGCTTAGCATGCAGCCATTATCTGACCTAAAGTGATTACCCAACAGTTTTGAATCATGATCTTCTGAAGAAGAGTCTTGTGATATATTTATTCCAGGTGAATATTTGACTTCTTTTATTAATCATCATATTTTAACATACAAATAGAAGTTTTGAAGGTCTCCCTCTGATCCATGTGTCTGACCAGAAAACTATTTACAGTAACTAACCTATCCACAACAGCAAATATTTATAGTGTCCGCTTTAGGATGTTCCTGCTGTAGGGATATCAGTTTACATTAGGCTTTTGTGACAACAGTTTTGTCATTGATGCTACCACTAGTCCAGATTCAATGCTGATAGCAACGGTGCGAGCTGCTGGCTGCCAAAGCTTTAACCAGTCTTCTCTAACCCTGCTGGGTGCAGATCTACATGACAGTGTTAAAAATGTCAGTGGCCACAGAAGCACATTTATGTTATTGTTCCCACTGATGGAGCTCCAACAGTGGTAGTAAATGTGAGAAATTTTAGGCAAGAAATGCTAGAGTCAAACCATCTCTAGAGCGCCGGTCGTCATATACAGGTCTATTTTCACTTGATTCACATATCAAAGGCTAACTGCTGTGTGACATCAAAAGTGGCCAGAACACATCTGTTAAGCAGACTATATTGAGCTTCTGCTTTGGAATTTAAGAACTGCACGTCTTGATTTTTAATTTAAATCCTTAACATTAACCAGTCAGTTGGGGTTCAGATGTTAGACATTGCAATTACCAGCTGTCAAGCACAGGCCAGAATGAAATCAGCACAGGCAGACATGTCACAATTTCCTAACACAGTTTGTGATTTATTTACTTTGTTGCTAGAGGTACAATATTTGGAAAATAATCTCACCTAACAGTTCAAACACTGGCAAGCAAACACTTGTTTTCTAAACATTAATGCAAACTGCAAAGCAATTTATAATTTTTCCGTAGGCTAGAGTTTGGTTCTGTAAGGGGGCCTTTCATTAATAAGACATCTGCAAGTGGTTTGCAGAAAAAATAAGTTACTGTAGAGACTGTCATGAAATGACTTTGGGCATTTGCCCTTAGCTTTCGCAGTTGTGGATGTCAGAAACTATTTTATCTGGCTTGGACATGAGGATCCTGGAATGTAACCAAAGTGAAGGAAAGGAAGCTTCATTTTAACTTATCTGATCTTACAGAATCCTCCAAAAACAGAATTGCATTGTCAGATTTTGAGGATAACGTTGAAGTATGGTCTAGGACTTGAACCTATGACTTCCTGACCTAGAAGTTAGAATGAGTCACCCAGGCATATTACAATATGTTGTTTATTTTCAACATTTATAGAGCTGGGAGAGGATAGCTTTCAACAGCAGCCAGCAACGAAATGACTCACAAGCCAGCTATTGCACAGGTTTTCAAAATGGGTCCATTTTCCTTCTGAAAAGAAAGGCATGATTGTGATGGATATATAACTGTACACTGCTACAGTCAAATTGTGAACAATGATAGAAAAACAATACAGATGTCAGAGTAAAGCATAGTAAAACGCAGACTTATTGGCTGACATGACACAATAGCTCCATTATTCTGGAGTATTGATGGTGTTTTGCAGCACAAGACATTTTAAAATAATAAACATTTTTAAATACTTGTTGATTACTATTAAGAAAACTATATAAAACACTTTAAAAATGTAAGCGGGTGTGGAATAGGCCACTATGTAAGTATCATCTAAAAGCTGTACTTACATTCTGTATTTATACCACTTGCTTAAAATGAATGACAATGCTTGACCAGGTGAAATTTTACTTTTTTTTTTTTTTTTTTAAACCATACTTGTAAAAGTCACAAGACAGGCAACAAAGATAGCACAGACAACTGATCTGATATTACAGAAATTAAATCTCTGTTCATCTACTGGATCCAAATGTATAATTATATCTGATAAAATGGCAGAGAACAGACTTGTGTGAAAAATAAATGCCCTGTTTAAACCAGCAGCATTTTCCAGTGGATAGCCAACTAGACTGGGAATTGGGAAAACTGAATTCTAACTCTGGATCTGCCACTGACCTTCTGTATCACCTTGGACAAGTCACTTTCCCTCTCTATGCCCAAGTTTCCCCACACAGTTGATTGTAAGTTCTCTGGAGCAGGAACTGTCTCTCTTCCCACATGTATGTAATCCACCATCTGGCACAAAGGAATCTCAGGGCAATAAGGTAATACAAATAAATAATAATAATGTTTATCAAAATGATGGTATTAGGAAAAAACAAATCTACATGCAAAACTGTAAGTAGCAGTATCTCTTTTTGTTTTAGGGATAAAATCTTCATCACCAAAATATCCATCACACATCTGCTTCTCTTGAGGCGAAGCAAAAGCTCGAATTAATGAGTTGTATTTTACAGCACCACCAGACAAGGTTAATAGAGGTAACACCAGAGTGAATAAATTTATTAAATAATTTCAAAGCAATTTACTCATGATACCAGCATAATTACCAAATGTATAATAAATAAATGCTTACATAACGCTTTAAATATTCAGAGCCCTTAACAAACCCTCCCATTATTTCTGTGAGGTAAACCATTATAATCCACACTATACAAACGAGGAAATGATCATAAGAGAGCCCTGAATCTATGATGTATTTAAGCCTAAACTATTTCTCCAATGTTGGCATCCATGTAAGAGCTGAGATTAGAAATCAGGCATTCCTTGCTCCTATTATCTGAAAGGGACCATGAGGGCATGCAGCCAGTCTCTTGTCTGCGCATCTTATTTGTCTGACTACAATGGCTGTCTGTATGGGCCCGATCATTTCAGAACTGAGAACCCCATACCAAATTAACAGTATTTTTCATCTTCCCTAGCCAGTGCAAGAAATGGCCTTAATTAAAAGATTTTGTCTGTGTGAGCAAAAGTGTGCAAAGAGAGAGAGAGAGAATAAATTTTGCATTTAGCTCTGGGTGCAGTACATTCTATGATAACTGTTTTCTGCTGCAAAAGACCGTGGTCCACTGCTGTGGAAGTTCTGCCTACTGCACTCATGAACCTCCCTCTGCTGACTGACTGTTATATTGTTCTAGTAGAAGGTAGCTGTCTAGAGCGGACGTGGCTGCAGAGGAAGAGCTGAACTTCTACGACAGGTAACAACAGCCGATCCCATGGAGAGCTCTCACTATCAGGAGAGAGGCCTTCAACTGGCAGCTGTATTTGATGAGGCGTCATGAGGGAGTGACGGGCAAAAGGGGCAACGTGGGCGCATCAGACAGACTGGCTGGGTTTCTAATGGTCACAAACTAATTGATATAGGGAGAGAGCTATACACTTCAACAACTGAGCAGACTTTTATGCTTGTGCCACATATTTGGAATGCAATACATGAAGTGTCCATTTGGAGGGACTGTGGGACTACTTTAATTCTGAAGGCAAAACGGATAATCTGATGAAATCAGATCATTGAAATAAGCATCAGACCTGGAAAGGAACCTCATTAATTTGGACTGGGGTTTAATGTTTACAATTTCTTATCCACTTTATTTTATGTTTTTATGAATTTATTAAAGGAGACAAATATCCACAATACAAAGTGCAACATATGATATAACCCCATTTATTCAACCACATTTTTAAGCTAACTGTCCTGGAAAAATGAGTTATAACTGTCTCATACTATAAATTAAACAATGGTGCACCCTAAACTGAGTGCAAATTGACACTGCAGATTTGTGCTCTGGATGCATAGTGCCTTTTTTTCTGTAGAACAAACAAGAAATCTGGTGGCACTTAAAAAGACTAAAAGATTTATTATAAATAAATTAGTTAGTATATGACTATGACAATACAGAAAAAAGTTCCAAATGTATTCATAAATATGAATTTGTTAGTCTTTAGAAGTGCCACCAGACTCCTTGTTTCTTTTGCTGAATTAGACTAACACAGCTGCCCCTTTGGAACTTTTTTCCTTTGTGGTGTATACAGGCAAAACAAACAAAGGGTCCTGTGACATTTACAGACTAACAAATTTACTTCTCACCTGAGCTTTCATGGGAGAAAATCCCACTTCCCCACATCTTCAAAAGTGTCTGAACTTACAGAATGGGAAGCAAATAAGTGCAGGGAAGTGCCACAGTCTCCTTGTCTGTTTTGCTTTAGTGGGCTAATACGGCTACCCCCTTGGAACTCACAAACAGGCAAGAAATTCTACAAAGGGAAGAAAAGATTCGGGCTGCATCAGTCTCCCAGGTTTTTGGAAAAAATGAAGCACCTCCTATTGTCAACGATATTATATGAGATATAAGAGCAAACAACTGAATGTCCATACACAACTTAAGTTATTAGCTAGATTTTTTTTTAATTGAGCACCCTCAATTTAAATGATCAAGTATTTAACAAAAACAGTTTTAGATATTTTTTGCCATGCTCCAAATTGGGAAAAAAGACCAAAATAATAAGCAGCAGTGCTTTGAGAACAGCCTAAATCTTGAGAGGTGCTGAGCATCAGAAAACTCTGAGAGCTGCAGGTATTCAACATGACCCACAATCAGGACTTCAAGACTTTATGTAGTTACTACTTCTTGTCTGGAAACATTATTGCTCCTGTAAGCAACATAGGTAGCATATATTCATCCGATATGATCCACCCTAGGCACAAGTTCATCCAGCTGAATGAAATATCTGCATTGCTGACATCAAGACTTTTCTGAGTAGAAATCATGGATCTGTTGAATCAGTGCATATACTGTTCCACAATAAAAGGCTAACTGCAGAGAGTGGGTATGTGTTAAGAGCAATACTTAGCCCATAGAACTATGTCCCTCAAATTCTTTCCTAAAAAAGAAAAAAAAACCCCAAACTGAATATATAAAGCTAACGATAAAAAATGTATCATATACCTTCAGTGGCAAGTGTATAATATGTTGCAGCTTGCCAAGAGTTTGCATCTCTACTTATATTTCACCAAACAGTTGCTCTTACTGTTAGCTCCTGGTCCTCTCCAGAATTTGGAGCATCACATCCCCAGCGACTCTCTAGAATTGATGCCTTCTTGTATTCTGCTGCTGTCTAAACTGAATAAGGAGAGTCTGGTGGTACTTTTAAAGACTAACACATTTATTTATCGCATGAGCTTTCCTGGGAGAAAAATCTGACCTCATCAGACGAGTACCACCAGACTTCTTGTTTGTTTTGCTGAACTAGACTAACATGGCTACCCCTTTGAAACAGTCCAAAATGAGCTTCCTTTCCCCATTCTTCTCACCTCTGTTTAGAGGTATCTGGGGAAAGAGGCAGGTGGGATGATGGGATGTGTGCTCTTCCCACTACTCTTTACAGTCTGTTGGATTAACAGGGAAGTCTGGAAGGTAAATGGAAGGCTCCAAATGAGACAACCAGTTGCTTTCTGAAATCAGGTCTGGCTGAGAAAGCTTTGGAGCTGGGGAAGGAATGGCTCCAGCTGCATGGCAGTTTTCCCCCATTCTCAGTTGTTCCTTTTCTCTTATCATATCTTTGTTCATGGGGCTAGAAGCAGGGAAAAGATGAAATTTCTATCAATCATGGAGAAATGAGCTATTACCATAATTTACTGTAAATGCCGCTGAAGTGCCCAGGAGGGATTCAAGTTGGTAGATTGCCCTTAACTGAATCACTGCAGTAAGATATTGTATGGTCAGTAATATTCTGAGGACTCAGCAGGACATGAGTGCAATGGGAGAAGTGAAGTATTGAGTAGCCAACTTCGATGTAAATCTGTCAAGCAAAACAATTTTTTCCTCTCACCACTTGTAATTTTAACTGATAGGTTTGAAGCTTGTACAGTTCAGGTCTTTGACAGCAACAATTTCATGACTCTTATGCCTAGAGTCTAACATGAGACATGCGAAGAGCTAAATAAATGATAGTTGCCCTGTACAGGCTGTACGCTATTGGAAGGCTTTCATTCAAACCTCTGTGAACACACCTGCTTTTTAACACAATGTTCTCATCTTAATTCTTTACGTTTAAATTCTATCCAGGGATGTTCAGTGCTAAGCAAAATTTCCCGATACTAGTTACATTGATGCAGAATCATTTGCTGCCACTCAGATATGGAAAGCTCCCTGGAGAAAGAAAGAACTGAATAGCCTTGGCACATGCTGCTGATATAGAAGGCAGCACTGACAGCTTAGAGACAGGGGAGTAGGTGCAAGCCTTTTTCTTTCCTACTTCTCACTGCAGAGAACACTGAATGGAGAAGAAAACAACCATCCAAAAAACAATAAAGGAGGAGTTTAAAAATTAATTGGGAAGGAAAAGACGTAACTACCTACTAAACATAGGCTGCTAAAGAAAAAAAAGTCATTATCTTCCTCCTTGTTTTAAGAGCTCCGGCCTATTTGTACTTTTGTCTGCATAATTAGTACCCTTTGACACCTTTTTTCCACTGATCAAGCATTTCTCTTCTTGAGGAAAAGGATGTTGATACTTGCACTGAACAGAGAGCATAAAGAGCTTTTTGTCTCAGTTGTCCACTTCTTTGATGGAATCCTATTTTTACTGAGACAGGTTGGTTCCTATAACTGGGGTGTCAGGATGCAGAAGAAATTTCCCTCTCTACATCAGAGGTGTGGTATTTTGTGTGGTTAAAACAGAATAAGCCAAATCAAAAATAATTCTACGAAAATGAATTAAGAGTCTATTTTTGGAGAGCACCTCTTGATGGCCACTCAGTTTCATAAAAATATCTTTCTTCTCTCCTTTGTGTGACCATTTACAAGCTTGAATACCTGAACAACAGTTGGAGGAAGTGCTCTGTTTTACAAGGTAATAATAAAATTGTTGCGATGATAAATAAGATCAACAATCTCTATCCTGATAGCATGCAGAGAGCTACCCAGGGCAGTCATTTTCAAACCATGGGTTGGGGCCCAGTACAGGGTCACAGACCTTTAGGTACTGGGTCGCGGCACCCCCTGCTGCTGCCTCTGAAAGATGTATTGCTCAAAGGTGTAATTGTTGGGTTGTGGGCATAAGTGATTTTTTTTTTTTTTAACTGGGCTCTGATAAGAAAAGTTTGAAAACCACTGTCCTAGGGGACTACGATAGTTGTCCTGTAATAGCATCCTCTTTTTACTGCATCAATACAGAAAAATATCAAATAGAATACAGATTCCCTCTTGCTTTTCCATGTCTCCCTGTCACACTACCGTAGTGGTCAGCAGAACAGTATTTATAAGATCAGAATAGTATTAATAATTCGCATTTTAACAACAACTATCCCTTCTATTTCTCTATGGGGACTTGCATGAAAGAATCCAATAAATGCCTTGCAAAAAGCAGAAGATTCACAACCTCACCATGAAAAAGATAAGCATTTGTCCTCATTTACAGATGGATAAACTGAGGTACGATCTTATCCAAGGTATAAAACATGCAAGTTGTGAGTTAGAATTAGAACTCAAGTCCTACCTTTCAGTCTGATATAGTATCCTTTAGACATATTGATGTATACCAAGTTACTGAGGGGTTTTCTGCGATGATTATGACTGAAACTATACACAGAAATCATAAAGATGCTTAAATAGATGAGATAGGAGACTGGGCTATCATATTTCACATTTTTTCTAGATCAGATCTGTAACAAGAACTGAGGATGCGGACCAGTGAAAATGGAGAGAAGTGTACAGAACAGAGTTGTTAAAATTCCCAATTTCCTCTATTTTTTTTCCTATGAAATCAAGACATTTTCCTGAAGTTTATTCAGCATACAATGAGATTGTGGAATATGATTTAGTGTTACTTCCTATTTGTATTATGGTACAACCTCAGTGAATTTGGGGCTTTTATGTGCTAGGCACTAGCCAAGCACATAATAAAAGTCAGTCTCAGTCCTAAAGAGCTTCCAAACTAAGCAGACATCTAAATAAGGGAAAGCATGGAAAAAAGAAAGTAGCATCCACATTTTACACAAAGATGGAGAATTTAGGCTTAGAGAGGAGTAGGTGCAAGACCATTTCTCTCCTACTCACACAGAGTGTCATTGGCAAACTTGAGAACACAACTTTGAGTACAAGGCTACAGCCACAATCTTATGCAATTGCAGACTGTAGCTACTTGTAGTGCAAACAACGATTTCTTTGTCTGGAATGCAGACACGGAAATAGATGACTACCTCTTTCTTTCCCCACAGTAGGAATGAAATGATTAGCAGCTGAAGTGTATCCATTTCCCCTTCAAATGAGTCTAGTTTCCTGCATTCCCACAACTTTGATCAGAAGGTATTTTGCTAATGAGGGCACCCATGCTCTCCGGTTCCTCCCTAGATGAGTGTTATTAAATATGAGCAACTAACTAAGCCAAGCAGATAAGAAGTCAAGTAAGTCACGTAAAACTAATTACATCCTTGTCAAATGAGCTGTACTATCCCATGGGGCTGCTTGGCAAATAAGCAAAAGTGGGAAAGGAAAGCATTGTTAAATCTGATGCACAAGAGGAGGAAAACACATCTAATTTAAAGTACTAGCAAAGTAAAGCAACGACAATCTCTGATACTGGGCTTTTCATGTTTCCAGTGGTTCACAAACCAGATAACCTCACAGTCCAAGTGCATAAGACAACAAGCTTTATTCAGCCAATTCTAATTATTCCCTGCAGGGGAAAACTGACAAGGAAGTCTGGTGACTTGCCCAAGTCCATAAAGGGAGAAGTCAGAGACAGGTACTCTTGGCTTTCTGCTTATGCTGCCATTGTGCTTTTCACTAACTACTCACACCATGAATACAATGAGCATTAGAGCCTCAAGACTAGTCCATTAGCAAGGCTTGTTTCACTTTATAGTCCTCTTCTTGCATTCTCTTCCTGTGGAGAGCAAGCACTCTTCCAAAACTGCTCCGCTCTGACCTTCTATCATAGTTATCAAATTGAAATGTTTGCCCTGGAAAGTGACTTGCAAAACTCAACTGTATAGTCAGCCCCCAAATGAGCTGCTTATACCGTGGTTCTTCTTTGGCAGAGGAAAACAATCCAGTTTCTAATTTCCATACACTCCATTCCTACTATTAAGCCTTGTAATGCAAGACTTTTCTTTAAGAAACAACTACTCCTAGCCAAGCTAAATCTTCTTTTAATACCCCACTTGAGAGCAATACTCACTTATTACAGCCACATCTACTAGATCCTAAAGGATGATGCTGTAACAAGTGTGGACTATTAAAACGTCCGCATTTGGCAGGTGATCTATTCAACAAGGTATAGAACAATGATTAATTTGCCTTATATTATAAGGGGGGAATTACCTAATTTTTAATGTTAACAGTTTTCTTGTGTCCTTTATTAATATATTCTCTCAGGGAAATAAGAAATTTACCATAGTGCCTAAGTACCCTTTAATCAAAATGTGGAGTTACTGGCATATCTCTACTTTAAAATCACTGCAGGAAAGATGTACCTTTTTTTATTTCACAGTGGGAAATCTCCTGGGTGCTATTGTACTGACTCACTAGAATATATCATTAGTTACGCTCTTTGAAACACATTCTCTGCTGTAGGATAGGATACCTTTTCAGAACAGAGCAAGTTTTAACAGGGAAAGCACTTCCTTTTCTGTATGAAATTGCCACAACATGGTATCAGACTATCAGATCCTTATGGAATTACCAGTGTTCTTCAGTTTATCCTTGCATGGGGTTATCTTACACGTAGTTTAGTTTGGGCACTTTTGGCTCTTTAAGGATGGTAAAAGCAAAGTTATTGTTGATCTATGAGGGAGGGAATCACAAGGGAATTGCTTAGAAGGGCTGACCCACTCTATACTGAGCACAGTGGACTTTATTTTAGTGATCCCAGAATCCAAACAAGGAGTCCTGTGACACTTAAAGACTAACAAATTTATTTATAAGTGTCTCAGGACTCCTTGTTTGCTTTACTGAACTAGACTAACAGGGCTGCCCCTTCAGATCTTGGGATCACTAAGGATAGTAGAAGAGGTCACAAGAAAGCAAGGGAAAATAAGCAATTATATTCTGTTACAGTACAAATCCTTCCCACATGCAGCAAATCTTCTCGGCTAACCTTGCTCTGTGGCAGTGACTGTCAATTCCCAGTAACAATTGGGAATTACGGCCTGGTCAAGTAGACTGATTGTCAACATCCATTCATTTTTAAAATCACACCTAGTCCCTTGAGACAGTAATAAAGTAGCGCATCCTTTATTTCAATGATCCTCTTGGTGCAGAACAATATGAAAGCAATGTTAATGAGGAAGATGGAGAAAGATTCTAGTGTGGGCTCACTGCTAACCTCCTCTGAACAGGGTGACTTTTTAAATATGGCTAAAATGAACCGGGGCCCATTAGAGGAGACAAAGTCATCGAATAAGAACCCAGAAATTAGACAAAATGCACCAGGGTTGCATCTTTCTGTATCAATGTGTTTCTCGGCTTTGTTATACGTATTAGCTTTATGGCTTCCCTAACAAAACAATGAACGTTTCCTGCCACCAATGCAACTTTTCTTTGATTAGGAAACTGACGCCAACAGCCAGGAATAATATGGGAAAGGTACAGCAGGGATTACAGGTAAAGGGAATCCCACTCTTGCAGTGAGACAATATCCATCCATTCTAATTTACATCAAACAACAACTTTTTTTTTTCCCCAGAAAGTGATTGGAAAACGTGATGTGAAGCTTAAGTTATTAATCTGATCCAAAGCTCCTGCTTTAACTTTCCAGCAAAAGAAAACATTTCTGGTGATAATTTCATACCAATTAATATTACGCTTAAAATGATAGCCCTAAATTTACAAGTCATTAAAATACTGCTGAAACTGAGCTGCTCTGTCAGTTTTAATTTCTCTGCTCTCTAACTCAATAAGGCTGAAGCAGACCCTTAAAAAAATCTGCTTCCTCTCTTTTAGTGGGTGCTACTTTTGTGTGCTTTTCATTTCCGTGGTTCATTGCAGACGTGCCAAAAAAGCCAACATGAACTAATCTAGTTAGTCATGCAGATTATTAGGCTTCGATAACATTTTCATCAGCTGACAATGAAAAATAGGCTGCTAAGTGATCAGCAAAATTGAAGTCTCATTTTTAGAAATAGTATCCGAAGCCTTCACAGTAAAGGAGGAGGAATATTGATTTTTAGACAGTTGTACCTCTTGCAGCACATCTACCTCCAGGGAGTCAGCATTAGAAGAAAATTGTATTTTAATTGTAGCAAAAAGGACCCAGCATAAACTATTTGCCTCCATGGGAGACAAATCACTGCTGAATGTACATTTAACATTTTTCTGAACTCTAGACAATTGTGTAAACTGGACTGGGAACCTTGATGCAAATTTTCTACTAGGAAATTATGAACAATGCTGTTATTCCTATCCTAATTGTCAGGATCTGTGCTTTTTAATATACCCCAGTCTTCAGTGACCTTGGATGAAAGAAAAGCAACATAATGGAAAGTGAAGAGAAAATAAGGGCTTAAATTTGGATCAGATAATAGATCATCTCTGATAGCATTCTCTTCTTTGTACCCAAAACTAGTAAGGTAAATATTTAGAAATATTCAGAAAGGCATCAATGGCACTTCGTAACTATTTCCTCTCTTTTTTGTATATGAATTGTTTATTACTGTTTAGTAGGTCCTTTCTTTGCTTAGCACTAGTCACAGACCAAAGAATTTAAAGCCTCTTCCAACATGAAATGGTGTGAAAGGATGTCAGCAAATGTCCTGCAAAAGAACAGATTAAAAGAAATGCCCCCTTCAAGCTTCACATAATCCTACAAACTTTAAATCGTGTCTCTTGAATCCTCCTTTCATCCCTGGTCGATCACTACTCCAGACAGACCAGGAAGTTTCCTAAATTCTGGGAATAATCACCTACCCACTTGACAATTTTTAAATAGGAGTCCTATATTTTTGAAACATCTGGTCACCCCAGTTCATCTGAGCTAAACTGTGGATGAAGACTATGTCAGTTGAGTGGCTGTTCAAGAAATACATATTTTTGTTTCCATCCACTTAATTGAACATTAAATCACAAATCAGGCATCTTGGTTTCCCATCCAAAAGTATATAGCCAGTGTCAGTAAGTGAACATAACAAAGCAATCCAAAAGCCCTTTGATCATCTCCAGATTTTAAGGCACTTACTCAGTTCTAAACAATTCCAGCAGCAAGGACATCTTACATCCAGATAACAACCTGCATCCCCAAAATGCTTTACAAAATATTTCCATGAAGCTATAGCAGCGGACTGGACTCGTTGCCCTCTCATGGTCCCTTCCAGTTTCTATCATTCTACAATGCAGCCTGCTAGGGAAGGCAGGTGGCAGTTTGGCACTAACTAGTGCACAGCACTCTGTCTACTAGTGTATGGAGGTGACATTTTGGCTGAAGACACTGGAAAAACACCTGCACGTATTTTCATACATGCCACCAGGTCCTTCACCTCTGTGCCAACCTGCCAGAAATTCTGCTTCTCATCTTGAAGTCCCCACTAAATAAATTACATGGACTTAACTAGATCTATTTCTGAAGGACTGTATCAATCCTGATAATATTCTCCAAGTTCTTAGCTATTTTAAATGCACTTCTTAAGCCACTAGGCCATCACCATTTGGTTCAATTTCCACCTTTTCCCAAATAATATTCAGTTGTGCAAAAAGTCGTTAAGACATTAGCAATTATACACATTCAGTAGTCTCCTTTCCAAACAAATGCCACCTGAACTCCCCTATTGCCTTTGTAAATGAAGTATTCAAACACCTTAGGCCATGTCTACGCTGAAAAATCAGTGCAGATCTGCTCAATCGACACCGGAAGTGCTCTCCCTTAGACGCAAAAGTCCATCCCTCCAACCAGGGTAATGCTGCGTTGAAGGGAGAGCATTTCCGGTTGACACAGCCAAGTAAAGACAGCACTCTAAGTTGAAGTAACTAAGCTCACAGGAGATAGACATTTTGTGGAATGCAGATTGCTTATCTCTGGTCGACTTAGCCCCTCAGTGTAAACCAGGCCTTGCTCAAAATCAGTCCCAGTTGTACATTTAAGAGCACAGATGTTTTGCTGGCAATCCAAACAGACTACTAGAAAGACACAAACTCAGCAAAAGTCAAAGTTACTTAGCAACCAAAACAGGATGCAGGATAGAAGGAGCATTTGGGAACGCCAGCCCAATGAGTTCAGTGCCTATACAGTATTTATCAAAATAAATAAGTAAATAAAATTTCAGGCCAAGGCCTATGCAGCAGCTGCCATGCATCACTTTTTTTGTACTTCCGTCCCTGAAATGTCCTGATGATGTATTCATCTAATTCTTTGAGCCTTGCAGCTGTGGGACCCTTTTTGCCAACTCTTGGGAAAGAGCTTTCTTCCAAAGCTTTTATTTGATGAGGTTCAAACTCATTTTAGAGGCAATGTGCTATTGGAAGAAAAGGTATTAAAAATGTGAAATTTCAGTACAACGGAAATATATCTGCAGAAGAAAATTTTTGTGGAGCTAAACACATACACAAAGCATCCAAATGCCATGCATCTTAGATTACTTCATTTTGTAAAAAGTAATTTGCTTCTCTATTGCTATTTTTATTTCAAGTCACTTTCTGGACACTTGACAATGGAAATGCTGACAAGTCGCTAGCTGTACCAGCATGAATGGTCCCTATTGTTGTATACGTTGAGAAACTATAATAAACATTTGCCTTGTCATCCAAAGAGCTATTAATTGTAGACTGGAAATGGTTTTCTATAAACACATGAGCTACAGTATCATAATGAAATGGTGATTATGAAAAATCTTGACCTGAAATACATTGTTGTGTGCGTTCCACAGTGAACAAGTACTGAAAATGTCAGCAACCTATAATAAAATGCCTTCTACCATTTTGCTGTACTCATTTTAGAAAAGTGCTTTTCAAATAAAATCTGAACTATAAGGATTTATTTATGAAACTGTGCTATAGCTCCTCATTATGCCAAAGTCTTGTAAATAACCAACCTTTTTTAAAGCTACAAGCATCATCAAGTAACACCCTTACTTTCTGGTAATACACAAATGTAGTACAAAACAGCTCCAGTATGAATGAATAGTGCCTAAACATTTAAAGAATTTAATTGGGGGTTGTTTTTTGTTGTTAAATTGTATCTTGAAATCTGAGTAATATCTAGAGAGGCTGAAAGTTCCCGCAGGTTTGTGAAAAATAGAGGTCATCCAGCCATCCATGCTGCTTGTCTGTTCTTAAAAGCCTCCCAGAAGAGGAATTCCACAACTTCATAAGTAGTCGTTGACAGCATTTACGTCCTGTGTGTGACCTTTGAGCTACATTTCCAGAATTATGCTGGCAACGTCACAAGATCAGAATCTTCCAGGGCTTCCCCACACAGACTGGCTCAACTGCTTGCCAGCCAAGCTTTCTTGAGAGCATATCTGACCAAACAAATTTTGCGAGGGAACATAATCACCTAATCAATTTCATAACTTTCTGAATCCTAATTCTATTTTATCTTGTTGTAAATCATAGAATCATAGGGTTGGAAGGGACCTCATGAGGTCATCTAGTCCAACCCCTGCCAAAAAAAGCAGGACCACTCCCACTAAATTATTCCAGCTAGAGTTTTATCCAGCGGGCCTTAAACATCTCCAAAGACGGAGATTCCAACACCTCCCTAGGTAGCCCATTCCAATGCTTTACCACCCTCCTAGTAAGAAAGTTTTTCCTAATATCCAGCCTCGACTTCCCCAGCTGCAACTTGAAATCATTGCTCCTTGTTCTATCCTCTGTTACTACTGAGAACAGCCAAGCTCCATCCACCTTGGAGCATCCCTTCAGGTAGTTGAAGGTTGCTATCAAATCCCCCCTCACTCTGGTCTTCTGCAGGCTAAATAATCCTAGTTCCTTCAGTCTTTCTTCACAGGGCTTGTGCTCCAGCCCCCTGATCATTTCTGTTGCTCTCTGCTGGACTCCTTCTAATTTGTCTAAGTCCTTTTTGTAGTGGGGAGCCCAAAACTGGACACAGTATTCCAGATGCGGCCTCACCAGTGCCGAATAGAGGGGAATGATCACATCCCTCGATCTGCTGGCAACACTTCTTCTGATGCAGCCCAGTATGCCATTGGCCTTTCTGGCAGCAAGAGCACACTGCTGACTCATATCCAGCTTCCCATCCACCATGACTCCCAGGTCCTTTTCTTCAGTGCTGCTATTTAGCTGATCACTCCCTAGCCTGTAGCAGTACATGGGGTTTTTTCATCCCAAGTGCAGGACTTTGCACTTGTCCTTGTTGAACCTCATGAGATTTTTATTGGCCCACTGCTTCAATTTGTCAAGGTCTTCTTGAATCTTTTCCCTGTCCTCCAGCATGTCTACTGTTCCCCCCAGCTTGGTGTCATCTGCAAACTTACTGAGTATGCAATAAATCCCATCATCCAGATCATTAATGAAAATGTTGAACAGAACTGGCCCCAGGACTGACCCCTGGGGCACACCACTCGTTACTAGCTGCCAACTAGACACGAAGCCATTGATTCCTACACGCTGAAATTGTTGATGTAGCCAGTTCTCTATTCACCTTACAGTCCACACATCCAACCCATACTTCCTAACTTGCTGATGAGAATGCTGTGGGAAACTATCAAAACCGTTGCTAAAGTCAAGGTATATCACATCAAAGCTCTTCCCACATCCACAAATCCAGTCATCTCATCATAGAAGGCGATGAGGTTGGTCAGCCACGATTTACCCTTGGTGAATCCATGCTGACTGTTCCTGATCACTCTATTTTCCTCCAAACCCCAAATTCATCTTCATTTTGGTGAATAACTAGGACAACAGGTGCCCCTGAAAAACCTGGGCAAAACTGATAAACTAACCAGGAGGGTGGAACATAGAAGACTGGAAAGTCAGGGACTTTCAGTTAAACCCAGACCCTGCTTATTGCAGTTAACTGATTGATCTCATAAACCCAGTCTCCTGATGAGCTGAAGGCTTTGACGGGCAGTTTTAAATCCTGCAGCAGACATAAATGCCCAGTTGCTCAATAGCATTCCACAGCTGTATTGCTGGGATTGCTCATAGCTCCCTTCCTGCTTCTAGCCCTCACTCCAGATGCCTACTTCTGGTCCCTGGTTTCCTGCTGCTGCCTCCTGCCCCTGCTCTCGTGCAGTGGTTTTCAAACTTTTTCCCTCAGGAACCAGTTGAAAAAAAACAATTTATGCCCAGTGACCCAGTAATCACATCTTTGAGCAATGCATTCCAGTCTTGTGGTGGCGGCGGCAGGGGACACCATGAGAACTACCTGGGGGTCTGCAACCTAGTACAGGGTCCCGACTCGTAGGTTGAAAACCACTGCTCTAGTGGATACTCTGGCTCCAACCCCTGCATCCTAGCCCTTCTCTACGCTCACTGCACTTTTCAGAAGCAGTCAATGGGAGACAGGCAAGGTACGTAAAATACCTCGTGTATCTTCTGTTGCCTTAACTACTCCCACTTACATCCCTGTACACGATGTGCTAAGGTTACCAGAAATGCCGTCCAGTCAACTTAGTGCTATGCTAGGTAAGGGGCTAGAGTTATAGTGTGGAGCTACAGATTGAATAAGCACTTTTTGATAGATTGCTCAATTGAACCCAGAAGAGCGTGCTAATGGCAGTGAATTTGCTACCATCAGTATAGACTAGCTTCTGGCCATTGGACTTATTATTCATTTTATGACCACAGCTCTGACACTTGAGTCCATATTTCTGGCCCTCAGCTCTGGCTTGCTGCTTGAATTTGACATGTAGCTTATGAACACTACTCTGACCTCCAGCTCACACTCATCCTGAGCATGGCTCCCAAAGCTGACACTAGTCACAACTACTCCTGTTCCAACCATCATGCCAGTAGGTTTACAGTCCAATCATTACAAAGAAATGGACAGATCTTGTTCCTGCTTTCCACGTATGTTCTTTGCCATCTCCTCTCTTATAGACACTACCTCTCATTCCTGCTGGTTTGACAGGGATGCTATCAACTTCAGTAGAGCCAGGGTTTCATCTTCAATGCAATGGTGCCTCAGGCTTGTTCTGCTACATATGCCAGGTAGAGCCTTCTGCTCATTTACCGGTAAGCTAAGTAGATGTGAACCCCATTCAAAAAGAGCCACCAATCTTAGAAGGAGAAGGTCCATGATCAAACTGTGATTAAAAACATGACGACTGCTCTCCTCAAATCAAGCTTAACTACTCTCAGTGCATTCATTTTACAACACTAAAACATTACGAACACAGGGAGAATAAATATTTTTAGACTTTTTGTTAGAGGGGACTTCTGCTTTTGGCTTTTGCAATATCATTGTACGAAAAGGTTTCAGTGGTGCGGCCCTCAGGCTAATGTATTAGTCCTCATGCGGCCCTCATGATGATTTGAGTTTGAGACCCCTGTTCATAGACTATCTGTTATCAATGTCTCAACAAAAGTGGCCCCAGGCAGGACCCAGAGGCCGCCTGCTGGTTAGGGCAGGAGCTGGCCCCGGCCCTGAAGTGGAGGCCTGGCCCCGCCCCCGGCACCAACGGTGAGGTGGGCAGGGCTGGCACAGGGATCGGCGAAGGTTGCCGACCCCTGGAAAGATCTTTGTCATGTGAGAAAGCAGTTCTAAGACCTTTCTCTACACTTTAAGGCCTATTCTGGGTGTGTCCCAGAAACAATCAATCATTCGTCCACAAAAGCTCAAGTGACAAATAAATCTGCTGATCTTTAAAAGTGCCACCAGACTCTGTTTTGCTGAACTAGACTGACATGGCTACTTACCCCTTGGAAAAGATTTGGTTTAGCTCAAACTGAACAGCCAGAAACCTCGATGCTACTTTTGGTGAACTACCCAAAATTCAGACTTGAAAAGCAGGGAAAAATCTTTTGAGATTTAGGTGAAGAAAAGCTTTCAGGATGATTAGCCATAATGCTGGTGCTTAATAAACCACAGGTTTTTTTTTATGCCCAGTGCACACTGGAAGCAAATTGCAAAGCATTTTGTCTGAATTCTAATTTCAGTCATGTTACCAAGAATCCACAGGAGACTAAGAACATTCAGATGCAATAAATTCCTGCACTCTAGACAATCATCTATCTATGACCAATGTATTCCATCAAAGAGAATTGGAGGCAAATGCCTTTTTAAAATAACTGCTCTATCGATACATGGAATTAGGGAACCCAGACTGACAGCTGAGGTTAATGGCTAGGCAAAGAATCACAAAGGTGACAGTGGCAAGTTCTTTGTTGCCAATGCTAAAAGCACATCTGCTACAGTTCAGAGTAACAACTCAGTTGGGTTAGTGAATGAGAAAATGCTAGAGAAGAAATTCTGAGCAAAAGGAACTATTGACCTGAGACGCTGTCTGAACAGAGGTTTTTTTTTTGTTTGTTTGTTTGTTTGTTTTTTAAGAAAACCACTAACACTCTCTTTTAAAGGGAAAAGCTACAAGCTATCTGTACTGGATTTAAACCAAGTGTAATTTCTTCAGTTTCTCCTGTGCTGCTCAATAATTCCATATTTCAAACCAAGTCTGCTTTGCCTCCCCAGTGAATCTCCCTGGAGTGGTTAATTCCTAGAGTCTTTCTGTCCAGTTCAAATAGTTTTAGTTTCCTGTTAAAAAGGACAGACAATATATAGACAGGAGAGCAAGAAATGCCGTACTCTGGGCAGCACATCCTTAACTCATTCAAATTGCGTTGTGTTATAAACAGTGAATATTTTTTCTCGTATCTATATAAAATTCTGTAGATATCCTTGCCCTTTTCTCTGAGGTGTGTATATGCTAAAGTAATCAATCTTTCAAATAATCGCTTGAGAACGTGGGTGAGGGTAATATCTTTTATAGGACTTGCTTCTGCCAATGTAAGAGACAAGGTTTCAAATTACACAGAGCTTTTCTTTAGTGCTCTTCTTTCAACCCATCTTATCTCTCTAATAGCATGGGAGCAACACGCCCATCATAACACTGCAAACAAATGGCACCTGACTGAAGCAGTCTGATTTTACAACATCAACCGCAGTAATGCCTCCCTGCCCTAAAACAACCTCTGGTTTTCTTTTCCCCTTAGAACTTTTTCTTAAAACTGAGACACCTGAAAACAACAGGAATAAATCACTGGATCTCTGTATTTCTGCAACAAGATGACATGTGAAAAGAACCAGCAGCACTTGTAGAAGCTACAATCATTTTACCCTCTTTAATACTTTGAAGAAACATTCATAATAAGAAAAGCTAACAGCAACTGATCTTGCTACAATGGAGTCAACAGGAGTTTTGTTATTGATTTAAAAGGAAACAGGACCAGGTCACAATATATAAAAAGATGAAAATATTAACTGACAACTGTAGGTCATGGTTAATTGACAAGACTTTGAAACTAATCGTTTGCGTTGTCTTTAAATTGAAGCCTCTTCCTTTCTAGTGAATTTACTATTAAAGATTAAAATTAATTCATCTAGAGTAGGTTCAGACACTTGTATCCAGAGGATGCTAAAGAAAGTTAATGTATAACAAAACTATTTGTTGTCAATGCAGTGCTCATTGCTCAGTATTTGGAAAGTCTTCAAAATATCCTTAGTTTCTCAGCACAAGAGCATATACTGTGAACCCTGTTATCCCTCCTTCAGGACATTTAACTAACAGTAAATGACAACTTCACCCTGCAGCCCTAATTTAACAAAACCCTTAAGCACATGCCTAACAAAGCAGTTGCTTAAAGCCATCCCTGGCGAGCAAAACAATTAAGTATGTGCTTAAATCCCATTGAACTGATCTTTACAACCAGTGCAGACCAGGAGCAAAACTGAAATCAATGGGATATAAGCATGTGGTTTAAGTGCTTTGTTGAATTACTTTGCAGTTCAGCCTTAAAACCCAGGCACATGCTTAAATACCTTTCTGATTAATGGCCTAGATTAACACACGTTCAATTTCTTCACTGTTAGAATTTTCAAATCAATTCCTCTTGATAGTACGGTTAAAATTATGACACCCAACACCACTAAGAAAGGCCTTCTCTACTTAGTGAAAATAACTTTCCTTAAATAACAGCACCTTGGACAAGTTTACTTCTCCTACAACAGTGGGAAACAAGTGGAAAAAGTTATCTACAATCAGTCATCACAAAGGTTCTATTGTGTTCTTTTGTAGCTAGCTGTTAACCTTCTTTTTCCTTCCTTTCCAGCATACTCTACCAGATTAGATAGAAAACTGTCCAAGATATTCTGCTGCCAAAACAAAGAAGAAATGTAGGCAATAAGTATGGGAAAAATCTTGAAGGTCTGATAAAAGTCTTAAAAATTCAGATATGGTTATGCAGTTTCCTTTAGCATCATAGATAGCAAGACAGAGAAAACCCACAATATGTATTCTATTCTGAGATATAAGAAGAAGTGAGTAACTAAAAGGAATATCCTTTATCACATAATGCTGCAGAGACCAGCATTTAAAAAGGGCAAGACTAAGACAACATGACTATGTCCAACATGCATATATGATGACAGCAACAACTGATATTTCATTGCCTCCAGGACACAAAGAGAAAAATGAAGCTATCTTCACACCCCTCCATCTCTGTTCTGCTGTGGCATTAGAATCAAAATGAATTTCTCATCATGCCACCACAAAAGGGTAGTATGAAGGGACCAGTACTGTCATCTCAAAATACAAAGGCTTACAAAGGTCTTGTTCTAAGGACCAATTTTTCCACTGCATCTTTTAACAATTGTTTCTGATATCTTTGCTTTAGGGATCCTATCATTCGAAGAATCCTGGTCATTTGAGGCGAAATTCTGGTCCAGTTAATGTCAACGTCAAAAGACCCATTGACTTCACAAAGGCCAGGATTTTATCCTGGTTTTTACTGCACTTCTCAAATGATATCACATTTACTATTTGTTTGTTTTCAAGTAACATTGTACATTTAATTAATGTGGTTTGACATCTGCTTTTACTAATGTATGAGATTGTCTGGAAATGAGGGCACAAAAATATATTTGGATTTTAGATTTATTTTATGTTTTTGTTAATTATCATGACCTTTACTTGCTTTGAGGAACAGAAAGAAAATTCTCAACAATACTCTCTCTGTCTCTGTCCTCCTCTACCAGTTCCCACAACATGAGCTCTTTTAGTGTAAATAGATTTTAATCTTAATCATACATAGTATTCCGGATGCAAGAATACCAAGCATTATCTTCAAAGAGGAACAAATCGTAACATGTGTCACCCTCAGGTAAACACTTCAGGCATTATGTATACTGTTAGTCACTCCTAGTTAAAATATAAAAATTAGTGAACTTATCTACAGAGCACAGAATGTCGATCTTATGCTTGTTAATGTCTCAGTTGGTAACTAAAGACTAAATTCTGTTCTCTAATATGCATGAGGAAGTTGCACTGAAATTAACACAAGAAACATGTGGTTACTTGAGGCAGAGAGTCCAATTAAGAAAGGGCTTTAGGGGCTGCAGCCCAGAACTCCAGGACAATGGAGACCTTGGCACCCTGAAAAAAATAAATTCAACACTGGCCCCAGCCAGCACCAGACAACTCAGCATCCATCCCAATCTGCCCTGACTGGTGGGATCCATGGAGTGTCTGCTGGCACAACCTGCCCCGGCAGCACCATGATCCATGACCCATTCTGGCCCTAGCTGGGTATCTTCCCCAGATGGGTACTGGGCAGTCATCTGCATCCCCCAGTCTCCTTTAGGACAGTGGGTGATGGCAGGCGGACTCCTTTGTGGGGCAGCCCACAGAATCTCACTGCCCAGGGTCCACCAAATGGTTAATCCAGCCCTTTTCTTCAGGACATACGTAAGCTACAAACTTTCAACAACAAAAAACCCAATCCTTCCCCAACAATCTAAGGTTGCAACAGAAAGCAAATGAAAAGAATTAACAAAATACGCTGCCTTTCTTTCCTCTCTCTGTAACTTTTTATTATTTATATTTTGACTGGAAAAGTATTTGGGACCCAATCCAAATTGCCTTTGCATGAACTGCTTGAAATAACTTTTTAGCTGATGGAGAAATCTAAACACTCTTTTGCTGTGTCTCGATGAGTCAGAGACAACTTTTCTGAAAGTTTAATAATTCTGGTTACTCACAGTTATTTGAAAAATTGATTTCATGGAGATTTTAAATGTAGCATTCCTGCATTTTTCTTTAGAGCCAATATTATTTCTTTGAATCTTGTATCTATTATTTAGAAAACCATGTTCTTTTAAATAAGAACTAACAGCTTTTCTTAGACTAAAGCACATACTGAATTAAACAGTTGTCCTACTAAATTTAATGGAGTGTTCTGTTTACTTCAACGGGCCTAGATTTCATTCACTGCATACAAAAAGGCTGCAAACAATGCTGAGCATATGCCTTATGTTAGTTATTTGAAAGCCCAAGAAACTTCAAATTAAGCTGTATTAATTAAGCTTCAAATTTGTGCTGTAATCAGAATTTATTTATTTATTTATTTATTTATTTATTTACCTGTGACTTCCAGTTTATCACCAATAACTTCAGCTTTCAGATAGATCCTTCCTCTTTTCTCTGTGTGATCCATCCCACACAGACTTGGGACATTTATTACACACTGTTTGTGAACATTCATATCGCAAGCTGTGGATCAGGAAAGAAAAGGTTCAGAAAATGATGGTATGCATGAACGCTGATGTATTCATGCTAATATATATGGCAAACACGAATGATAACACCATTTTATCCCAATTGTTTAATGGTTTGTTTTTTTACTGACCAAAATGCATTGGCTATCTTAATAAAGCAAGTGGATTAGACAATATCATTTAAAAACACTGAAGTATTAACCACACCAAAAGGCTCCACCTCAGTTACCTACAAACGTCTTGTTAATGGAATGTGAAACAGACAAAATCAAGTCTATGGAGTAAAGATCTGATCCAAAATACAAAAACATTTACTATAAATTACTGTAACAATACAGAAATTGGTAGCATGCTTATTGATGAAATATGGAACTATAAACAATTTTTGCAAATTTCTATAATACTAACATGGGGGCGGGTAATCAAAATGACAGAAACAGCTGATCTTGAAGATGTAATGGAAGAAGATATGTCAGGATTTGGACAGAGACCAACAGAGATGCAGAACTGAAAGAAAAGATAGTCCATGCTCTGGCTCTGCCACCACAATAAATATTCTGGAACCATTGAGATACGTACGAAAAGAACTGAGTGGACAGGAAAGTCAGGGAGGACAAGATTTCAAAGAGACTATGATACAGCATGTAAATAGCACAAACGAGATCAAAGAATACAAGAATGGATTAGAAAGTGTAATATTTGTCTATACAAAGGCATTATGAACCTCGATTTGGAATGGAGCAGAAAGCAACTAGTTTGGAAGGAAAGTGGGATGACACTAGAGCAGGAGATATCAACACAATGGTTCTAGGCAGTGTATCTGAAGAGTCTGGAGGTAAAGTAGTAGGATGGTCAAACCAGAGGATAGCTGTATTGATAGAGTACAAATAATATTTTAAAAACTTCTAAACCATTGTCCATTTTTGCTACCTCTTTATAGAGCAAAAGGTGATTCCTTTTGCCTATCTCTTGGGGATCATACTCCTCACAACTTATCATTGTTATAAGGGTGACAATAAAATATCTTAGCTAGCTACTGGGCTGAACCAATGTCTCCACAAAAGATTAATCTCTCCTCACCCCAAATAGAACCTTCCACAGAACTCAGAGGGCAAATACACGTTAGCCCAGCAGACTCAAAAGATTCTGTTTTTAGCAACCAAGACGGTTTGTATTATCGTATTTTAGAGCTTTTTCCCCCACTGGAGGAGGCGTGGTGAATTTATAATGTGTTACTAAGAGTCTTCGATAATGAAATATTCATTTGACATACACAGTACTCTAATTAACTGCAACTAAAATAATGTTTTTTCCAGACAGGAGAAGAGGACACTTGGTGCCTAATGGTTTCACTTATTATCTAAAAGGCCATTTTAATAACATTAGAAAAAACTTACTTACTGTCACATTTCATCCCTTGATGTATGAGTCCATATAGCAATGATCCACAATGGTCACAGAACGTTGGGCTTCCATACGTGTGGATTTTAAACTTGTGCTTGCTCCTGGGATCCTAAGGAGGAAGCAGAAATAGGTTATCAGGTAACGTCTAATAAAACCACAAATCAAATTTCACATACTACTGTAAATGATGAAAACAGAGCTCCACAGTTTATTTAGCAGAAAAGTACATTGCAGATATTACAGAATATAGCATGTTCACAAGGTATATGCTTGTTCAATGAACTTATGGTACCGATCTTCACTAAAAACACACTGACTGAACTGTCATCGCTTCTAAATAAAGATACATGATACTTGTGAAAACACATGTTTTGGAAGTATGTTATAACACACAACTAAGTGCTTTAATCTGAAGATGGAAAATAATGCTGCAAAGATGATGGTGAAACATTGTAAATATATAAGCTATATTATTGTGAAGGGACCTAATTTTAACTCATTTTGGTAGGTGCTAAATATTTTACTCAGACTCTTATACCTGACTGAATTTCTCATTAAGAAACTAATAGTGAGGAGATATCTTAATGCCCCTGTCAGCTTGGAAGATTTCTAGTTTAGGATTGATGAAATGGACTACAATCTAGTCACTTAAATCAAGCAAGTACTTTATTGTAACACCAAACACACAGTGGCCCATACTTGAAGAGATGCCAAAGGCCCTCAGTTTCAGTAGAAATTGTGGGTACCCAGAGACAGACAGATAGACAGACAGAGAAAAAATATTCTGCTACTGTCTTATTACTAACATTTTTATGATCACCCCTGGCCAAATTCAGCCTTGGTGTCACTTCTCAGATTTAGGAAGCAGAATCCACCCTCTCCCATGTGGCCAAGTCCCTCTTTTAGCTAAGACAGCAGCTATTGAGTGATCTTTGTCAAATGCCATACAGAGCCTTTCCCGTCTGGAAGTCAACTAACTGCAAAAACTGATTCTGAATCTAAAATGAATTGCATCGTCAGCCACTCATTTTTTGGTTTTGTGGATTTTTGTTTGTTTTTCTGTTTCTGCCCATTCTGTAACTTCGTCGAGAAAATGATAACGCAATTCCAGTTCCCTTTAGCATTATTACAACTTTAACCAATACTTAATGATTATGCAAAGAATCCTTCAATACAGCAATTAGCTACATATTAATATAAACGCCACTCTCAGATGGTAGGGGAAGTTGATTGGACTGCTATAATTAGACTGCTGGCAAGTGAGGACAGCCTCAGCTATGAGAAAGAGGCATTTGATGACAGGCACCCATGGCTCCTTCTTCCCTTGGAGTCTCTTGCCCCCGTTGCCTAGATGGGTGAAGAAGTGCCAATTGGCCCCCATTCTCCAGCTCCAAGAATTTAACCTAGATCATGGACTCTTATGTAGTCTCTCACAGCTCTGTTTCAGCAGCCCCCACCCCAACCTAGGAATGAGAATGCAGCCTGGTACATGCTGTGTCTCGCCAACTGCCCGTTTGCAGAACAGGACGGATTATTTTTCTCCCATAGGACCAACTGATCAAGGCTTTCGGAGATTTTTGCCTTCCTCATACCACCCTCAAGCCACAGCAGCTCAATTAACAATGTGCCTAGTACCTAACTGAGGTACTTGGCTAAGGGCAAGTCCTCCCCGATGGCACTGGATTCAACGCTGTCAGTTCGAACTTCCTGATTGACTGCTTGGGTCTGTGTAAACCTGCTCAGCTGATCAGGAAGTTTGACCCTGGAACACCACCCCAACAACTACGGTAGCACTGAGTCAAAGGGGATCTCTCCAGCTCAGCACTGTGGACAAGCCAGGAGTTGTGCATTTGAACTGAGGTGCACAAGTTATTTTAAATAACTTGGGTATCTTAGTTTAAACGGCTGCCAGAAAGGGCAGGTAGTGTAACCTGCCCTGAGTTAATTCACCATTACTTGTAGTGAAAAGAATACAAAGAATGGTTGTCAGAGGTAAAGACTTTGGATTTTGCTGATGGGTCTTGGACCCCTGGGATAGGGTGAGAACTTGTGGGCTGAGGTCGACTTTGAGGCCCTCACAGGCCAAGACGCCAACCATTGCACCCTCTGATACCCTCACAATGTGTGGCAGACTTCAGAGCATGCCATTTCATATCAGGTAAGAGCCCTGCAATGCTACCCTAGAATCACTTAAATGCCTGATATCTGAGAGTATGAGTGATGGGCAGGAAGCGCCTTCCCCCTGCATTTAAATTATTAAACATTGTGGCCCACTGCTTAAAATTCTCCATGCATCCATCTGATTTCAATTCCGTGTTTGGATCCATGACATTTGTCACTCTTTGCAGGATGCATCTTGGACAGAAAGTTTTTTCTGTGCTCATTTTTAAACTGGTACTAATTATCATATTTTACGTTTAGAGTATGATACCATCATCAACAACTTAGTGGCATGTCAACTTTAAGCTTGCCAGTAAAGATCACTTCAGCTAACACTTGAAAAGATTCATAAGCAGAATCAATGCAACACATTTTGTAAAATGGAAAAATAGTGGTTATTAAAAAAAAAGAAAATCCACTTCTAATAAAACTGCTTTATTATATTCTAAATTAAGGACCATCAAACAGTTATCATCAGAATCTGAATAAGAAAAGGTAAATTTTGGTATATATGCACCACTCAGAACTTAAGATACTGGCATAAATGTGATGAAAATGTTCCTTCTGGTTTAATATTTTTATATCTTTACCTTGTATTTCTTAAGAATTTTAGTATGTATCTTTAACAAAAATATAATGAAATTTTATTAACATTTAATTAATGATTTATGTATTAAGTACACAAAATCTTCAGAATTTCTGGGTCTGAATTTTTTTTTTATTATTTATGTAATGTACTGACCCAGGTGATTAAAGAAGATTTCAAGTTGACAGTATATTACATTGTGTTTATTTCTCAGCCTGAAATGTGAAACAGAATGCTGTACTACATTTATTTTGTGAACACTGTCCAAACTGACCTACACTCAGATTTGTCACGAAAACATCTGTCCATTATTTATTAAAGATACGAGCCAATGGGATCTTATGGCATGAGGTCATGGGAATGACTTTTCTGAATGTGAGTTCTCAGAAAGGTTATCTGAAGAATAGAAGCACCCAGCTTCCTCTGAAGGAGATGGAGTATACAGCAATATCTTTTAAAATAAAGTTTCAGTGCTAATTCTTCCTTCTCCTTCTAATTAGAAAGAGTTAACTTATAATTATATGGAGCCATATAGAGACATTTTGTTAATCACTGTTGCTAATGTCAATAAATGTTGCTAAGACTGACACAGAAGAGAGACTTTTTTTTAAAAAAAAATTGTTAAACGTCTACTGTAAATGCCATTTAAGATCAATAGATTATAAAACTATAAGGGAAAAGCAAACACAGGAAATTATTGTCATGGATGCCTAATCAATAATGGGCTATACCTGTAATAATACACTACAAGCATAAAGCAAGTATTGTGAAACAGTTGCAGTATGGAAATACTTGTGTAATAGATGATCTGTAGATGTACATTGCCTCTGGCTGTTCCTGATGCGTTAAAGTGATCATCTGTCAAATATTGATAATATCCTTAAACTTACTGCCTGACACTTGATTCTGCTCACAATTTTCTTTAAATCAGGTCGCAGTTAGCTGTTAGTTGGCAAATGCGGAAGTCATATTGTAGCCCAATCTATACATTATATAAAAATTATATTAATTACTTAAAATTCCCAGATATCACTTTAAGTGTGGATAACTTTTTGTCCAAGATCAGGCCCAATATTATAAAAATGACTATATAGTTGGGTCCCCACTGTGCACAGATGCAATGCTCATGACATCGGAACTCTCATCTACTTCCAAAAAAATTAATAATACATTTAGCAGTCAGGAAGGCAGCTAAAGAACTATAGAATAAACATCTGCACATCCATAGCCTCCCTCCATCCCTTGCTGGACAAACAAAAATGTTAGCCATTATCTTCCTCATCACCATCACCTTCTCTCATCACCTGCGGCCATCATTCTGGCATCCTCCAAGAAATTACATCTCTCTTTCCTACCGCCACAGGCTGGGTTGCACCTTTCATAATATGTCACACAATGTCACTATATCAATGCATATTCAATAGGGCTTCCCCCCTCCTTTTCCACATTTCTTAATCCTTCTAATGTGGTGGTGTCCTTCTCCTATATGTTAGCATATTAATATGCCTAATGACCATTTCAGCACATGATCATATCCATCAGCTGGTGCTTAAGCAGATTTGCAGTTGTTACTTCCATGTTCCTTGCGACAGCACTTACTTGAACATTTTAGCGCCGACTATCAAGCAAGCTCTCCTTAATTCTGAATATCTAAACATAGCCATTGATCTATGCCAAGGATCATGACTTACTTCAACATATGTATGCTAACTTATGAGTCCATTAATGTCTTACAGGTTTCTTATGTTACAGGTGCACATAATCAAAGCAGCTAAATATCATGAAGACAAGGCACTGAAATTAGTAAAGGCACGCTAGCCCTGTGGGTTCCCTGATGTTATTTGATGTTAGCATTTCATGTTATATAGTTTAGTCCATTATTTTATCCAATTTTTATTCTATTATTATAATGTTTTAATATGCTTTAAAGCGCTCCTTATTTACATCAGTAAGCTGTTTGATATCTGATATATTTAGCATGCATACAGATAATAAAAATAAAGCACAGGGTTCATTATATACATACTGTAATTATGGAATACCTTTTTTGTTTGCTTGTTTCATTTGTTAAATTACAATTCAAACATTTGGCCATACCAGACTTATCCCACAAAAACAGATAATGCTATGTGCCATAACAAGAAAGCTCACTGAACCATATGGAGCACCTTTTCCACTCATTTTCATTATGCATATATTTGTTTAATAATGGGACACCAGAGACTGGTCCATTACCAGATAGCTCCATTAAAGTGAATAGCCTGCAATACTGTCGCATGTGCTTAACTTGAGCTCTCCCACTGAAATCAGTCTATTCCTGATCACATAATTAAGCATGTGTAGAAGTGTCTTCAGGGCCTAACCGTATAGCCTAATATATTGTCTGATATTAGGAAAGACAAGAGCATTTTTGTCATAAGGCCATGTAACAATAAGCCTTCCAAGGGACTACCATTTGCTTCATCTTACCTAATTCTACAATAATATCGAGAAAAACATTTTCTGAGACTTCCAAATTACAAATCTAAAAGCCAAAAGCAGGGAAGCTTGGGGTAAGTTCTGTCCTCAGATCTCTCCAGAAAACAGCTACTGATTTAAATGGATATATGGGTATACACACGAGGGAGGAATTTAGTTCTCACTTCTTTCAAGTAGAATGCTACAGAAATAAATCAACTAGGATACAAAATTATATGACTTACACTGGCTTTCACAAACACTTATAAGGCACTCCACTGTATACGCATATATGATTTAAAGCATCACTCAGTTTTTTTACATTTCATTTAATAGCAGTTCCCTGCCCAACTTAAGAAAATACCTGTAGTGCCATGTTTAAAATAACACAGAGTATGAATTAGATCTTTTGAGTTGCAGTGCATTTGTTCTGACCATTTTATTCTATAAATTCACACCCACAAGAAAAGGCTTCTTGTTGGTTGAGTGTGAATGCAGTGAAAGAAATATCAAGACTCCTGCTGAAATGGAAACTCTCTCTTAATATGAAATCCATTAGTTTTTTTTTCCAGTTGCTTGATTGACAGCAAACATAGAAACCTCAGGAACTTTTTAAGGCTAGAAAATGACAGGAGGCATTTTCCATCAGCCTAACACACATGCTTTTTTATTCCTGTGTTTTTTGTTGGGCAACAAGTCATGAATGATTCATGTTACCGCTGTAAAACATCTTTCCCAGTCTGGGCTGGCATTTAGATGCGGCTGACTAGATATGCAGGGAATGCTACTGTATGTGTGTGACTAATCTTATACAGCATTAAAGGACTTCAGATTGTCAGTGCAGTATCCTCACTGCTGCTTGCAATATGAAATGGTAAAAGCACACCTCTGAAGCTATGATTTAAAGCAAATGCATTATCCAAACCATTGTCTAAGAACACTAAACTAGGTAAAGGGATATGCACATCTGTGGGGAAAGGAGAAGGACCAGAGATAAAACCACTCAGAAGACAGAGCCTTTTATGAGACTCTCTTCCACATATTCTAAAAGAGTATCTGAGAATTCACATGTGAGCACATCAGGTCATTACTTTTTTTCCCAGGTGGATGTGTATAGCAAATGATATGTGATATTCCATAAAACAGCCTTTGAAAATAGTTTCCAGGATATAAGGAAGGAACAAATTTGAAAGTAAATGTGAAAATGTATGAAAAGGGTACAATCCATTTAGCTCAATGTATCAGATTAGGTAGAACACCACATACCAACCAACACTAGATAGATCACTGAGGTGATGACTTTCCTAATATTGTAACAGTAACATTCTTCTGTGAATGAAGGTGCTTGAACAATTTCCCCAAGGCATTGAGCAGAAACATCCTTTCCATCGACTACCCACCTGCTATCTTTATCAACGTGGATGTTACATTTCCCACTAATATTTGGGCTCCCCAGATGTCACTCATATCCTGGAATCAAAGAGTTCACAGGATCTTGCTCTAATCTCACATCCTGTTATATTTTGAGGAGGAGTCCAGTGGCTGGTAGTAAATTGCACCGTGTTTACTGCTTAATGGCAGGAGTATCAGATGTTTACTCTGAGGAGCTAGGTCTATCTTTGCATGTGAGGCTCCATATTGTGCCTGTAGACGTTTATTAAAAATGTGCCCTAGTGCCAGAAGAAAATGAAAAACAAATTCCCACACATTATATTCACCAAGTTCTAGCAATTCCTATCAACCCCAGTGATACAGGAGCTGCCAGTGTGTATAACGTGTGACATGCATATGATTTATTATTAAACATTGTGCTTTTAGTTTTCTTAGGGCATGATCCTGTGAGTTCCTGCAGACCTGGATCCATAGAAATAAAAGGGATTATATACTGTCCCCTCCCTATGTTTGAAATCCTCATTCAATAACACTTTTAAACAAACCAAAGCCAGCAGCAGATTTCTAGTCATGAATATTTTTTTTAGAAGATAATGTAGTGGTCCTGGTGCACTAAAGGCTTGCAGTTAAAAATTAATTTCAGGAAAAAACAAGAGAGAGTCAAAGCATGGACTTGTTGAAAGGTACTGTATCAAAGATTACTCTAGCGGTACACAAAGTGATTACATATGATCAAGTGCCTAGTACTGAGCCTCATGTTGCTCACAACTCTAAATCATACTCCTAGCAACAAAGTCTATGCTGTTTCAAGAGCAGAACAACAACATTTTAGAAATATCCTAATTATAGGTCTGGCTTCTACTGAGAAAATTAAAACACTCATCGTCATATCATTATGTCCTAACAGCTATATTATGTTAGAAGTTAAAAATACATTATTAAAAGAAAAAGTATGGGAAGACTCAAGAAGATTGCCTTGAAAATGAGTAACATCAAATGCCTACCGTATATAATCAGGTATAAGCTGATCCGGGCACAAGCCAACCCCCCCCCAATTCTGAGCCCAAAAAAGAAGCTAAAATTGGTGACCCAGGTATAAGCCATGGTCCGCTTTTGGTCTTGGCCCCTAACCCCCCACCCACCCCACGGCTGCTGGCTTCCTCTGAAGTTTCTGACAGCTTCCCTATCCCAAAATCTCTGCTGCTGCTTTTCCCTTGCCCCCTCGCTGTCCATTCCTCACCCCTGCTGCCCCCTGCTCACTTCTCAGTTTCCTGTTGCTGCCCCCTGTGCCGCCCTTTCCTCACTGTTGCCCCCCTGCTCCCACCTGCTCTGCCCTTTCTTCACTGCTGCCCCCGCTCACTTCTCATTTACCTCACTGTTGCCCCTTGCTGTGCCCTTTCCTTACTGTTGCCCCCTTGCTCCCACCTGCTCTGCCCTTTCCTCACTGCCATCACCCCTGCTGCCCCCTGCTCTGCCCTTTCCTCACTGCTACCCCCCTGCTGTTGCCCTCTGCTCTGCCCCTTTCTCATTGCTGCTCTCTGCTCCTCCTACTGCCCCCTCCTCCTCCACCCTTCTCTCACTGCTACCTGCTGCCCCCCTGCTCTGCCCTTTCCTCACTGCTGCCCCCCTTCTCTGCCCCTTCCCCACTGCTCTTCCTGCTGCCCCCTGGCTCTTCACTGCCACCCCCCTACTCCCTTTTCAGTTCCCTGCTGTTGCTCCTCTGTTCCTCAACACCCTTTCCCTGTCACCCCACAACCCCTGCTGCCGCTCTTCCCAGTCTGCCAGGCACCCCCCCAATCCCCGGTCTCTGTCACTGCTTCCCTGGGCTCCCCAAAAACCCTGGGTCCTCCTGCCGCTTTCCCAGACTTCCCGAGCCCTGCCGCCCCTTCCTGGGTCTCCCTGAATCCCCCCCTCAATGTCCAGGCCAACCCCCCCCCCGGACCCCCTTACGTGGCTGCTCCAGATGCCGGGGTCCCTCCTCACTCCAGCCCCAGCCCCAGCCCCAGCCCCAGCCGACTTCCCAAGATGGCCACCCGGCAACACTGGGGCTCAGGCCTGCCACATGGTCTGGGAAACTCCTGGGATGGGGTGTCTACCATAGTCTCTTGAGTATAAGCCAAGAGCCTGTTTTGAAGCCAATTTTCAGGCACAAAATTTTTGGCTTATATGCGATGATATACGGTACTTTTGTTATTTTATGTATTCTGAGATCTGTTCTTCAAACAGAACTACTGGAACCCACTAATGCATCTCTCATTAATCAGAAAGATAGTCACATATTGTGATATTCATATACATGGCGTGTTTCTTCTATGGCTGGAATAACAATCTACCATTTTGTGGCATGTTTCCCATTAATGGTAATGTCTATGCATTATGGGATTATGTACATATATTCAGGGGAAATATAATTCTTCCTCAGCACTTGAGTAATGTATTAGGATTATATGACCAACAGTCATAATGTCAAATTATCTAGCGGCCAAAGCCCAAGACTGGTAGCCAATACTCCCAGATTCTCTTCTTGTCTCCATGTGACTCTTTGCTTAACAACTGTAGGCATTGTGTACCTGTGTGTCCACTTATCCATCTGTAAAGTGGGCCTGATAATATTTTAACTTCACTTTACAAGTTGAAAAAAAAAAAACCAAAGGAGAAAAACAATGAATGTTTGTTTAGATTGACAATATTTAAGGCTTATGAATCTTGTGTAACCTTTACGAAATGCAAACAACAATACATTTATGCTTACCTGGAAACATGCAACTGCTGTAATTTTCTTACCCTGTGCACTTTTAGCCAAAGTTAGCCTTTAATAATTCCTCACGGGTAGCACCACTGGCTATAGAATTTTAGTAGCAAATGTGCCAAAGCAGAACCTAACAAACTGATTATCAAGCAATGGCTTCTATTCATAAGATCATTAAATTTTGGAAACTTGGCAAAGATTAGTCATAAAAACTCTTAAGATGAAACTCACCTCTTTTCACTGTCAGTAAAAATGCAATGGGTTAACAGCACTAATCTTGCCTCATTAAGCACTGCTGAACAATACATAAATTGAAATGTGTGATGTTTTTGCAGTCTGAAAAGAAGCATATCCTCTGTTGCCTGCTCATACCTGCCCTTCCAATATCAAAGCACATTAACACTATAGTGCATTAGTGTAACTAGATTTAATCTAGATAATTGGAAAAGGAAATCTGCAAATTAGAGTGTAAGTATTTCATTACTTTACTCCCTCCAAAACAGCTGCTCCTTACACACTTCTGTGTATTTTACTGAAAGTGATGGCTAGAGACAGGCACAAAGCAAAGCAATGTTATGCAACATCAATACAACTAGGCTGAGATTTTTCAAAGCCTTATAGATCATAGAGCAATATGCAATTTCCATTTGCATTAATAGGAATCATGCAGCTAACCCTGTAGATTTGAAAACCTCAGCTGTGTTTGCTCATCTTACCCGCAATACTTCTACTCTAATCTTGGGTCACATTTAACTAAAGAAGGCCAATCATGATGAAGCAGGTAATAGCAGACTAACGATTTGTGACATGATCTAGTTCTTTTTGGACAAATCCTTTCAAGACCATTCCAATTTATTAACTGACAATTAAGTTCAAATCTGAGGCCAAACTTCCACAGATATACAATCAGAGGAGTAATTCACTCACTGAAACAGGCTGATAAGAACAGCTCATTGTCCTTCCTACTCCACTTCACTCATATTACTCTAAATATTCAAGATAGGAGAAGAGACTCAAGGACTTTCACTCCTCTAGAGGAAGAGCAACATATAGCCACACAGACTAACCATACTTTTTCTTTCTTAAAAAAAAAAATGCATTTTCATTAAATGCAACCACAATTTATTACTCTGTGATACCTAATACGGTTAATCAACATGATATGAATGTTTGCATTGAACATTAGAATAGAAATTATAAAACAGACCGTCTAAGGCACTCTTTCTATCCCATGGTTAAACTAGAGAAATTAATTCTGATGCACTTTTTCGGGCCAGCAACACACCTTGCTGCTGCCTCAATGCAAATGTGAAGAACTACTAGTTAGTTTACGCTGGTGGAATTACAATTATATAAATGTATTGGTGATGCCAGGCAAAAGCTAAATTAATACACTACAAAACATACTTGAGACATAAAACAGTAAAAATATGGGGTGTGGACAGCAAGAAGGATTTAATTTTTTTAAGTCTTAGTTCTCAGATGCCAACAACAACTGGAAGTCAGATGCCACTTTTCTCTATTTCTTCTAACTCTGTACCTCCAACTTTGATCTTTACCTCTTCAACCAGTCTTCCAATTACCATAAAGTTTGCCTTATTTGTCTTGAATTTTAGTCTAAATTTTTCCGCTTTCTCTGCCCTCCTTGCTGACGGAGGAGCAATATCATCCGCATATGTAAGACTTTTCACCTCAGATATGACTGCTTCCAACCCTACATGTTAGTTTTTCATTATTAATTTATAATGTGCCAAATAAACTGCAGAAATGATTGGTTTTGATGCAAGTAGATACACACATTACACTCTTTACCACACAACAAATACAATGGACAACACCTACTCTTTACCTATATGCACTCAAAATAGTCTACAGTGTAAAGCACAGGAAGGAATCAAGAGCAGAGATTTAAGTGGAATAAGCCCTTTGAAATTTGCATCAAGAAGATATTACCCTCTGAGGATACTGTCCTCTGAGCAGCCTATGTACCCTGGTACCATGAAAACCCATCCACTGGCAGCTGCACATGTCAAAAAGAATCTTGTGTAGCCAGAGTATGTGTGAAATAGTCACAATCAGCAAAGGACATGGAAAGGTTTTTTGCATATCCCCTCCCTCACCATCCAGCTTTGCCTATCTTGAAGCCTACCTCTGAGCTCAGAACTGCTCAGCCTCTCTGTCAGAACCACCACAGACAACAGCCTGGGATAATGGGCATTTCATCCATCCTACTGTACTTTTCGCCACTCTAGTTTGCACTTGATTTAGTGTGCATTATATATTTCAACTTCTTTACAGAAGGAATTCATTTCCCTCTATAATGATTTCTGTGAAGGGCAATACAGTAACTCACTTAACAGAAGAACTCAGCAATCGTAAAGACAGTGACTGCAGAGTTATATTTGTTTCAAAGGAGTTACTGTATAGGACTGTCCATTTGAAAATAAATGAAATATGACACTATTTAGAAACAACCATATGGCAATGCCAATGAAAATACTGAGGATGATGTGGAAACACATTTCTACCACCAGTTTATTTTTGTAATAGTGTGTGTCATCCAGTCTACGGGGGCATAGGAAGGGCCAGCTGACATGCGTCACACACAGAACACCTCTTGTTCACTGGTACCACCGAATAGGAAATGCTAACAGTACCAGTGCACTGAAATATCAACTGTGATTAGGCTGCATTCCAGTACCTGGGACTAGAGCTCTCCTCAAAGACAATACCACGTCATAATGGCCATCAGCGCTATACTCAAGCTCAAAGAATCAGGGCTGAAAAGGGAAGAAAAATTATCAGAACACTTCCTGCCACAATGTACAATATATAAAGCAGGCAAATATACCCTGGAATGATGAAAGTTAACAGAAGTTGTCCATCCAAGTCTCCTAGCACTATATGGAGAGTATAGCTTCAGGGGAAAAACTGAACTTTATTGCCTGGAAAACAGAATAAAGATCCTCTGAAGAGGCCACCTGTGGATTTTCCAGTAGGCTATGCCTGAAGGGAAAAAAAAAACCCAAAAAACTACCACCCTTGGATGCCAATAAGAATATGCAGCTTTCATGTGCTCTAATATAGCAGATATTTCTTACAAGTACCTGGAGATACTCTCAGCTCACAGAAGCTATTCTTTGAGTTCATATTCTTCAAGTTGGATATTATATTTCCTTAGAGAATACTTGGCAATTACAGCATGAGCTCACATTTTTTGCCAGATCCTTTAGTGAGTTTTCTAGGAACAAGGTCTGAATTACTTCATCCATAGTGGTTAAAAGTTCTCTGTGACTCAGAAAGCCTTTGTCTGAAATTCTCTAGAACATATTTTCTTCAGTAACAAGATGCAACAAATCTTTACTTGCATTCCTCTCCCCATCCAGGAAAGTGGCATGCTTATTTAATGAGCTGCCTTTAATTCTAGAAACTTCAGTTCTTAAAGACAATATAAGAGAAGTCATCTTTTTTTTTTTAATCAATACAGTACTTTCCTACATTCATATTTCTTGTAATAAAGCCCCATTTCAAAATGTGACGGAGAAAGCTAACCCTGTAACTTTAGGGCACAAAATAATCCTCATCCCAACCCAACAAAGGACAAATGCTTACATCCACCTCTCCACATGTGCTTTGCTGAAATCAGCCTTCTTCCATGGAAAACTGATTAACAATAGTGTGATCTCTAGCCAAGGACAGGTGATCTAATACAGCCTGAAGAGTAGTCTACCTGGTAGTATATGTGATGGAACCAGTAAAGGGAATCTTAGTTAAAGAAATACTGGCAAAAATATTCAAATCAAACCAAACACCAACCCCACTCCCTTACACTACAGAAAAACAGCTCATTTCAATGGAAGTTAGGATAACTCCCACCAGTTAAGAAGGAGATTCAAACACCTTTTAAAGTCAGACACACTCCTTCATCTCTTCTATAATGCTGTATTTCTCAAAAAGAAACATTCTTAATTCTTTTTACAAGACAAACCATATCTAATAAAGCCAGGATTCCACATGTGGTTCCATTGTCCGTAAGCAATTTTGTTTCTTCGTGTTTTTACTTTGTCTACAATGAACGTTATGAGTAACTGCTATTGCTATCTTTATAAAATATGTGGATTCATTTACACAACTCACTATACGTGAATGTATTTTCACTGCAACTTTATTCAGTCACTGATCAGTTGGCATAACCTCCTCCTGCATACCTAACTAATGTTCATCTTATTGCTCTTGAAGGGGAAACTTCATAATGAAATGAACTTAATTGAAAAACATTAACACAGAGAACAATTCTTAAAGAGATTACAGAAGCTGCCTGGCTATGTTATAAACAAACATGTATTTGACTGAATAAGTGTGTATTCACTCACAGCTTGGCATCTCTTTCTCCTTTATCTTAATATTAAATCATATTCTAGCATTTGGGGAAAGAGGTAGGGACAAGTGAAATTCGGCTGTATTATTTTGCTTACAGAAGCAAGGAGCAAAAAAATGATGGTCTTGAAAGCCACAAACCCTTATTTGAACAGGAATTGACAACAATTATGAGACGTAACAAGAGAAAAATTGTGAAAAAAATTACAAGAAAGATGTCTTAGTTTCTCCAAACTTGAAGAGCAACCTGAATGACTTTCGATTAACGGAACACAAAAAGCTTGAATGAAATCAAGTAATCTCGACACCTCTGCGCAACAGTTAGGTGCATGTTCTCATATACAGAAGAGGAAACTGAGGCAAAGTGAGATTCAGACACCAATCCTGTACTGTGATTCAAATAAGACGACTGCTGCCTCCGTCCAAAGACCTATGAATTTCAGCAAAGACCTGTGCTGGTACAGAAGCCCGTTTATATGGTTCACAACGCAAGGCCAGAGCCCATGCTACAACCAGGAAATTATAGCGAAGTGAAAAACAAAAGCCAGTAGCTTGTGTCCTAGTCCTGTGCCATAATCACAAGATTTTTTTTTCCTTTCCAGATGAACTCTTACCTATATACATCCTCCTTCATTTTAACATGTCTCAAGGAAAAATAAACATAAATTATACAATTGCCTGACTGCCTTCAGTCATTGAGCCAGAAAAAAATATTTAAGTCACACCAGGATAAATTGAAATGATTGAATTTCTAATGAAAATAAAAAGGGGGTGAGGAGAACAACATAGCAAGTGATGCAGAAATGTACATGGCTTATTATGACAAATAAAGAAATCAGTGATCCTATTCACAATTAGAAATGCCATTAGGCACACTCCATGCGACTTTCCAATAACTCATTTCAGTAAAGAGCAAAAATAATTGACATTTTCTGAAACAGAACACAAATTTCAAATACATTCTCTAAAAGATTGGAAAGTCTGTTTTCATCAAATCAATACACAACATATTACAACCTCTAATCATTTCCTATAGTGATAGAAACACTGAATTTTATAATGCACAGAATATTTTTCCTTCCAAAATCCTCCATTAAAAACTTAAACAACATATAACTTTGTTGTGACAGATCAGGCAAAACTGCAATTTGCACTGAATATACCATACCTATAACACATTTCTCTGACTATAGATTAATGGTCCAGTTAATCAGAAATACTAAAGAAAAATTCCCTGCAATTTTCTGGGTAGGAAAAAAAAAATCTTAGCTGCTTCCTGTACTTAGTCACGATTTCTATTGACTTCAGCTGGAGATTTGCCTGAACAAGTCCTTCAGATTCTGATTCCTTCACAGCTCATAAAACAGCGGGTATAATTCACTAACTAAACCCACTTTCAGATACTGTTATCAGTTTCTGAACACGTGCCTGCTTTTTACCCTTTCTTTTTCTGCTGGGATGGTCAAATATCTTCCACAAAGTTATATGCTGATACGGCAGCTTAGATCTGGGGCTGTAGTTTCTGCCAAGACCCCAGGTTCTGCTACTGGAAACAAATAATGACTTCCGTGAATTGACATATGGTTTCTATGATCATACAACAAAACATGAGGAAGAGAAATAGTATAACATGCTTTCTTAACTGGTAACCAGCGATATCCAAACAAGGAGTCTACAGTCTAGTGGCACTTTTAAAGACTAACAAAATTATTTGTTGCATTAACATTTGTGGAAGCTTGAAGATGGTCTTCAAGTGTCTGATGAACTGGGATTTTCTCCCACAAAAGCTCATGCAATAACTAAAATCCTTAGTCTTTAAAAGTGCCACCAGACTGTAAATTCCTTGTTAGTTTTGCTGAACTAGACTGACACGGCTACCCCTTTGGCACTTGTCAGCAATATATAGTTTTTGATTCCATAGGCACAGGCATAATCTCAGGCTCACACATGACAAAGGGAGAGTGCCCTGTCTCAAACAGCAAGAGACTATTTGAAATATGCAGAAAAGTAAATCATTATAATGTTCCCTTATGACCATGAAATCTACATTAATTCCTTTAAAAAGAATCTTTTACATTTTCTTCTGGGGGAGTCGGCCTTATCATGGGTTCTTCTGTGTCCTGTGAACAACACTGGAGTTTGACTTGAAAGGGTCCTAGGCGAAACAGCACCTTTACAGCTTTAAGAGCTCATTATGTTAATGATTCTGGATTCAGTGTGAAGCTTCTTGTGATAGGTGTGTAGGGAAAATTGTCATGATAGATCCATGATAGGGTCCAACAGAACTAGAAGATGGGAATTAATATAGCCTAAGACCCAAAGAATGAGTTGGTGCAGACTAGTACAACTGAGTTAATATAGCTTAGGGGTGGGGGAATAACAACATATTATATACCTTCAGATCAGTAATACATGCATATCCATTTTTTTAACACTTAATTTTCCAATTTAATTTTTTCCAAGGAAAATTAGATGCATTAACAACATCCCCTGTTCTGAAACTTATTCAATGCAGCACCAGCACAAAAACTTTTATCAGGAATAAAACCCTGATTTGGCTGTAAGCTTTCAATAGCACGCTGTATATAAAAGGAACAAAGTGCTAAAATTCTTCAGAATCAGGAGGCTCTAGCAAAGGAAAGCAACATCCTAAAAGTCAGAGAAAGCCTTTGGCAACTTGCTACACAACATCTAGGTACGGCTCTAATGCTATAAACTAAGGTGTAAAGTCTGAGGACACTGCCAAGGAGACAGAAGCTCAGGGGGGGAGAGGGGGAGGAAACCTTTCATAGGAAGACATACATCTCCTGTGATTTTCTTCTTATAACGGGGGGGAAAAAAGGATGATATAATGACTTTTTTTGGATTAAATCAAATTTCTACTATTTTTAAAAAATACGTAATATATTTACAAAGACACACACAAATATTTTTGGGAAAAAAACAGCACCAGGAAAAAATTTCTACAAAAAGAAAACATTAACGTTTTGTTACAACAAGCTACTTGTTTTACCCTAATCTGTTTGTACCTATTTTCTCCAATTACATTACATGACTTGGGGGAAACCTAAAATATTTTGTCAGTGGGCTGCAAGACAATCTTTAGACACACATCTGAAATACGTTGACACAGAAGTACTGAAGATAGGACTGATTACATCTCTAGCAAAAAGTAAGAGGTTTGTTATTTAAAAGCCTCTGATAGCAGGGAGAGGCTCTAGCCTTTTTCCACTGCCTTCCCTCCGCCAGAGCCTTTCACTGATACACTGTGGTGTGGACACAGCCTGCCTTGCACTGCAGTGCGTTGCTATACATATGCTGCAGACTCAAGCCAGTGGTATGTAGTGCAGCCATTGTCTAAATGGACTAATGGGAGTTAAATATAAAAGTTAAAACACACCCAAGAAAGAAACCAAAATTTCACAACACATCCGTTCATTACAATTAAACTAATCAGAGCTGACACCACCGACTACATGCTCCTCCCATCAGAAGTATTAAGACTCCCTGTGCTCCTTATTAGGCATTTCTTGAGATTGATGTTTATGTAAAAAGGCACTCGAGTAACGTCCTGCTCCCATGTACACATGATCTGACAGTCAGCTACCCTGGTCTAATGCAGAAGTTGCTGAAGCAGTAGAATTGGGAACCAAAAGGTCTATTCTATTCCTGGCACTTACACAGGTTTCCTGTGTTACCCAGGCCATGACTCTTCATATCTCTGTCCCTCGTAACATAAAAAGGGGATGTTACCAATGCTGCCAGAGCCTTACCAGATTATTGTAGGGCTTACTGCATAAGTTTTTTTTTTAAATGGCTCTGAGATCCTATGCTGCAATGTGCTCCTGGAAGTGTACAATAGTCATACTACCTTTAGTTTAGTCAAAAGTGCATATAGAGATTTCACTTCCATTTCTCTCCATCCATCCTGGCCATTTTTTGTGACAAGGCCAAGGACAAACCAAGTGATAATAAAACAACCCCGCTGAAATCAGACAAGTTGTAAGGTATCACTAAAGTCTAGAACTTAGGTCCAGGGTACAGAAAAATACACCAATTTATTTCTCACAAAATCCTACATACTTACACGTTTCGACACACTGCCTGCTAACAGAAAAAGGCCTGTAGGAAGGATGGAGACATTGTTTCAGGAGCACAAATGACAGAAATTCATAATATCCTGAGTTGCTTGTGGCGCCCTACCAAGTAAATGTTGCAGTCTAAGTTATGGAGGGAAGAATTTATTCAAAATTATATTTAAATATTTTAAAGTGGATTCTATGTTGGCCCTGTCAGACATTATTCTGAAATCTGTTATAGAAGCACCCCTTCTACTTCTCAATAGGCATAAGGCTAATGAAAGAACAGTTTTGTACCAGCAGTTTTCATCTGCACATCTCAGAGACACACAAACAATTACAGAATATGTTAGAGTATAAAGAAGAGGCAAAAATTGCAGTTTGATTTACAGTCATATCTAACAAGGCAAATCCTGCTTTCCTTACTTCATGTGTTCATTCAAAGCGCCATGGACAGCAAGGATGGTTTAATGTTTGAATACGGACTACAGAATATCCCTGAATATTATAACTGTCTTTATGCAGACATACACTAGTACGGGAGCCACTGAAATCATCTGACTTCTGACATATGACCCTGACCCCCTATCATGTGACTTAAAAATAAGGTCAATGTATCATCAACCCTCCTGCATATCTCACCTTTATTTAGGTTTTGTCAGTTGCATTATCTGCAAGTGGCTCGTTTGCTTCTTTCTATAGGTCACAGGGAGACTCACAACATTGGGAAACAGGGCTCAAGCTTTCAGTTCTCTCCTGGAATACACCCTACATTATGGGGTTTTATTATTAATTATTAATAATAATATTATAGAGATATGGTCAGAGAATTAACCTATTTTGATTATTGCCTTTTGTTCATATTCTTGTTATAGAGAATACCACTGATTGAGCTGACATATGGAGAGGGAAGATCTGTGCAAGTGTATTCACAGGCATTTATAATTTCTTAATTACCATACAGGCACCAAAATTTGGAAAAGAATCAGCATTTGCTTGCTATTTTTTCTACATTCTTTTTTAAACAACGAAACTGCAGCATAATTACAGGAAGTGCATAAACAAAAGATCCTGTCAGAAGATGATTTGCTCTTATGAACAGATGAGGAGCAAGGGGGCAGGATTTTGTTTTAGATTAAATTAAACTGAATTTTACAATCTAGAAGTCATGTCACTTAAGTAACTTTAAAAGATTGAATTTAAAAATTACAGTTATTAATACAATGCCTGTGTTTATTAAAAGCTCATTTCATTATTTTTAAAGCTTTCTAGCTGTTAACCATCTGATGGTGGGAGTCTGAATTCATAGTCTAAGTGCCACCAGATTCCTTGTTTATTTTTTTGAATTCATAAGAAGTCCTTAAAAAGAGAAGGGCATGCTTACATAGGAATCTCAACACTAAACCAAACCCTCACATAGTGATTCTAGTATTGAAATCCTCTTCAGCCAGAAGGTAGCAAGACATACATATATATTTTAATTATTTTAACGCTACATGTGTTAACATTAGGGACCTGAAAGCATCAGTAATTAGTATACTAAATCTAAAATCCAAATTAGGCAGTTGTCGTCTCCTGATAGGTACAATATGATGAGGCATTTAACACTGATGTACAATCATAGGCCGATTAGAGCCCTCACATTTTCACTGGCAGTTAAAGCTCTGAAGTTCCTTTTGCAGTCGCAAAGCAGCTACACAAAAGAAGGGCTGACACTTAGGCTCACTTTGGAAGGCCCTTCAAGTCCTAGTCTAGATTTTCTGCCATTTTTGACAACAGTTGAAGGGTGATACACAAGTTACTTAAAATACCTTGCGCATCTCCCTTTGGCTTTCTAACACCCAGCAGATCGACTGCACTGAATCAAAGGGAAACAGCCTCCATTCAATTCACGCTAGTCCAAAGATATAAAGGAACTCCTTATGGATTATAAAGGACCCTATCACCACTGGGAGACAGTAATTGGAAAGCTGTATAGGGAAACCACATTGACACAGACACCTCCTGAGGTGGCTGAAGAAGCAAGACCTACCTTGCCTAATATCATGGGATATAAAGCTATTCAGTACAATAGAAATGCATGTGGACTGATGTTTTAGTATCTTTTTTCTCTAACTGCTCTGCTCCTGTTAAAATTAAACAATGCCTTGGTTTTAAGAAGGCTGTCTGGTCACTTGGAAACTGTGACTAGTGATGAACTAAGTGAAGAACCATAGTCGGGGGGGGGGAGATAAAAAAAAGAATCCCAGATCCAGTTGAACCCGCTGAGTAAATACACAGCTGACGCACAGACTACTATACCAACATCTAGGCCTGACACCTGAGGCGGTGCAGTCAGACACAAGAAAGGAGACAGAGGTACAGTTAGACCTGTAACCACCATACTCCACCCAGGGAACTTCTCACTTATATGAACACTGTATCCAATTATTCATGTTCAGAGTTTGAGCAGATCATTCAACTGCTAATCATAAAATCATAGGGTTGGAAGGGACCTCATAGGTCATCTAGTCCAACCCCCTGCCAGAGGCAGGACCACTCCCACTAAACCATCCCAGTCATGGTTTTGTCCAGCCGGGCCTTAAACACCTCCAAAGATGGAGATTTCACCACCTCCCTAGGCAGCTCATTCCAAGGCTTCACCACTCTCCTAGTAAAAAAGTTTTTTCTAATATCCAGCCTCGACCTCCCTAACCGCAACTTGAGACCATTGCTCCTCGTTCTGTCCTCTGTTATTACCGAGAATAGTCGAGCTCCATCTTCCTTAGAGCATCCCTTCAAGTAGTTGAAGGTTGCTATCAAATCCCCCCTCAATCTTCTCTTCTGCAGACTAAATAAGCCTAATGCTTTCAGTCTTTCCTCATAGGGCTTGTGCTCCAGCCCTTTAATCATTTTGGTTGCCCTCCGCTGGACTCTCTCTAGCATGTCCCTGTCCTTTTTGTAGTGGGGAGCCCAAAACTGAACACAGTATTCTAGATGTGGCCTCACCAGTGCAGAATAGAGGGGAATGATCACATCCCTTGATCTGCTGGTAATACTTCTTTTGATGCAGCCCAGGATGCCACTGGCCTTTTTAGCAGCAAGAGCACACTGCTGACTCATATCTAGCTTCCCACCCACCATGACCCCACCCACCTCAGGTCCTTTTCTACACTGCTGCTACTTAGCTGAATGTTTCCTAGCCTGTAGCAGTGCATGGGGTTTTTTCGTCCCACATGCAGGATTTTACACTTGTCCTTATTGAACCTCATAAGATTTCTATTGGCCCACTGTTCCAATTTATCTAGGTCTCCCTGAATCCTGTCCTTGCCCTCCAACGTGTCTACTGGTCCCCCCAGCTTGGTGTCATCCACAAACTTACTGAGAGTGCAGTCTATTCCATCATCCAGATCACTGATGAAAATGTTGAACAGAACCGGCCAGAGGACCGACTCCTGGGGCACACCACTCGTTACTGGTTGCCAGCTAGACATGGAACCATTGATTCCTACATGCTGAAACCGTTGCTCTAGCCAGTTTTCTATCCACCTTATAGTCCACCTGTCCAACCCATACTTCCTTAATTTGCCAATGAGAATGCTGTGGGAAACTATCAAAAGCCTTGCTAAAATCAAGGCATATCACATCAATGGTTTTCTGGATGCAGGAAGAACCGGTCATCTGATCATAAAATAATCAAGGAGTATGCTTGAACTTCTGCCAGCTGTAGAGAAAGATTGTTTGTTCTCTTTATAATGTGCATTTAATAAAATGTGTTAAAATTCTCTCTACTGCTGAACATTTCAGAAATGATCAATGCAGAACAACTGAAGGGGATATTTTCTTCCTATTTTTCTAACTGGGAAGGTATTTTCTTCAAGACTTCAAGGTTAATTATGATTGCACCACAAATGAGGGCAGAGCAGAGTCTTGACTTATTCGGTTATTTCATTAACCATTGAACTTTATGGTCATTAGAGAACTTTGTGATAAATCTCTGCCTAATGCTCATGATCCTGAGTCACCCTCTACTGATACCATTCTAACATTTATCTTGAAGGAACAAAAAGGCTCCTAAATTTCTCATCAACCTAAAAATAAAAAGAACATCTGTGAGATTCATCTGCAGTTTGCTGGTTACGTGCAGCATCAAGGGAGAAGTTAATAACCTCTGTTCTGCCCCAGCAGAAACCATTTCAGTTCATGTGATTTACTACAAATCATTTCAAACAGAAAATTCCGTTGCTAAAAATGGTAAAACATAAAAGTTGCATATAGTCCTCCCTGAGAGTGCTAAAACTAGGTGAGGCTTTTCTTTTTTTCCCCAGGGGAAAGTGATGTAGTATTTAAGTTACATACAAAACCTTCCCCCCACACACACACATTTAAAGAATATTAGTTTGGTTTCAAAGTCAGGCAACAAGACCATGTGCTGGGTTCAGAGGGATAGCAAGATGAATACAACCTCTCTCTCTCTCTGCTCACATTCCTAAACTTGAGGAGATCCATGTACGGGGGAGGGAGAAAAGCCTGGAAATGGACTAGTGAGGTCACGTCTGTGTTCGACTGGCTCTCTCTGCTCTGCTCGCAGAGGGGTGGGAGGGATCCCCCTGAGCCACCAAAGGGTGAGTGACAAGGGGGGAACAAGAGGAAATATCCTGAGGGATAAATAAAACTCTGTCAAATATCCCTAGTTGTGTGCAAAAAGGGCAAGAGAGGCCTTCAAAAATTATTAGTACGTCGCAGGAGAGGTGGGAGGTGGTTTTCAACTCTGTGGGGCAAGAATGTCAAAGCAGCTGCTTGGATGCACAGTCTGGCAGGATTGAAGCAGCCGAGATGGAAATGGTGGAATAGCAGAGTCACTGGGTATATGGATGATGACAAAAAGTCATTGGAAATAGGGTTGGTAGGCATGTCAGAGAGCAGGAACATGATCTCTGCTGCTGGCAGATAGGACCCAGAGTGTAGATGCCAAGTGCCCCAAAGGTAGCACAGGAATCCTTATGAGAGGGAAGGTATGCATTAGTCTTGTCTCTAAAGAACTAGTGGCTGTCAGCCGGAAGGTCCTCCACGATGGTCAGGACCTCCTTAAAGAAACCAGACGATTAAAGCCATGAATTCCAGCAGAGTACCACAGCTGCATTGTCACAGGCATTGACCACAGCATGCGTTAACACCTTAGCTGTGAGCTTCCCCTCTCTGAGTAGCACCAAGAACTCTTGTTTGTCCACTAGGAGGAGGAGCAGGAACTCCACCAACCATCAACAACTAGGTATTTTTAACTACTAGCCACAAACTCAGGTTATGCTTCTCCATATCCCTTGGAATGGATATGAAAGACGACCCTTAAAAGAAGCACAGCCCCTTTTTGTCACCCGTCAAAGTCACTGCAGCAGCATGGGATATATTTTTATATCCCGTAATTTATATACAAGATGAACAACTTCATCTAAACACTTTAGAAACTGCCAGTAATAGGTTATGTGCTCTTTCGAGTTCTATTTCCTTGAAGACAAAGCTCCGCCTTCCTTAAACTCCTCCAGAGACCAATTAGTGTCAAGTGTTCTTTCTCTCTAAAAGATTCTGGGAATTCTGATTCCTCTGAAATGTTTTTACCACTTTCTAGTCAAGGACCTAAAGATTATACCATTTTGCTCAATATTCTTTAAAGCTATTATTGATATGATAGAGGGAATTTAATTTTAAACCTTTTACATACTTCAGTTCATGTAATAATCTCTAATTCTCCATTTCTGTCTATATCCAAGTCAGATCTTAGTTTTCCTTTTCCGCCTTGTTTGAAAGATGTGTGTTCCAACTGCACCAACAGAAACCGAGCTAATTTGCAGAAACCAATATTTGATCAGAATCCTCTGACAGTGTGTTGGATCTACATACGATGCAATTCTTAGCCAGATTTTAAAATGTAACTAGGCCAATTAGCTTGCTTGAGGGAAAAAAAGAATAAACTGGTATATTCAGAAAGCAGAACTAGAACATTGTTTTTTCTATGTACAGATGTAAATCTTTAAAAATATGCTGACACCTACTTAAATAGTCAAATACATCACTGTGTAATAAAATATTCACCATCAAAATGTTAATTTAATTCACTATTGAGCAAACTATCATTAAGCTTATGCTTTCCTTCATTATTCATGTGATTTTTAAATCCCTGCTATCGTATACGGCTTCCAAACAGAAGAGTATAATGCAAGCAACTTTGCAAATGGTCAGCACTAACAATTTTTTATATTAAGATTGCTGGAATTAGTTGTTAAGAAATCAAATTTTGCAGATGTGGTGAAGGGGAAAGTAAATTACCTTCAGCCTAAATGATGGTGTTGAAATTCCTTTAATGGGAATTTAAAAATCAAAAAATAACACAAGCAAAATGAAAGCTAGCGAAGAAATATGCTGAACACAGAGGACTATGTGTGGATGCACACCCACGCTCTTCCTTTTTTACTGGCTGAATGAAAGAAACTAAAAAAATTCACAAAGCTCTTGCATCTTTTCTGGCTGAAAGCAGCAATGCAACATGGAAAAAATAGCATGAGATGGTTATATATTTGTAAACTTGAATTGCATCCTAAATACAAAACTTTAACAGAAGTAAAAAGGTGTCAAAGTACTCAGTTAGCTACAATGGCAACATCAAACCAGTGGACTTGAGCTTCAGAAAGTAAAATCAAACAAGTCTGAACAAAAAGTTCTTAATTCAAGCTTTTGAAAGTACATCCTTCCAACAAATTTCTGTGTAAGACAGACATGCCTAACATTTAGCCTCCTTACAAATGATGGATCATTTCTCCAAATGTAGCACTTTGCAATGAGTGTTTGCAAGACCTTATGCGTTTCCTTGCCAGAGTTATTTTAATGCTGTTGTACCTACTGTCTGAAGCTAACCTCTTTTCTTCATGCCAGTGAAAGCAAAAAAATGCCGTAAGGACCTAGGCATTGAACTATGAATATTCAAAAACCCATTTTCACTTCCAAAGCTTTATTATGGCATCTTTTCTAGAGTTTATTGCTGAAGCAAATACACTTTTTCCTGAAATAAAAAGGCAAGCCCTCACTGGCACAAGCCATTTCTTGCTCTCACTGGCAAGTCGCAGTCCAAACCTAAATAAGGTACCATACTATGCCTCTGGTAAACAGGAAAAATGATCATCATCACAGTCCCATGTGATCTGGCAGGCAGAGCAAATTACCTCAAACATCTCCTCCCTCCCCCCCAAGAACTCCCTGAAGAGAGCTGTGCCAAAACCTAATATCCAAAGAATCACTGCAGTGTTTCAAAAAAATGAATTAAACTTATTCTGATAATATGTACAAATGATCAATTCCTACACAATTACTGTCTATGTACATTATATTGCAAAAGGTATGGTAAACATCCCCAAAAACACTCTTAGGATGATTTTAACAAGCAGTGGATCATCCATTTACAAAACTCAAAAGTAAACCTCCAATACATTCTGATGTACATGGTTAAAAAAAACACATAACTGGGCATGAATATGTTAAATTAAATTCCCAGAGAATCACTCTCTCCTAATGCCCGCCCCACCCCACAAACATAAAAATGGTGTGTACCTACATTAAACATGTGCTCAGGTGTCCCTAGCCCTATCTGATATGGTATTACAGCTGACAGATTGTTATGCTGTCCCTCATACCCAGGCAAGAACCCTTACCATATACTGTAACTTGGTAGTCAGTCAGTGTGTTAATGAATAATCCTCACGATCACTAACTATTCATACCTAATACTTTTCCATATTCCAGCACCTTCCTTCTGTAGTTTTCATCATAAATTTAAGAAGTCTCATTCCATTAAACTCCCACAGCTACTTTATGTATGAAGGAGCAATGCCCTGTTTAATATTTGACATATTTCATATAAGGCATAGAAAAAGAGAGTCCTCTATAGCAGCACTACAGTGTTAAAAGACTAGTTTTTACAATAGCTTAGTATATTTATTTTGCTATATATCAAGTACAAAACACCCTAGTTTTAGGCTAGATTTGTTCAGTATTTTTATTTATATTGCAGTGGTATTCCACATAGCTAGACAGTTCTCAAATACACCAATCTGTCAGAATTGTCCTAAAGTCTCCAGGATTTAAAGATATATCTTTAATTAATGATTATATCATGTGGTGAAACCTCTAGAAATACATCTGACCAAAATGGACAGGTCTATGAAGACCATACCATGATACAAATGGTCTATTTCTAAACTTAATGTTGAATGAAACTTAGAGGCTGCAACTGATTAAATCTAGGCTTAACTGAGTTAAGAGCCCTGAAAGCATCATCTACTCTGTCCCAAATTTTGGACTACAGGTCCAAAGTGCTTCCCTGCTATTCTGCCATATGTATGCTGTGGATGTGAAGTAAAAAGCACACTGTCTGCATTAAGGTATTGACTCTTCTAACAATTAATGCAAAGAAAGAACTTTTCGGTTTGTGCCTACAGCCAACACATAGGGCAATTATAGCATAGCTCTTTTGTACGCACTGCTGTTAAAAAGCCCCACAGTCCAAATGGTGAGTCAGTGCAGATGTAACAAATGTTTTCAAAAGGAATTTAGACTCTTAAATGTGTAAATTCTTTTTGAAATGAGATTTAGGCTCCTAAGTCAGTTAGACATTGGTGACAATGAGTGCAACAATGCCTTGAGATCTTTACAGATCTGGGACTCTGAACTTTATCAGAGTAAGGGCAGCCTCATTAAAAGATTAAATTTTGAGACTCTCATAAGCTGAACCTCCAAAGCACTTGGCTCAACAGAAAACAACAGAACTCAGTTTATTTCTTAACTACCATCACTCTGAGTTCTCCCCTTGTCAGAGTCATCTGTGATGTTTCAAATGTCACAACTAATTTCTAAACATAACTTCGATTAGTGGGAGTGGTCCTGCCTCTGGCAGGGGGTTAGATTAGATGACCTATGAGGTCCCTTCCAACCCTATGATTCTATGATTACTTCTGGTATGCCATGTCAGATTATCCATGAACAGCCCATATCGGCATAAATATTATTTCTGGGATATTTCATGAACCTAAGTGTTTTAAAATTCAAACTTTCAAGAATGGAGCCAAGCTAGAGAGATTCTGTTTTTAATTTTTTGTTTTGTGGCCTAATAAGAAAGCATGGCAGATAGGAAAATTTTAAATTGAATTACAAGAGGAGAAAAACTGTTAAGAGAGTCTTAGATTATATTATTGAACAATAGCATAGTCAGTACCTTTTGCACATAAACAAAGCAGTAGGTTCACACTAGTTTGGGTCAGATGTCGCATGATGTAATTAGGACGAGTGACTCACAAGTTATTTAACTTACTTAATTCAGGTGTCATCTCTATTTCACTTTGTTCATTTATATGCATTTGTGTCATATTACATTTTATCTGACTACCCTAGCTTGGAAATTAATGGAAGCTTTGAAACAAGCAAAACTGTGGAAGAACTAACTCTCGGCAGGTAGGAAGGAAAATGTAAACCAACTGGCAAAATAAAAAAAGCTAATTGCATACTGAAGATGGGAGGTCACACCTTTTTTTTTTGGTGGGGAAAAAAACAAACTCCATCACTGCACTTGGTCAGCATTGCAGACATGTAAGCATTAGTTTATCCTCGTGATCTGCGCCCTGTAACAGAATGCTAAATAGCATTTGGATTAGCATGATGCATCACTTCAAATACTTTTCTTACTTAGTCTATCGGTATATCTGCTACTACTAATTCTTGCCCAGTAAGTGTCCTGTATCCTCTCTTATGACTCCTGCCCCCCCACCCCCAGCTTCGATCCAATGACTCCTATTTTCTTACTTTCCTTAACCTTAACAGCTCTCCTTTAAACTGCCAAGTCCCATCAGGATTTCAGATCTGGTGGCTGCTGTTGGGAAAGCTGCATTCCTAAAATCTCAAGTGTACTGGGGCTTCCTAAATGTCAGAAGATGCATGAGAGAGATTTTAACTCTTTCTATAATCTTTAGAACAAGTAATAATAATTCGATGGAAAGATGTTAAAAGTAAACACCACAAAATTTAGCACTACCTAAAAAAAAAGGTTAAGCCACCTAAAAGGCCATCTTCACCAGCTCATTTCTGTTGGATTGGCCAACATCTGAGATTAGCAAGAGAGCAGATACAACTTAAATTTTATTTCCCAGGTTAGTGTTCTGTTCTGTATTTCAGGTTGCAAGGGGAAAGATATCTATAAATACCTAAAACATGACCTTTGTTTCTCAGCAATTCAGCCAAGTTTTTTTCTAATATTAGATATAGAATTATGTACCATTCATTTAACTTTTTACTTAATAGTTCACCTTCATCCTGCCTCAGTACTAGTAAAATATCTATTATATTTATGAAAAAATAGTGCAATGCTCATGTCTTTCTAATCAGAGCCACTGTGACACAGGTTGGCACTTTTTAATCAAAACACCATCTGTTAAGTTTAGAAATGACTGAATATGCATACAGGAATAATGTGTGAAATATGAGTGTTGAATGTATACTCATTAAGTAAAAATTTCTCTAAAACCAGCAAGAAACATACAAATGATAGGTGGCTAAACACAGAATACAGAATAAAATGTGTACAATTTGACAGCTATGGATGAAAAACACTACAAGATTTTTACTGCTTATCAAAAAAATAAAAATTTCATGTAAAATGAGGTGTTAAATCTCTGCTCTCAAGCTTTCTATTCATCTCCTTGATTAGTTGTGTATTTTTTATTCAAATATCATTTGTTTGTTCAGCTATCATGCCTACAGCATCACATAATGATCAGCTTAGAATGAGACAATCTTTTAAATGGTAATTTGTTTTTTTTTTTAATTGTAAATTAAAATGGAAATATCTCTTTAAAAGGAAACATGCAATTCAAAGAGGATCACATCTGTATTCAGACACTGTATGTACTCTAATTGTTACAGGAAGAAACCTCCAAAGGAACAAAGAATAAATAAAAGGCAAGAAAATTAAAGCAAGAAAATTGGAGACATCATACCATAACTGAACTGTATGAGATACAGTGGAGGTAAGAGTAGTTTCCTCAGTTACCTCCCAATACTGTGCTACTGCATATACACTGTAAATCCAGTGAAATTTGTGCATCACGTTCTTAGGTCCTTGATCAAGAAAAAAACTCCTATTGAAGTTAGCATTTGGGCAAAGGGTGGAAATTACACAGTAGCAAATTGCTCATCACAAGTTAAAGCACCTAACTGAGAAGTCTTATACATATGCTTAAATTTTCAGTAGTCCAGTAATGTGTGTAAATCTTTGCAGATTTAGGGCAATTATTATTACTACCACCACTAAGAGGTAAATGTTTGCATTTTACAGCCTTTTCCGTTCAAGGATTTCAAAATGTTTTTCATACTTCAATCAAAGTTCACAACAATTTTTAGCCCTAGTCTACACTTGCTACACTTTTCAGTGACAGTCAACAAGAGACACACAAGGTTTGTAAAATACCTTAGGCACCTCCTATCTATCCCCTTAGTAATGCCTACTTACCTCCCCCTACACACTGTGCTAAGGTAAACAGTTATGCTGTCCGTTGACCTTAGCGCTACATGACTTCCAGGGCTGAAATTATTATTTCGAACTAAAGAGCAATGAGCGGTTTTGACTCGAATGCACCCAGAAGGGCCTTAAGCATACACATAGCCTTAGCATACAAAAGTTATCTCCATTATAGAGATGGGAAAAGGGTGGATTAGCAACTTGCCTATAGTCACAAAGTATAGGTAACAGACCCCAGATCTCCTAATCTTATGCTTAAACAGCTAAATACTAATTTCAGTAATAAATGAATGGGTCCAAAATAGCAAATAGGCCAATGGTCTGAGAGAGGATGTTAGATATGGTGGGTTCTGAGCTGGGGCAGAGAATTTCTCTTCGCGTGTCTGGCTGATGAGTCTTGCCCACATGCTCAGAGATTAGTTGACCACCATATGTGGGATCAGGAGGGGATTTTCCCACATGGCAGACTGGGAAGGACTCTGGGGTTTTTCACCTTCCCCTGTAGTGTAGGGTATGGGTTACTTGCTGGTGGTTTCTCCATACCTTAAAGTCTTTAAACCACAGCTTGGGGACTTCAGTGACTCAATCATAGGTTAAGTGTCTACTGCAGGAGTTGAATGGGAAGTTCTGTGGCCTGCACTGTGTAGGAGGTCAGACTAGATGATCCTGTTGGTCCCTTCTGACCTTAAAGTCTATGAATCTATAAATTTTAGCACTATATGACATCAGTATGTTGATGAGACATTCATATTTTTTGAACATTATAAGGCTAAAGCTGAGATATCTGCCGCCAATTCTCAGGCTATCAAATTATTTTTAAGCCCTAACAAAAAACACTTAGTGCCATGCACTTTTAGTTTCACAGTTCAGTTATTTTAAGTATGTAAAACTTAATGGAATATAACTTTCTTTATTCTGAAATATTTTAATTTGAAGATATTATTCTATCCACTTGAGAATGAACATTTTAGAATGGCTTTTTTTTTTTTTTTTTTTTTTAATTCTGGCTATTTCAAAGTAACAAGACTCCCCACACAGCCTGAAAATACGAGTATGAAATATTGTACTACTCACATCTTACCCGGGCAGAGTTCTCAATAAAACAAAGGCTCAGTCTTCTCTTTCTTTGTATAATAGCTATTTCTTTTTTTCCATCTTGTCTCATTGCCAGATCTCTCCATCTCCAACCCACCACGCATAAACCTGCATCTCTAGCTCACCCATCACAATAAACAAGAACAAAACATGACAAAAACCCTTTTCTAGAGCATAAAGGCCGCAGCTCTGCATTGGTATAAGAGGCACCAACATTTAGCCCCCTTTGTGTGAGAAGGGAAAAAAGTAAAAATTTATCAGGGAGCCAGAAAACAGAGCTCCAGGTTTTCCTTCACAAATGCAAATCCCATCTTGAATTAAACTGCCAGGCAAAATGCTGTTTTACTGTGGCCAAGAGCTAGCAAGACAACAAAGGTCTTTGTTTTCATCAAGCCATGTGAAAATATGGCCTATCAGAGAAAAAGTTTCAGAAGGACCTGAAAGAAAGTGAACTCTAAATAGGGAGATTTAAAAAAAATTAAAAGGTTTAGACATGAAAAAAAAATCCCATTCAAGCACTTCCTTTGATTTGCCTTTCCTTTCTTAAGCAGACATAATTCACTTCCGCTCCAGCAACCACACCTTGACAGGTGAGCCCATCCCAACCCCTACACCATCTCTCTTATGGTATTTATTGTGCCACTTAGTGCCCTTGGTTCCAAGACGAAAGGCTGTCAGGTTAACATTCTTAACACACCATATTCTATGTCTAGGTATAATTATTTGTTTCCCAAATATATAACACATGTATGTTAAAACCCCCAAAAATAACCCATGTGTCACCCACATTTTATGGTCTTACCTTAATAACTTTCAGAGTGCTCTCGCAGAAGTTACTACATGACCTTTGGGAAGCTATTGCCCCATTACCACATGCTTGCCTCTAGCTACATGTTTTGTTGTCCAAAATAGTAATTCTCAAATTTTGTGACATTCACTGTTCATCATTATAAGATACAAGATTCAACACGCAAGACATTTTCTCTAACTGTGTTTAAGGATCATAAAATGGCCTCTAAAAAAATTATATCTTGGAGTCCCATAGATTTAACTCACCACTGATGATATGTATATAACTTTTTCTCACTTTACAAACTGAAGCTGGATTTTTATTTAACTGTAAACATAGAAAGAGCAACCAATTCCTGACATCAAATATTTTTCACCGCATAGAATACACCTTCCCCCATTTTGAGCAGAATTACAGGTTTTTAACCTATAATTATTTTAAAAGTTTTAATAGTATTACAGATGGTAGCCGTGTAAATATCAGAGAGAACTTGGTTTAAATGATCGGTGATGAGGAGGGCAATGTAGCAACTGATGATGAATGTTGCCAAAGGGAAAATAATTTCAGCTTTACTTCTTTGCTTTTCTGAGAGGCTGAAAGCTCTTCTGTCAAGAGGCTAAACATAATCATGCATAAAAAGATTTATTGACTAAACATAACATCTGGGGGGATTACAACACACCGTATTTATACCTCAGCTGAAGACCCTGGTGAAGGGCAGTCTTGCTTATCACCTATATCCCAGTAAAACAAGGGGAAAAAATAAAAAAATCCTAGAATAATAAAAGGACAACACAGAAATATACTATAAAAACTGCTCTGATTTGCTGTTACCTTATGATCTGATCCCATGTTTTACACCCCCTTGCATTTAGTTTCATTCCTTTCTGTAAGTTCACCCATCTTCGAAGCATCTGAGGAAGTGGGATCTTGTCCCACGAAAGCTCATGCAAAAAATAAATCTGTTAGTCTTAAAGTGCCACACAACTCCTTGTTGTTTTTTTACTGGACTAGACTAAGACGGCTATCCCTTTTGAAATTGACATAACTAGGGGAGGCTACAATTGCTTAAGGAAGACCTCAGCTATCAAGGGAAACACCTTGTTGAAATTTGGGCAGTACATTACTGTTTGTTGGCTAAGACTTTTAGTGGTAAACACACCTACCACCATAAAAACTGCTTTTCTGCAGTTACATAATTGATCATACAGAAAGTTTAGAGTTCCAAAGCAAGCAAGAGTCCTGTGGCACTTAAAGACTAAACTTCAGTTAAGGTTTTTAGAGTGTGGTTTCTTGACAATCAGTAGGAAAGAAAGTTCTTGTGAAATCTATTTCTTTTCTTTACTTCCCAATTTATCCCATACATTTCCAACAACCACCTTCATAATGCTAAGACTAGCCCTATACATCCACTGAAATGGAAAACATCAGTTAAAGTCAGAGCTTCTGTTCTCTGTGACAGACAAAATTTGCAGATGAGTTTACTAAGACACGGGTGGAAATTAACACTATGGAGTTTTACAACATCTTTCATCAGAGGACCTTAACACACTTTGCAAAACATTAATCAGCACAACACCTATGTGAGCAGCATATGGACATCCTCATTTTGTATATGGAGAAGCAGATATTGGAAATGTGAAGTAACGTAGCCAAGATTATGAAGTCCGTCAGTCAGTGGAAGAGCTAGAACTAGAGATCAGTTATTCCGATTGTCGGGCTTTTGCTGTCATTAAAAATTAGATGTATGATTTGCACTGGGAGAATTTTAATGCACTTGAAGAATAAGAGGAACCGGTCGATATCTCCTCCCTACAAAAATTCACAGATAATTAGTAACGATGATATCTAAACCCACAACAAAAGACATTTAAAAAATCTGTAAGAGAAACAAAACACACCTGAGTGCCCATCTACAATACTTTACATAAACTTTTTTTTTTAAACAGGAAGAAGCTGCTCATCACATTCACTAGCATACATAAAATATCATGCAGAAAATTCCCTGCAATGAGCTAATAAAGGTGATTGCTACTTAGTTTGTTATTCATGCCCAGCACCAAAATATTAAGGATGGGTTTTTTCACATGAAATATTTTTGTTATTGATGATATTTGCTTGCTATCAATTTAAAGAAAAGCTTAGAGCAAACAAAAGTAGTTGGCTAGCTAGTGTTACCCAGAAGGATTAACATAAAACAATCTTCTTGAATGAAACAACTATTATTTAGCTCAACTGCTAGGCCAAGTCCTGCAACAAATACTCATGTAAATAGCCCTTATCAAATGTGTAAACCTTGCATGAAAAATGTTATATAATTTAGGATTATAGGATTAGCCTTCAAAAGCCACCAGCAACAACAACAAACAGCAGCTGAATGAGCTCATGACAATAAAACAACCAAATGAGACAGATACCCTTTTATTTACCAAAGGTTGTCAAAATGCAAGGGAAAGATGCAAAGGGCTCTATTTAGCACTCCTGAGTCAAAACAAGACTTCCAATGAGGTCAAGGGAAGCAGTGGCAGCTTTGCCTGAATAAGACTGTCTACATTTCATTCTCAAAAATAAACCGCTCTGCAGAGAAAAGAATGCCAGTTAATTCAGTTAGGACAGAGCTACCAAAAGGAACAGCAGCCATTGCATAACTTAGCTAAACATGAGCAGTAAATTATCCCAGAAATTAACTACTGCATTAAAACAATCATTGCAAATTATTAATGCAAATACTTCAATTTAAAACATTAAATTTTCTTAACATCCTTCCATACAGTGTGTGTATACAGACACACACTCTCTCTCTCTCTCTCTCTCTCTAAACATTGCGGATGTCACCACAACAGATAGCTAACAGATTTAATAATTACAGGATTATGCCTGTGTAGGGTAACAAACATGTTACAAAATGCTCCTATTAAATATGCTCTCTCAGCCAACTATGCTGAGGGAGACCAGGCATGTCTCTGCTGTTTTTATGTTCTTTAACCCATGGGCTATTGGCAGCTGGTACAAATTAGAGCAGGCTTCAGGTTAATTTATTTCAAAGACACACAGGGCAATCACATGGGTCCAGAAATGGGATAATTCCCATTTCACCTCTCCCAGTTTGTTTATTTTGTGCATTTGATTGTCTGGTAGTCAATTTTACTCTAATTTATTTCCTTTTATATTGTCTTTCACACAACAACAGAGAAGTGGCAAAAAATTAGAAAACATGGTTGTTAAGTCAACTCTTTATAAACTAACTTGATTTCAAGATGATAATATCCCTTTCAATTATAAGCACACACACAAACTATGTAAATACTGAAAAACCTGCTTTTGGATTTGACTGCCAACATTTCATTACAGGCTTGATGTTTGTTTCTAGCTTCTTAATGAATTCAAACTCGATTTGCTCCAAGTAGCATCTAGCTTTAGTAAATTTTAATCTTCCATATTGACAAGGAAATTACATTTTTTCATTACTGCTGGATGAATTTTGTAGCTAAATTTCAAATTTCAGTTCAGATTAATTTCAAAAGGGATAGCCGTGTTAGTCTAGTTCAGTAAAAAACAAACACACAAACAAACAAACAAAAAACAACAACAACAACAACAACAACGAGTTGTGTGGCACTTTAAGACTAAGAGATTTATTTTTTGCATGAGCTTTCGTGGGAGAAGATCCCACTTCCTCAGATGCTTCGAAGATGGGTTAATGTTCACCCATCTTCGAAGCATCTGAGGAAGTGGGACCTTCTCCCATGAAAGCTCATGCAAAAAATAAATCTCTTAGTCTTAAAAGTGCCACACAACTCCTTGTTGTTTTTTTAGTTCAGATTAAACAACTTATTCCATCAGCCTTGATAGGACAACTCAAACAGACAATGAAAATTACCATTTGCCTCTGTCCTCCCTGTTGCTATTCAACAGGCAAATACATCTGCCCTTTTCAGACCAATTCAATTTCCTTTAATATATTTTTAATGCCATATTTTAAAGAAAACAGGAACTGTGACTAAAGTGGCAGCATATCAAATGGTGGTCACAGAGAACTGTAAATTCAGAAGCATCAGGCCACGTCAACTGGATAGAAAATCTCTAAGAATAACCCAGTGTAATAAGCAGCATTGCTGGTTCAAGAAGAGAGGGCTACCTAGCAGGTCGAGTGCCACAGCTTGTAAAGGTATACCTCTAGAAGCAAAGACCATAGACCATATTCACAGAACAGAAGCTCTGCCCCAGGAAGGACTGAATTCTGGGGGACGCATAAATGGGAATCTAAAGTAGGGACAGAAAGGTTATGTCACCTCTATATTTGGCACTGTGTCCACAATTTAAGAAGGATGCTGATAAATTAACAAGCATTCAAAGCAGAGTCGCAAGAATAATTAAAGGATTAGAAAATATGCCTTACAGTGAAGGTGCTCAGTCTACCTAGCTTAAAGAGAAGGTTAAGGGGTGACATGATTAGTCTGTATCTTTCATGTTTCTGCTCATCCTCCTGAGCAAGTCAAACTTAAAATACAGAAGGTGGATAGCACCCATAATGATAATTTGTCTCTTTCTAAATACACTTACACATTTGCTAAACTAACAAAATTAAAGAGATGACTTTACTTTTAAATCCAACTCCATTAAATTAAAATTCTATTTTGCTCAATTCCAAATGGGTAGTCGTATTAGTCTAGTTCAGAAAAACAAATAAGGAATCCTGTGGCACGTAAAGACTAACAAACCTATCGCATGAGCTTCTGTGGCAGAAAAATCCCACTTTGTCAGATGCTTTGGAGTGGGGTTTTCTTTCATGAAAGCTCATGCAATAAATAAATTTGTTAGTCTTTAAAAGTGCCACAGGACTCCTTGTTTATTTTGCTTCAGCATAAATGATTAATCATGTGACAAGTAGGTCTGAAAAGCTTTTATTTCCCCTTGAACAAAACTAACTAGAATTATAGTGCACTAATGTTTTCACTTGCCCCTCCTGCTATGAGGATTATTTATGTTCACAAAGAACCCGAAAACTAACTCCTAGGCTGCTGAAAATCAGGGAGAATAGAGAGGTGAAGGGGCTTTAGCGTATGAATAAAGAGGCGGCTGATTGCTCAAAACTTCTGCCAGCTAGTTAATGAAGTAGCACAGACAATGTCTCCTAAAGAGGCTATTTTCAGAAAGGGATGAAGTCTGTAGAAGAAAAAGGACTTAGAACAGAGAAATACAGTGACTTTAAGTTGCCTTAGTGCAATGTATGAGAAGAATGCATTCAGAAATCTGAAGTAATAACCATGCCGTATTGCCTTTAAAGTATAAATTATTCAACAAAGATAGTATATAACAGATACTGATACAAACTGACTTCTGGTACATATCACAATCAGTTTCTAGCTGGTAAAAATCACAGCACTTTATTATACTATGGTTGTTAATTTTAAGGGCAGAGATTACCTTAATGGACAACAGATATCATTCCATTCTGTAAGTTCACCCATCTTCGAAGCATCTGAGGAAGTGGGATCTTCTCCCACAAAGGCTCATGTGAAAAATAAATCTGTTAGTCTTAAAGTGCCACACGACTCCTTGTGGGTTTTTTTTGTTTTGTTTTGTTTTGTTTTGTTTTTTAGCAGATAACATGCCCATGTAAAACGCTGCTGATGGCGGTGGAGGCAGGAAACACCAAGCTGATATGAAACTCATTTTAAGTTGTACTTGTTGGTCTCTGGGGCCATCACCATTTTCATTCACAAGGTGATGTCAAGAGCTCTCTCTGACAAGGATCTACATTTTAGGAGGCTATATAAAACAAAGTCAGGACACCAGCAGGACAAACTTAGAAATATTTCATTATTAGCATGAAGCTCTTGGTGTTTATTAAAGAGAAAAGGAAGATGGCAGAAAATGCTAAAAACAGACACTGAAGAACACTTTATTTAAAATAATACAAAAACAAGGTTCTTTTTTTTTCTTTTTGAACAGACAACCTTAAAACCAACACAAAAGAACGGAGAGCAGTCAAACTTCTTGTACTAGGCATTTTAAGCACCATGAATGCATTTGTTTGCAAAAGGTCAGCTAGCCACTGTACATGCTACAGTGGCAGCCAAGCTTTTGCAAACAAATGGGGTTTCAAGATGATGAGGAGAAAGAGAGGTAGAGAAGCTACATGTTTTCAAGGTACTCTACCGGTGAGGAAGTAAGGTGTCACTTAATACTTAGCAGATGCATAACTATACCATGGGAATCTGTTCAGAGACTCCAGTTCATAGGTGTTTAGCAGCAGTCCCCAACTGGTTGATCGCGATTGACTCGTGAATGGCAGCTGCCATTAAAACCCAGGAGCAGTGTGCCATCTACTGGAGACCACTGGTGTAAGGAAAGATCACCACAGTTCAGAACTTCTGCTATCCAATAGGCTGAATGGGAAAAGGAATTTGCCTGTCTCCCCAGCAATCAGTAATAAAATCTTGGTCCATAAAAATATCTTTGCTTTCTGTTCTGGAGAGTAGATGATTCAGCATAAGCAGTTAATGAAGGGGTAAAATGGTTGGGACATGAGCGATCAGAACAGATGCAACAGAGCTCAAAAACAATACTTGCTCTTTAATCCCATGAATAATAAACACTAGTTTATCTGATTTAACATGAGATGCATCTGATTTAAGTTCAAATATGCACAGTTGTGCAGTTGCTAAAAGCTGAGAATGTTATTCTGTGTCATCTTGTGTGTCTGCTCATCAGTATTCTTGCTTTTCCACACTTTCAAATTTCAGAACTGAGTCTTAACATCAATGTACTTTTAACATTCTTTTCACAAAAACTAAGTTAATGAAAAGTTGGTTCTGGACAGATAAGAAGGTCATCCTGAACTCTCATGAAAGCGCTTTTTCCTCTATGGCAATTACATCAATCAGACTTCATTTTCCTCAACTTTATACACAACATACCAACTTTCAACACCACAAATATTTTGGTTAGGAATATTCTCAAACACAGAAGAGTGGATACTATATGAAAACATGCATTTGGGCAAACATTGCTGCATTCTCTTAATAGTACTTTGAAGGTTGCATAAGTTTGAGATGGCTGCATAGTTCTGTAGATTTTCCCATGCTCATGGCCATTAAACATTTATACCACTCTGCAACATGTTTAGCATATGACACTTATTTCATAGAAAAAGTATTTTAGAAATGTTTCACAGAACTTTGGATTACTTATTATATCCCTGTAAAATTAGGGGTCTTAATTTTTCTAAATCCAATAGTACGTGGTGCAGAGTGAAAGCAACAGTGGGAGAGAGAGTAAAATAAAAAGATAAAGAGTGATTAAAAAAAAACTTAACATAACTTCTCTATACATAAAGTCACTACTTGAATGTCCAAAATTTCAAGCTTTTCCTTAGGTAGGAAGACGATGTCTTTTAGGAGGAAGCTAGAAATCTCTCTGCAATGGTCTAAAACTCCACATTTGAGAACTCCAGATATATCAGACTACACTGATCAAGAAATAAATGCTTTAGTTCTGAAGAGAAAACTCTCAATCTGAGTAAAAGAAAATAACCTTAATTTTTGGTAATTTTTGTTTTTTGTTGTTGTTTATTCAAAAGCAGTAGTTAAGAAGGAACCTAATGCCTGGTAAATACAATTTATTATATGACTGTATTGCTAGATAGGTGGTATATACATATTTCTTCCCTATCTAATGAGGCAATAAAATTATTGTCCCATGTCTGTTAAAAAAAAAATTAAGTCAAGCAATAGTCAATTTAAAAGTCACTGGAGATTTGAAAAACATGCCAGCTTCAAACTTCCTTTTCCATAAAGAAATTATCTGTATAAATGCAATGTAGTTTGCAAGATTATACCCAAGAGAAATTTCACCTAAGCTCTAAACATCCTGCATGATATTTAAATTAGATAACTGAAAATGTATGAGAGAGGCCAAAATATTCATTGAGCCCTGCAGCAGCACAGCCGAACATCTTCCGTGCATGACAAATTTTAGAACTGTCTTTCAGAAACTGGCTTTGGTATGAAAATTTAGCAACGCACATCCTGTGGGGTCAAGGACTACAGAAGTGACTGCTTGAGTTAAGATAGGGAATACTAAATTATAAGTAAAGAATGAAACTTTAACGTACCCTAATTATACACACATGCACTGTACTACACACCTTGAAATACAAGGGGATAAGTAATCACTTTTCAATATACCCTAGTCGCTCTTCCATTTCTCATCATCTTACCAATTGCTGAAATTTGGTCATGGTGTCAAGAAGCCGAGGGAGAACTCTGAGAAATTTTAACATTATTTCTGATTTGTTACAGTCTTTGAAAAATTAATAATATTATTAAAATAAAATCCTATTATCATTTTAGGAGTATTACCAGGAGTTTACACATACTTAAGATGTGAACTTTATGGCACATCTCTTTCTAGTAGAAGTGCAATGTCTTCATTACGACACCTTTCATTTATTCTAGGAATGATCATCAATATCTGTGAAACTGCAATACCCAGAATTAGAGCTCATTCTATTTTAACAAGTATTCCCATCTTTAATAGGTTGTCACCAAATCACCATATGGGATGAATGTACGATCACTATCAGACAATAGGATTACTAGACATTTGTTAGGTAGTGACTACGGGTATCTGCTTTTGTGTTTGTGCGGATGCAGGTTGTGCTGCCGACAAATTCCTTAACAGCTAAGATTTGAAGCACAGAGGTCAATACACTTTTTAAAATTCAAATTTTTATTTGACTATGCCATTAACTACTTTATGGCAACCTGTCTGGATGATTGTGAAGTATGCCGGAATATCTGCAATAAGAATTCTATCATACAAAATAAAGTAATTGCTCCAGTTGAATCTGTAGTAAAGTTTGGCAACAGAATGCATGTGATAAGAGGTCACTATTATACATTTATTATAAAACAATTTTATATTGCCAATTGTGGTTCTAAACACATTAAAGGTCCTCTAAAATCACCACCATTCTGGATTCCTCACCAATGCAGAATCTCTTTATGGAAGATTTGTTTTCAAACTTTATTTTAAATGGTTTCTAAGCATTATAAAGTTATCAGATAATTTGAAAGTGTTCCTTGTTCACTCAGCTAAACAAGCTATGATACTGTCAGTCAACTGTTGATTAGTCCACGGGGTGCATGTTACCAAGTTACAAGGAAGAAAACTCATGTTACGATAGTGCTGTATCTCAAAGTTTATCATGGTTATTTATGCCCCTATGATCTTCTTTCAACTGACAACAATCAGTGGTTTTCCAAAAAAAAGATAAAATGAAAACCATCCACATGTCAGGACATAAATTTACAGCCATTGTAAGAGGTCAGTGTTTAGTTAACAACACTGCTAGAGCAAGAGTTTGAATGTCTGTTCGGTGTCTCTGAAGTAGGGCAAAACTATTTAACACAAACCATTCCCACAGTCTTTTTACTTGCCTGTTTATGCCAGCATCACTTGTATTTTATCTTACATATACTAAAAGGTGTACCCATCTACTCAAGTGTTCGATTTACCATTTTTACTTATAAACAGAGCTGGCTCTAAGGATGTAGAGCCAGACAGTCACCAACTTTGTGGGAGAGGAAGATGGACCTTATGATACTCATCTCTCTCTTTTGGCTTGGCCACTTGTCAGGAAGTAACAAAAATATCTTCTGTTCTGGCCTGCATAATGGTTAAGGCCATTCGGCTCCTGCACATAAACACACTAATCGTGACCATATCTCCTACAGTGGTAGGACTATGGGTGTTGTAGACTATGCTGCTGTAACACCATTGGATAGACACAAGCTACAGTAATAAGGTTTTCTCCATCACTATAAGAACCCTATACGGTAGCTCAGTCAACAAATGCGTTCTTCTACTTACTTAGTTGAGTCTACTCTGAAAGATATGTCAGCACAAGTTCAGCACGGGGGCAGGGGCAGGGGCGGGGGGGGGGGATTTTCCAAACCCCCTGAGCATGGCGGCTGTGTCATAGTAAATTATAAATGCAGACCATCCCTATGACAAGCAAGATATGGCTGTTTATTATTGTAAATTAATATGAAATTGAGCATGAATAGATCAGAAGTAGTCAATGGCTTTTTGCTCTTGAACTCCAGTGCCTGCTCAGGTCTCAAGGAAGTCAGATCATCCACATTCATTACAACTGGTTTACAAAATAATGTGCTTAGCCTCATACATTATTCACAAATATTAATCCTAACAAAAATATCACTGTTCAAGATGTCCTGTGCTCTAAAAGAGAGAACGTCATCTTCGAAGCACCTGATGAAGAGGGATTTTCTCCCATAAAAGCTCATGTAATACATACATTTGCTAGTCTTCAAGTGCCACCAAGACTCCTTGTTTGTTTTACCTTTAATATTATTATGCACTCCCATAGCATCCTTCTATGGGACGTGCTGGGAATGGGAGGCACTAACCCCTTCTGCCAAGCAAATGCATTTAATTGGGTCCACTGTTGTTTTAAATGGCATCCATGAAGATATTCAGGCCTGTAACCCTAAGAATTCAACTGAATCCTTAACATCTGAACCCTCTTGCACTCCTCCCATGAGAGGGGATGATCGTACCCATACAATCATAATGCATGAAAAGGATCTCAGGGAGTCATCTCCTCCAGCCTCCCGTGCTGAAGCAGGACCAAGTAAACCTAGACCTCCATGACAAGTGTTTGTCCAACCTATTTTTAAAACATCCAGTGATGTAGCAATTCCACAACCTCTGATGGAAGACCATTCTAGTACTTAACTTCTCTTGCAGTCAGAACGCATTTCTCAATCTCTACCCTAAATCTCCCTTGCTGCAGAGTAAGTCTATTACTTCCTGTCCTGCTTTCAGGAGGGACAGAGAACAATTGACCACTGTTCTCATGACAAGAGCCCTTACCATATTTGAAGATTATCATCAGGGACTGTTCAGTCTTCTCCTCTCAACCAGACTTTTTTACCACCTCCTTTTTTTAAAAAAAATACCTTTCCTCACAGGTCACGTTTTCTACACATTTTATATTTTCTCTTGCTCTCCTCTGGTCTGTCTCCAATTTGTTTACGTCTTTTCTAAAGTGCTGCACCCAGAAATGACACAGTACTCTAGTTGAGGCCTTACCACCGCTGAGCTCAGCAGGACAATTACTACTTGTCTTACATACAATACTCCAGTGAATACAGCCCAGAATAATATTCGCCCTTTTCACAGTTGCATCACACTGTTGACTCAATCAATATGTGCTCCTAATGTATTTAAAGAATCTCTTCTCATTGCCTTTTATATCCCTTGCTATCAGTAAATCACTTTGTCCTCATTCTTTCTGATTTTGTCCCTAGAGTCTATGCTATTCTTCGGTACTTCTGTTTAGCAATTTGTCCATGTTTTCATTTTTTGTAGGATTCTTTTTTGATTTTCAGGTCATTAAAGAGCTCCTGATGGAACTGCACTGGCCTCTTACTATTCTTTCTACCTTTTCTTCACATCGGGATAGTTCACAGTTGTGCCTTTAATAGCGTCTCCTTGAGAAACTGCCAGAACTCTTTAACTCTATCCCTTTCTTCCCACGGGACCTTAACTAACAGTCTTCTGAATTGGTTTAAGTCTTCTTTTTGCAATTCATTGTTCTCATTCCACTGTTCTCCTGAACATGCTCACACGAAGGGCACATCACTCTGTAAAGCCTTAGGATTCACCTTTTTTCTTAAGGTTGACGGGGCCTCTTACAGGTCTGGAGAGATGTTTAGTTCTGAGAGGTAGCCCTTTGTGCTTCACCTTTGCACCAGACAAACACAATTAATGCTAATGAAATTTCTGTAGCACTTATAAATGTTTAACTTTAAAATTTAAGGGTTTTTTAAAATTAAAATACATATTTTCTACAAAAATATCACACATATCCAGCTATTTACTAACTCTGTTTTTTTGTCAATTTAGTTGACAATCTACAGTTCATGTAGAAGGCAGAAGTTCATCGAGGTGTTGAAACTTTGTGGTCTTTTCAACTGTTTTCTCTGTTTGGAAAATTTGTTGTGCAACAGTCTTGAGGAAAGCTGTATGTTAATATTAGATGTAATGCTTACCCCTCCCTACATCTCAGACTGTGTCTGCTGCAATGCAGACCAGAGTTTGGCTTTTTCAGTACTTTGATATATCAATCTCTCTCTCTCTTCTCCCACACACCCACACAGAATTAAATATCTGAGGTTATGAAAGTGATAAGATTTCTAAAGGAAAAATGTTTACTAAATGTGTGCATGCATGTGCACACATACAAGCACATGGCAGTCTGCCCGTATCTCACACTACTGGTATTAGAATTCACACCCTCCTTTGACGCACTGCCAAACCACGTAGACAAGTCCAGAGTTTATGCCTGAGGGCTGTGCAGCCTCAAAACCACCAACCAAAAGGAAGTGGACCACAGATCTCTGCTTAGAGACGGGCGACTGCTGGAGGTCTGAGACCTGAGTGGGTACTCTTGGAGTGTACTACAAATCAGAGGATATATGTGCAATCACCCTGAAACTGTGACAACTGGTACATGGCATACAAAATAAGAGAAGCCATATCACATATAATACTTAATTTTTGAATTCAAATCATTAGTGTAACTGCAACCAATCCACACAGATAATTGCATATATAGTAACATTGGTGCTTTATGCATTTTTCCATAAATTAAACAGTTGATGCAGGCTATATAGTATTTAATCATACATTTTTTAAAAGTACATGCACGCATTTTTTAATATTTTGTTGGCCTAGTTTTAAAAGGTATTGAGCGCCTGGGAGCTTCTAGTGATTTCTGTGGTGCTTGGTACCTCCAGAACGCAAGTTATTGTACTTCTACACACACATACACAATATACATTTGCGTGTGCACGTGAAAGACAGGGAGGTATGAAATAATAAAAAAAATTTTAAGTTTTGTCTACATTGGGGAGTTGTTTTGGAATAGCTCTTACTGATTAACTACATATTCAGATACATTTATTATGGAATGAACCATATGGAGTAAGTGAGGAACAGTTACTCTGCTTCAGATACAAATCCTACTTTAACCTGGATTAATTTTCATGTCTAGACAAGCCCTAATTCCACAGCTCCTTTAGTGTGAGTCACGTGCCTGACGGCAAAAGGAATTTCTGTACAATTTATGAGCAAGGAAGTATTTATTTATTACATTTATATAAAAAATATTTATTTTTGAAAAAATTTATCAAGATACAATGATCTTTCATTTCAGTGGTCCTTACCCCTTGCTTGCTGGATTTCTGTCCCACAAAACTGACAAAAACAACAAGAAATGAACATAGGAAAATGGATTGTACAGTGTATACAACAGAGCAGGCCTCAAAAATTAATAGGGTTCTGGTTGCCATGGTGACCAGTTTTAGCAGCCTGTGGCCTAGATCCAGTGCAGATATGTAATGAAGGAGCATCCTCTGGCAACCAGAAGTAAAACTGCTGGTGTCTAGCTATAAGCCAATTTTGTCCACCTCTGCAATAGAGTGATACCAAATGTTGTCTGTTTGGCAGCTGACAAAAAACTAGCTAGCCAGCCATTATTTGGATGGCAATTTTACTTTTTATTGTCATTTATTTATCTTGGAAAAAACATTAATTTAGAAGCTTTCAGTGCAGCAGCCATTTGACAAATGAGCAAGTAACTTTGATTATTGTTAATTTAAGTACACAGCAAATCTCCAAACATACATGAGGAAAGTACTCTTCAGAAATCTCTTCGCTTGACCTAAGGGCTTTATTGTTGCCAAATACAATGTGGCAGAAATCATTTCAATTTAATTTCAGCCTATAACACTGGTGAACAGCTGTACTTTCAAACACAAAGATAAAGTGCTGGACTGCTAAAATGCAACACTTTTGCCCTTCTTATTATGTAATGCATTTCCAATAAAGCATCAACCACCTACATGATTTAAGTTCTATGTGAATTTAAAGCTACATTATCTTCCCCATTTTACCCTTCGTATTCTTGTGTATTAGAGGTACAGATAAGATTTAGATTAATTTTTGTAAAAGAAAATTATGTAGTATAGGGGTTATGGAGTTAACATGAAATCTACCCGTGAAAAATCCCAAAGGCAGAATGACCTTCCCTGGACTAGTCTTAAATCTTTGTCACTATGATGGCAGTATTTCAAAAGCAAATTCTTAAGGAAGTCCCTAAATGATCAAGAAACATTTTCACATCTGCATCTACTGATTTGCTCAATTTTACATACATGTGAACATATTTTTTTTTCCCATAACATGTTCAATATAAAGTTGCTGATGCAATTTGAACGGAGTTCCTTTATTTTATTTGTCGCAAATCCCCTTTATGCAGACATATGTCATGAACTGATAAGACACTGCTTGATTCACACTTCATTCTAGCTTAACTTCAGCAGCAGCTCATTCATGCTCCTGCCATACAAATGACAGATGCTGAGATCTGAAAGGTTAACCTTATCTACCAAAAGTCACAAGGTTGCCTACTAACTCGACTTCCAATTGTTCATCTCTTTCCTCCATCTCCTTTGCTTCTGCAATGACACCATTTTGGTATTTCCCTTCTTCTAGAGTGGCTTGGACATCAATCCCTTTAAGAACCACTAGTAAATTACAGTAGGATGTTTGGATGTGCTTTACTCGACCTGCCATATCAGAACCAGGAAATTACTACTTTCCTTGACTTCCCTCCTCCCACCTCTCATTCAATCTCTTTTGCTAAATAATAAAAGTGCCTTCTATCAGCAATAACCCTTATGTATCAATTTTAAAATATGAATTACAGGTACCTCTTTCTTTAGCCTCCCTCACACCCCCAAGTCATCCACTTCTTCACTTGTGTCTTAAATAATTCCACTGTTCTCAATCTTCTTGTCTATGCTTACTTTGCAGCTTTTCCTCATTGCATGAAATAAGGGTTGCAGCCCACGAAAGCTTATGCCTGAAGAAATCTGTCAGCCTATAAGGTGCTACAGGACTCTTTCTGATTTTGCTATACACAGACTAACATTGCTACCCATCCGGAAAATTCTACTCATTACACTGACGCTTTTTAATGAGCAACTATCAATGAAAACAAGAGCATCCACAGTGTAATTGTCTATTCTATTTTCAGCATATCAAGTAAAAGCAATAGCAAACATTCTGGATTTTACAAACAATATTTCAACAAATCAAGAAAACTAGCATCTCTACACTGGTTTTAAGTGATGATTTCAAAGTATTTTACAATCATGTATTTTTAAATATCAAACCTTACAGCTCTGATGCAAAGTCAGTTCATCATTTTAGAAAAAAGGAACAATAAGATGAAAAGAATTGTCCTAAGTGGACCAAGACCATCAAAAATGTCTGTGGAAGAGCTGACACTAAAAACCTACTCACGAAAGGTTATGCTCAAAGAAGTCTCAGTCTTCAAGGTGCCACAGAATTCTCGTTTTTCCTATACATGGACTAACATGGCTACCCGTCTCGAAATTTTCAGATGTGTAAGATTATCTTCCTGTTTCTGTGGTACATATATATATATATTTATTTTTATATATATATATATATATATATTATATGTATCAACTTTTTCCATCTGAAACCATGAAGATTTCTCTGTGTTTTTAATCACAACTTCTCTTAAGACTTTCTAACTTAAGCATATGAGGTAAAACTCAAGAATACATCTAAATAATTTATATTTATAATTCTGTTTGTTGACATATGGGTTCCCACTGATGTCAACAGAAGTCACATGCACATAAGAGACTGAAAAAAACCAGAACTATCTTTGGATAAGATGGCTTATAGCCAAAACAAACAACTAACAAAATATCCCTTTCTTTAAAACATGCACATTTTAACAGATGTTATTTGCCATCTAGTCAGTCTGAGTCCATCCCAAGAAATAAGAACTTCTGGGATTCTGAGGCTAGAAAAGATTAAGGTCAAAGAACATAATGAAGAAAGATGAGCAAGGGCATTAAATGTCAATTTTAGAACAGATGATGAGAAACTGCTATAAACCTTATAAAGAGTTCAAAGGACAAGAAAACACAAGTCAAGTTCTAAAACACATTTATTTTCCCAAGAGAAAACCCATGATACAATCTAGACTGGTGGCAGAATGAGAAATGTTAAAGATACAGCATCATAGGAAGCTGAGGAGTGAGTGGATCATCTCATATGAAAAGGGAATGCATATAAATTATTGTGGTCTGTAACATGAAAGTAATCATTGCATGGTCATGAAGAACTGTAATTAAAGGAAATAAAAGTACAAGTAGGAAAATGCCAGCATTCAAAGTGTACAAAACTGCAGTGGGCCAGTGTGCCCCTTCAAAAGTAGATATGCCAGTGCTCAGCCCACTCCATCACATCGCAAGAAATCCTGTTACTATGCCTGTAAGGGTCAGGAAACTTGCAGAGGGGTCAGTGCAAGGATTCCTCTCCCAAATGGGTCTGATCTGGGAGAAGGGGACCAGTAAAAATACTGTCTCCTCCCTCATAGCAGGGCAGATATCAGCAGAAGGCAGCTAGCAGGCTGAGTGCTCTGAGCTGACGGACTAATTAGAGAAATGGCACCAGCTGAGGAAGAAACTGGCTAACGCCCAGAAATTGGCAAAGTTATAGCCCCATTCCAAAAAAGAGAGCTGGAGTCTCCTCTTTCAAGGGAATGATCATTTGAAGCAGAAACCCAGCTCCACGAAGTGTGAGGATTAATTCATATGTCACAATAGATGGCCGAGAGGCGTTTCTTAAATTTCCTTTCAGTTCCCCAAAAATATGTTTACTTAACCCTTCTTGTCTCTATAAGTACATTGATGAGCAAACAATTTTAACCAAAGGTTCCACGGATAAATGAATGTTTTCAGCAACTGAATTATCTTACTGAAACTGTGCTATTTTTAATATAAACTGCAGAGCAGATTCTGCTGTCCAAATAACAGGACTGTTGTTTCCCCAATTTAGAGCTCTGCTCAGGCTGGAGTCCATAGGAGCTAAGCAACAGTTTGTTGTCACCGGGATGGTTCACTGTAACAGCTCCTGTCCCCTTAGGTGGTTTTTTCCTTAAACTATTCATAGGAGTTTTCTCTTTTCCATAGTGTAAAGCTGCCAGACTTAGCTAGAAGGAGAAAATATCCCTTTGTTTTGAATTGATAAAACCATACTTAATTTAAAAAAAAAAAAAAAAAAAAAGCTGTGGACTTTTCATTTTCTCTCTTCCAATATATGTTGCTAGTCACAGCAGAAAAATAGCAGCTGAACTCTTGCTTTCTTTCCAGCCTCTTAGTACTTCTCATTCCTCCCACATCCTGAATTATGCTGTCACATGTTAAGTTCTGGGCCTCATGCACCGTGAAATGCGGTGGCTCTTTTATGGATCAAAGTAGTTAAAGGCAGTCATAGCATGGGCAGGAAGAATGAATTATTCTCCACATTGCACTTCCAGGCAAGGAGAGAGTGTCATTCTCAATAGACATTCCATTGGGAACTGGGCTAAGAGGATTTTTCCCTCCTGTAGGACACAGGGCAACCAGCAAATTGTATATTAAATAATTTTCCACTCCCACCAACCTCACATGGTTTTGAAGAAATAACCTAGAGCTATCCTGTTAAAAAGAACATACAATCACTAATTTCACAAATGTTATGCTTTGGCATAACATTGGGAGCTTCCAATTTAAAGTCTATAAAACCTTTGCTCCAGTGGTTTTGTTGAAACCGTTAAGAATAATGGGTGCTGTTCAGGGAAAACCTGCATGGATTGTTTCCAATGATAAACTAAACTCTTGACAATCAACTACATGTGCATACTGTGATAAAAGCTTTATCTCTACGGCACATGCAGCCATTTGGATGCTGAAGAAAAGATTAATGGCGTCTCTGCTGTCTAACACACTTTGCACAATGGACAAAATGTACTTCTCTAGGAGTGAGTCATACACAAGACATATCACCTTTGATAGCTCCCCCTACAAACAGTGGAAACCTCAATGCTTCCAAGAATACTATTGTGCAAAACATGCTGAGAGAAAAAGGGGATGACAACATCAACCTCCACCTTACACAGCTAATTTTCTTTCGACAGTGTTTTAATAATGCAGGAGCCTCTTTGAGACACTGCTAAAGTTAACATATTGTTCTTGCAACTGTACAGTGGGCCAACAACATGAAAGTAACTAAATTAATCAGAAACAGTAAAGTGTACTATAAGCATTTGGAGGTCGAGAACTCCAGTACTCGAATTCTGGTTGGCTGTTGTGCAAAATCTTTAAGTTCTCTGGGCCACAGTTTCTCCAGACACTATATGAGATAATACATTTAATGTAAGAATTAGTTCAAGTTTGAACAATATTCTGCAGAGATTTGTTATACTACATTATTACAGAATGGGAATTAATGAAGGATCATTCATCAACACATTCCTCATGAAATGAAACAACTCCAGGCTGTAATCTGCATTTCTATGGAGAAACATTCTCAGGAAAAGCTATTTGCTTCTGAAGAATTTATTAAGCTTCTGCATTCCCATTTTTCTTTGAGCATGTTTTTTAGCTAACCTTTTTTTGGGAAAAGAAATATTGCACTAATACTTGAGAGGCAGTTAGATGTTAAGCTTACATTCATTATGTACAGTAGCAAGCCTGAAGGGGACAGCCAATCAAAGGAGAATTACTTTTTGCAGAGATTTCTTCCAGGTGAATACCAACTGACATCTATTCCTAGGGCTGGCACATATCATCATGGAGTTATTTAGAGATCTGCCTAGAGGCAAAATGGTTTGACATTCACACTGTGTGCCTCTTGGGGTCTGAAGGGTTTATTAAGAATGAAGCCTATTAGACTGCTAAGAATATTTTTCCCTAGAGAAAAAGAAATCCTCAGATTGACAGGATGTCAATGATCACCAAATGTACAAGCACGCTTAAAGTAACACTAGCGCTTCTTGTAAAGTAACTTTAAAAAGATTATGCAAACCTAAAGAAAAAAGTAAGTATTTCTATATTCTGTTGGCAAAGCACTGTTGCTACTTCTTTCTCTCCCATCATGCAGCCCAGATGAATATGCAATTCACAAAGCTCTCTGTAACATTTTCTGAAGTGTACTAAGTTACTTTAAGTGGAAATTGCATCTAACTGTTCTATTTTGTCACCAGGTCATTAACTAGACTACAATGATGCACAAACTAAAAACAATGGGTATGTAGTATCTAGAGATTATTACAAACCAGGTATTAAGAATTAAAAGAAAAAATTCAAATCAGGTTCAAACTTGGTAATATATACGTCCTAAATTATTTAATAGTCCCTCTTTAATGCCACATTAAATACCAAATGGGCTTAGATCATTCAGCTGTATAATGCACTCTCCCTACAAAATATGACTGATCTCCATCCTCCTAAAAATAAATTAATGCACAGATGCTGACTCCTATAATATGTAGCAAGGATCATTTTGTTTAAAATTAAATGTCTCAGTAAAAGCTAGCAAAAATGCATGGAGCCGTAACACTCAGTATTATGTTTCCATCAGGTTGAATAAGCTAAACACTATCTGATGCCAAAAAGAAAATAATGTTGGTGAATAAAGTTGTCCTCCCCTGAGCCAGTATTGAAGAGATACTACTTAGAGGCAGGGCCATCTTTTTCTTTTGTTTGAACTGCCCAACAGGATGTGTCCATGAGGAGGGCTCCTAGGTGGTGCAGCACGTAAATAAAAATACCACCACCAAAAATGCTAAACTATGCACGGTTTAATTTCTTCTATCACCTCCATTTTAGCTCACAACATCATCTTTCACAAACAGATATTACAGTGCTGAAGCTGGGCAGTGAGGGTGAATTTAATAGGTACACACCCTCTTTAGGATGGAACTCCAAAATTCTTCAATGTGTATCACAACTGGCTAACCATCTAGTGGAAAGGGAACATTAATATGTTTGTGCTTTTCCATTCACTTCACTAGGAAGAATTTGTTGCCAACAGCATAAATCCCAAATGAACAGATCAACGTCCATTTCATGCTCTGCTTGCTGAAGCACACAGGACCATAGTTCTCAGAAAGCTTCCTCAAGCTAAGAAGAGGGCCCTTCATTTCAGGGAAGTAGACTGTACATGACACTTTGTAAGGTAGAAGAGCTAAAAGCTAGGAGGGAGGCGCAAGCATTACACACGTATCTGCTGGGGAAGGGAATCTGAGAGGGTATCATTGGAACTGAATACAAAATCCAAATGAAAGTGATGGCCTTGAGTTCAGCGTCATCATGAAAGGTTAATGGTGCATACTATGGGAAGTGTTGGATAAGTATTGTTGAACACAGATGTGTGAAGAATATTCAATTTCTATTTAGTATCAGCTATGCTTAGCAAAGCTTGGCTATTTCTTCAAATAAATTATTCAGCACTTCCTGATACCAGTTAAAATCCAATATATCAAGTGATGATGAATGCCATATAAACCTTAATAGTCATCTTCATCCTTGTGACATTTCTCTACGGCAGTGCACAGGCCTCTGTGCATTACACAGATAAATGGCCCCAATATCTTGAGAGAAACAAACACACCTGAAATGTTCTGAATTGTTACCTTTGCAGTGACTCTCATTAATATCCTGATTCCATTCGGGTATTGCCAGTGGCTTACTCCCCAAGCCATTTAATGTGCACCAACCCTCTCTATATAAAGATTTTAAAATTATATAATGAATGAGACTTAAAAAAAATCAGGAATATGTAAACACTCAACTAAAAAAGGTGTAGTTTTAGGAAAAACAAGAGATGTCACTGACTCTCTCACAAGATTTATCCATCCACAGTCTATAGCAGGAGTGGCCAAACTTATGGAACTCAAAAGCCACACAAGTTGATTATTAAACCTTCAAGAGCCGCACTGGGGCATATAGCCATATACTTTTACCTACTAAATTGATTTGCTGACATTCTTCCGTGAGCCACACTTTTTCATTCAAGAGCCACATGTGGCCCCCGAGCCACAGTTTGGCCACGCCTAGTCTATAGCTAAGTCATGCATAAAAGACGGGGTCCTTGCATCAAAAATTGCTTTATCAATCTTCTCTTCCCATAAAGAGTTTAATTAAAGAAAATAGATGGGTGACTGACTTCACAGCCATATTTTCTGTATGCCTCTTGTAGAGCTGCCTCACTCCCATAGTTCATAAAACTTGGCTATCTTCTGAGATTAGATATTAGATGTAGTTTAGCTGGTCTCATTATTACAGTTTATGTTCTTCCTAACTGAAATATGTTCTGTTGATAAGAGAGCATTTTGGTCTTTACACCTTTCAACACCATTCACCACCTGACACAAACTGAGAAGGCTTGATAGGTCAACCTTTAAGGGTACATCAAAGTATACTTTAATAGGTTTTTATCTTCGCTGCATGATGCAAGGGAGATTTTCAAGAACAACCCAGTAAAACCTTTAAAAGTTCATTAAAGCAAATTAATCACGCACCAGAAGCATAATGTAACAAAGAAAGAAAACAAAATAATTAGAAATATCAATGGCTTTCCATTAAGTAGTCAGTATTCAATAAGAGTTGTTAGACAGTACTGTAATATCTCACATCACAATTACTTCCTTATGCTAAGAAGAATAATTCTTGGTGCTAAATGCTGTAAATCTTATGATTACTGCTGCAGCCCATTAAGCATTCTACTAAATACTAAATTTAGGACTTGAGTCTAAATTTTATAAATTGAACTGCACTTTTTGTCAAGAGCCTACATTTCTCGCTACACGACTGGAGTATTTATATTTAGTACCTTGATTAGCTGAACTGAATTTTAATGACTTCCCTGAAGCTGAGTTACATTTACCCTAGGCAAAAGATCAAAACATCTGTCAATCTTTAAGGCAACGCTGAAGCTGTTACGTTGATATTTAAAGAGGGAGTGAGGGAGGAGAGAGTTTAAGGGTAAACAATACTCTATTCTACTGCACAAGATACTGTCAGCACTTCTACCAGATTCCACTCCCACAAAACATGATTTAGCAAATGTCTGTTTCCTCTAAACTGGCAAGCATACTTCATTTGCTATGGAGCAAATGCCAAACACTTTTAGAGAGAGAAACAAGGTGGGTGAGTTAATATCTTTTAATCAGACCAACCTCTGCCAGTGAGAGAGAGACTTTATACAGCCAGAGAGAGCTTGTCTTTAGGCCTCAGAAAGGTATCGCATTAAAATGCGAAATGAAACAGACTTTATTTAGTATGAGCAGTTGGCACATGTTGCATGGAACCATTCAAGGTCATGGGCCTGTTACACCTGTATGGAGCTAACAGGCCACAGGCTGGTGAAATAAAACCACAGATCCAGCATCTCTGTTCAGCTTATGATTTTTAGGGCATAGCCAAGTAATGAGTCAAAGCTCTCAGGCTTATCTTTGAGGATCAGGACTGACAGATCACATATAGACTGATTGCTTTGGGAAAATATTTTCAAAACTGTCTGATTCTGAGGTAGTGGTTCGTAAATGCAAATTAGATAAAAATCTCAATTTATGGTAAGAGAAGTGTGCTGACATTTTCAGCACACACGACATATGACATATGGTACAGTCAGTAACTCTAAAATGTGTCATCTGCTAGAGCAGCTCCTTGTAAAGTCCAGATAATTGGGGGAGGGAGGTTGGCTGCAGTTAAATCTTCAATAGTGATTATTGGTTTTAGTCAAAATATCAATTCCTTCATACTCGTAATATTCCCTACTGCACGGACCTATTGTGATAAAGAAAAAAATAAATCAAGTGAATGATTCAGAGCAGGCTGTTTCTAAAACCAATATTGAGTAAGCTGACTTAACCCAGTCTTTATATTATTGCCCAGTTATGGGAGACAATACATTTAGGGTGCCCCTCTGAGTTTGTCATCAACAGAAACGCTGTCACTAGTATAGTTTGGAGGTATTGTCTCAGATTCCTCATCAGCTGTTTTATGTTCTTTTCCATAGTAGCTTTAAAAAGGAGGAGAAGAGTGTTGCACAATGTGGTCGATGCCAATAAATCATTTTCCTTCCACTCAGAAGGAAGAGCTGGACTTAACTACAAAGAAGTGGTTTCTAACCAGAGGCTGAAGAGGGGAGACAGACTATTTCACAAGAGAGAAGAAGATGCTCTCCACTGTGTAGCTCACCATGACCAGAAGGGAAAGAAAACAAAATTGCAAGGGATTCTAATGGGCAAGGTAACAGCTTTGCCTGCTCTTTGAAGGTAATGCACAGCGCTTGGCATAGACAAAAAATAAAGCTGAGGTTTCTCTCTATGGACTGTCTTGGTTGTGTCTTTTTCGTACTTCCTCAAACAAAATCAGTACAAGATTTTACTGTGATGCTGATGGTTCTGGGAGAGATGAAAGGCTGTTTCACTCAAGGGAGAGAGGGCAATCAAGTGGGATTGACTGACCTCAAAATGCCTAGGTCACAAAAAGTTGTTTGAGGCTGCTTTAAAAGAAGTCATAGATGTGCTGACATATCCAAAAGACCTTACAAAGTACCACTAAGAAACAAAATATTTGCCTTCTTTTTCTTTCAGAAATCCAAGTCGATAATCATAATTGACGTATATCAAAACAAATTTCATTCTATATAACATGTGGTTATATGCTCTCTCTCTAAAATACCAAACTAACTATAAGAGTGTATGGAAGGACACACCATAGTAGAAGTTACAAATTCATTCTCTCTCAGTTTTTACCTCGTCTTCTCAAATTCTACCATGAGTAATGAGAGCCATATAATTAACTGCACTAATAAGCCAATTTCTTTATGTTCAAATGATTATAAATACTTGAATTCATAAGCTAACACAAAAGGAAATAAAAATTTGGCTGACATTAACTTAGTAGGCAGAAGGGTCAGAGTGTGGCTTTCTCCATGAGGCTACCTGATGTACTAAGACAAGGAAGATTTCTTCATGTCACAGAGGCCATTGTACTGTACAACAAAGCTAGTTGCTGATCTGTTTCCATGGCAACAGTGGCATCACTCGGCCAAAGAATGAGGGAGATAAAAGGCCTTTTAAAATCATTATAAAAGAAGAATACACATTGCTTTGGCTATTTCAAGCATGTCAGGGTTTGTTTTTCAGAAAAGAATAATGTGTAATTATTATGAAAACTGATAAATTTAGATTGTTGTACATCATGTCTCCGCAACTATCTAGCATTAGTAAGACCCAATAGTATATCACCAACTTCTTCACTATTACTAAAGATGACACTTGAAAAGGAAAAAGGGAAAAATTTAAAATCTTACAACCAGCAAGATACAACATTTCTATAAATATCCCTGTTAAGAACATTCTCCATCTCTAGCTAAGCACTCCTGTTCCCACATTTTTCTAAGGAAAATTATCCTGTTTCAAGAAGCAGAAGAGGAACACATTAGCCTATTTAATTTGTGTTACAGAAATTAATCACTCTTGATATTTCATTTTCATATTATGAACTTCTGAAGAAGAGAACAGCACTCATTAAACATTCCAGCATGGGTTTCTCTGCTTCAAATACTTCTGATATACAGTACTACAGACAGTTTTCAATGGCGTTTAAAAGCAAAAACTCTGAAAAACCTCTAAAGCATTAAATGGGGTCTGCCTAGGACAGCAGCAGCAGCTCATGCATATCTGACAAAACACAACATTTGAGTTCTCTGTTTATTATCACTCTTTTTACATAGATGACTCTTGAGAAAGATGCATTTTATTCCAAGGTTAAATTGCATGCAAAAATAAGTAACAGGGACAACAGCAGAAGTAATTATGACAAAATCCACTGAATACTTCAATGAGTTTAGCAAAAAATACAGCATGGCTTAATGAAATACAAACCACTTCACATTCCTGCACCCATTAATCAGAGCTTATTAAATTAGTCTCTCCATACAACTCATTTTAAAAATCATGATAGCACTGAGAGTTCTTGTTAGGTAAATGTTGAAAGAGACTCTTTTCTAAACCAAATTACCAGAAAAGGTAAACTAGAGATATATCTGTAAATTCCAAAAACAAATCAGAAACACAATACACAATAAAATTGTTCACCTGGCAGTTCATCATCCTCTGAAGAACTAAAAAGGGTTTCACAACAATTAAATAGTTTCTCAAAATTTGATAATACAACACTGCTTTTTTAAAAAAAGGCTACATCTCATTATCATAGGTCTTCAGGAAATGATCTCCTTATGGACTATTGCAAGTCTGAAGAATCAGGAGAGGACAGAAAGCTGTGTAGATTGGTTCTGAAGCAGCAAGCTAAAGACACGTTGCCTCCCCTTGGTTTCCGAAAGTCTACTTGAACCTGGTATTTTCCCTCGCGATCACTGAGGTTTTCCAGAAACAGGCAGGAGCAGGACACTAAGACCATGTTTAAATATAAGGATATTCTCATAGGAAACCCTTTAAGAGGAAATTAAAGTTTCCAAGCAAGAGTGGTTTAAGTGAAACAACATTAGAAAACAAATATTAGAAACTAGCAACACGCAGAGCTAAAAAGTTTATTTTCTGAAAAACAGCAGGAAGGCTACTTAAATCCATACTAGAAAGGATAAGAGAAATTCTGGACACAATTGGGAAGCCACAATAGTTGTAGGCTTAATACAAAACTTGGAGAATAGACTGCCACATGGAATAACAGGACCTGATCAGCTAAGGTGATCAACACTGACTACAGATTCATTGCTGGACTGAACCAAGTCCTTAAGAAAGTTGGAGAATTAGTGATTGCCTGTGGCATGGTATTTGTCTCAACATAAATTTGTAAACAATTTTGTATGCATACTATCCCCATAAAGTCAACTTTAAAGCAGCCTACCCAGTGTTTTTGTGGCAATACACAAGTACCTATGGAGATAAACAGTTTTCAGGTATCAATATGGAAGACTCTTTGTTTAACCTTAATAGGCCATACTCTCGTAACAGCATTTAAAATCCAGGACCATCCCAAATTACTATTTCTCCCTGAATAAAAACTGAAATTAAATTTTAGATAGTTTGAGCCACACAATCCTGGCAAGCAACAGGAACAAAGATCTGACTATCTCTTCTTATAAATAGCTTTATGAAATCCTCCTCTAGTTCAAATCTCCTTTGGTTTTTCCTGGTCTTCTTAAGAATAAATGAGTCATGTTGTACTGTGTTAAAACAAGAAGCCTAAAAAAAATCATATTACTCAATGTGAATTATCCATCTAATGTATAAATCTCACTTTTACCCCTATATAAACATGCTAAAAATCTTTACACATTAATTATATAAAAATATTTTGCTTTCTTAACTTTGCTCCATAAAGTCAATGTCATTTTGCTCTCAGACCCTGTTTCCAGGGTTCACTGGAATCAATACAAAGTCAAGGTAATTTTTACCAGTTCTTCCCAGATATATCATGCTCATTTACATGTATAATTCAGGAAATGAGAACGAAAACATTCAAGAACTGGGGAGAACCTGTATCTTGCAATGGGATTTAGGAGCTTAAGCACCCTTGATTTTCCAATGAAAACTGTATTTGGGTTCCTACATCACTTGGGGTTTAGCCAATTTTGCCACTTATGGATTGTGAGGTTTTTTGCTGTGTTTCGTTTTTATCAAAAAGTAACACATCTATAGGAAATTGACAGGGGCAGCGATAAAAACCCCTTGATCTTGATACTGAAAATCCAGACTATATACTTGCATAAAGCATCTCATAAGATAAAGACAAAAAGATATTCCTACCAGCTAATTCTGTTGATGGCTCACTCAGCATCTACACAGAAACCTAGATTGCTTCTTCCTGGACTGTTTATTTGGGCAATAAGCAGGCTAATAGTAACATGGATGATGAAATAATACCATGTATTGTCTCCTATACTGAACTGATGTTATGCCTCAGTCATCACTAACTTCAAGTGTCAGGAGCTTTTAAGTCAGAGTAGAATTTGTGTGACTAGCCTCTAAGATGGCCTGTACCTTCTTAATCAAAGTCAATTCTATGTTCTAACTTGTTAGCTGATAATGACAACCAGCTTCAAGAAAAATGTTCTTCCCAACACTGGAAAAAGAGGAATTAAAATATTTGAGGGCACTAATAAGTCAAGGAAAGTCATTCTTACAATTTCAGAAACATGTATTTGAGGGCATATGACTAGTATTTTAACCAGGTTTTTACTGTGCAAAAGAAACACTGCAGTATGCCTTTTTTGTACAGTTTGTGTGCCAACGTTATGCTGCAGATCTCTACTCTGAGTACAAATCTAAGAGGATGAGATGTTGAGGATTGTGGCGAAACATGAATGGAATACAACTTTTTATCATTTTCATTCATATCAAAACTTTGTGATTGCATTTAGTGCACAGAGCACCTTCCAGGAACATCTCCCTTTCTACCTTCCCAGATTATCGGGAGTAGCAAAAGAGTCTTCAGTATTATTTCGATTTGATAATAGTAAAATACCTGATCAACAACAGACAGAGCTTTGTGCAATTCAGTTCTTCTGCTTCACAGACTCTCTCGGGAACAAGTGCTGTTCAAATGTGTGTGGGGTTCAAATCTCAGAGTTCAGCTTCGAGTTCAGGAATCAAAAGCATTAAACATCTCAAAGTCAAACTCAGTAGTTAAACCTAGCATCTGGTGTGGTCTCTCTCTCTCTCTCTCTAATGCCCTGTGGAACAGTAGGCTTACTCTGTTTTCAAACAGATAGAAACGTCGCACACAGTTTCACCCAGAAGGTTTGCAAAACTTCAGTGACCTTCTGAGGTACATGAAATATGAATCTGTAACAACAAGCGAAAGCAGCAAACAAATGCATGATCCTGGGCTTTGCTCCCTACATTCTACGTAGTGATTACAATCGAAGGTTGTCTTAACGCTGGCAATTCTCATGTCATTATCAAATCTGGCAGGTAAATAAATCCAACCACTCTATGGAAAATGATGTACTGTCAAAACAGAGGCAATCGAGATTTCAGAGCATCGCTCCAAAGACAGATGAGGGACATTAGTGCAATGACACCAGATTATCATCACTAACATAAATGGAACTCTCTGCCAACATTTCAAATTTCAACATACTATAATTATTCAATGCATCCACATTGCAAGAGGGAGAATAACCTTTTTCCCCTCTGTTTTTGGTCAGTGCCTCTAGGCACAGAGCAGATGACTTCCTACTGTTCACCCAATCTTTCTAGAACGTTAAACAGTGAAATTTTCAAGTTTATAGTCTTTTTAACTCAGGAGGGTTCATCCTGCTGTTCTCTATCAGTTTAATAGCCCTTTAATGAGTGATTAAAACTGGCATAGATTTTGAGTCCTCAAGCAGGAACTGTTTAATACTATATGAAAGAAATCACACATCAATAGATAGAGACAGAATGCAGAACATTTCAAATGGAAATTTGTAGTCTCACACTGCTTCTACAACATTGACTTCACTGTCTATGATAGCAAAACCACAGGGAAGGCTCTTGAGATCAAAGCTATCCTTCTACGTGGACCTGTGGCAGCTAGTGCGCAATCCTTCAAGTCACAGATGCAAAGCATGCAGTTTGTTTTCTAATGTCTCTGACACTGAGCATAACAGAGGAAGAGCTTGAGATTATACTCTGTTGGATCTCTGTAAAGAAAGGATATTTAAATGAAAAGCATTATCTCCTCCATTGTGTGTGAAGCGGAAATCTGAATTATTCCCCCTTCCCTAACATATTTTTAAAAATAAACCAAGACTGCAAACTCATACAGATAAACAACAGGTCTATGTAATGGACACTGAGGCAGTTTCATTTGATCTGCTTATTTTCCTGCAAATGTTGTTAATGCTGCTGCTCTCATAATTCTACATTCTCTCTTGGCTAGGAACTGAATTTCATAATGCAAACAAAGTCAGCTCTTGAGGCATGATACCTCTCGTTAGACCAAAAAAAAAAATCACCTTTTCCAAAGACTGCACGACCACAATAAACGCTAGGGAATGGAAAGACTATTTTGCATTCCAAAGTACTATGCAAATTGCACTAATTTAAGTGGTGGTAAGATAACATAAGTAAAGCAGAAAACCTACCAAACATTTTAGTAAATTGAAGTGTAACAATCTTTAAATTTCTTCACTTACTAGTACCCATTATTGTAGAAAAGATTACTACACATATTCCAACACCACCAAAGCATGGTGTATTGCTTCCTGTACACCAACACTGATACTTCATTTGGTAACCCAAATGAAGTATTCATCCACTGTTTGCAAAAGCCAATCAGGAAATGTAACACACACTATTAAAAATGATTATCAATCTTCCAGATAATAGATTCTATAAGTGGGATTTTCTCACATGAAAGCTCATACAATAAATAAATTTGTTGGTCTTTAGTGCCACAGGATTCCCAGTTTCTTTTATAACAATTAAGAGAGGCTTCATTGACTTAAATGGCCTCAGATTTCCCTTTGAAACACTGCACTGGAGAGAAAAACCACAGGAGTGTGCACTGTGGAAGTCACAATTTAAGTATCGAAGACAGGGTTATAGCTCAGGTATATAAATTAATTCACCACTAGCACAAAGCACTTTTTTCCATGGTCCCATCCCTAATATCCAGCCATCTGAGGTAGATTTTAAATATAGCATACTCTTTGCTAGCTTCTTAGTCTCATAGGCAAGCACTAATACAATCATACTTTCAACTCTTTCATGCCTTTCAGTTTTTTGAATAACCAAAACCTAAAACAACTTTATTATTCGTAGACATATCTGCTATTAAGTACTGTAATAAGACATATACAACTCTGTGGGTGAAATCGTGGCTCTGTGGAAACCAGTGAAGTCAATGGTACATAGACATTGCTATTTCACAGGGGCTGCAAGGAAAGAGATATATGGGCCAAGAATGGATGATGAAAAGGGAGCTGTTAACAGGAAGACTCGAGCAGACCCACGGAGACTGAGAAAGGCACAAGAAGAAACACAGCTAAGAGATATAGGTGGAAACAGAGTGGCAGGATGCTTCAATTAAAGGACATGGTGAGATGCTGGGACTGGGGAAGTTAAAAGGGAAGCAAGTGTACACATAAGAAAAAAGATGAAGGGAAGGAGGTCAGGGCAACAGGAAAAGACAATTGTTAATCCCAGGAAGATGAATTTAACCACCTGATGAGGGTCAATGTGAGGCTTTACCTATACTAAACAGAACTGCACTGTTACAACTTGAACCTCTTCAGTCACATGGATGCAAGTTGACATAGTGCCGCAGGTCCATAGCAGTCATCCAATTTTGAGTACAATGTAAAATACTGTAGTTCTGAGCATCCGAGTTCCACACCACAGATGTAATCCAGAACTTCCAGCTGGATAACAAATATGCAGCCAAGACATAATACAATTAGAAGATGAGACAAACTGTTATGAGCCTTTGATACCCAGGACTAACTGGCTGGTCTACAGCACAAGCATGTAAGACATTAGCTTTATTTATCTGCACCTCATCTCATAACTCAAACCATACTCTAATCACCAGATAGTGTGCTGTTCCTGTTTGCAAGCTACAAATATTTAAATACATATACTTGTGACCCTTTTGAAGACTAACAGTTTTATTTACTGCATGAGCTTTCATGGGAGAAAAATCCCACTTCTTCAAGTGTTTTTTCTAGCTCATGTGATAAATAAATCTGTTAATCTTTAAAAGTGCCAAAGGACTCCTTGTTCAATTTGCTGAGCTAGACTAACACGGCTTCCTCTCTGGAATTAGATAGAGTACTTGATGTCTTTTGTGACATCTTAGATTCTAAGGTGAATTGTGTCCTCATGGCCCTATCATTAAGCAAGAGCTAGACTGTTTGTACAAACTTGTCTCTTGCCTTTTTACAAAATAAATAATTCTACTATGGAAAAGGGTGCTATTTCACTACTTTGGGAGAAAGCTACTGAATCTCCTGCATAAATTATACTAAAAGATACACAATTCAAAGGACTCAGTCTAATCTTGAGAACAACACTTACAACCTGAAATTTATTTCGCTTTTCAAAAACTAGAGGAATTCATATAAGTTTTCTTTTAATGAAATCTATTAATTTCTCACATATATTCTTAAAAAACAACTGAAGCTTTCAGAGTTTATCAACACAGATTTTATAATCCTCCACATAACTTTCTATCCAGCTATTATTTACTGATCTGGTACATATCATATTAAAAACGTGCCTGAGAAACTCATTAAAACCTGGTGTCATGAGTAGTTTTCTGGTCCATGTCTCCTGTAAGAAATAATGCTCTATAATCTAGAGCTTGAATGGGTTATACAAAACAAAACAGTGTTTCAGATAAAGGAAACTTCAAAATGTATTGTTCCTATAAACAGATGTTAAATTACTCTATTGTATTACAGAATTTATAATCCTGAAGACATTTTCTATGTGAACAAGCAACTTCAGTTTGTTATTTCAGTAGGGTGCAATAGAGCTCTCATTCTGCATGCAATTTGCATGAAATGGAGGCTAATTTATAAAAGTAACAACGGTTTCTCAACAGAAACACTGTGCATATTGAAAACTACTGATAAAGCACCTAAAAGCGCAGAAGCTTTCTAGTTCCCTAATCACTAGAAGACCACAGCAGAATAAAAGTATTTTGAAAGTGATCAAATTAAATAAAAAGCAAATATGACACTTTGCAAAATTCACTTTGCTAATATCTTTCAGTAATTATCATTTCTGTGGTACTACCAATACAGTCATTAAAACCAAGGCACTAATAACCACTGCAGCACAGAACATAAAAATAATCCCATGCCCCTACTCATGTCAACTGTACCACAGCTCTTGGCCATGAATACTTTCTGAGAAATGGGATGAGGAAGATGTTGTTTTGAAATAACTGTAAATTAGCAGGGTTCTGGCTTTAAATACAGAGGGCAAATACAGGAAGGGTAAAAGACTATCTCATCTCCAAAACTGTAATATGCTTTGTGAGGGCAAACTCCTATAACTTTATGGAGCCCCACTGACTTCCATTGTTCCACGCAGGTTTCAGTTGTGCAGAATAAAGCACAGGACAAGGGACTAAAATGTTAAATGTATTTAAATATACTACAGTCTATTAAATAATGATCTGGTGTTTATAAATATATAGTCACATATGTAAAATGTGCAGTAAATACGAAATGTACATGGCACTTTGAAATTCAGCATAGTTTATGATCAAGCAGTTTATACAAAGGGTCACATTAAGATCCTTTAAAAGTTTCTGCTAATTAAGAATAAGAATATGAAACCACTTTTTGCCATGTTGCATACAGAGTCATAAAACTGGCCTCCACACAAGTGTTCTGAACTTTTTTTTAGAAGAATTTTTAAATTTTCAAAAATAGTTTCAAATACCTCACTCTTCACTGTTTAATACTCAGAAACTGGCTCATGAGGCTAGTAAAAAGACCTGATTTATTAAATTTAGTTTCTAGTTACACAGATTATTCCTTGTAAGTGTACATCTAGCCACCCAGTGAACATCCTCTGAAATATTTAGAAATCCATTGATCCAAACTGTGACAATTTTAATCACTATCTACTGCTGATGCATGGACTAAAGTTCATATTTCTCATATATTATGTTGCATGCTTGAAAACTTAATGCAATTTTTTAATACATCTTGTTGGTAGAAACATTATTTGAACTAAATACCACAAGCCAGAGAAGAATCTTCAAACAAAAATGAGTGAGCATTTTCTAAATGACCCCAAATTTTAGACCCCATTAATTGGAGAGTGTCATTTGAAAGACAAACTATTCAGTTGTTCACTAACACAATTGAGAATAATGTCTCAGGAATATGGGACTCTCAACATTTGCATTCTTCCAAAGAAGGGATGAAACAAAAATCTATGATTTTACTGATTTGCAGGTGATGACAACACATTTCAGAACTAATAGAAAATGTATAAATAAGTAAATATGTTTAATTGTAATTATCTTTCATTACTGCTGATTAATACAGTAAAACTACTTCCTTGCACTGGGCTTTTCTGTATTTAACTCAGAATGAAATTTATTTTTGACTAATTAGTATTACATTGATTGCATCTTTAATATCAAATATCTTTTTGTGATTGATCATTTCAAAAAGTTACATGGAATCATATTTTACACCTGTGCGTGCACCATGAACATTTTCATCTAATCATGAAACACATCACGTGACAAATGTACAGTTACCATTTATCTCTAAAGTTGCATCATTGAAGTCTGCAACAAAGGGCTGTCTTCACTGCAAAATGAGTTTGTGTTATCATCTCCTCTCAAGTTAGGGTGGCTTTACTGAGAGAGCCAACTACAAAATAACACTCCAGCAACACAAACTGATGGTATTAGAAGCACCACGTAAATGAAACTCTATTGCATTACTACCTCAACAGTCAACACCACCTGAATTTCATCTTATTTTGCCAATAGCCCAGCTAACTGAACTTAAAAGCACACTCTCTCCCAGCTCAAGCCAGAGATTTTCATATTAGGGGCAACACTTGAGTTGTATTTATGAACTAATGCTGCACTAAAGACAAGCCTAAATTTAAATAATAAATTCTTTCTGGAAGTCTGACTTTAGTGTTTTCACAAGAAAAATTCTTATATATTGAAAATGCGTAGCTGTAACAGAGAGTCTACCTGCATCAGACACATCAATGTATGTAAGATTACAAACACTATCATTTTTAAGGGGAGAATATATTCTGTTTTGTTTGAAGGAACACTAGCCTCTCTTGTGAAACAGTCAATATTTACCTACGCCTTGCATACTAAAATGAACATTTGAAGTCTACTCTATGCCCTTCTGTATTCACAACAATATTTTTTTTTATTCCCAGTAACTTGAAACTCTATTATAAAGTGCAATTATAATGATTTTTGCAGTGAGGAGTTATTGTTAGGTACAACACAGTTAAGTATTTTTATTTATGTATTTTTGAAGAACAAAATAGATCACATTCTAATGTACTTACATCAGTGTCAGGCCCTTTGTCTGCACCAGGACAAGAAAAGGTAACAAATTCATGGCATCTCTTGTGAACCACAAAACAGCAAACTAGTCAAAAAAAATAAAAAAAAAAGGGAGGGGGGAAACAACAGTTAGAGAAACAGTGGCACAGATTTACTAAATCTTTACTTTGAAGTAAATTTAGTTTTCAATGAACTCAGTGTATGGAGGAAAGAACATCAGAAAGATAGGATACTTTGATTAAAAGATAACTATTCTCCGATCTTTAGATGTGCACACACCATTTTTGGTGCCGGTTTTTACACTTTTTTTATTTTTGAGATATTGCTAAGTGTATGAAAATCACTCTTTGTTCTGCTGCAAAAACGACTTGTAAACATAATATTATTTCAGTTTCACAGATGGAGTTATTTGGTTACAAAATTAAAAAATATATCTCCAGCCATAATAAGATGGACTATAGATCTAGCAGGTCTTCCAAAGTTTGTCATGTTATTTTATGGAACACCTGGACTTTTCATTGGTCTCTCCTTAAACCTTCATAAATTTTTATTCTATAGCTTACAACTTGCAAACAAAGGAAAACTGTTTGTACAGGACTGATATTTTCCTGAAGGAGTTAACTTTTTTCTTTTATCTCCTGCACCTTAGGTGAACACAAAATTACTGCTGTTCATCCAGTCTTATGAAAAAGATGGTTTTCTTCCATATGTATTTTGCAGAACACTAGTTATATTACATCAATCAATGTATTCTGTCTGGTAACTCTGATTCAAATGTCACTGGATTGCATAAAACATCCTGCTAGACCCATTTTAGACCATGTAACTTGTAAGGAAACGCCTTTAAATCACTATTAATACATCATACTGTATTTTATGGTATGTCAAACTCAAAGTTCTTGATTAGATTAATCTATTTAATTATTCAGGATGAATTGCAATGCTTATTTGTAAAACTTAAGCCCTTAAAAAAAATTAAGCCCACTCCACCTCAGTAATGCTCTACCTTGCTACAGCTAGAGGAGATTCTACAACAAAATGCAGAGAATTCAAAGCTCCATAAATATTTTTGCCTATAAACACAGTGAGTGAAATGGGAAGAGGAGACAGAGTGAATGGGAAGAATTCAAAGACATAAAGGCCAGAATGGACAACACTGAACCTGAATAACACAGTCCATAAAATTTTACCCATTTATTCTTCTCTAATACGTAAACAGATGCTATTGAACCAAATAACTGGATCCAAAATCTGGACCTTGAGGAATACAGAAATAGAGACATTACCTTTTGAAGGCTGGTGCTCCATTTACAACTATATCAAGATTTTGCTTAGTTAAAACAATGTTAGGAGCACTGTTTGTAGTATTTTTACATGACTACTGTAATAAAGAGTCACGCTGCTGCAGTTAACTTTGGTTAAACCTAACCATCATTTTTCAGAGAAGTTTACAGTAGTTTTGACTCTAAGTGAGCACTTGGACTGAAAGTACCATAACCGTTGATTGGCATGTAAAACTTGATTTGCAAATTGATTATAATTTGTCATGCTAAAAACAGAAATGATGAGGTTTTCAAAACGTAAATTCTTGTGAGTAATTCACTTTTTTCCCAATTTAGCTTCTCATGCATTTGATGCATTCAGGTGGGGTGTCTGCCATGAGACATGAGCATGTCCACTATTGTCTCCATAACAGAGCCTCTCTCCAGAGATTCCCCCCATTTCCCCTGCAAATAGTGAGATTTGCCACTGCCAACAAACATGCATAGGGTCACCTACCAAGTACTCATATATACCACGTGTTTAAAGAGATGTGCGTTTGAGGAAGAATTATTTCTTCCATGCAGAGTCACATATGCCAGCAACAGTCAATTCTGGTGCTTTTTACAGATGATGGGAGTGTAGTCTTTGTTCTTGTCCCCATGTCCCATCCTTCCCTACAACAGCTGAAGTACCCAGTGCCGCTTATTAATCAATTCTGAGTCAAGACCTGTTGTTAAGCTGAGTTACCATTCTAAATCTCAATCTCTTGAAGGAGAAATCTAAAAAGATTTCTGCAGTTAACAGGAAAACCCATAAATGTTAAGACACACGAGAAGTTATAAATATTGTACAACCTGGAAAGAGATATTACATGTGTATTTATGTTCTCTAGGTTACATGATGCATAAACTGTCAACAGATATGATGAAAATAATATTCTTAATAGCCAGCCCTCATTACTATTTGCAAAGACATAAGCCTCAAAACCATACATTTATAACCTCAATAAGTTACTTTTCATCAGAACAAGTTTCATAAGTATTTATCTGTGCTGGCTTCTGAGCTATTAGACACACATGAATGAATTCTAAGTAGACTTCTTCACACATTCAAAAGTCGACATGCTTACAACTTAATAAAATTTACTGTCGTAATCTGATGCAGAGAACTATGTTTTCTATTTCCATTTAGCTATTCACAGCTAAATGTCCCATAAACTGTTACCATAGTCCATTAAAATAATTTCCAGTTCAACACCAAAAATCAAGTGCAGCACCCCTAAAAATAACAGTCAGCAAAATTCAATGTGATCAAAGTACAATACAAAGAATTAACTGCCTGATCTAAAATGTCAAACAACCACCACTTAGAAAGTGATACAATATTAACGTGTGCTATGCCCCTTCACACCTCAAAGAAGTGTTAATATTTATGTTGTAGGACTGGATAAAATGCAGTACAGTAAATGCATTGTAATATAGGAGCTGATGTTATGATACCATACCATGTAGTAATCATAGGAATTACCACATACATACAAGTGTTTTCAGTGAAGAGGAAGCCACAGTAGCCACAAATCATCATGCAATATTTGGCATCAAATGAGTAGAAGTTACTTAATACCACAACTCATCATGGGTGTGAAAGTCAAACATCCATGCAGTCATTAGAAATCGTAGCCTTATGCTGCGAATAAATATCAGCCAGTGTTATCTCAACATCGTATCAAATGACTGCCCTTCAACTCAATCTCTACTTACAATTCACTTTTAACATTTAAAAAGGGTGTAGTGCTGCCCTATACTGGGCTTAATCTCAAACACAGGCTGTGAAAGCCCATTTGGCTGCTATGAAGCAGAAAGTGTACATAGTTTCTGTTCCTCTTCCTCTCCCCCCAGCTCCCCACTGTACTTTGGGGCTAATCTGACAGGATGGTCATTTCTTTAAGATTTTATTCTTTATATCTGTGTATTTATACATAAAAAATAAATAGGAAGTTCTTCACCATCACCCACTAGGCTCTATCTGTATATTCTGGGTTTCTGACTCCTGAGACAGGCCTGGTCCCATTATCCATAGATGTAAACGGGAATCTTCTCACCAAGTATAATGATGACTGCATTGGGCTAAGAAAACCTATGTCTGGATGAACAAATACTACATATCAGTCACATTAAGAAAAAATAAAGGTTGTGGTTTAGGCAGTGCTTGATTCTTTCTAGTCATATAGCTGTGGCGTCCGGAGCAACAAAAAGCCAACTGGTCTAATTAGTCCTTATACCTATGACTATGGGATTATGACAAATGAAATCATACATCAAATTAAAAAAAAAAAAACCCAAAGGTGAATCCAAGCAGAAAAAGCCAAAAAGCTTTAAAAAGAAATAGCAAAAAAAAAAGAGTGGTTGCTCACCTGTAGTAACTCTGTTCTTCGAGATGTGTGTCCTGTGGCTGCTCCACCTTAGGTGTTGTAGCGTCCCTTCGCTGCTGAATGGAGTTTTCCTAACAGTTAGTGTGAAGCCACACTTGCGCAGAAGATGTCTTGCGCCTGCCCCAACGATCCCTCAGCGCATGCATGGCTGTCTCCCCCTCAGTTCCTTTTTGACATTCCACGGATCTGAAAGAAATATTAAGTCGGAAAGAGGGGAGGAAGGGAGGGTGGCGGAGCAGCCACAGGACACACATCTCGAAGAACAGAGTTGCTATAGGTGAGCAACCACTCTTTCTTCGTCGAGTGATGTCCTGTGGGTGCTCCACCTTACGTGACTGTGTAGCAGTTTGTTAATGCTGGAGGAGGGTTTCCGTGTATGGTGGAGAGTACTGCCCTGCCCATCTGGGTGTCATTAACTTCCTGTAAGTCCAGTGCATAATGGGATATAAAGTATGTGGTGTAGACCAAGTAGCTGCTCTACAAATCTCCATTATGGGAATGTTGTTGAGAAACGCTGTGGTGGAGGCCATAGCTCTCGTAGAATTGTGAGTGGATGTTAGAGGGTAATGAGTGATTTGATAAATCACAGCATAAATGGATGCACTCCTTTATCCATTTGGATAGCCTTTGATTGGAGATAGGCTTCCCCTTGAGCTGTTCTGAGAATGAGATTAAAAGGTTATTCGATTGTCAAAATTGTTTGGTCCTGTCAAGATAAAATGCAATGGCATGCTTGACATCTAGAGTATGGAGGGCAGCCTGGTAGAAGTTCTGATGCAGTTTCGGATAGAATGTAGGCAAGTGTATGGGTTGGTTGAGATAGCAGTCCGAAACAATCTTTGGTACAAATTTTGGGTCTGGCCAAAGTTGTAAAATGTTGTATATGGCAGGTCCGCCCTGAGCACATTTATTTCACTAACTCTCCTTGCTGATTTAATTGCCACGAGGAATGCCACCTTTAGGGATAACTGGTAGAAAGAACATAATGACATCGGTTCGAACAGGTGTTTTGACAAGGCCTTCAAGACTAAATTTAACTCCCATGGATTGGTAGCAGGATGTATACTTGGGTACATCCTCTATAGGCCTGATAAAAAGCATCAAAGAATGGGAATACAGGTAGTCCTCACTTAGTGACCGGGTTCCGTTCCTGAAACCCGGTTGATAAACGAATTGGTCACTAAACGAGGAGCAGCCTTTACCGGTATTTCAAGCATAATGTACTTTACTGGTAGTGGGTTTTTCAACCATCGGTAGATAGTTTTAATGTCACCTTTGCATCATTTATAACATTTTTAATATATATTTTAAATGTTTTAAGCTCTAATATACTGAACTTAGTTTGCATAGTGTACTGTAAATATAGGTAATCTGAGAGAGTTGATGCGAGTTCTCGTACATCGCCATAATACCAACTCATCAGAGAGCTGGTCATAACTCTGAGGGGTCACTAAACGAGTAGGTCACTAAGTGAGGACTAGCTGTACTTGAGATGTGCGTACTGGAGAGCGTGTCATGGAAGGTGGCAATTGCAGCCAGATGGACCCTTATGGAGCTGTTTGATAAGCGCCCTGTCTTAAGCTGCAGTAAGTACTCTAGTATTTGCGGAATGGAAGAAGAGGCTGGTAAAACTTGATTATTGTGGCACCAGTACTGAAATCTATGCCATTTTAAGGAGTAAGATTTTCATGTGGCTGGCTTTCTGCTATTGACATGAACCTGTTCTGAACAATGTAATTCTATGCCGTGGAACCATTGAGGAACCAGGCTGTCAGGTGTAGTTTGTGAATGTAGGGATGTTGTTATAATAGATTCCGTTGATAGAGGAGCTTTGGAGTGTCCGGAAGGTGGAACGGTTTGTGTATAGATAGAGCGAATAAGTCAGGGTACCAGATCTGTCTGGGCCAAGCCAATGCTATTAGGATGAATGTGGCGCGGTCCTGAATTACCTTTTGTACCACTCTGTGTATGAGTGGAATTGGTTGAAAAGCGTATAGTAGGCGATGTGATCAATTCATGACAAAGGCATCTACTAGGGATCTTGGGTTGTTTCCTGCTCTTTAGCAGAAGAGCGGGCGTTTTCTGTTGTTGAATGTGGCAAAAAGATCTACCCTTGGAAAGCCCCATTTTTTAAAAATGTTGATAAGAACGCTGTTACGCAGTTCCCACTCATGGGCCAGTGGGAAACTTCTGAGCGCATCTGCCATTAGGTTCTTGTTCCCGGGCAGGTATACGGCTGATAGTGTCACTGGATGGTGAAGACACCAGTTCCATAGTCTTATAGCTTCTGCACACAAGAGTGGGGGATCTCGCACCTCCTTGTCGGTTTATATAAAACATAGTTGCTGTGTTGTCTGTCATTACAGTAACTGTTTTTCCTCTTATTATCAAGAGAAAGTTGTGGCAGGCGTACCTGACTGCTCTCATTTCTAGGATATTTATGTGCATTGTTTGTTTGCTTCTTGTCCATCTGCCCTGGATTTGGTGTGAATCGGCATGCGCTCCTCATCCCGTAAGGGAGGCATCCGTTGTTATCATTACTGATGCCTGTGGGCTTGCGAATGGAATGCCTTGTCGCAGATTGTTTGGGACATTCCACCAGTCAAGGGATCTCCTGATGTTTGGTACAGTAAGCATTTCGTGTAGTGAATGGCAGTGTGGTCTGTAAACCATTGCCAACCAGGCTTGCAGTGGTCTCATTCTGAGCCTTGCATATGGTACCATGGCAGTAGCAGCAGCCATGTGCCCTAGTAACTGAAGTACAATCCTTGTTGGTACTGCAGGAGCTACTTGTATGTATTCTACAAGATCGACAATGGCTGTAACTCGAGGCTCGGGCAAAATTGCTCTGCCGGCTGCTGCATCTAGGAGAGCTCCTATAAATTGTATGTTTATTTGCAGGCCCAAGCTTTGGAAAAGTGACATAGTGAACCTTGTGGCTACTTTCACGTCTTCAAACGTCTTTGCCACAATCAAGCAGTCATCTAGGTATGAATATATAGTATGCCTTTCATTCTTAGGTAGGCCGTGACTACAGCTAGGAACTTGGAGAACATGCGACGGGCCGCTGAGAGTCCGAAAGGAAGGACTCGATATTGGTAGTGATGTGCATCGAAAGTAAATCTCAGGAATTTCCTGTGGGAAGGATGAATAGAAATATGAAAATACGCATCTTTTAGGTCAAGGGCTGAGAACCAGTTACTCTGTTATAGCAAAGGAATAATAGTGTTGAGTGTTACCAATTTAAGTCTTTTTTAATGTATTTATTTAAGGGTCTTAAATCTAATATTGGCCTCCATCCGCCAGTTCTTTTTTGAATAATGAAGTATTTTGAATAAAACCCCTTTCTCTTGTGATAATGCTGCAATCTTTCAATTGCTCCCAGGGTCAATAGTTGGGAGACCTCATCTCTGAGGACTTGTACATGAGTTGGGTCCCTAAAGAGGGACAGGGAGGGGTAGTGTAAAGGGGGAATTTTAATAAAGGGAATAGTAAGACCTTGTTTTATGATATCCAAGCCCACCTATCTGAGGTTATACTGGCCCAATTATGTGAAAATCTCTTTAATTGGGATTCAAGGTTAATAGCATTGTCGTGTATGCTAGTGGATGGGGATATGTTCTCAGACCCTTGACCAAGACATCAGAATTGTGTCTTTGGTGGAAGGGATTGATTGTTTAGGGATGGCTGTATCTGTTGTTTTCTTTTATATGAGAGTTGTCTTGTTCTCTGTTGGTGTTCACAGGGTCTAGGTTGGTACCAAGGTTGATATTGCTGGCTAGAGCGACAGGGGTATTGCTGAGGCTTAAATGGTTTCCTCTTAAAGGTAGGTGCATATATGCCTAGTGTTCTCAAGGTGGCTCCAGAGTCTTTCATTGAGTGCAATACCTGATCTGTCTTATCCACAAAAAGTTGGTTGTTCTCAAAAGGTAAGTCCTCTATTTTATTTTGCAGATCGCGTGGAAGTGCAGCCATATGGATCCAGGATGCCCTTCTTAGTACAATGGCCGTTGCAATAATTCTAGCCGCCGAATCCACACTGTCCATTGAGGCTTGTAAGAAGGTTCGTACAATACGTTGGCCTTCAGTAAGTATAGACCTGAACTGGTCTTTTCTAGCTTCTGTGATATCAGGTGTTAATTTAGCTAATTTATCAAAGATGTTATGACTATAATTAGAGAGGAGAGCAAGGTAATTTGCAACTCTCATAATTAAAGTAGAAGATGAATATACTTTTCTGCCCAAATTGTCCATGCATTTCCAATTTCTGTCTGATGGTGTGGATCTGAAAGTAGGATTCTTATTTCTTTGATTTGCTGCATCTATGACTAGGGAATTTGGTACTGGATGAGTAAACAAGAATTCCATTCCCTTAGACAGGATGAAGTATTTTCTATCTATGTGTTTATTGGTTGATGCTATGGAAGCTGGTGTTTCTCAAATTATCCTGGCAGGATCCATTATTGTCTCATCCATAGTAAGTGCTATTTTTGACGAAGGTATTGTGCTTAAGATCTTTAGCAGCTTGTGCTGCGGTTCTACCACTCCAAAGGTATTTCTAGGTCTTGGGCAACTCTGCAAATAGCTCATTAAACTATCTGTGATCATCTGAATAGTTCTGTGTTAAAGGAGTAAGTGATTCCTGTGCTGGAGATGCCCCTGGGGGTGATGGCTGTGATGTATTGTGTCAACAGAAGCAGCTGCTTCTGAATGGCGGGAGGAATGTGATTAGTGAGTAGATAGAGACAGCCTGTTTTCATCCCTCTTAGAGTTAGCCTGCCTATTGGGTGATACAGAATGGTGATGCAAGCGATCTTTACTGCAAGCCCTGCTATGTCTGCGGTAGGAGTCATAAGAGTGGCGAGGGTAGTAATGAGAGTGGCAGGAGTGGCTAGAACATCTGCAGGGCAATCGCAATCTGCTATAATGATAACGGTGCACTGTAACAGATCGCTCGGAATGATAGCACGTGGTTGGCAGAATCATAGGTGCCACGTAAGGAACATCTACTGTGCTGTCTAAAAATAGAAGAACTTGCAGAGTAGCAAGAAGATATGTGGCGCTGCTTGCGCAACCTTTTTCTAGGCAGGGAGTGTGGCGGGCTCTGATTAGTATCCCTCGTTGACCGCAGTGTATTTGCAATCGGGATGTGAGCCATTGCCAGTCGCCGGTTCCGCAGGCAGAGCCTGATCACGAGCAGGCTCCAAGCACAGTGCCGTGTGCTATGCTGGCACTGGGTGGGGTGAAACAGACTGTGGAGGCTGAGCCGGAACCGGTGACTGTGAGTGGCAGGGTGCTGATGCACTTGTGTGAGTGGGCTGTTTAGCGCTGCTTGACACAGTGCCGTTCTGTGGCCTAGAGTGCCGGTGCCATGCGGCAACTGTAGCCCCCAAGGAACCTTTAGCCTCTTTAGTGGGCTTTTTTGAAGCTGGCTTGGGCTCAGCTGAACGACCCTTCCTAGGTGTCGAAGTTGTCTGGTCTGATGACCTTCACCTGTTATGGCTGTCATCTGAATGACTCACACTTGGCTTATGCAAGGCTGAGTCTGATCCTAGAGCCAGAGACTTCTGCATTAGTAAAACCTTGTGCCTCAGCTCCCTGTCCTTACGTGCTCTGGAGCTTAAAATTTAGACAATGAAGACACTTCTGAGGTAAATGTAATTTGCCTAAACAGCGAATACACTGGGAATAGCCATCAGAGGCTGGCATTGCCCCGTTACATTGCCCGCATCTCTTAAAGCTGCGAGCCACCAACATATTATGAATGACTTCTTGTTCTTCCACTGTTCCTCTCTCTTTTATTTTTTTTTGTTTTGTTTTTTGTTTTTGCTGCCTTTGTGTTGTTTTAGGAAGCAGGCACCGCGGGAGAGAGGGGAGGGGGAATTGCCGCAGGAGTGAAGAGGTCCGACAATTAGCTCTTGTCATCTTCTTTCCTTCTTGTTTTTGTTGTTGTTGTTGTCGTCGTCTTGTTATTTTAGGGTTAAAGAAGGCTATCTAAGAGGAAAGGTAAGTATAAGAATTCAAAAGTGAGGTATCTCATGAGGAGAGAAGTCAGAGAGTAAAGGATCTGTTGCAGAGCTGGGGGCGGTTGAAAAGGAACTGAGGGGAGACAGCCGCGCGCGCGCTGAGGGCTCATTGGGGCAGACATGAGACGACATCTGCGCAAGCGTGGCTTCACACAAACTGCTAGGAAAACTCTGTTCAGCAGCGCAGGGACACTACAACACCTAAGGTGGAGCACCCACAGAACATCATTCGACAAAGAATATACTAAATGTTTTACAAGTTACAAAGAGGTAACTGGGTCAGTATGGTTCAGCAAAACAAAAAGGGAGTCTTGTAGCACTTTTAAAGACTAACTAGTTTACTTATTACATGAGCTTAACAGATTGAATTTTAAAATTTTAAATCCCACAAAAGTTCATGCAATAAATAAATCTGTTAGTTTTTAAAAGTGCCACTAGACTCCTTGTTTGTTTTGCTAAATATTTTATGGTAACTGCCCTGAAAGTGAGATGAGACTCGAAAACTACATAGGCTATTGTGTTTTATTTAGGCTTTTTTTAAATAAGCAAAATGTAATAAATTCGTCTCTGATGTAGCTTTATTTCATATGGACATCAAGAGAGTCACATTAATAATAAATCTTGCAGTTTGTTGACCAAGTCGCTGTGTAGCTCGAAAGCTTGTTTGTGTCTCCACAAAATGAAGTTGGTCCAATAAAAAATATTATCTCATCCATGTTGTGTCTCATTCTTGGAACCAACGCGGCTACAACCCGACTGCAAACATTAATCTGAATATGCAGTTAAAAAAAACTGCATCACTTAAGCAGACTAATGTTCTCTGTTTGCAAGATCTATTTTTATATCAGGTCTGTAACACCACTAATAAAAGTTCCACATTACCATACCCACATTAGCACACATACTCAGAGCTATAATTTTATTTAATTCAAAGAAGTGAGATAACATGTTACAGAAAAGGATAAATGAGTACCAAGAAAAATGTTTTCATCCTATCAGTGATCTCTGTATGCTTTGAGGGCAAACTAAACTGATGCAACCCCTTCAGTCAAAGGATGGAACATGTTTGAATACTTCACTTTAAATGGAAATGAGCAGTGAGAGATGCAAGTGGTACAAAGAAGTTAAAAAATTAAACCTCTCAGCGAGCCAGTTTCTTTTTGGTTTTAAGGAAATATGATCGCTCTATGGCTAATGGTCCCACATAGCAGCAATGTATCTGACTTCACGTTTTAAAGATGATATTTTAAAAACTAACAAGGAGTCTGGGGGCGCTTTTAATGACTAACAAATTTATTTATCACATGAGCTTTCATGGGAGAAAATCCCACTTCGCCAGACACTTTCAAGATGGCGTCTGATGAAGTGGGATTTTCTCTCACAAAAGCTCACGTGATAAATGGAATTTTAATGTCCAACACAAACTTTACTGATTGTTTGTGTGAATAAGCATGTCAGCCCCTGACTATGTACTGAAAATGTACTATACGTCACAATATTTCTTGGCTGTATATCCTATTTTGTGTGAAGAGACAAAGCCATTGCAAGCAATACGTTCTTCATACAACGTTTTTAATATAGCCAATGGCTGACAGGAGCCAAACTTCTATATCAAGGGGTATTAAAAACACAATAATTTATTATGCTCACTCACAAACATATTGACTCATCGAAGTGCATTTACCTGCAGTAATTCTCTCCACCCACTCACACCCACGGACCGCCTGTGGTCCAAAATAATAAATAGGTTAAGAATGCCCTAGGTGCTCAAAATTCAGCTGATGATCACTCACGACCCCCAAATCCTTTTCAGAATCACTGCTTTCCTGGGATAGAGCCTCCCTTCAGATAAGCACGGCCTACATTCTCTGTTCCTAGATGTATACATTTAGCCCATGAAAACACTTCTTGGTTTTGTGTGTCGAACAGCTATTGTTTAGCTGGACCTGTACTTTCCATTATTAACCACTCCCTATCAGTGAAGACAAGCCCAAAATATCAGACAGAATTTTTAGGCTTCATGTTTATCCAACACCCATTAGCTTGATGCTACAAGAGATGGAAACTTGAAGAAGGGTGCCAGAGCACTTACAGCAGTAAGAAATCCAGTATTACCTTCTTTGCCATCAGTTTCGAGGTGGGACAGCCTGGTATTCATCTGCTCATTATCACTGAACAGTAACAGCCTGGAAATTTTCAAGTTCTGTGCACTATAATTCAGAACTTTGTTCCTTTAACTGTGCAAGCCAATTAAGAGCTAGCAAAAAAACACCTTATAGAAAGGAAGAAATACTTTCAAGCTCAAAGACCGTGCTTTGTTTGTAGAACCTGACAAAAGAAGAGCTGATATTTTAATAGCAATAAAGAAAACTTAATATAACCTTTCTGAAAAACAAAAATTAAGGAAGAGGACTTATTTGCTAAGTTAATGATTATTTTATATTGTATTGAAACAATTTTCTTTCTCCCTGTAGTCTTTCCTTGGTGTTTGTCTGCTACTAATGCAATTAACCTGAAAACTTGAAAAATTTGCAAAATGTCTCAGGTAATTTGTGTGAGATGAGACATTTTTATCTGCTTTTCCCATCAAACGATTCATGGACTTAGGAAATATCTCCAATTTTATCCAAAGCATGACAAAAATATTATGAAAATATAAAGCTTGAGTAATAAAAATGAATAAAAATCAAAACACGCCACAACTCTGGAGGCTCATATGTACTTCTGCAGTGTAGCACAAAAAAGAAACGATCTAAATTGCACAACAATTTGTTTCTGATTCAGAACACGTCCCTCTTAAGATCAGATCTGCTAAATGCAACGTTCAAAACACAAGCTGCTTATTATCAAAACATTTAACTGAATCAACAGAATATTCAGAAAGCATTTGACATGTATTTCTCAAGAGTGGATATTGTTGTAATAGATATGTACTAGCTCAACTACAAATTATGAGCTTGAAGCAGAAATTCCTGGGTGAAACTCTCCAGCCTGTGTTATGCAGGAGTCAAGCTAAATAATCATAAAAGCATCTTCTGGCTTTAATGTTTCTGTATCTATGACATCAGTTTAGTATCAAGACTATGATTTGTCTATAAAACTAAAGTTTAGCTATGGATACCGGTACCCAGGTCTAAGGTTGTTTGCTAGTTGACAGTAAACTAATAAGATTTTTTACTAATAATTACTTTGTTCGTTTCATATACTTGGCAATTTTTTAAAAAGAACAAGGACATAAAGTTGGTGGCTGAAGTGTCAACAAAAAAATTCAATGCCATCCACTAATTCTTACTGTGTTTTTCCCTCTTTCAAGCTCAATTTACAAAGTAAAGTTTGTGAGAATTCAAGTATTTCTATCTCCTCCCAACAGAAAACTGAAGAGCAGAATTAACACATCATTTACAAGAATATTCCTAATAAAGTCTTTTCTTTGCTTTAAAAAAAAAAAATATCTTCATACGAGAGAGAGAGAGAGCAAATACACTAAAGAGTGAGTGTGTCTGTGTGTGCAAGGAAAGTCAAGACTTTTAGGTTCTGTTATTAACTACTGATTCCATTTGCCTGGCAAATCGCTACCTCAGAGGGGAGTGCTGAAGTTTAAACAAACATTAAGGAAATATTTTGAAATCCTCAGATAAATAAGTTCTGTAGTACAGGTTGTGTTTTCCTCCTCCTCTTATGTAACTTAAAAAGCTTTTATTTTTCCAAGGTTCAACAGTTTTAGGCCTAAAATAATTAATCTACTGTACACTCAAAGTTACCAACTATAGAAGCTTTTACCATTATGAAATTCAGCTATTGATTATATCATCAACAGAAAAAGCTCCTTCTGCATTATACAGCACAGTGGGAGAGAGACTCTCTTGGTAAAATCGAACAGCTCTTAGATCCTAAAAGAATGCTGACAATCTTTTTTATTTAAAAGTCCAGATTTATTGTGCACTCCACCATAAAGAAACTACTTTGTGCCCCAACTGAGTCAGGTCAATAAGTAGGATTTTGTTACAATGGGAAATAAAAAATAAGTTATTTTTTATAAAGACAACAATAAATCCCAACAACTGCTGTAATTTTAAGCATAGTATTAGAACTACAATACAATAATATCCATTTTTAAGGAGATACGTTTTTAGGGCAGCCATGTTTCACAAGGGACAGCACTCAAACTGATTGACAGTATCTTTCAAGCCAAGCTTTGTGAGTCACAATACAAGAGCAAGCCTCCAAAGGAAAACAACAAATATAGAAGTATCAAATTAGCACTACCAATTATAAAACTAATTTCTTCTTCACTGTAGTCTTTTCCACTGAGCATTACATAATTTACTACTTTCTCAGCTTGTGCTACCCATTCATGAGCCGCAATGTGAATACTATTTTTATCTACTTGGGATTTCATTTTCTTCTAGTTGCCTCTTAGGCAAAGCACCTGAATATCTGTTTAAACTGACTTTCACTTTATTACTGTTTATCAGTAGTCAAGTTTTGGCATGCTACGCAAACTCAAATATTTCAACTATTACAGAGCTCTTCAATTTTTCTCCTTTTGTTACTTTTATGGTGGTAGACAGCCCAGGAAGCCATCTCATTGTCTTGCTATCCCAAAAGGAGAGGAAAAAAAGATACAGTTTTAATCAGACTGCTACTTTATCAGTAGTTATCTGGGACTATCTGACAGATAAAAGCATACAGTGCATGTAACTCCTGGTTTATTCAGAAACTAGCCAATACTCTTTTTTTTTATCCAGGTTCCCTAGCCAACCCATTACTGGGTCCTTACCATCTCCCCACTCCTAAAATGAGTTACAACGGGCTATAAAAAACAGGGATTGTTTTTGTGCCTTAGCAGTCACAGGAGCCCTCTGCTCCTCCATTCCACTCCTTTAACAAACATCTCCTTTTAAAGTCCTTTACCAACACACTTTACACCTTCCCTATAGAGTACTTACCCTTGACATCCACTCCCATGCACATAATGAGTTGTGGCATAAAAACCTAACATCCTTCCTTATCATAACAAAACTCTCCCCGAACTCAATACCGAAAGATTCACTTCATTCATATGAGAAATGTGCCCATGAAAGCTCATGCAACAAGTAAATTTGTTAGTCTCTAAGAGTGCCACAGGACTCCTTGTCTGTTAAACTAGGCTTAACACTTGCAGCAACATTTCAGTCTTAGATGATTCTAAATACTGGTTGGTTGGTCAGCCCTTCAACCAGATCCTCCACCTGTGGCCAATGTTTCACTTCTGTGATGGTGTTCATATATGGAGTGGAAGAGAGAGACATTGCAAACTATCCATTTTTTAACATGTTCCCTCGCCCCCTCTTTCAGGGTCAGCTGACAGACAACATCCTGTATGACTTCCTCCACTTGAATCAATGAAGACTCGCTTATCGATTCTTAAGCTCGTCCATTTTTCCTGGAACAGATGGTTTGTTTTGTCCATGCCTTACTGTGGGGTGAACTGCTTCTTTGCTCTTGCAGAGTTTTGCCTGGATCTGTCTCAAGCCATGAGACATGTTTGGAAACAGCAGAGCCTCATAACCATAAGTATAACACTGCAACAAACATATCACTAGAACAATAAGGTTCAGCATGCCATGAGCATTCCAAAAACATTGTATGTAACATACGTCACTTTAAACAATGCACACTTACACTACAAGGGTGAACACGAGTGATACATAATCACACCAAAAGGGTATACGGGGGGGTTGCAGTGTGTCACATCCACCTAAGCTAATCTGGTGGTAAAGGGAAAATTCCTTCCCTGCCACCTTAGAAAGAAGTGACTAGCATGATGCCCACAGCAGGTCCTGACCAAACTTGGTATTTTGCCACCTCAAGAGGAGGGTGGACTGCTGTTGCTCCACTTGATCCAGGAAAAATGGGCTCTTCTGCCAGGCTTGCCACCTTCAAGTTCCAAGCTTGACCAATTCTTGGGGATGAGTCAGCATTGCCACCCCAACTCACTCTCCCTTTGCAGGAACTTCTAACCTTCTTTCTCACACCATCTCTAAAGCACTATTGTCCCTCCCCTGGCAACTGGAATGATGCCCCCTCTTAAGTAAGATGTGGTCATTCAACACGTTAACTTGGTAGCTAATATATTTTAAAACACCATTCATTTTTCCAGTGTAGACAAAGAGTATCCTTACTGTGTACAAAAAACATGAAATAAGGATTAAGAACAAAAGAACAAGACAGAACAGGACTAATCCAAAATTCAGTGAAAACAAACCTGTTCCAGCTTCAACTATTAGAATTTCTTGGTTCTTGTATAATTCAGCAAAACAAAATGTGATACTTGGACTTCTTTTCTTAAACCCATATTTAGTGCCCCGCCCCCACAAAAAAGTGCTTGGCTTTTCAGTTTGGTCCAAGTCCATGAGAATGGTAGCTCCACACCTTTGAAAAGCTTTCCAATATTGTACACCAGAGGAGTTTGTGGGCAGATATAAATATTTATAATGAGGTACATGGTAAGATTACTTCCCACTAACTGTGTGTATATGTGGGTGTATAATTAGTATCTATTTCTAATTTATCTTACTTCTGGCTTAATTTTTTTGAATTTGGCTGACCTAACACACCATAAACTAACACTGTTTTAAAACTCAATTGAATAATTATGCACATATTAACAGTTTTACAACAAAATGTATTTAAGTCATACAAAAAGAGTATATGTGGGGTGGGTGGAATTAATCTATGGTTACAACATGGATGATTACGACTCTCTGAGATTTTTATAAATTACCTGAAAGGACTTCTTTTTAGGTAAATTAAATTACAAATAGCTTTCTGTTATGTCACAAAACAAAGTTTATCACCTGTCACAGAACAGAGATCATATGCCCTCCATGACTGTTGATACACAGAAAGCAGTGAACTTGAGGGAGTTCATTATGAGAAACAGTTACTTGGCCTGAATGATTATATTTAAGAGTTCTACTGTAATGTTCAAAATGAAATCAATGTAATAATTTTATTAAAATGTGGTATACACTATGTAATGTGGCAAATCACCAGCTTGGCTACCGTTGGTCACACACTTTTCTGTGTAGGTTCTAGCTGCTTCACATGGCCCCTATTTCTCAGCATTGGCCAGATAAGCACTGCCTTGTGGGGCAGAGGTGGAAGGGACCTGGGCCTGCCCAGTTTTCCAGGCTCCAGCCTGGAAGCCCTAATTGTAGTAGTTATGCATTGCCAACAGTGCTTCCAACTCCCGTTTTCCCCTTAGCTACTTTCCTCCTATGTTCTTCCAGCTTTGGGGGTTTGGAAGACAGTCCTCCTCCTGCCCCCCCCCCACACACACACACACATTCTTTCACATGGTTCGCTTGTATTTGGCCTCAGGTGGTCCTAAATTGACTCCCTCAGTCCACAGGCTCAGATTATTGCTTATACAATTCCCTTCTACCACTCTCTGGCTACCCTTTAGCCCTGCTGTCTCACGGTAATAAGTTCTGAGCAAGAATGAATATACTGATTATTTCACATTCATAACCTGAAACATTTTACGGATCTGCATAAAGAACCATCTATAAAATAAGTAATCCAAATTTTTTCCATCTAAGTTTTAATGAGGTTTCCCATCACTATAGTAGCTGAATGCTTTCCACAAAAAATCTTCCTCTTTATATTCTTCAGTATTCACTTACTAGAAATCTCTCTCACAATTTTAAGTTCCAGCAAAGAAAGATTAAAACTCTTATTAATATCAGTATCTAAAGGTTTAAATGCACTCTTTCAAAACCTTACAATAAGCTTATCTTAAAAGTAGTTATTTAAGTAAGTTACTTTCCAAGCATAGCATAGTAGCCTGTCTTTAGATTTATCTGAACTAACACTTGAGTGATCATAGTAGATTAATTATTTCGGCTTTCTCAAAAGCATGCTGAGCTCAAAAGTTATTATGGAAATGAAGAAAAAAAAATAATAAATCAAGATGATGTTGAGCACAAAAACAGCCCAGTTGAACATGAAGAATTCCCAGAGGCATAAAGTGAAAAACAGCACAAAGCTAGCTCAACTCTTTCCCTCTTGTCCTGATTACACATAATCTCTGTAAGCAGGAAAAGAAAAAGAAAAGAATAGAGGGATCACAATCACTGCAGGCAAAACATGCAATGTTTTCAACAACAAATGTTTTGCTTCTCAGACTGATCACTGAAAATTAGACTAGAACGACCTCAATATATGATTCCAATAAAAAATGAAATGTTTTGCTGTGTGAAAGCAACAGTATGTATATATCCATCACTGAAATCCCACTTCATCTCTACAATAAATCCGTAATGAATGCTTCTTTGAGCCTCAGATCCAAAACCAGTTTCACAGGTGAAATTGTTTTGTAGGTTATACAAGTGGACAACTCTAACTTTTTATTAAGAATCTCTGGGTTCATTCTTAAGATGCTAGTGTAAAAATTATGCGTAACATAAAACGAACTTCTGAAACCATTAGTTAATCTGGAAACAAAAAAAACCCCCGATCTTCCATAATGATACCATGTGGCCTTCAGTCTTGGAAAGAAAGATTTCACTGTGAAATTACTTACCATGATGAATCTAGGAAAATAGGGACAATTACAATAACTATCAAAAATGTTGCAAGAGAAATTATTATGGTTTTAAAATAGACACAAATCTGATTATATATTATACCTATTATATTTTCAGTTTCTCTTTTTGCACCTCAGATAAAGATATAAGTGCAGAATAATTCTAGTTCAGCACTGACACTCCCTTTTCAAAAGCAAGCCAGAAGAATAGGTTCTCTAAAAGATAAATCTCAGGTCTACGTTATACATACTTCCATTAATACAGAGCATGCGACAGAGCAGCATAAGAAAAGCAAAGATATAACAACAACAGTAACTGAAATGAAAGGGAAATACCGGCCTTTTTAATGTTCAGGTATAGTGTGTTATTTAAAAGCAATAACTACTCTAACAATTTGTTATTTTGACCTTTATTTTATTTCAACAAAATACACAGTACATATTTGTAAAACAAGCAAGGAGCCCCATGGCACTTAAAGACTAACAAATTAATTTATTGCATGAACTTTCATGGGAGAAAACCCCACTTTGTCAGACTCTTCCCCTATCTTCAAAGAGTCTGACAAAGTGGAATTTTTATCCCACAAAAGCTCATGCAATAAATGAATTTGTTAGTCTTTAAGTGCCACAGGACTCCTTGTTTGTTTTACTGAACCAGACTATCACAGCCGCCCCTTTAGTATGTATTTGGCATGTGACTTGACACGAGGTAGAGAAGATGTAGCAAGGGTCAGCAAGAAATAAGAATGCACATTTTAAGACTTTCTTAATACATGTTTGCTTAATTCTTACTGACTGAGGAAGCTGTATGCATTTGTTCTTTCACAAGTTCCCTAATGATCCTTTACATCTTTTCTTCCCACAGACACTACTTTAATTATACAAATTATCTTTCTTCGTCCCTAATATTTTAAATCAACATACCTGTGAATTTATATCATTTATGTTTCTTTACTCTTAAACCTTCAAATGTTACAGAGTTTGAAGTCTTGCATCTTAATCAGAAGGATATTAGTGGCAGCATTTTTTGACACTCACAATGGTTCATTTTGTCTTAGGTAGCTCCTAGAATTATAACACCACCTTAAACAGTTCATCAAAGCCAATCCTCAGCTTCAGCAATCCCACACCCATCCAGTATGAGACCTTGAGCATGAGACCAATTTATGCTTCTGACCTTTCTCAGCAAAAGCCAAAGCTTGGCTACATTCAGACCTGCCAGCTGCTGCTGGAATAGGCCTCTGGTTAATGGAAGAAGCTAGAAATGTTCAGATCCCAACAATTTAGCTCACTGGGTATCTGTCACGTATATTGACTAAATCATAACTATTTGTCAAATGCTAACCATCTAACTGGCCCTGCAATGTACATTTTAAAACAAAGATTGCCACTCATCTTATTGCTACAGAAAACATACCTGAGATGTGGGGCTAGTCTTCACTAATAGTGGCAAAATTGCTGCTGTAAAAGCAACTGCTTCAATTGACCGAGCAGAATTGACTGAGCAAATTTGTGAAGATCTGCTGAGTCATTCTATGAAGACCACCCATGCAACTGGAGTAGTGCTGAGCCAAAGGGAGGACCCAGCGCAGTGGACATGCCGGGTGTAGGGCAGTTGAACTGAGATACGCAAGTTATTTTAAGGAACGTGCGTACCTCCGTTTGACTGCTGCCAAAAATGGTGGGCAGTGTAGACCTACCCAAACAAACACTTTCCAGTATGGTTCACCTTCGCCTTCTAGTAGTGATGTCATATACCAGCAACAGCTTTTGCAGACACCCGCCAATAAACCAGCTTCCAAGATATGTATGTACTATGTAGAGGAGAAATCCAAAAGGCCAAGGCACAAACAGAGATCAAACTCGCTGAAGGCATAAAGGGTAACAAAAAGACATTTTTCAAATACATCAGAAACAAAAGGAAAACCAAAAGACAGTGCAGGACCCTTATTCAACAAAGAGGGTAAATCAATAAAATATGTGGAAATGGCAGAACTAAATAATTTCTTTGTTTCAATCTTCACTGAGAAGGTTGGTGGAGATTAGATGTCTGATGTAGAGTAGGGCAATAGGAATGAGCAACTACATACCATTCAACAGGAATACTCAGCCAGGTATTTATCCTTGCAACCAAACCCATTGCCAACTGTCTGTGTATCTATGCAAGTGACACAATCATAGGACCTAACTAAACCAGCCACTCCAACAGGGGGTCATTTATTGGCACGTCTACCAATGTGATATATACCATCATGTGCCAGCAATGCCCCTCTGCAATATACATTGACCAAGCTGGACTGTCTGCACAAAAGAATAAATGAACACAAATCAGATAGCAAGAATGGTAACATTCAAAAACCAGAAGGGGAACATTTTGATCTACCTGAACCATCTGTAAAGAACATGATAGTTACAGTATTGGGGGGGGGGACAAACCAACCTTTGAAAACAGACTATGACATGAAATTGCAGAACTAGACTTAATATGAAAACTAGACACATTCACGCTGGGTTTGAATAGAGATTTGGAATGTCTAACTCGTTACAAAAGGTGATTTCTCTTCTATTACCATTCTCACCTTAAAACAACTTGTTTACTTTGCTGAGATAGGCTAGCAGACTATCGCTCTGGATCTGTTTGAACTAATCTTGTAAGCCAGCCTTTTCTGTATGCATATAGACAGCGAAAATATTAAATTTTCCATTTCATAGAGCTCATGAAGTGGGATTACATCCATGAAAGCTCATGTGATAAATAAATCTGTTAGTCTTTAAAAGTACCACAGGAAGACTTTTTTTTTTTTTTTTTTAAGTGGTAAACCAAGTTTCTCAATTTGCTACAATCCTAAGAATTCACTTGGGAATGTTAATCAGAAACAGAAGTTTTGCTAACATGAGAAATAAAAAATATAATGGACCATTTCGTTGTCCTTGAACAACAGTAAGTAGTAATACAGCTGGGTATCAATTTCTTCTGCAAGTGCTGCGCTTTTAGGGTCACAGCATATGGAAAATACACTTGTGTCCAGCAGGAGAGATTCTTTTTTTTTTTTTTTGGTAGGGTCATAATTGTGTTTGGGAATCAGAGATTTGTGAATTAAAAATAATTGCAAGCAAGGTACTTTGCTTATAAAGCCTTAATCTTAGTTGTTAGGGCCTTCGGTCCCCACCTGAAAAGGAAATGAACGATTCTGATGTCAGTCATTCCAGTTTATTTCCGTTTTACTGTTCACAAAAATACTAAAAGAATATTATCTTTCTAAGCTCTCAAACAATATAAGTCATTTTCAGTCATTTCAGACAAAATGGAGCTAACGTTTAACCTGTATACTTTTATGTTCCACTGTCCAGTCTAATGGTGATTTTTCAGTTTGGATGTTCTTTGTTTCAACCACCACCTCTACGCAGTTATGTTTTTTTTATTGACTATTGACTAATTGAAGAGATTTAGTACTTTCTCAGCTCTTGATTTCAGTGAATATTATTTGTACATCACACTCTTCATTTAATAGGTGGAAGCCAAGAAAACCCTTGCTTGGCATCATGCCTATAGCATGTTTTACATGAAAGTTTAAAAAAATGAGAGTCTATCAGTAGTTTCTAGATCTAAAATCTGAAGTTTAGCATTTCCTAAGCAAGCATTTCTCATTTCTCAGTACTTGGACATTTATGTGAAACAGATTTTAAATATATCTTAATTCATTTATTCTACCAAATATCTCAAAATATGTCCGAGTAATTTTCCAGTAAAAAGAAGTGCCTAATTAGTTCCAATATGTAAAAGAAAAGTCTCAAATGCATGATTTTTTTTTTTAAAGGAACGGATGAAAAACAGCACTGGCATTCACAATTCTGAAAACATGGTTAAAAGGTTTCACATTGCTTATTACAGCTGTTAAGAAGTCACACATGATAGTCGCATTGTGCTGATCATTCTCTTTGTAGTGAAGGCTATATTACTGCTTTCAAAAAAACTGGCAAGGAAATCTGTTATACATTTTTACCAACAGGGTAAGCAGATAAGAACTGACATACTTCATATGAGATAGATTCCTGTTGGGTCTTTCATAATTAACAGTAAAAAAAGGAAAATTGCTTAGCTTTTTTTGGAGGTTTAACAGTATGACTCCAATCTTTGTGGTTCTGTTTCCAGACCATGTTTTCTCTTCCCCCAAACACCAACAAGAGTCACTGTGAATGCATTTCCTCCAGCAGTATTTGAAGTACATTTTTGGTATGGACAGTATTTTGGACATGATGAATTACATACGTTAGAAGAGAGTTTTTAAATAGCACATAGTAGCACGTTAAACTGGCAATGCTTCAAACATAACAATTGTCAATATGTTTTCAGAAACAAGAGATCTTGTGCTGAAATGTCATTTAATTATCTTCTGTTTAAAAATGGAAAGGAATTATTTTTAGTGCTGGTGCAATTTTTATTCTCATGGCTGCAATTCAATGGATTTCCAGAGTTCAGTTTTTGTCAGCAAAAATGGCCCATTTTATGGCTTTATTTATTTGTGTGTTTCTTTTAAGATATTCACCGACTGATGCATTTTTATCGTTTTATTTTAGCATCTCCAATTGACTAGTCCCAAGTCACTGCTGGTGGTTTAGCTGCTCTTATTTTTGAAGAGCTTGCTTTTTTTCTGTGACTCGGCAGCTGGAGGCAGATAGACAAATCTTATGTTCAAAAGGCTTGACCCATTTCTGAAGGAAGAAAACATCAAAATTCTAAAGTTTTACTCTGGAGAAGTTGAACTTAAACTGCCTAATAGAATCATGGGCCCTAATTATTTGTGGGACAAGCTGCAGACAAGAAAAATTCTCCTTTTGTTTTCAGAAAACTCTCTGGCAGGATACCTTTATAGTCCAGGATATAAAAGGCAAATGGCTGAAAAGCAGACCAAAGGAAAGCCAAGGGAATAAACAGTCTGTGCCTTGTGCACTACCCTGGCAGGAAAACACACAAGTAGAAATTTGTACCTCTGGGGACTAAGACCAAGGCACATCGAGCCAGGTTCTCAGCTAGCCCAAGTGGCTGACTTGATTTAAGTCAATGGAGCAGTAGCCATTTACATCTGTTGAAGTATCGTGTCCTCCATCTTTCTACCACCTAGAGCAACTGCAGTAGCATGCATCATCCACAAGCCATGGAAGTAAAATAAAAACACAAAAAGTTCTAGGAAATACACAAATCTAGGGCTTGAATGAAATTTTACATAAGACTGCCTGCTTCCAGCAATGCTGCAAAGAGCACAAAATGCTCAATTTGGACTGGAAAAAGAAGCAAGAATGTACTAAGAAGCACACTGGCCCATCTCCATGGAGATTTACTGTAGGACACCTGGATTTCTGATGAACAATTGAGGGTGACTCATCCTATCTCCTGGTTTTCTATAATGCCCAGCATTGTATTACTTAAGTATTATAATATCATTATGCTATTTCATTAATATGATTTACATATACACTCTTAAGAGGCATTTGCCTACAATCTCAATGACGGCATATTAGTTAGTTTCACATTATCAAGATGTTCAATCGTAATATTGTTCAATGTATTCTCAAATAAATGCCAGCAAGATACAGATAAAATCTCCTCTGCTTCCTCCTTTTCCAAATCCTCAAAAAGGTACTTGGAAGTTGATCAGTTTAGACTAGAGATTCACAGTAGGCATATGTAGCCACATTTATTGCTTATTAATTCTGACTTCGGCAAACTGCTTTGAAAAGCACATTGGTGTTAAAAAAAATATCTTCTTGTAATCCAACAATCAACAGCCTCTAAGAGCTACAACATACTGCCACAAATTTAAAAGTGTATTCTAAATTATCTGACTTATGAGGGCTCCTGTATTATTAGCATAATATACTGCCTGCTGAGTTGTGTTCTCAGAAATACTGATAGCTGCTAAGTTTAATATATGGTACTGACATTGAGTAGTGAAAAATGAAATATTACAGTAATACATAATCAGTCTGCTCTCTCAGATCATCTGTGAAGAGAAAATACTGTCAAATTCCACTCATCTGTGCATCATTTATTTACACATCCAAAGAGCTGCAGCACTACTCAGTATGATGGTTTGTATACAACACACACAAAGTAACTGTAACATTGGGTAAATATTATAAATCTTACAAATTGAAAAAACAATTAGAAACTAGTCTTTAAAAAAAAGAGCCAAAACAATTTTCACTTACCGCTTTAGAAGAAGTGCCAACTGGTATTAACATGTCTTTGCAATAGAGAATGAGCAAAGTTTGAGCTCCTCTGGTACTACTGCATCTTGAAAAAACATCTTTACTTAATAACCATTAAATTGCAATCTCAAGCTTGGAGACTGCCATTCAGTAAAGGAGATATTTCCTAAGCAGGCCCAGCCCAATAGCCTGATACATCTGAAGAGACGGGGAGCAAACAAATACGTTTTTTGAAACCATCTTGAACTTGTTCCACAACTGTGACTTGACAGTTCTTCCTACAGTAACTAAACTTATGAATGAATCCTCATGGAACATTTCTGAAAACACTATTCAGCCATATTTCCATGAGTCTCAAGGCTTTCCTTTCTAAATATGGGATGTTATTGAACTCCCTATTTTTCATAATGTTGGCAATACATCTATGTTTATTTATATAGTTCTGCTATTTAGAGGCTTTGAAAACTGTTGCTTTCACAGGAACAGGTGGAACAGGTCTGACTGAGCAACGGGGAGAGGCCACCTAGAGCACAGAACTAGAAGTTGCTTGGTCTGTGTAAACTCAATGCTATTTTTTGTGTAATAAACCAAAATGGGAGTAA